>JAJAQA010000006.1:40683733-41283733 GCA_021464565.1 Rutilus rutilus | reverse complement strand
ATAATTAATTATTTGGACATTTAAATCCTCTTTCTTTTGTATCCACAAATGAGGTAATGGCCAGTTTCAATATGAAGTGTGGGAAGGGGAAGCTTGCCTTCACCAAGCTCCATCTTTACAATGTTGTCACAGGTAAAAAAAAACAGTAACCTCATAGTACCTTTCCGTTTGATATCTTTAATTTTTCAGAACTCTAACGTAGGGGTGGGCAATCTGACAATTTTATATCGTGATCGATCTCGAAGACGTCCACGTTCTACTTTTCAAGCGAGTCTTAGAGATCGCAAACTTTTATGTCCTCATAACAGCAGGACTTTTATTTTGACGATAATGTGTCCCCAGTGAAGCTGACTTTTATTTTTACGGGCGACCCTGAGCACACAGCGCTCCTATTCTTCGTCTTCATTAGTTTATGGTCTCTGTTTAACAGTTTTGTCTAATACGTTACTGGATAGAACCTGTTGTTGGATAGAACACAAAGTAAACTGTTTACGAAAAAGTATTATAGTGTTTGCTTTTATATTATTTGTAACAGAAAGGCAAAGACTCTTAATACTTTCTCATTTACCATGAGCATTCAGCAAATATACGCATTTATATCATTTAAACAAATCTTTGAATATTTAAAAAACATTTAATTTCACAATCCTTGCAGACGTAGTCGAATCCAGCTGTCAGATATTCTGAAGTGTGCATAGACAGTCAGTCCGTGTGAATTAGTTCAGCTTTACTGGGGACACATGATCGACAAACTTTAAACCCTTGATTTCAAACTATGCTGGGGCTATATTCAGTTGCCCTCTGGCATATTCATGTCATTTACACTGTGCTAAATGTAAAATGAGAGTCACCATGTCTTTATTTGAAAAAATATGATTCCTAGTGCGCACAAACTTACTTGAGTGCCCAGTTAAAGGACAAGTTCGGTATTTTACACTTAAAGCCCTGTTTTCAGATCGTTTCTGATGAAATAGAACGGTTAGGATTGAAATTTGGACACATGCTGCTGGCCCGAGAATTTTTGGTTTCTGTGGTAGCACCCCCCACCTCCACAATGGCTGCATAGGTGCACTGGAACAATCCTTCCTAAAACGCATTCAACTTTCGTTTACAAAGACGTGAAACTCACCGAGTGGTCAGGGGTGTTCACTGATATGCTCACACAAAAATCGCTGCAAAAGATGCTTTCCAACAGGTTTTATCGTAGTTTTTGTCCAACTCCATTGACTTGTATTGGATGTGCTGTGAGGTACAGTGTTACTCCTCTGGGCTGGAGTGTCTATTAGTCAAGCTCTCAACGGAAGAATGTACGGGTGTGAGGCGTTTAGAAAAATAGGTCCACAGTTTTACAACGAATGGTAAAACACCTGTTGGAAAGCATCTTTTGCAGCGATTTTTGTGTGAGCATATCAGCATATCATATTTAGCTTAAGACACTCTGCAAAAACACTTAGGCTTTGCACCTGTGCATTCACATTTTTCTGCTTAGAATGTCTGATCGCTATTTGTGAACAGCATCAAAAGTTAAAATCTCTTTTTTTTGATGAGTTACAGCATGTACATGCAAGAATGTTACATGTGTATGGCCCTTAAAGCTAGGGTAGAATTTTTTTCCAGAAACTGGTTGAAAGTGTGTTCCTATCTTGGTAGATATATATATATATATATATATATATATATATATATATATATATATATATATATATATATATATATATAGGATGTCCTACCTGTTTGTCAATATATACATTTGCATACCTCTACACAACTTGTTTGCAAAAACAAACATGTCATCATCAGCGTGTTCATTGTGCAGAGAAAGTGAGAATAGATGCCAAACATTAGCAGTTCCTCTTGAACCAACAAGTGAAAAAGGTTTTATAAAAAAAAAAAAAAGACATATTATTGCAAAATGTTTAAAAAAAAAACAAAAAAACTTTTTTTCATTATTCACATTCCTTATTATTGTTATGTCTCACCAGTGAATAAGACATGAGGTAATCTAAAAACTCTGTCTCTCCTCCTGGCTCTTTGCAGAAGAGGCATGGCTTTGGAGACACTCTGAAGGGAGGGTGGGATCGTAAGCTTTCAAAGCTAGCTTGCTATTGCTAGCCTCTGTGAAATTTCCTACCCTAGCATTAAAGGATTAGTTCACTTTAAAAAAAACTTTTGCTGATAATTTACTCACCCCCATGTCATCCAAGATGTCCATGTCTTTCTTTCTTCAGTTGAAAAGAAATTAAGGTTTTTGATGAAAACATTCCAGGATTTTCCCCCATATAATGGATTCCAATGGGCCCCAAACGGTTCAAGGTCCAAATGACCGTTTCAGTGCAGCTTCAAAGGGCTTTAAACGATACCAGACGATGAATACGGGTCTTATCTAGCGAAATGATCGGTCATTTAAAAAATAAATAAAAAAGTTTAAGTTTTATAAGCACAAATGCTCGCCTTGCTCTGTTCTGTGATGCGCGTTCGTGACGTCATGTAATACGCAATTACGTTTAAAAGGTCACGCTTGAAAAATTTCTGTCCTGAAGAAAATTTTCTTTTAGTCTTTTTAATATTAAAACACCCATGATATGCACACGAAATGGGCATTTTAAACAATAAACTGACACAAATACATTTGAATATGTTTATATGGTCCTCCTTCCGCACATTTGTAAACACGTCAAACGTGACCTTTTCAACGTAATTGCGTATTGCGTGACGTCACAAACGCGCATCACAGAACAGAGCAAGGCGAGCATTTGTGCTTATAAAACTTAAACTTTTTTTTTTATTTTTTATTTTTTTCTCCCTCTCAAACGTACACACACTCGCACAGAAACATGTTGTCAGCGCTGCTTTGACGATTTTATCAGTAAAATAGTTTAACAATTTAGGCCTACATGAAATTACTAGCGAGGGAATAACGGTGCTGTTCTTGAAGCCGATAAACTTACAGTAGAGACGCTGCTGCCGAACACTGTTGACAGACACACAGACTCAGGTAATTCACACACGCTTAATCTCTCTCTCTCTCTCTCTCTCTCTCTCTCTAATAACTGCATTAATAACTGCATTATTCTGCTTTCACTGGCTCAAGCCTCCGTTACTAGCTCTAAAATGACTGATCAGAATTATGAATCAGCAACAGAGGCTTGGGATTAGACGCGTAAGAAATTAGTCCTACACACAAGAGTGTTTTAAGGACAGCACGTGCTACACAGCAGAACCCTGACAACATTCACATTAAACTAAAGGATTTATATGTTCACTCATTTGGAACGATACTCCACACATCCCTCTGCCAACGGGTGTGTTTACAGTCTGACTTACTAGTTGCTGAACTGATGCTTGAGGTCTGTCCAAATACACACACTTGCTGTCTTGGACAATTGACAGTGGGTGTACAGCAAAGCGCAGCACACTTAACACACTAAATCCACACTCTCTAAGGCCCTGTCACAAATAGCACACTACATGTGTTCTTGTGGACTTACAGTGGTCACCTGGTGCGCATGTCCATT
Organism: Rutilus rutilus; assembly: GCA_021464565.1. NCBI lineage: Eukaryota > Metazoa > Chordata > Actinopteri > Cypriniformes > Leuciscidae > Rutilus > Rutilus rutilus. The sequence continues at coordinate 41,280,218 of JAJAQA010000006.1, read as the reverse complement.
AAGTCCACAAGACCATAGAGTGTCCCATTTGTCAGTTTAGTTTTCAGAAGGGTGCTCGCGAGCCGATATACACCCTCGATGCACACGTTTGTCGAGCCGCACAGAAGTGAGCTCCACAGCAGACTTCTACCCGACAGTCAAAGCGGCGTTACGTCATGAAAGTGTGGAATCGGAGGAAGACCGTGAGTGTTTAGGGTGCCATTTGGGACAGGGCCTAATTCTGCTTCATGGTCTTTGAGGCCATACGTAGCCTTTCAAAGTAGTATCTCCATTTGATAGTGTGTACAAACACAGGGAGTCGACACATGCGCTCTAGAAAGTTTCATCTTTGCCCAGTGTCTGCGCTATTTTTCTCCAGAAGTTACTTATGACTGATAAAAATGTCTTTGTATTCTTTTAAACTAAAGTTGCATCTCTCACCTGGTATGCGCCCCTATTTCACGTCATATCAAGGAAAACTTTCCAGTGCAAATTAAATAAATTATTGTTGCATATAATTTGAAGGGGTGTGAAGTAATGCATTACAAATACTCACGTTACTGTAGTTCAGTAGATTATATAAAATCATTTTTAATGTGCACTTTTACTTGAGTACATTTTAAGTGATGTATCTGTACTTTTACTGCGCTAATTTCCTGCCATTTGTGGTCGTAACATGCTTGTTTTAATTAAATTTTTATCCATCAACGTGATGGATTTAATTTTTTTATTTAAAAATACATACTCTGTATTATTACAATTTTGTTTTCCGGACAAAGTCAGCTTGTTAAAAAACAACAATCCTATTTTATCATTGCTTTTCTTTCTCTCAGAAGTCCATGTTCATTGCTGTGGTCCTACTGAAGCTGTGATCCGATTGGTCGTCTCTGCTCTGGTGGGCGTGGCTACTGTCGCTGTTCTGCTTTATGACATCAGATTCAGAAGATCAAGAAACTGATATAAGTATTGTGACATATTTTATAAAAATATATTTGTGATTTTATATGGAAAAATAAATCACTGTTTGATGAAATAAATATATTGAGTCACAAGTATACAATGTACTTTTTATATGATATTCAAATATCATATGCTTTAAATTTTACTTTGTTTAATCGTATTATTCTTATTATATACTCTTGTTTATGGTTTATATATTTTATATAAGTTGTATTTAGATGTCTGATCTGAGTAGTGTGAGAGTAAATATTGTGGTGTAATCTGTGGTGTGTGATGACCTCTAGCGGTGAGTTTGAGGAACTGTAGATTCATCATTAAACACTGATGCTGTTTGACCATCATGTGTAGACCCAAAAAGAGTCTATTAAAGTGACAGAGAAATAATAATGTTAAACATCTCAGATCAAACTAGAGACCAACAGTGATATATCATGAACACATTATTTAGATTTTTAGAATAGCTGATCAGAGAGGTAAAATTACTTTAAAAATTAATTCAGAAATATAAAATGATCAGATAATATTGTATTATTGTAAATATAAATAAACAGAAAACAAAATCAAAACTCTGATACCTGAAACTTGCAGATAATTTCAGCACTAAAAGTTTTACAAGTTCTCAGATCATCCAGAAAAGTTGAAGTTGACACAACGTGAATATTTAAAGTGTGTTTCTAGATTGTTCCAGAAGTGACTGTTAAAGTCTCTCATATTTACAGTCTTAAATCACACACTGTGTCAAATATGAAACAGTAATAATGTGAAGAAAAGCCTCAGGGTTTGAACGTTTCTAAGAATTTAAGACATAAATATTATATTATACTTTTTACATTATAATCACAGAGAATCTATATAAAGCTCTATACAAAAATGATTTATAAATATTAAATATTTGATGTTTTGCACGTCATGTGACCATCAACTGACATCAGAGAACCGTGATCATGTGATTGTGTCGTTTAATTATTCAAAAATTAACTTAGCAAAACCTTTAAGTATGTGTGTTCAGTGTGAGTGTTGAAGGTGTTTACTGAAATATAATAATAATAAACTCAGTTAGTTGCCAAGGCAAACATTTTTTTAGGTTATGTTGAAGTACTAAAACTGTATGCATGTATAAATAAAACGAATAAAACTAGGCATATATTTTAAAGTATATATAAAAATGACAAAATCAAAATTAATAAAACTTTAACTCAATTAAAATGAACAGAAAAAAATAAATATAATAAAAAAAAATGAGAAACAACTATAAGAAAATAAATATAAGAGTATATTAATGATATAAAACAAGAATAGGACAATCTTTTCACTGAAAATAAAAATTGCTTAAATAATGATAATTCATAACAATGAAATAGTTTATTTAAAATGTTGCATTTATTCACATTCTGTTATTAAAAGCTTACAGTAGAAACATGTAAATAAAGAGCAAAAGTGACATTTCAGATTCTGAGTTGTAATGAACTAAATAAAGCAGCTCTGCCTGAATCACAACACACACTGTTTTGATGCAAAATAATGTGTATAAGTTTTTATACACTTTGCACATTGTATTATGCAAATACAGTACATTGATAACAAGTCAAGTAAAAACTGACAGTACAAGATGTGTAGTGCAAATCTTCTTCATATTTGTGCATTTAATACATTTGTAAATGAAATAATGATGTTGACTGTGCCGAGAGCTCATGTCGGTTTGTCTTAAAGGTTTAAGTTGTCATTGAGTGTTAAATGTTGATTTGAGAGTTTCCATCTTCCTAAATATCATACAGCATTTGTTCTATGAATGTATCAAGATAATAAGTAGGTTATTGTTGAAGTGAATAATAATGAAGTAACTACAGTGAATAAGCGCCGCCGAGTGTTTCCATTATAATGAGTCTCTATCAGAATCTTCACTTCAGAAACACTGAACTCCTTCTCAACCTTCAACAAACACCTAATCCATCGTCTCAAACAAGGCACTTATTATAATAAGCATGATAAATGATAAATGTTAATCTATTCCAGGTTTATACGCTGAAACTATCAGATAATGTTCATCTAAATTATATGTGCTTCCAGTAACAGGTCGGTTAATATTTCCATAACATGTAAATAGTGTTTTATGATGAACATGTAAAGTATTTCAGGTTAAAGCTGAACAGCTGAAGTGTGTTTTTGCTGATTCTCCTCAATGGGAATAATGTTGCAGATTCACAATGATCCTGTTGGGATTCTCTCGGATCACGTGATCTTTCTCCGTCTGGAAACAATAAATTGAAGATTGTTATATAGAGAGAAATGAACAGCAGTAACTGTCACAGAAACTCGTGAAATCAGCAAATCTGCCATCAATCAGTGAATAATATTCAGTCTGAAAGGTTTATTTCTCATCGGGATTATTTTGATGGAAACGTCATTCATTCATGGGAAAGTTTACAGCAGAAGAGCAGAAATGCTTTTATTCAGTATATTCAAATATTGAAGTATTTGAGAGCGTATGGAGATCGACTGGATTATGGCAATTATTTCATGAAAGTGGGCGGAGCTAAAGAGATCTTTTTGCATGTTTGGCTTGTTTCGACTCCCTGATTGGTGGAATGTTCAGTAAAGCATCATGGGTAATGTAGTTTTTACATAAATTCCACTGTTAAACATGATTATTTTGTCAATAAGTTGAAATAATGCTGACTGACGGCTTCAACAAAAGCAAATATTATCGATTAATAACCTCGTAGCTCTCAGTAGGGCTGTATTTGATCAATTTCCCAACAGATAAAATGAATGGAGTTTTGTTGCACTCTCCTGAAAATCTCATAAGATTTCTAAAGACATACTAATGAAGTATTTTACCTAATCCTTGTTTTTCACCATGGCCTCCTTTGAAATAATTAAATAATCACACACACACACACACATTTCTTCTCTTCTGTGATTCTGCATGTTAACAGGCTTGTTAAAGCTGAGATTAATAATATAGAAAGATGTTGTGGCTCAGATAAGGTCCAGTAGTTTTATGTCTTTGCTCTTGGCTGACATGTGGCATTGCTATGGCCTACTTGTGGCCCAGATCTGGCAAACAGGAGCGGTCCACCCGAGTGCCATCATTCCACACCGCATGTGACTCAGATCTTCTTTCCACATGTGCCAGATCTGGGCCGGCACAAAGTTGCTCGATGGTGTTTTAAGCCCCCAATGGCTCCTTAGAGGCAGCTAACCCTACCCTCAACCTTAAACCTACCCATCCCCTCGCTGCCTGGAAGGCGCCGTTGGGGGCTTAAAACACCAAACACCCACAAAGTTGCTATAATTCTAAAGAGCAAATGAGACTCACCATGCAGTGACACAAACACAGAAGCTCCTGATGATCCTGAATCTGCAGCTGCTCATCTGTAGTTTATAGAGTCCAGAGTCTGTGTTTCTGATGTTCATGATGGTCAGAGATCCAGTCTGATGATCCAGCTTCAGTCTGCCTCTGAATCTCTCTTCACACTGAACCTCTGTATAGATCTGACTCTGATTTCCAGTGATTTCAGCGATGAGAATGTCTTTAAAATACCATTTCATCAAATCATCTGAGTTTCTTACACCAGGATGATCTAAAGTAACAGATTCTCCCTCTTTCACTGTCTTTCTCCTCATTTGATCTCGTTCAGCAGCAGAAACACCTGAAACACAAACCAACAGATGCTGGAGGATCTTATGAGGAAAGAACTCCACAAGTGTGAAAATAGTTGTGTGTTTTCAATTCCTGGATCTTGACAAATTCATTAGAAACAAAATGAAGTGCAAAATTGCTAAATATCAAGTTACTCGTGGATGTATTTATTCGTATAGATTTACTGTTTATATGTCATCTGCTGGAGTTTTTCTTTTTCTTTTTTTACAGACCCGCACATATATTACACACGTACATGTTTAGTAGAATGCATTACTACATTGAAATATACATTTCTACATTATAATATTGCAAAATAAGCACATTATAATTCTAAAGTATTTATAATGATTTGCAAACACTTCTGATCATTATATGAGATAAACTGACAAACTACAAGATTTTTACACATTTACAATTTCTTTGCACTTTACACTCTCAGAAAAAAAAAGATACAAAAGCTGTCGCTGTGGCGGTACCTTTTGAAAAGGTACCACCACAGCGACAGCTTTTGTACCTTTTTTTCTGAGAGCTAAAAACAAGTATGAAAATGAGTATGACATAATAAATACATGTAATCAGATGGAAAGAACTGGAATGAACAGAACAAAACTAACTGTTAAAAACTAATGGATCGTCAGTGGAAAAACAAAACAAATGAAAGTAATTCAGTTCTGCTCAATGACGCAGATCAAGAGAAAGACCTCTGAATGTCACTGATATAATAAACATGATGATATGATTTAAACATAAAGACTCACCATGAACAGAAACACTGAAGATCTTTTCACTGTCGCTGCCGTTGATGATCACTAATGTATAATCTCCAGAGTGTGTGTTTGTGATGTTCATGATGGTCAGAGATCCAGTCTGATTATCCAGCTTCAGTCTGCCTCTGAATCTCTCAGTTTTATTATTACACTGAACATCTATACAGATAATACTGAGATCTCCTTTGATGTGAGCGATGAGAGTCTTATTAAAATACCATTTAATATTTTCTTGTTGGTTTGTTTTAACACCAGTGTTTAGAGTGACTGAATCTCCCTCCATCACTGACACTCTGTATGTATCAACACCACACACACCTGAAGAAGAAATCAACAGAAAATGATGTAATGTCTATGACAGGTATACAAAATAATAAAAGAGGAAGTGCTATAAAAATGTTTCTCTACAGATCAAACAAGCAGCATAAAAACAAATATTACACACACGCACAATGCCACCAAAACAGTAACTATATATACAGGATAAATAACTCATCAAACGTAAGCGGGTCCATTGTACATGCTACTTTGAGCTAGATACTTACAGCTTTTAAAGGGTTAGTTCACCCAAAAATGAAAATTCTGTCAGTAATTACTCACCCTCATGTTGTTCCAACCCCGTAAGACCTTCGTTCATCTTCAGAACACAAATTAAGATATTTTTGATTAAATCTGAGAGCTGGATCACTCCTCCATAGGCTTCTATAGACATTATAACTTGCTGGCCCAGAAAAGTTAAAGACATCATTGATATAGTCCAAGTGACTCCAGTGGCTCAATCTTAAGTTTATAAAGCGACGAGAATACTTTTTGTGCGCAAAAAAACAAACAAAAATATGTAGTCACTTGGACTATATTAACGATGTCTTTAATACATTTTCTGGGCCGGCAAGTTATAATGTCTATAGAAGCCTATGTAGGTTGGAACAACATGAGGGTGAGGAATTTTCATTTTTGGGTGAACTAACCCTTTAAGTATTAAGTATTTTTGCAAGCATCACACACAGTGAAATGGGCTTTGTCTGATACTTACTACAAGAAGCATTCTCTGCTCCTAAAAGTCCAATGCAAGACTGAGGCTCCAGATCAATAGAATGCGCTTCAGAAAGAAAGTGAAATATACATTATACCAAAATGACTGAATTTTACTACATGACCATAAAGAATAAAACAGGGTGACATTTTACTATTATTACAGAGTGGATAAATCGTGGGATACATTTAATAAGGTTTTGACCTGAACTGAACATGTATACATTTCTCAAGCACTCATCCCACATGTTTTCATGAATATTAAAACCAATGTAAAAAAAACAACTTGCATCACAATAAGTGTAATTGTGATTGTCACAACATTTGGTAACTAAACAGAATTGTATTAAGTTTAATGGCAACATGTTACAATGTTTACATGGTACAATGACTGGTAGGCTACTGTTTGTATTATTGCTTAACACAACACAAATTTCAATTCAGTTCTTGGGATTTGATTTCAATCTTGATTCAATAATGACTCATTTGGATAAAAGTTAGCTAGGCTACAGTAGATAGCCTACATGTTAATTTTTCTGAAGAAAAAATACGTCTCACATAATGCTGTAAACATACAGAGAGCCCTGTCAGCTGGTATGATTAAAGGTGCATTAAGCAACTTTTCATGTTAAAAATACCCGTTTTCTAACCCATACATGCTTAAACAATTGCCTGATAGGCTGAATGAGCCCTTCTCTGATCACTGAGATTGTCTCTATAATCCTGTAAAGTAAAATAAATAAGAGGGATTCGGGCCGGAATTTTAGACTGGGCGTGACGTCATGCGCGTTCACGGCACGCTCACCTGGCTATGTCTGGCAGGTGTGTGTATTCGCCGCCATTCTCCGTAGAAGATGGATTCTAAAGGCCAATTTATACTTCTGCGTCGAGTGTACGCCGTAGTGTACGTCGTAGGCTACGCACGTAGGTGACTCCGTCGTGAGCATTTATACTTCTGCGTTATGTCTGTGTTGCTCTACAGTTACACCACCGAGACGCTAGTTGGCGGGGGCGGGTTTTAATTTTCCACTGTGTTTAGATGTGTTTAGTTTTGAGTTTAGGCTACTAGCGTCTGAAAGAGAGTGGATCATGTTGGAGTTGGAGCTTATCGAGGTGGAAAAACAGTTTTTGTGAAATCACTAAAACTAAAAGGCAGAAACGAGAGAAGGCGTCGGAGGACAAGGTACGTGCGACCTGTGAACCTGTTGACGGTTGAACCGAATTTAAAAATGACGGGCGGTGCAGAAGAACACGCCGGAAATGTGTAAGAGGAAATGCGATGCTACCAAGCCGACCAATCACAGATCTTGCGGTCCGCGTCGCCGCGACGCGTAGTTACATTTTTGAGGAGGTGCGCGTCAGGGTACGGCGAAGGGTACGACGTATGATACGCGTCTATGCGTATGCTGCGCCGTACCTACTACGCGCACCCGACGCAGAAGTATAAATTGGCCTTAAGAGACCGTATTGTTCATTTCAAACACCAACGCAAACTCCACGTAAGATAAAAAAAAAAGAAAACCTTTGTCCGTGAGCGTGCACACTTCTGGTTGCAGTTTCGCTTGCCGCCAGAGGGGGCATAGTTCTGCAAAAACTCAAGAGACTTGCGCAATGCACCTTTAAAGGTTAAAAATTATAATTATAAATTATAAAAAAAGGTTCTCATTATAATAACAATTATGTAATGACATAAGTAAAAATATAATAAATATGTAATATAGTGCACATATGTAGCAAAATACTCCTCTCTATATTTTTTCTAGTCAACTAACATACTGGTCATTAAATGGCTTTCCTGAGGTAAATGTAACGTTCTGTGACATAATTGTTGTCCTGCAGTTTTATTGACCCCTTTCCATGGCTGAAAAACACTGATTGATCGATATTATGTATGAGCCATATATACCTTTCGGTAAGTTGTACTGTATCTTTAAATAAGAGGTAACAGATGATCGGTTTACTTGAACTGAGGCGCTACAGCGATCTGTCACGTCACATTTACACAAGCACCAAAACGGTATTGTCTGAATTTCGTAATAAAATGGACAGAACCTGAGAGGAGAGCTTATAATTTTTTTGTGAACGAACCTGCTCTGTCTAGTCTGTCGGTGTCAGTGTCCTCTTTGCTCCGCGATTTTTCTCTGCGTGAGAAAATGGATGTGTGGCGCGAGAGCGTGTGAAAAGTGTCTCACGCTGAATGCGTAAAGTTGGCAGCCCTGATTTTAGATGGAGGATAAATCGACGGCAGCGTTCCTCCTTCCGCCATGCTTCTTCTCCATGTGAGGATTGTTTACATTAGACTAGAATGCGCACTGTGCCGCATGCACACAGTGCTAATACATGTGGGGATTGTTTACATCAGAGTGCGCACGTGTTTCGCGCAGCATACGCAGTGTTTTTTTAAGCGGTTGATGGAAAATAAGCTAATGCGTGTTCTAAAAATCTAAATTCTGATCTATTATTTTTCACGGTATTTTGAAGTGCCCGCGATAACAATATCGTGCATATTCATTACCGCGATTGATCGCATTACCGAATACCGGCACATGTCTAATTATAATATTAAATAATAATATTTAAAATCGAGAAGCCCAAATCCTCCTAATCCTTAAGTTTATTTAGATGTTTCTTGTTAATTCTAGATGTGGACAGTGAAATACAAACCAAAATCTTATTATTATTTTTTTTTATAGCGTTTATCCTGCCTACCAGCGTTAAGACACTCAAAGTTTGGTTAATTTGATTTGCATTGACATAACAACTTGGACAAATTTACTACAAAAAAATGATTAAATATATTAAAAAGAAAATATTAAATATTATTTTGGTTCATTAATATTTAGGCTACCTGGTTCTTGGACTGACAGGTCTTTGTCTGGGTCTTGAATAAATCTCTGGTTTGAGCAGGGAACTCTATAAACGCATTCTTTTTCTTTTCGTTGACCTAATGAGAAATAAATAAATAAATGTCTTACCGTGCAAGAGGAATGCCGAAACTGTGAACAAATAAACGAAAAACTTCTTTGTCTCCATGTTTCTTCTCAATCGTGTTTTGACACCTTGAATGAATGGAATAGCACTGCTTCAAAACAGCGGTATTTATGTCTCTGGTGTGTGGTTGTCAGAGACCACATGATCATTTGAGATGCCAAACGCCTGCGGCTTGAAAGAAAAGGTTGCGGTGAGGAGAGAGAAAAAAGTGCAGTAAAGACAGTTCTCTCTACAGGGCTGAGTTTAGCTCCACTGATTGGTCAAATGTACATCATGTGGGCGTGGTCACTACTCAAGAGCTGGAAGTCTGAGAAACATGTTCTGTGGCTGTAGGCTACATGGTTTCAGTCTAATCAAATTGTTAAAGTTTAAATTCTAATACAAACTATTTCAATCTACAATATAAATTTGTATCACACCTGTTCATGTGATAATTCAGTTTCAAGCAATGATGTGCAAGTTACTTTGTTTGATTTTTTTAAAAAGTATAAGGTTTTGATACAGTCCTAATGTTAACATGTAAAACAGGACAGTAAATTCAGTAAAAGTGGGACATCCTATTAAATAAAAGATATTACATTTAAAAAGGAACACAGCGCTGAGCATGAAACATCATCATCATCATTAATCCAAGAATGTGTTTTGATAAATGTAAAATTTATTATTAATTTATTAAGTAATTGTTGTGAGCAATAGTATCCTAGCACAAACTACATGAAATTGTGTGTCCCACTTCACAAATTGCACTTTACCCAATTTACCTGAAAATGGCTGTATGAATCTCTGTTTATTAAAAACAAAACAAAAAACCCTTACATCCCTTCAAACCTGTAGTTGGAGATAAAAGAGACCTTGAACATTTGTTTAAAATGTGTAGAATAGATTTATTTGCACAGGTTACCAAAAAATGTCCCAATTAGCTGACTGAGGCTTTTCCTGGTCTCATGCATAGATATCATATATAAACACTAGATGTCTTATGGCGCAGTCACTTCCGGCATCATCGTTCGGCCATCTTGTCACAGTGCTCTGTGCATTAAGGTGAATGATCAGCACGCACACAAATCCTCTTATCTCGCTGAAATCTTGACGGATTTACAAACGGTTTGGTTTCTTACAAACGTTATTAACGTGGCTATAATTCCGAATGCTTGAACATGTATGTTATAATTTTTCATATGTATGCAGTGTATGTATGCAGTGTCATAACTACATCTCTGACGTTTATAACAAACCAAACCGTTTGAAAATCGGTAGAAAAATGAGCAAGTTATGGTTATTTAAAAGTACATGCACCATTGAAGTAGTGAGCGAGTACACTGTGGCAAGATGGCCGCCACGTGCGGACGTCGACCTCCATTGGCCAGCAGTGCGCACGAGACATCTAGCCTTATATATGATATCTATGGTCTCATGTAGCCAGACATTCAGACTCACCGCTGAAGATCTGGACTCAATCAACTTTCATTTGCCAAGGACCAACCAAGAGGCCGTCTGACTCACAAGTAAAGCAACCAATCACGGTTCGTTTAAATAAGCTTCAAGCAAAATGTAAAGTTGATGACCCTTCAATAACAGACCAGTGTCTAAAACTTCACATACTTTTGAAAATCCAGCATTTATTTGATGGGGGTTTGTCGTCACGTCAGCTTTGTTTCCAGGCATGCAGACCGACACACACACACACACACGTCTCCTGGGAATCCTGTACAAGTCAAACAATCAATCAGATGTCGACTTAAATGATTAGATCGTCATTTTCAAAAAAAAAAAAAAAAAGTATATACTTTTTAATCACAATTGTTCGTCTCGTGCTGGTCTGTGGCATTACGTAATCACGTTGGAAAGGTCACGCTTGGACGCAGGCGGAAGTACCGCCCCATTGATTTAAACATACGCACACGAAAGGACCATTTTAAACAAAAAACTGACAAAAAGACATAAATATGTCATTCAACATGAACATACAATAACATTTGAACGATCCTCCTTCTCCACGCTTGTAAACAATGGGGCGGTACTTCCGCCTGCGTCCAGCGTGACCTTTCCAACGTGATTACGTAATGCCTGGTGTGTCGCAGACCAGCACGAGACGAACAATTGTGGTTAAAAAGTATATTAATTTTTTTTTTTTTTTTTGAAAATGGCCGATCGTTTCGCTAGATAAGACCCTATTCCTCAGCTGGGATCGTGCAGAGCCCTTTGAAGCTGCATTGATTTGGACTTCAACAATTTGGTTACCGTTGAAGTCCATTGTGTGGAGAAAAATCCTGAAATGTTTTCCTCAAAAACTTAATTTCTTTTCCACTGAAGAAAGAAAGACATGAACATCTTGGGTGGCAATGGGTTGAGTAAATTATCAGAACATTTTCATTTTTAAGGTGAACTAATCCTTTAAACAGATGGAAACTCCTGAAGTGTGGGCGTGATGTCAGAGGCTGAGACTAGTTTCCACCATCTTCTCCAGCACAGTTTAGTGTAAGCAGCTGCTGCCTCTGCTGTAATGAGCATGACAGTAGGAAGTATAACCCACACGTGGACACAAAATTGCTAAAAATAATTTCTCAACACTTTCTCAATTTCTTAAACACAAAACAGTATATTGTCACATAGTAAATTCATTTTGCAATTATGTAAAAAAGTATAGTAATGACAACTTACAGTAGTAAGGCGAATAAATACTGTATGCACTGCCAGTATAGTATAGTACTGAATATTGTATAGTATTGAATGTCTGTATATTCAGCACTTGCATACTGTAAAAATACAGTAGTCCAACTGCAAAAGCCAAAAAGGTTACAGTAAAAAACTCTAAATGAAAAGCATGTTACAGTCACTCAGAAGAGTTGTGCAACTTAGGCTTTTATTGTTAAAAATAGTTATAAATACTGTAACCAAACCCTTACAGAAAACCTTATGCGCTTTTAAAAACTGTAGAAGCAGGACCACTCACTCCCTTTAAGTATACGAGTCATTCCACTGAAGGGGTGACATTTGCTCAACTCTTCCAAATTAGATTTCATTTTTATCTTTTTTCAACACTAAATCTAATAACTTTGCTTCTTCCCAGTCTGCATGAGTTTTTAGGTCACACAAGTTTACATGGTGATTTATTAAGGGCCATATTTCATGTAACTGATTGTTTCACACCAGGCCCGGAGTGGGTAATCGGGAGAATCGGGAGAATTCCCGGTGGGCTGCTTCACTTTTGGGCCAGTCAAGGAATTTTTTCTTTTCTTTTTTTTTTTTTCTTCACATTTCAATGTCACATTAGTTACATTAGGCTACACACGTTCCGCATTCTGACACCGCAGCGCGCAGCACTCTGCATGGGTTGTACCATGTGAGGGAGTTCTCCCCTCCCCTCCTATAGAGTTGGTTGGATCCATAGCCTGTCTTTTCCAAAACGTTTTCAGGCTACCGCGGCACCGCCTGCGCCTGTTACTGATAGCTGGGCCGGCCGTAACGGTACGCGTCAGGGAGGATGGATGGGAGGAAGAGGCCAGGAGGTATGGAAGCTTTTTTTTCGCCACAGAATAAAACATTTTAAAAGATAATTGCGACTTTTTATCTCGCAATTCTGACTTTATTTCTCAGAATTGCGAGATATAAAGTCAGAATTGCCTGAAATAAAGTCGCAATTGCATGTTATAAAGTCAGAATTGCGAGATATAGAGTCAGAATTGCGTGATATAGAGTCAGAATTGCGTGATATAAAGTCAGAATTGTGTGAAATAAAGTCGCAATTGCTTCTTATAAAGTCAGAATTGCAAGATATAAAGTCAGAACTGCGTGAAATAAAGTCGCAATTGCTTATAAAGTCAGAACTTCTCACATCTTTTTATAGGTGTGTGGTGGAGAGCATCCTAACATCTTGTATCACAGTGTGGTATGGAAGCTGCACTGTTGCAGATAGGAAGGCCCTACAGCGTGTGGTTAAGACTGCTGAGAAAGTCATCGGGTGTAGTCTCCCGCTAATCGGAGACATACACAAAAACAGATGCAGGATTAGGGCTGTAAGTATCATGAAAGACTTCACCCACCCTGCCAATAGAATATTCGAACATCTCCCTTCAAGCAGGAGGCTGCGCAGTATCAGAACCAGAACATCAAGGTTCAAAAACAGCTTCTATCCAGAAGCCGTGAGACTTCTTAATAATGCCAACCCCAGAACTGGCAAACTGAACTTACTGCCCTAAAAACTACACTGCTATTTGTTTACCATGCTGCTAATTTTCTGGGTTTTAGTGTATATTTGGGTTTGTGTGATTTATTATTATCTGTATTTTATTTTTCTAATTTATATTATTGTACTTATTGATGAGTATTCTAGCTATTTATTGTGAGTGATTTTAACCGGACCTCAGTACCCAATTTCGTTTCAGATCATGTACCATGCTTTGGAATGACAATAAAAAATCCTTAATCCTTAATCCTTAACTGCAAGATATAGAGTCAGAATTGTGTGATATAAAGTCGCAAAACGTGTTATAAAGTCACAATTGCTTCTTATAAAGTCTAAGTGAATTATTATTTAACCTTTACACTATTTGTTAACCCATGGTATTAATAAAAACTACACAATAGTACGAGCTGAACTGTTGCTTCATTTATCCAATTTAAAAAAAGTGCTAATTTGGAATTCCACCATGGAAAAAGTGGGCCGGTCTTGGGCCTGAAACTCCCGAGCTGAAAAGTGGCCCCACTCCGGCCCTGTTTCACACGATATACTTGTATAATTGTGACTTTAAGTCCTTCTGTGATGGACACGCAAATGTTTCATTGATTATTTTCTTCCTTTAAGTTGTTTTCTTTATGTTAATTAAGCTCTAATTGCTGCACGAGTCCTCATATCTGTTTGTTACCCCAGATGTAATAAACTAGGATTTGATGGGACAAATTACATCACTGTAAGAACTGATTTTCCTGTTAAGACAAAACTCACCCTGGACACAAGATCGCAAAGAAGATCGCACAGGACATTGTCCTGTCCAAACTTTTCTCCTTCCTTATCTCTGCATCCCCCTTTCCCTCCACCCTTCCTCTTCTCGTGAGTCAAGTCACCAAAAGTTCAATAAGAATGATGTAATAGCAATTTTCAAAGGTTAATCAAACAGGATCAAAAGGCATAAGAAAACTTTCAGAGGCAAATTGTAATAAAGAGAAAAAGAGAGAATTCTGTTCACAGTTACCGCAGCTACCCGGTATCAGGAAGACAGAACCTAACAGACTCAACAAAAACAGACATTTTATAGTGTCTTCTCTGACACTATACTCCTCCTCCCCAGTTTCTGTAACTTTCCTTACTGATATCCTCATATCTTAACCGGTTTGGATTGGCTTCTACCCCCCTGGGCAGTTCAAATTGTTCTTTGTCCCTGAGAAGCCAAAAGGCTTCCATTTATGACTTAAATAATCTCCTGTTCCCCTCCTGAGAGGGCATGGGGCTTCATTAGTGTACACCCCTGTATTCTCCTGACTGAACCATTTCTCAAACCCAGGTCTTACAATCTCCCTGGCCCATCTGTTTTATTGCGTCTGTTCCTTCCTGTCCTCCGTCAGCTGCTAAGATACTCACAGAAATACATGATTCAATGAGATTAACAATGGTTTAAAACAAATGCATATAAGAAATACTGAATTTTTCCACAACAATGTCTATATATCACATATGATGTATCTTGTGAATCTATTGTTTTTCTTTTTCATGTTTGGTATAATTTTAAGTGTCTCAGTGCGATTGGTAAAATGGTCTTAATTGCATTGCAGTCATTGGTATAATGAGAAAGATTGAGAACTTAGGAGAATCCTGTTCTCCTCTTTGGGTGATGTCTCTTCAGGATATCTCCCCTCTCCCCCGAAACCAGGTGTTTCCCCCCTGGGGTACATGAATTAACCAAAACAACCCTAAAAAATATTGGTACAACCCTTTTGTTCTTGTCTGGGTATTTAAGGGTAGGCGACAAAGCAGTCTGTGGGAATCTGTAACCAGGAAAACCCCCATACAGTGCTGTTTCAGTGTTTTTCCATTGGAAAACACACACACACACACACACACACACCACTGTGTGTCTCTGTCAGGAATGCATTGCTTACTTTTAGAGTCATCTTTGAGTAACTGATGTTATGTATTTATTATTTCTGAATTGGCTTTTAATCATTTACTTCTGTAATTGGCATGATACATTTTTACCTGACAAATAAATGTTACATCTTGATTTATTCTGAAGTTTTCTGAAATCATTATTTTTGTAGACTATGAGGAGGCTGGCGCTACCGCAGCTCTGTGTCCAGGATAGGTCAAACTAAAGGCGCATATGAACGGAGCAGTAGGCACGTCATCCGAAGACCTTTTGATTTCTGTCTATTATTGATTTAGTAAGTTGTAATGAAGTGGCTAAATAAACTACACTTTTTTTGTATGAGTGAGCAGTGGGCAACCGACTTAAGAGGTATTAGCAAACCCTCTGCACCCTCTGACCAAGATCAGACTGGCGAGGCTGTGTCCATGAGATCCACGTAAACCCGGGGCGTGTGACTCTGTGCAGCATCGGGTCCCTTAATGAATCAATAATTGAAAGTATGGGATGCTCAGAATAATCAAAAATCTAAATTAATTCATAATCAATATTTATGACTATTTTCTAATAACACAATCTAAATTTGATTATCATTTGAAATTGGAGTCAGATTAAGCATAGAGCTAAAGTAATATTGAAACTAAATTCCAATAAATTAAGTGAACTTCACTGGAGCTCTGAAAAGACATACTTGCATTATCCCTTCACCCAGGCCATTGGATTCCGTCATTGGGCCAATGGGTGGTCTTTACAAAGTAGTGACAGGCCCTCCGTGATTCTCCAGATTGCGAGTGTCTTTTTAGTATGCTAGCTGGAGCCATTTACATCCAGTCTTTGTGCTAAGCTCGGCTAGCGGTGGGTGCGTCAGACAGAGTTACGGCACACACCGAGTTGAAAAGGGTATGTATGGACTTATCTAACTCTGGGGGATACGGTACTACATTACACATATAGGCTACACATACATATATACATAATTTAGCCTATTTTTATCATATATAAAACATGTGCATGTATATACTAAGAAAGATTAATATTCATTGATTTTTAGATGCAACCCCAACTCCAAACGTTCTTGGCAGCAGATAAAGACAAAATAAAAAAAATAATTAAAAGTGGTGAGTATTTACCACAACCTTTTATTATTTTTGTGAACATTTTATCACAAACACTTGTTTGCAGCAAACATAGATAAAGAGTGAAATTCAGAAAACCGGTGCAGGGCCACTCCTCCAGAATACACTGGCGGAGGAGTGGGCTCTGAGTCAATAAGGGACGGCCGATTATGGATGGGATTACAGGTGCTGTACAATCTGACCCTGGTGCTGGCTCCTCTAAGCAAGTAACACTGGGTACGTGTGCAATACATTACTACTTTTAAGTTGTAAATATGGCTGACTGTATGTTCTGCAGTAGAGGGAAATACAGTGTCCCTGTTGAAGCCATCACACATACACACAGTCTCCCACACAGAGGTCAGTATGCAGCAGACAGAACACCAAACATAACCTGCTTTACAACAGTTATGCTTTACATTGGCCTACTTTTATTTATTAGGGTGGAGGAAATGATGAAGACACTCTGTCTGTGTGTTCTCAGACAGTTGCTGATGTGAATGCACTGGGCTTTTTATTATGGCAAACATTTGAATGTGTGGCATAAAAAAGGGACTGGCCCTTACACATCTCTTTTATTGTAGGATTTTACACAACCTGCCCCAGAAACTGAGGCCTCTACCTCAATGGGCTTCAGAAGAAATGTGAACAAGGTAGGGATTTAAAACCCTTGACATAACAGTCAGTCCTGTGTTTGTAGGAAGGCAAGGAACTTTTTGTGATTTGATTAGTCTCCAGAAAACTTGTAATGATCATGTTTGTGGTGGAATTATGTTTCAGGTGGAAACAGGCTCAGTCAGGGCCCTTTACAAAAGGAGTCTCGAACTAGACTGCACATTAAAAGAGTCTCAAACTAGACTGCACACTAAAGGAGTCTCGAACTAGACTGCACACTAAAGGAGTCTCGAACTAGACTGCACACTAAAGGAGTCTCGAACTAGACTGCACACTAAAAGAGTCTCGAACTAGACTGCACACTAAAAGAGTCTCAAACTAGACTGCACACTAAAAGAGTCTCGAACTAGACTGCACACTAAAAGAGTCTCGAAGTAGACTGCACACTAAAAGAGTCTCGAACTAGACTGCACACTAAAGGAGTATCGAAATAGACTGCACACTAAAGGAGTCTCGAACTAGACTCCACACTAAAGGAGTCTCGAACTAGACTGCGCACTAAAGGAGTCTTGAACTAGACTGCACACTAAAGGAGTCTTGAACTAGACTGCACACT
This sequence comes from Rutilus rutilus, assembly GCA_021464565.1. Lineage (NCBI taxonomy): Eukaryota > Metazoa > Chordata > Actinopteri > Cypriniformes > Leuciscidae > Rutilus > Rutilus rutilus. The sequence goes on along the minus strand of JAJAQA010000006.1, from coordinate 41,262,417 downwards.
AAAGGAGTCTCGAACTAGACTCCACACTAAAGGAGTCTCGAACTAGACTGCGCACTAAAGGAGTCTTGAACTAGACTGCACACTAAAGGAGTCTCGAACTAGACTGCACACTAAAGGAGTCTCGAACTAGACTGCACACTAAAGGAGTCTTTAACTAGACTGCACACTAAAGGAGTCTTGAACTAGACTGCACACTAAAGGAGTCTCGAACTAGACTGCGCACTGAAGGAGTCTCGAACTAGACTGCACACTAAAGGAGTCTCGAACTAGACTGCGCACTAAAGGAGTCTCGAACTAGACTGCACACTAAAGGAGTCTCGAACTAGACTGCACACTAAAGGAGTCTCGAACTAGACTGCACACTAAAGGAGTCTTTAACTAGACTGCACACTAAAGGAGTCTTGAACTAGACTGCACACTAAAGGAGTCTTTAACTAGACTGCACACTAAAGGAGTCTTGAACTAGACTGCACACTAAAGGAGTCTCGAACTAGACTGCACACTAAAGGAGTCTCGAACTAGACTGCACACTAAAGGAGTCTTTAACTAGACTGCACACTAAAGGAGTCTTTAACTAGACTGCACACTAAAGGAGTCTTGAACTAGACTGCACACTAAAGGAGTCTCGAACTAGACTGCACACTAAAGGAGTCTCGAACTAGACTGCACACTAAAGGAGTCTCGAACTAGACTGCACACTAAAGGAGTCTCGAACTAGACTGCACACTAAAGGAGTCTCGAACTAGACTGCACACTAAAGGATCCACACTAAAGGAGTCTCGAACTAGACTGCACACTAAAGGAGTCTCGAACTAGACTGCACACTAAAGGATCCACACTAAAGGAGTCTCGAACTAGACTGCACACTAAAGGAGTCTCGAACTAGACTGCACACTAAAGGAGTCTTAAACTAGACTGCACACTAAAGGAGTCTCGAACTAGACTGCACACTAAAGGAGTCTCGAACTAGACTGCACACTAAAGGATCCACACTAAAGGAGTCTCGAACTAGACTGCACACTAAAGGATATCATTGTTTTAGTAGATCATTGTTATATTTGTTAATGTTACTAATGTAATTAATGTTATTTTTTGTCTGGAAAAAATACTCCGATGACGCAAAAATCGTCATGATACAAAGCTTAATGCTAAATGCTGAAGTATCTTTTTTATTATTATTCTGTTAATCTTATGATAGGATTCCCTAGAGTTATTGGAACAATAGACTGCATACATGTTGCAATCTCCACTGCTCTAGGAGAACATGAGGCAGATTATGTTAATAGGAAGTCCTTTCACAGTCTTAATGTTCAGGTAGAGATGATGTGAACATGTGAGATGATTATTTTCTGTGAGATGAATCTTTAAATTAATTGTAACATTAACAAATATAACAATGATCTACTAAAACAATCTATTTCATCTGCAGATGACTTGTGGTCATGAACGTATGATCACAAGTTTGGATGCCAAATGGCCTGGCTCCAGTGCTTGACTCACAAATTTTCCGTGAGTCTTTGTTGTGTCAGCGCTTTGAGGAAAGCAAGTTAAATTTGGTACAGTACAAAACACTGTTAATTTGAATTGGGACAGCAAAACCTACACAATAACCCCCTATCATTACCCTCAGACAGGGCCACATCACCGCTTCAATGTGGCCCTCAGTAAAACCAGAGTGAAGATAAGATGACCTTTGGCCTCCTAAAGGCACAACACAGACTCACAGAAAATTTGTGAGTCAAGCACTGGAGCCAGGCCATTTGGCATCCAAACTTGTGATCATACGTTCATGACCACAAGTCATCTGCAGATGAAATAGATCATTGTTTTAGTAGATCATTGTTATATTTGTTAATGTTACAATTCATTTAAAGATTCATCTCACAGAAAATAATCATCTCACATGTTCACATCATCTCTACCTGAACATTAAGGCTGTGATAGGACTTCCTATTAACATAATCTGCCTCATGTTCCCCTAGAGCAGTGGAGATTGCAACATGTATGCAGTCTATTGCTCCAATAACTCTAGGGAATCCTATCATAAGATTAACAGAATAATAATAAAAAAGATTAAAATAATTCTTAACATGTACTGTATTGTATAGTGCATTTGTGAAAAAAAAAAAATCTGTTAATGTGATGTCACCCTATCAATATATCTTACCGCCAATTTTATAAAAGCCGTCTTTTATGGACATGGTCGATAAATGTCCGGGGAACACTATTAATGAAACTATTAATGTACTCCTGCAGAGCGAGGACCCAGTAATTCCAATTATTGTGGAAATATTGTTTTGAAGTAAGCCTTGATTGTGCCGATGTCCCACAAAAGGTTTTATGACAACTGGTTTTGTGGTGTTAACCTTCAGGTGCAGCTTGAGAAAGCAGGGATCCACAGTGTGGGAACTGTAAGACAAAATCGTCTTGCTGGATGCACCTCCACAGAGGACAAAGTTATGAAGACCTTCAGACGTAGGAAACATATGAAGAAAAAGAGACCACACATGATGGTACAGCACTAACAGCAGTAAACAGTTCGACAACTGCCCAGTTATTATAATAAGCACATTTGCAGCAGCCACTCCAACCAGAACTGTGGACTGATGGGATAAGAAGAGGAAGGAGGTCATTACAGTGACTCATTCAAATATCTTTCAACTCTACAATGAAAGCATGGATGGGTGGATCTCATGGATTCTCTCACTGCTCTTTACCGCACCAAAATATGCTCAAAGAAGTGGTTCCACAAGTTGTTAGAAAAAAGGTGTTGTTTATAAGTACTGTGTAAAACCTTACAATAGCACCAATTGAATCATCACAAACAACATTAGTTAATTAGGATAAAATTAGGAAAATAATTAGGAAAAATATTAACTATAAGTAAACTAACTTTTACTCTGTGTCAAATTAGTGTATTAGAGTATTAGTGTGAAACAGTTAACATAATTTGAAGAAAAGCTTTGAAATGTTTAAAGCTTGAGGGTTTGAACGTTTCAAAGAATTTAAGACATAAATATTAGTAACTTTGTAAAAAAACAAACAAAAAAACAATTAATAAATAAATTATATAAATAAATAATTATAATTATTATAAACAATATTACAATAATCAAATCATTTATTTTACGCTACAATTGCTGTTTACAACTTTTTACATTATAATCAGAAATGCACTAAAACTATATAAAAACTTAAAAAAATTAAACTATGGACATATAATCCATCCATCCATCCATCCATCCATTTGATTGGACCTGGTTGGAGAGGACGCTGGCGCGTTTTTGGCTGCCGCTTCTCCCTCCGGGAAATCAAATCAAAACTTCGTACTGAATCAAAACTGCCTCAGCACTTACCTGGACCTTTTCGCCTGCACGTCTCTGCTACCGAGGGACCCGACCCAGTTTGGTTCGGCTGCGTTTTGGGACTACGGATTGTATAGTTGGCAACGCCGCTGGATCGATCGGGTTAACACCCGCGCTTTCGGGCGGTAACGCTAACTTCTCCTGCCCAAGACGACTCAATCATCCCTCCCGGACGATGCAGTACCTGGTCCTAGTTCTTTTTCTGCTCTCCATCCTGCTTCCTTGGTTGCAAAACTCCACTAACAACTTCATGGCTTTCCGGTACTCAGCTAAACAGCTACTCCAGCTAAACCGCTATCCATCGGCTACTCCGGAGCTCACCGCTGAAATAAAAACCTTCGCACTACTTCAACGCCACCGTTACATCCACAGAGGCTCCCGTAGAAACTTAATACACATATCCACTGGGAATGACAGCTTCGGCACAACACTTCCTCATTGCTTCTCCTCCGCGTCCCGGCATCTAAACAGCAACGTCATCTGAGCCAACGTCACGTGAACCATTTCAACCTCCGGTCAGTTCCCATTTCCGCTTCATCCCCTTCAAAACAAGAGTCTCTCAAGCTTGGACTATTGAACATAAGATCCCTTAACAATAAAAGCACCATTCTCAACGAATTCATTCTGGACTCACAATTAGACTTAATCTGTTTAACTGAAACCTGGCAAATACCTCATGACTATTTCTCCCTAAACCAAGCCACCCCCATTGGATTCTCATACATGGACCAACCTCGTCCTGAAGGCAGGGGCGGTGGTATTGCTGCCATCCATAGACAAACTCTCAAGCTTCGCCCTCTCGCCATCCCATCTGTTCCCTCTTTTGAACACCTCTCAGTTAAACTCTTAGGCCCCACTCCTCTGACTATTTCAATAATCTATCGCCCTCCCAAACCCAATCCTTCTTTCCTGTCAGATTTCTCAGAATTTATAACTCAACTTTGCTCAACTTCATCAACCATATTACTCGTAGGTGACTTCAATATTCACATCAACTCTTCCAGCTCCAAACCCACAATGGATTTCTTGGACATTATACACAGTTTTAGTTTCATACAACATATCAATTTTCCCACTCACACCCGTGGACACACTTTGGACTTGGTCTGCTCGACTGGACTTAATATTGACACTCTCTCACACACAGACCTGGCCATATCTGATCATCTCGCCATAACATTTCACATCAACCTACCCAGCCCTCATTTCAAGCAGACACGCACCATATCTTACCGAAATCTAAAGTCCCTCTGTCTCACCTCCCTCTCCTCCCATATCGCAAACAAAATTTCCATACCCAGCATCCCTGAAAATTTAACCACCGACGACCTAGTATTTCACTACAATCGCACACTCACATCCAGCCTCAATACTCTCGCACCAGTTAAAACTGCAACAGTTACATTCTCCCGCTCTGCTCCCTGGTTCACCCCTGAACTGCACAAACTCAAAAAAGAACGCAGACAACTGGAACGCCTACATAAGAAAACTGGACTCACTGTACACCTACAAGCCTACAAGGATTACAGCCATCATTATAGATCAGCGCTCACATCAGCCCGCACAGCTTTTTATTCTGGTATCATTCACTCTGGATCTTCCAACCCCCGGACTCTGTTTGCCACAGTTAATAAACTACTCAAACCCATTGACAATATCACTCACTTATTCACCGTGGATAAATGCAATAATTTCATCGACTTCTTTAAATACAAAACTGACAGCATTCACCAAGAACTCTCTGTGAACATCTCTCCCAGCACAGACCTCCAACACGACTCATCCCTTCAATTTCACACCACTCTTCCCTCCCTATCAGTCATTACAGAAACGGATCTCATTAACCTCTTCAACAAAATCCACCTCACAACCTGCCCACTGGATCCCATTCCATCTGCACTGGTCAAGCACTGCCTCCCCTGCCTCAGCCCACTCATTATGGTTATCATCAACTCCTCTCTCACCTCTGGAACAGTTCCCTCTTCCCTCAAAGTTGCCGCCATCACACCAATACTCAAAAAACCTAGCCTGGATCCTGATAACCCCAACAACTTCCGCCCAATCTCCAACCTACCTTTCCTGTCTAAAATCCTGGAACGCTCGGTTGCCTCTCAACTACAACATCACCTCCTCTCAAATCAGCTCTACGAAACCTTTCAGTCTGGATTCCGCACTCATCACTCTACTGAAACTGCACTACTCAAAGTAACAAATGACCTCCTGCTTGCCTCTGACTCTGGTTCCCTCTCCATTCTCCTCCTACTTGACCTCTCTGCCGCTTTCGACACCATTGACCACTCCATTCTTCTACAACGCCTACAACATCTTGGCATCTCTGGCTCAGCTCTCTCCTGGTTCACCTCCTACCTCACCAATAGATCTCAATTCATATCCATCAACAACTGTACGTCTCACACCATACCTGTCAATCACGGAGTCCCTCAAGGCTCGGTGCTAGGTCCCCCTTTGTTTATTCTGTATATGCTTCCCCTTGGACTTATCATTCATAATCACGGACTAAAATTCCACAGAATCAGAATCAGAATCAGAATCAGAAAGAGCTTTATTGCCAAGTATGCTTGCGCATACGAGGAATTTGTCTTGGTGACAGTAGCTTCCAGTACACATACAATATAAAGTGACAAGACAAGTAACATAGGTATAAATAAAAAATAGAAAAAATAAAAATAAAATAAAAATAAAAAGATTATAAATTATCAATATATATAAAGTTATAAGGTGCTATAATGAAATGTCTGAGGGAAGTATTGCACATGTTTGTTCCACAGTAGCGGAACATTTAAGTGTTCATGAGGTAGATGGCCTGGGGAAAGAAACTTTTCCTGTGTCTGGTTGTTTTTGTGCTCGGTGCTCTGTAGCGTCGACCAGACGGTAACAGTTCAAACAGAAAGTGTGCTGGGTGTGACGGGTCCAGAGTGATTTTGCGAGCCCTTTTACTCACTCTGGATGAGTGCAGTACTTTGAGTGTGGGAAGGGTAGTGCCAGTGATTCGCTCAGCAGTCCGAACTATCCGCTGTAGTCTACGGAGGTCGGTTTTGGTAGCAGAGCCGAACCAGACGGTGATGGAAGTGCAGAGGATGGACTGGATGACAGCTGAGTAGAACTGTACGAGCAGCTCCTGTGGCAGGTTGAATTTCCTCAGCTGACGCAGGAAGTACAGTCTCTGTTGGGCTTTCTTCACAATAGAGTCTATGTGAGTGTCCCACTTCAGATCCTGAGAGATGGTGGTGCCCAGGAACCTGAATGACTCTACTGCAGTCACAGTGCTGTCCATGATGGTGAGTGAAGGGAGTGCAGGGGGGTTTCTCCTGAAGTCCACGATCATCTCCACTGTTTTGAGCGTGTTCAGCTCCAGGTTGTTATAACTGCACCAAAGAGCCAGCTGCTCCACCTCCTGTCTGTACGCAGACTCGTCACCGTTCCGGATGAGTCCGATAACAGTAGTGTCGTCCGCAAACTTCAGGAGCTTGACAGAGGTGTCTTTAGAGGTGCAGTCATTTGTGTACAGGGAGAAGAGCAGTGGTGAGAGAACACATCCCTGTGGAGCACCGGTGCTGATGGTGCGGCTGTCGGACGTGATTTTGCCCATTCTGACTAGCTGTTGTCTGTCTGTCAGAAAGCTGGTGATCCATTGACAGATGGAGCTAGGGACAGAGAGCTGGGTCAGTTTGGTCTGGAGCAGTGATGGGACGATGGTGTTGAAGGCAGAACTAAAGTCCACGAACAGAATCCTTGCATAGGTCCCTGGTTTGTCCAGATGTTGTAGGGTGTAATGCAGTCCCATATTGACCACATCATCCACAGACCGGTTTGCTCTGTAGGCAAACTGCAGGGGGTCCAGCAAGGGTCCAGTGATGTCCTTCAGATATGCTAACACCAGTCTTTCGAATGACTTCATGGCCACAGATGTTAAGGCAACAGGTCTGTAGTCATTGAGTCCTGTGATCTTTGGTTTCTTCGGGATTGGGATGATGGTGGAGCGTTTAAAGCAGAAAGGGACTTTGCACTGCTCCAGTGATCTGTTGAAGATCAGTGAGAAGATAGAGGCCAGCTGGTCAGCGCAGGTTTTCAGACAGGCTGGTGAAACACCGTCTGGGCCTGGTGCTTTCCTTCTCTTCTGTTTCCTGAAGATCTGACGCACATTATCCTCACTGATCTGAAGTGCAGGGGGGGAGGGGAGGGGGATGGCTGGAGGTGTTGATGGCTGTGTAGAGAGATGGTCAGGGCGGGTATGGGGTGTCTGATCGGGGGTCTCAAATCTACAGTAAAAGACATTCAGCTCGTTCGCAAGATGCTTATTGCTGTCGATGCTGGGGGATGGTGTCTTGTAGTTGGTAATGTCTTTCAGGCCTTTCCACACTGATGCAGGGTCGTTGGAGGAAAACTGGTTTTCCAGCTTTTTGGCATAGCTCTTCTTAGCCACTTCAATCTCCTTTGTCAATGTGTTCCTGGCCTGATTATACAAGATCCTATCCCCACTCCTGTAGGCATCTTCTTTGACCTGACGAAGCTGTCTGAGTTTTGGTGTGAACCATGGTTTATCATTGTTGAATGATAAGTAAGTCCTGGTAGGGATGCATAAATCCTCACAGAAACTGATGTATGATGTTACAGTCTCTGTGAGCTCGTCCAGATCGCTGGCAGCAGCTTCAAAAACACTCCAGTCAGTGCATTCAAAACAGGCTTGTAAGACCTGCTCTGTGTCGTTGGTCCATCTCTTTACAGTCCTTATTACTGGCTTAGCAGTTTTAAGTTTTTGCCTGTAAGTTGGTAGAAGATGAACCAGGCAGTGATCGGAAAGTCCTAGAGCTGCTCTGGCGACGGAGCGATATGCATCCTTTGTTGTGGTGTAGCAATGGTCCAAAATATTATTGTCTCTGGTGGGGCATGTAATGTGCTGTTTGAATTTAGGCAGTTCACGTGTGAGTTTTGCCTGATTAAAGTCTCCGAGAATGATAAGAACAGAGTCCGGGTGTTGTTGTTCTGTTTCTGTGATCAGATCAGCCAGCTGTTGCAGCGCCGTACTCACGTGTGCTTGCGGTGGAATGTAAACACTGATGAGAACGAGCGAGGAAAACTCCCGCGGCGAGTAGAACGGCTTACAGTTAATGAAAAGCACTTCCACATCAGGACAGCACATCTTCCTTAACACAGTTACATCAGTACACCACCTTCTGTTGATGTAAAAGCATGTCCCACCACCGCGCGTTTTCCCCGTTGACTCCATATCGCGATCCGCTCTGAACAGCTGAAAGTCCGGTAGATGTAACGCGCTGTCCGGAATGGCTTCGTTCAGCCAGGTTTCCGTGAAACACAGAGTAGCAGAGTTGGTAAAGTCCTTGTTTTTGCGTGAGAGCAGAAGTAGTTCGTCCATTTTGTTAGGGAGAGAGCGGACATTCGCCAGATGGATGCTAGGCAGCGCCGTTCTGAATCCGCGCTGCCTGAGCTTAACGAGTGTGCCGGCTCGCTTCCCACGCCTGCGCGTCTTATACTGTTTCCACAGTGCAGCGGCACAACCGACGACAATGTTCCGCAAAACGCCAGAAGAATCAAAAACTGGTTGGTGATCAGTTGGTGTGCACTGCCGAATGTTCAGCAGTTCGTCCCTGGTATAAGTTAACTGATAGCGAATGACAAACATAAAACAGGACAAACTAACAAAAACAGTGTAACAACTGGAGAGCTCAACACCGAGGCAGCCATCCGCGGCGCCATCTTGGTTCAAACAAACAGTTTGAACCAACACAGTTACGCAGACGACACACAACTATACCTCAGCACCAGATCCATCACTCCTGCCACAGTATTAACCATAACAAACTGTCTGTCTGCAATAAAATCCTGGATGAACGCCAACTTTCTTAAACTCAACTGCAATAAATCGGAAATCATCGTCATTGGTCCCAAATCACTCCTCTCCTCCACCCAAGACTTCACTCTATCTGTCGATGGCCACACAGTTACCACCTCTCCCCAGATCCGAAATCTTGGTTTTATTTTTGACCCCATGCTCACATTTAAGCCTCATATCCGTCATATCACCAAAACTGCCTTTTTCCATCTACGTAACATTGCTCGCCTACGCCCCACCCTCTCCACATCTGCTGCTGAAACTCTCATCCCTGCATTTATTACATCAAGACTCGACTACTGCAATAGCCTCCTATTTGGTCTCCCTTCCTCTGATTTACAAAAACTGCAATATGTTCAAAACTCCGCTGCCCGTCTCCTCACCCACACCCGCTCCAGAGAGCACATCACCCCCGTCCTTCAACAGCTTCACTGGCTCCCTGTACAACAGCGCATCCATTACAAAGTTCTGCTCATCACCTACAAAGCCCTCAATAACTTGGCCCCTCCATACCTTACAGACCTCTTGCAGCACCACCGCCCCTCCCGACGCCTCCGCTCTGCCGACTTAAACCTTCTCAAACCCATCACCAAATCAAAGTACCGAACCTTGGGAGATCGAGCCTTTGCCATCGCTGCTCCCACCCTTTGGAATTCACTCCCCATCCACATCAGAAACTCGGACTCACTGACCACCTACAAAAACCTGCTCAAAACTCATCTGTTTCAGTTCGCCTACAATCTACAGTAGCACTCTCATTTTTTTGTTTGTTTTGTTTGTTTGTTTCATTTGTAAAGCGTCTTTGCGTTCCTTGAAAAGCGCTATATAAAACTTATGCATTATTATTATTATTATTATTATAAAAGTATAAAATATAAAAAGGACAAAAATCAAAATTACTAAAATTTTAACTCAAATTAAAATGACAACAGAAAATTTAACATGTTGCATTTATTCACATTCTGTTATTAAAAGCAACAGTAAAAATGATGCACTTACAGTACAAACATGCAAATAAAGTGTAAAAGTGACAACCAGTATTTTTCAAATTCATTTTCTCCATAAAGAGTTTAAATGAGTTCTAATGAATACTAAATGAAACTAAATAAACCAGCTCTGCATGAATCACAAATGTTGTTTTTACATTTTTATACACTTTGCACATTGTATTATGCAAATACAGTACATTGATAACAAGTCAAGTAAAAACTGACAGTACAAGATGTGTAGTGCAAATATTCTTCATATTAGTGCATTTAATACATTTTTAAATGAAATAATGATGTTGACTGTCCCGAGAGCTCATGTCGGTTTGTCTTAAAGGACAAGTTCGGTATTTTACACTTAAAGCCCTTTTCAGATCGTTTCTGATGAAATACAGTGGTTAAGATTGAAATTTGGACAAATGCTGCTGGCCCGAGAATTTTCAGTTTCTGTGGCCAGCAGCATTTGTCCAAATTTCAATCTTAACCGTTCTATTTCATCAGAAATGATCTGAAAACAGGGCTTTAAGTGTAAAATACCGAACTTGTCCTTTAAAGCAGTGGTTCCCAATTCCAGTCCTCGTGACCCACTCACTGCTCTGCACATTTTGTAGGTCTCTCTTATCTGACACACTCAGTTCAGTTCATGGAGTCTCTTCTAATGAGCTGATGATCTGGTTCAGGTGTGTTAAATAAGGGAGACATACAAAATGTGCAGAGCAGTGGGTCACGAGGACTGGAATTGGGAACCACTGCTTTAAAGGTTTAAGTTGTCACAGTGCAAATATAGTGTTAAATGTTGATTTGAGTGTTTCCATCTTCCTAAATATCACAAAGCATTTGTTCTATGGATGTATCAAGATAATAAGTAGGTTATTGTTGAACTGAATAATAATGAAGTAACTACAGTAAATAAGCGCCGCCGAGTGTTTCCATTATAATGAGTCTCTATCAGAATCTTCACTTCAGAAACACTGAACTCCTTCTCAACCTTCAACAAACACCTAATCCATCATCTCAAACAAGGCACTTATTATAATAAGCATGAGAAATGATAAATGTTAATCTATTCCAGGTTTATAAGCTGCAACTATCAGATAATGTAAGTAACGTTTATCTAAATGTCCTAAATTATATGTGCTTACAGTAACAGGTCGGTTAACATTGCCATGTAAAATTTGAAAAGAGCTTTATGATGAATATGTATAAGTATTTCAGCTGAACAGCTGAAGTGTGTTTTTGATGATTCACCTCAATGAAAACAATGTTGCAGATTCACGATGATCCTGTTGGGATTCTCCATCTGTGAGGAAACAATAAACCATAGATTTTTAAAGAGTGAAAATTGAACAGCAGTAACAGAAACTCATGAGATCAGCACATCTGCCATTAACCAGTGAATAATATTCAGTCTGGAATGTTTATTTCGGGATCATTTTGATGGAAACGCCATTATGTGCCATTAACGTAATCAACGTTTTCATGTGAAAGTTTACAGCAGAAGAGCAGAAATGCTATTATTCAGTATCCTCAAATATTGAAGTATTTGAGAGCGTATGGTGATCGACTCAATTACGGCAATTGCTTCATGGAAGTGGGCGGAGCTAAAGAGATCTTTTGGCACATTTTTGCTTGTTTCGACTACCTGATTGGTTGAATATTTGCTGTAAAGCATCATGGGTAATGCAGTTTTACCTTAACAAATTACACAGTTAAAAAGTATTATTTTGAAAATAATAAAGAATTGAAAAGAATCAATTTCCTAATGGAAAAAATGAAAGGATTTTTGTTGCACTAGCACTCAACTGAGAATCTCATAAGATTTCTACAAAGACATAGGCTACTAGTACAGTATTTTACCTCATCATCCTTGTTTTTCACACACACACTTAATCAAGAAGACAACAGTTTCCTCTCAATATGTGATACTTGCCTCTTGTAGAGCTCCTGTAACAACAGTAAATCACACCAGTAGTTACAACCAGGAGAAGAAGAACAGCGACAACTGCTAATATTCCTTCTGATATTTCTGCTGGTATTCCTGCTGATATTTCTGCTGATATTCCCGCTGATATTTCTCCTTTTATTCCTGCTGTTAGAGCAACTGAAAGCGGACCTGGAGCTGAAACACAAGAGTCACACACCAAAGACATAACTATAATGACACCGATAAAGATACAACTCTAACAATCGTAAATATAAAAGAATAACAGACTCCACAGCACAGCTATAAAGATTAAAGAAAAATTTGCATAATCTATGCTAGATCATCCATAAGCCTACAATAACGTGAAATACAGGTCTAACTACATTACACCACACTGCTTGTTTTGGAAGGAGAGTTTTGTCTTTAAGTTTTCAAAACGCGTTGCAGCAGCATACAGACATAGGCAAGACGGCTCGCGCGCCTATTGGCTGTTCTGCGGCAACTGCAGCAGCCTATCGAGCGAGGCCTAGCGTGACGTCAGACCCAATGAGGGTGCTTCGCGCCCGCTGCGTCACGTCCCGCCGAAACGGGCGTGGCCTAGGCCTATAAATACGGCTCGCAGGCAGCTGATATCTGGTTTTTTCATCCTTCAAGCGAAGCACACGCATCGCTGGATCCGGAGAGAAGCCGCGCCGTCTGAGAAAGCCTTTCAGTGGGACGAGTCGTCACTGAAGTCGCTGGCCGCGCCGCCTTCAATCGCTATCCGGCGTTATATCCTTTCTCTTCTACTGTGCTTTGTGTATGTGTGTGTGCTCGCCACCGCGACACACTCTCTCATTGCACTAAAAGAGCCGGGGGTCTTTTTCAAGATGCCCCTTTCCTGAGGATCACGCAGCTCTCGCGCTCGCTGACGGCGACTGCCCTCACTGCGAGCTAGTTACTGCCTATGGTGACTCTGAGGACTCACCTGGCATCCTTCTCCGAGACTGCTCCTCCGCCCTCCCAACCCGCAAAACTGCGCCGCTCACAAGGGAGGCTGGAAGCGGACGGTCGGGGTTAGTTTTTCTTTACGTTACAAGAAAGCTACCCTGCCCCTGCGCCCCATTCACGCGTCACTCACCGGCGAAAGGAGAAAAGTGTTTACAGTCCCGTCGAGACCGGACTGACCTCATTTCTCACACATGTCTCAGTTCCCTGATCAGGCGACTGTAAATGTCTATACTGCAGCAAACGTGCCTGTTTTTAATAATATTTAATGTCTGCAAGCAAACGCAGAAGAAAACATGTTGACGCTCTTTTATATGCTCGTGCATCTGAAAGCCTTTGTGTTTCCCCCCTGTGGCTCAGTGGCGGAATCTTAGGTTTTTCGCACAGGAGACCGGTGTTCGAATCCCGGTCTAACGGCAGATAAATTATGCCGCCGATGCTTCGCTCTGTCAGTTCCCTGGAAGACGACTGCAGATGTGCATTTTGCAGCCGACGAGCGCGTTGTACAACCCGCTCGCCTGCACCCAGACACCGTTTCTATGGTTCCCGTGCGTCACTGGCGAAAGGAGAAAAGAGTGTTTTAGTCCCGCTGCGGCCGGGCCGATCTCCATTTCTCACACATTTCTCATTCCCCTCTGAAGTTCAGGCGACTGGAAATGTCATTATTGCAGTGAGCGAGCCTGTTGTTATACACGCACGCCTGCAAACAAACGCCAGCATGTTGACGCTCTCTGATAATACTCGCGCTAACTGAATGCCTATGTGTCTTCCCCTGTGGGCCAGTGGCAGATTCTCAAGTTTTTGCACGAGAGAGCCGTGTTCGATCCCGGGTCTACCGGCAAACAAAATTATGCCGTCAATGCTCGCTCTGTCAGTTCCCTGAAGAGGCGACTGCAGATGTGTATTTTGCAGCCAACGAGTGCGTTGTACAACCCCCTCGCCTGCACCCAAACACCGTTTCTATGGTTTTCTGTGCGTCACTGGAAAAAGGAGAAAAGAGAGCGTTTATAGTCCCGCTGCGGCAGGACCGACCTCCATTTCTCATTCCCCTCTGAAGTTCAGGCGACTGGAAATGACAATATTGCAGTGAACGAGCCTGTTGTAATACACGCACGCCTGCAAACAAACGCCAGCATGTTGACGCTCTCTGTTTCTATGGCAACTTCTCGCTCGTTCAGTTCCAGTAAATGCGACTGTTCCAGTGTATTCTGCAGTAAACAAGTCGGCGACACAGCCCGCTTGCCTGCACACAAATGCCACTTTCACGGCTACCCAGATAAATCCCATAAGAGTGTATTTTCTGGTGTCCCGGCCACGGCCGATGGTGTTATATGTGTAGACAAAATGCCCACTGCCCAGTGCTCATTCCTACACACAAACACAGCCCCTCACACAGGGCTCGCGCACATGAAATCGACTCAGATCGATTGCGCATTAAACGTAGAAAATGTGCCCACTACCCAGTGCCCACAAACACTACGTTCTACATGTCCCATGGTTTCTGTAAAAACGAAACCAAAATGCATTCGCTCTGCTCAGGGGGACAATGCTCTCAGTGTTGCAAATGTGCCCGCTATCCCGCGCCCACATCCACGCACAGACATGTCAGTTCCTACGGGAATCGCCCAGCCCTCCCCCTCTCGGTTGACGGCTGCAGAAGGGTTGAGCGCGGGCAATCTGCCCGCTGTTATCAGCGCGCCCCCTGCCTCAAATGTCATGAGCGTGATGCTTATGTTACAGCACACCGAAGCCCCTCTGTCGCTGACCGAACAGAGCGCGCTTCGCATTCAACCCCTAGCTATCCATGCGGATGCATGGGCAAAGCTGCCTGGGGTTTCGAAGTGGGTGCTAGACATTATAGAAAGAGGCTATTCGCTACAGTTTCGCCGACGCCCTCGCCGCTACACGGCGCGCGTCGAAACCACGGTAAAAACAGAAGTAGCACATCTACTTCGAGCCGAAATTGTGAAACTATTGAGCAAAGGGGCCATAGAGCCCTTTTCTCAAGCTCAAAGCGAAGGAGGGCTATACAGCAGATACTTCCTGGTACCGAAAAAAGACGGGCGTCTCAGACCCATACTAGATCTAAGGCAACTGAACAAAGTGCTTGCAAAGCGACAGTTCAGAATGCTCACGACCAGAAAAATCCTCGCGCAAATTCGCCGAGGAGATTGGTTTGTGTCAATAGATCTGAAAGACGCGTATTTTCAAATACAGATAGCGTCACGTCACAGGCGATTTTTGAGATTCGCCTTCGAGGGCCAGGCATATCAGTACACAGTCCTGCCGTTCGGCTTATCCCTAGCACCCCGTACATTTACGATGTGCATGGATGCAGCGCTTGCACCCCTCAGACTACAGGGCATGCGAATACTGAACTACTTGGACGATTAGCTGATTTTAGCTCAATCTCACTCTGAGCTCATAGAGCACAGGACCATTTTACTCAATCACCTCGAGAATCTGGGTCTCAGAGTCAATTGGGCAAAAAGCTCTCTGTCCCCCAGGCAGATAATATCTTTCCTGGGCACAGAGCTGAACTCGCTGTCTATGATAGCACGCCTATCACCACAGCGTACACTGGACATTCAGCGCGCAGCGAGCTCTTCCGCTGGGAAGAATCTGTCCCGCTCAAGAAGTTTCAGAGGATGCTGGGTCTCATGGCCTCAGCATCATCAGTGCTTCAGCTGGGCTTGCTTTGCATGCGCCCACTGCAGTTCTGGCTGAAAACGAGAGTGCAACGCGGGGCGTGGACCTCCGGTCTGCTTTGTCTCAAGGTCAATCAGCGCTACATCACAGCTCTGAAACCTTGGAAAGCAAAAGACTGGTACCAATCAGGTGTAAGCCTGGGGACTTCCTCGAGAGTGAGGGTGGTGTCTACGGACGCATCCACCTCGGGATGGGGAGCGCTGCTCGAGGGCAGACCGTTCTTCGGCCTATGGTCAGAACGGGAGAAGCTTCTGCACATAATCTGCCTCGAAATGTTGGCAGTGGACAACGCGCTGACGCGTTTTTGTCCCCAAATACGAGGACACCACGTCCTGGTCCGCTCGGACAACAGATCAGTGGTGTCCTACATAAATCGCCAGGGCGGCCTCAGGTCACGAAACCTGTACAGGCTAACAGAACGCCTCCTGGTGTGGGCTCAACGCAACCTGCGCTCGCTGAGAGCGGCGCATGTGCCAGGGCTCCTAAACATAGGACCAGACAGACTGTCCAGGAACAATGTTCCGGCAGGCGAGTGGTCTCTACACCCACAGACAGTCCAACTGCTGTGGAAGAAATTCGGCAGAGCGGAAGTAGACCTGTTTGTGTCTCAAGAAAACGCTCACTGTCTGGAATTTTTCTCCATGAGCAGGGACGCGCCGGCTCATGTATTGCCCCGCCGCCCGCTCTATGCTTTTCCCCCTGTCTCTCTCCTGCCGCAGGTCATAGAGCGAATCAGGGAGGAAGGATGCTCAGTACTGCTCGTAGCGCCGTTCTGGAAAAAAACAACCTTGGTTCCCAGTTATGATGCAGCTAGCGAGCACTGCCCCGTGCCGGTGAGGAGAGATCTCCTCTCTCAGGCTTACGGCTCGATTTGGCATCCTCACCCAGAGCTGTGGTCCCTTCACGTTTGGGCCATCAACAGGTACCCGCTGACCTCCCAAGGGGAGTGTTAAACACGATCACACAAGCTAGAGCTCCGTCTACGAGACGCCTCTACTCCTCGAAATGGTCAGTGTTTTCCAGCTGGTGCGCAGCTCGGGGAGTGTCACCCCTAGACTGCGGGGTGGCGGATGTACTCTCCTTCCTACAAGAGATGTTGGACAAGGGCAGGACCCCTTCCACGCTCAAAGTCTATGTGGCGGCTATAGCAGCGTTCTCAAGAACAATGCTTGGTCAGTCAATAGGAAGGAACGATTTAGTTATCCGCTTCCTCAGAGGAGCTAAGAGACTGAATCCTCCCAGACCTCCCTCAGTTCCCGTATGGGACCTTTCTACGGTGCTGGAAGCCATGAAAGGTGGCCCATTCGAGCCGTTGGAGACGATTGATCTTAAACACCTGTCTTTCAAGACGGCGTTTCTCCTGGCTATCGCTTCAGTGAAGCGCATAGGGGACTTACACGCGCTCTCAGTGAGCGCGACGTGCATGGAGTTTGGGCCTAATGACTCAAGAGTTATACTCAAACCTAGGTACGGCTATGTTCCAAAATCCCTCAACACACCGTTTAGGGCGCAGGTCATTTCCCTGTCAGCCCTACCGGTCCCTGATGAGGAGGCAGACGCGAGCTTCCTTTGCCCAGTCAGGGCATTAAGAGCTTATGTGTCTCGCTCGTCTGTTTTCAGGCAGACAGAGCAGCTCTTTGTTTCGTTCAGCGGGCGTTCTAAGGGACTAGCCGCATCGAAACAAAGCCTATCCAGATGGATAGTTGACGCTATTGCGCTAGCATACGCTTCCAAGGGCATGCAATGCCCGTTGGGTGTCAGAGCGCACTCCACGAGAAGCATGGCTTCATCGTGGGCCTGGTCAAGTGGGATTGCCTTGCAAGATATTTGTATGGCGGCAGGCTGGGCCTCCCCGTCTACATTTATTAGGTTTTACAACCTAGAGGTTCCTGCCTTGCAGGCCAGGCTGCTGTCGGTCTAAATGACCAGTATTGCCTGCCTGATGCTATCAGGTTCAGAATACTGCGTCCACTGAGCACAGCTCACTAAGCGACCGTGCATAATACATAATATGGGCAAAGTATATAAGACCCTTTTTTCCCATCAGTTCAGGCCGTACCCCGCCCTGTCTGTATGATGTATTCCGCGTCTAAGTGACGCAGCTATATGTGAGAGAGTGTGGTTCTGTGTAAAGATCTTGTAGTTTGTCAGTTTATCTCATATAATGATCAGAAGTGTTTGCAAATCATTATAAATACTTTAGATGTATAATGTGCTTATTTTGGAATATTATACTGTAGAAATGTATATTCCATCTGTTTAAATGCATCTATTATTTCATACTCGTTGTTTTTAGTTCACTATATAGTCCAAAGAAATTGTAAATGTGTAAAGATCTTGTAGTTTGTTATCATTATGAATATTTCAAAAAACTGTCTCCTTCCCCGTGTCCCTGGCCACATCACTTCCTGTTTAAGATGGCTAACTTCAGGAAAATACACAAAAAGGGTGCAATTCTTTCCCTTTCCCACAGGAGCGAGTACAGAAAAATAGTTACATAAAGCCATGACATTGAGTAACATTATTAATAGCCTTATGGCTCCTACACATGATGATGATTTAAACATAACCTGCTTTTAAACATCATGACTCACCAGTAACCAGAGTCTGTGTTTCTGATGTTCATGATGGTCAGAGATCCAGTCTGATGATCCAGCTTCAGTCTGCCTCTGAATCTCTCATTAACTTTATCACAATGAACATCTGTACAGATATAACTGAGATCTCCATTGATTTGAGCGATGGGAATCTTATTAAAATACCATTTAATCTTTTTTTGTTGGTTTGTTTGAACACCAGTGTTTAGAGTGACTGAATATCCCTCCATCACTGACACTTCAACTGATCCAACACCAGACGCACCTGGAGAAGAAATGAACAGAAAATGATAAGTCATGTCTATGACAGACATGAGTAGGAATATAAACAACAACAGGAAAGTGCTGTGAATGTTTCTCTACAGATCAAACAAGCAGCATAAAAACACAACTGATTCACACATTCACTCATCAGAAAAATTACATATTATAGGTTTTAAGGTGTGTATTATACATCATATTATATACCATACAACACATCTTGATTCACATATTGCATATTAATATTGCATATTTGCATTCACACAACCAAGATCATTGCCTACTTTCATATACTTTTCATCATATTTCAAAGCCTTCAGTTTTGCATGTATTCATCAGACCTGCACATGTCAACTGTACAGCAGAATAACTCAAAATGATATTCTCAACTTCAGTGCACAATGCCTTTAAAATAACTGCTCGGCCAGACTGGAAAACCAGTTTAAACACACCAGCAGATTGAGCCAGAGTTGGAGTCTTGATCTTGTGTGGTCTCAGGACATCTTCAAAATTCGTACATAATTGCAGTTGAGATGGTGGAATAGATCAAGTAATACTGAGTGGATTTGACCAGTTTTACATATCAAAGAATCTGACCAAAGAATTACATATCAATTTGTAACATTACTGTGATATCACATACACTGTTAAAAAAAGTTCCGTTAAAAAAACGTTATTGTACGGGCACTTCCGTAAACCTTAAAACGGATATTTTCCGTATTTTCCGTAAATTACCAGGACATTTTCCGTTAAATTACAGACAGTTCCTTCACCTCTAAAAAGGAAAATTCTATATATTAACAGTACATTTTCCGTACTATTCACGGATAATCCTTATACAGAAATTTCTATTTTTATAGAATTTTATGGCATATCTTTTGGTAGCAAATAATTCAAGAACAATATATACAAATTGAACGTGGTTTATTTTTGTAAACATTTTCATGTAAACATTATTAAATGCATTCAATGGGTAAAGATATATATATATATATATATATATAATTTTTTTTTTACATCAATTAAACAATGTGCAAAGCACCATTAAAAAGTGCTTGTGTTGTGGAATACATTTTTAGACAAACAAACAAGGGAAAAAACATCAGCAGGTACGTGCACAATATTGGTGTTGCACCAAATAGCTAACAAAATTCTTTTTTTAAAAATCATAAACTGAAAGATTCAAAACATTTTCAAAAGCAAAACAATACAAATGCAGAAACAAACAAACAAAACCAAATGGAATACAAAGACAGGGCTGCTGCTTTTTACATTAAAAATAGCTTTAGACTTATAGTTAATAGTAGAGGGAAATGTTACAGTGTTGATGCCATTTTTCTGTAAGAGAACACAATATTCCTTAAAGGGTTAGTTCACCCAAAAATGTAAATTCTGTCAGTAATTACTCACCCTCATGTTGTTCCAACCCCGTAAGACTTTAGTTCATCTTCGTAACACAAATTAAGATATTAATTTGATAAGATATTAATCTGATTATATATTATATATTCATTTGATAAGATATTAATCAGCGCTTCTGGGTTGTACATCAGCACGTAGACTCACTATTGGCCAGCATCACACGCATGACCAACGTCGGCCAATAGTGAGTCTACGTTCTGACGTACAACCCAGAAGCGCTGCGCTGTTTACACTACGTGAACTCTCAGAGGCCCACATGAAGAACATGAATAGTTGAATAAAGTCGTTATTTTAGGGGGTTTTTTGTGCAGAAAAAGTATTCTCATGTTACTTTAATGATGTCTTTACTACCTTTCTGGAGCTTGAAAGTGGTAGTTGCTTAAGCTGTCAACAGAAGAAGAGAAAGCTCTCAGATTTCATTAAAAAGATCTTAATTTTTGTTCTGAAGATGAACAGAAGTCTTGCAGGAGTAATTAATGACATTATTTTAATTTTGGGGTGAACAACTTCCGTGAAAAACTTTCCTCCTTCGGTACGTTCAGTTAAAGGTCCATTTTGAGATTTGACAAAAGCTTAAACTTTACATGGATTTTCGAAGTTGTTCATACAGGAACTTCAGAAGTCTTTGAGGAATGTGTGGACGTTTGGTTTCCTTCATCTCAGCGTTTTCGACCTTCGTTCAGGATTTCTGCACAGGAAATGGATATATGAAGAAAAAAATGGATATGTTTTTAGCTACACGAAATTAAACGAAGTAAACTGAACTACAAAGTATAATGCAGACCAGGTTGAGGTTGAAAAACAATTGTACAGTGTTTTACGTTCGTTAAATTATCAACTGCCATACCTAATTCTTTCAAATTCAAACACTGTATAAAACGTTAAGACTTCTGTTTCCAGTGGACTCCAATTGCATGTTATGTTAGCTTGTCTGCTCAACTATACCTTATAATATGTTTCATTATTTTCAACTACATAAACAGTAACACAAGAGCATGCTAGAGATAAATAATTAAATTAAAAATGTGTTGCTTACCTTTATATGAACTCCAGGATAAGTGCCATGTAGCTCACTGCCTCAGTGGGGTAGGAGATGTGGTCAATAACTTCTTGAATGACAGCAATCTTGAATGCCCATCATCTTAAACAAATAAGTTATTACAAAATGAAAAACATCACACAATCACTTCAGAAAACCGCTCCAAAAATAGTTTAAATATTCCCTATACAATTTTTTTTCTACTGACCATATAAGCATACAAATCTTTGAAGGGGGTGTTCAGCAACCAACTTTTTCTATAAACATTTAAATTTAGACTTTAAATTTAAATGTGTTTTGCCAATATTGAACACTCATAATGATTAATAAAAAAAATAAAAAAAATGCTAATAAAACAAAATACAAACCCATAAGGATGGTGGTGGTGCTTGGGATGCACAGTACAGCAGTAAAGTCCTGTCAATAGATGAGAAAAAAACAGAAACACTATGAAACAACAAACTAATGAGGAGGGAGCTGGTAAAGAATGACTAACGTGACAGGCAGAAGTATAAATAATAGCAGTCATGTTAAATGTAAATTAATATTTCAAGGTTATTATTTGGTCTTTAAAGTCAAGTGTGTCGTCTAAAACAAAATCAAGACAATAAAAAGTCTAACGTAAACATAACTTTAAGTTACCTCATTTGGCAGAAAAGGTGGAGGTGCTTTCCTTGATCCAGCTGAACTGCATATTCACATACAGTCTCTCTTCACGTTGTACTGTATCATCATGCAACAACAGAAACACAAACAAACTAACTTAATGAGGAGGGAGCTGGTAAAGAATGACTAACGTTACAGGCAGAAGTAGGTAATAATAGCAGTTATATACACATATTATATGACTTTAAACCCCAAATAATGACATTGAAAGATTAATTTACACTTAACACGACTGCTATTATAGGTGATAATAGCAGTCGTGTTAAGTGTTTAATTAATCTTTCAATGTCATTATTTGGGGTTTAAAGTCATATAATATGTGTCCGTGTGTCGTCTAAAACAAGACAACAAAAAGTCTAACGTAGCCTAAACATAACATTAACGTTAACTTACCTCATCTGGCAGAAAAGGTGGTTTGTTTTCCTTGATCCAGCTGTAACGTTACTGCATCTTCACGTATCATGATCTTCATGCCTTTTAAATCAACTAACGTTAAGTCTTGAATGGCTTTTCCTTTTCTTGACGTTTCCTCTGGTAACGTTAGCTTTTGTATGAAGGCATTCAACTGCTTCAAAAACATAAGTTAACTTACTGCACGTCTTTATCATAACTGGTTAACGGATGCGCGCCGCACGAAAAAAACCGCAGCACCGACAAATAAAAGTCAATAAACCAATTACAACGAGGACACTATAACATACAATAAGGGAACTTCCACGAGTGTGAACTAAATCTTTCAATGTGTGACGATATGCATAAAATGATAAACGCGACGGCTCCGACATTCATTTGCCTAACAAGCCAGATTTCAACTAAATAACATTACGTAAACAGCTTATTTGACATATAGTTAAATATAATTTTCTGTTTTTACCACAGAAGTGTCAGAATGGCTTCCACACATCCGAAATCCGACTTTATAAAGAAACTTCTTTGGCTGCTATCATCTGCGTGTGTAATGGCGCTTGCATCTCAAACTTTTCGCGCCGATCAGGTTATGGTTCCCACAATGCAACTCGTAATTCAAAATACGGGTAAAAGACCTGTAAAAGACAAATACGGAAAATTCCTTCAAAATAATATGGTACATTGTACCGTATTTTTACGGATTTTTTTTACAGTGTAGCAGTAGCCTATATTTTAGTCCTTTTGACATGTTAGTGTGACGCACAGCCTATAACAAGCATGGACAGTTTTACACTTCTATATATATATATATATATATATATATATATATATATATATATATATATATAATTTTTTTTTTTTTTTTTTTTTTTTTTAAATGACCGATGGTTTGGCTAGATAAGACCCTTACTGCAATTTGGACCTTCAACCCATTGGACCCCACTGAAGTTCACTATATGGAGAAAAACCCTGTTTTTCCTTGAAAACCTTGATTTCTTTTCGACTAGAGAAAGAACGATAGGAATATTTTGGGTGAAAGGGGGGTGAGTAAATGATCAGGAAAGTTTAATTCTGAAGTGAACTAGGCTAATCCTTTAAGACAAAGAAACTCGAAGTTTGGTTAATTTGATTTGTATTGACATACATGTACTACACAACACTTATATGTTGGATAGTTATTTTATTTTTTGAATTTGAAACTAATAAAATGTTTGTTAGCTGTCGTGTTCTTTGTTTAGTTAAGAAAAATAGCTTAATTGAAAAATCATTGAACAATATTTTGGTTTTCATGTCCAAATCATGTAAAATCCCCTAAATTATTTAGTCTATGACACAATGATTTTAATATTTTTAGTGAAATGAAATGACTCTCGAAATTGTGTGTATTTGAGTGAATGGAAATTACCTGTTTATGACTAATGACTGAAACAAACTTGTTAATTTCACTACAATTATAGCAAAGTTATTTGTCAATGAACAAAGAAAATTGCATCAGAGTGTGAATACATGCAGTTATTCACAACCTAACAATAAGCTCTACTCTTCTGCACAATGCATTTAGCAATCAAAACTTCAACATAATAGAAACTCTTTCAAATATCAAACAAACTGAACATTAAAAATTAACAGATGTTTCCTTTAATCGAAAATTTCAATATTGACACTCTATTTCCAGCCATGTGCAAAGCCCTTTTCCTTAATTTTATAAGCTTAATCGGTTCCTCAATTCAAGCCTCAAAACTGTTTCCTTAAAAAAATAAATAATAATAATAATAATCTTTTGGTTTTATTAGTGAAATGTTCTCAATATTTTCTATACAACACTGAACCACAATTTTCTTAATAAAATATACACAATATGTTTTATTTATCACCTTATTTTTTTAGCTGATCAATAAAATGCAGCTCATATCTGTTACTTTCGTGACGTGCACTCCATTAAATCTGCATATAGCGCGGGAATTGAAGATCGGATTTAAATCCGTTTTGCAAAAACACATTTATGTGACCAGGTGTAAATGGAATCGTTTTGATAAATCAGATAGCTATCCGATCTGAGAAAACGCATGAAGTGGCCAGGTGTGAACAGCCCCAGGCGCTTGAAAAAGCACAAATCTGTGGCAAAACTCAAGTGATATTACGACAGGAGTAACGGTTACGGCGGTGTGTAAATCGAGTTTCCCCTCACACTTCTGCTAGTTTTCGTGAGATCTCTTATCCCGTGCGAATTGATGGCCATCATTATTACAGACCTCCTGTGTTAAAATTACATTACTCCATCTACCCTTGTAAAACTAATCCTGTCCGAATAGGGCTGTCTGGATCTTGGTCTTGACTAGACCTCTGGTTTGAGCGATAAACACATTTTTATAGATAGGATAGGATAAATTAGATAGATTAGATAGCTACGTCTTACCGTGCACGAGGAATGCTGAAATCGTGAACAAATAAACGAAAAACGTATTTGTCTCCATGTTTGGCTACTTTGAATGAATGGAACATGCTTAAAAACTGCGATATTGGTTTATCCTGAAGAGTGTCGTTGTTGTCAGAGACTACGTGATCCTTATATGCCAAACGCCTCCAGCTGGAAAGCCTACATGTGAAAAGAGGAGAAGGTTGCAGTGAGGAGAGAGAATAAAAGTGCAGTAAAGACTCAAGAGTTCTCTCTTCAGGCCAGTTTAACCTCAAGGCTGCATTTACACTGCAGGTCTTGATGCCCAATTCCGATTTGCTGACTATATCCGATTTTTTGGACGACCCGCTTACATCATCTTTTAAAAGTGACCCGTATCCGATATTTGCATTTACACTATACACTGCCAAAACAACCAAATGTAGACGTTCTGGCCCGGAAAATGAAGTAAAACAGCTCTATATGCAATGGATGCAGAAGCAGACAAAATTATTATAGTGATGCGCGGATCGCGGTTATATCCGCGGGGGCTCTGTGGATAATCCGCGGATCGGGCGGGTCAAGTAGGCTAATAAAAATAACATTCTGATTAATTTTGGGTGGGTCGCGGTTGGATAGATAAATCATTATTAACGAAAATATTATCTACATTCTCTAAAATATGAGCATGTTCCATTCCAGTTTAAGTTTCAAGGGAGTAACGCCTGTTTATGCCATTAAGAAAATGAAATTCTGTCAAATAAATTTTGTTTTAAAGAAATGTTCATTTAAAAGCAGCGCTCATTCATCATTGTAGGCTATTACGCGCATCAACCGTCGCCTCGAGTCCGCTGTTGAAGGTGATGATCATCCATTTATCCTCACGCGTAACCACACATAAGAATAATAACTTCTTTGACCATCGGGTGCGGATACTTAAATCAGAGAAAATTATTGGTGCGGGTGAGTGGCGGGAGGATGATTTGTTTTTGGCTGCGGATTCGGGTGACGTTGGAGCTCATCCCGCGCATCTCTAATTATGCAGTGTTTTGCTTTCCGCACTATTTTCAAAGGTCAGCAAAACATTGCTTTCATAAGGTGTAGAAAAAATTACTCCACTGTGTTGAGCCTTCGACCTCCATCGCGCCTATAATAAGTCATGTGTTCTCAGTTGGTGGTGTCCACCTGAGTTGACGTCACTTTTTTAATGACGTACGACTCGCATTTACTGGGGAATATCCGATTTGTCTGCTTACATGGCACACGCAAATGCACGTATCCGATTCATATCAGATTTATTACCACATATGAGTGAGGCCTGAATCCGATCTGAGAAAATCGGAATCCATGCGTTTTTTTCCTGCTTACACGTTCACCGGTCATATCCGATCTGTGCCACATGAGAGGAAAAAATCGGAATTGGGTCACTTGAACCATGCAGTCAAATGTGGGCCTAGGCTACATCATGTGGGCGTGGTTAGCCTTAATGTCTGAGAAATGTTAGCAAAACATGGTAATTGTGAAAATCCCAGAAACTCTATATTCTTCGAAAATGTTTTGCAAATTACAGGAAAAGATTTCTCAAGAATTAGAAATTATGGGAATTAAATGAGTTCTTATTTTTCACTCGATGTAGGCTACTACATGTTTATATTAAAACACACACACACACACACACACACACTAGGAGAGGAGAGAGAGTGATAGAGCTAATTCAGTGAATGGAGACTATTAGGAGGCCATGATTGGCAAGGGCCAATGGAGGGAATGTGGGCAGGACAAGACATCCCAACCTACAAAAGTTCATTTTATGAACTTCATAATACATAATTTCTATAGGCTATAGGCCTATGCTAGCCTGACTACGTCAGACTTCGTACTTCCGCTCAATTTCAGTTCGCTTCTGTACTCAGTCTGAGATAGCGACCTATCTCCCAGTTTTCCTTCGGCCTCAAAACAGCCGGCCAATCAACGAACAGAGGGCGGGCTGAGAGCCGTGACGTAGAGGCTAAGCGCCGAGTTTAAGATTGTAGTTTAGGTTAGGGAAATCAAAAACGACCGCGGATATGGAGACACGGGATGCAATTCGCTCTGTTGTGGAGAATATTCCCGGCATTTGCAAACTAAAGCCCGAACAAGAAGAGTGTTTGTTAAACATTTTGAATAGAGGTGATGTTGTGGCCCTACTCCCAACAGGTTTTGGGAAAAGTTTAATTTATCAACTATTACCGATCGTCAGCGAGAAACTGGGGAGGCCAAAGGCCGGCAAGGCAAGTACTGGACCCATTTCAAACCTAGTATTGCAGTGTTTAACCCACCTCGGTGACACTGCTCCGTGATGGCAAGTCCATGGCCTTCCTCGACTTTTTTATGGTCCTTGGAGTTTTAGAGGGTGTATCTCGGTCTCTTTTATCTGTCGAGCTCGAACTGGCACCCTTTTGACAGGTCAGTGTCTCCTTTCTTTCCAGTCCTTAAATATTGCCATGTCATGCTGTAATCTTGCAATTAAGTTGCAGCATTTCAGACAGACTCGAGATGAACAAAGAGCTGTGTTTACCAGAACTAATCCTAACTTTGACAGTTGGCTGCAAATATTTTCTTGTTTCTCTCTACTGTCAAATATTAGTTTAGAGGCCCTGATTGTACCGTGGATGCGTAGATTTACTTAACATAATCTGCAAAAGTCGTTCACAGCCATAAAATAATGCATTATTCACTTCAGTTAACATAAAAGAATAAAAGAGCACAGACAAGTGGGAAAATAGCGTTAGCCAATCAGTCTTGACCGGTTGTTGATTTTTATCAACTAGCTTGTCAAATGTGTTTAAACCATTACTGCATGTTAGGGCTGGGTGATATGACACGACATATCATAGCGATGATATACAGTTTGAATTAATGGAACTTTTTCTAAATCGTTTACATAGATGGGCCTATTTGTGGGGTAAGCAAAGTTATCCATGCAGCTTTTGGGCAGGAATTATTGGAACGTTGGAGTGGAAAAACAAACACTGATGAATGATACACCACAAACATCTTCAGCTTTTAGTTTTATTGTACATAAAAAAATAATAATAAAAAAGGGGTAAATAGTGTCAAATGAATTAAATTAATTCTAATTTAAAATTTTAGATATTTTCTAATTTTAATAAACTTATAGAAACAAATAAACTTTACATACAATAAACATAAAATTACTTAAAGGTCCCATTGCATGGATTATTTTATTATTTTAGAATGTTTCCTGGGGTGCCCTTATAATGTTAGCATGTTTTTTAGATCAAAAGTTGTTATAATTTAGAAATAAAAGGCATTTTTCCTAGCCTGATTTTAGCCTCTGATATTGAACGCTCTGTTTGAAGGGGCTTGGCTGCTGTGAGACTTCAGTGTAAACGCCCACTGCTGTGATTGGCTGTGAGACTTCAGTGTAAACGCCCACTGCTGTGATTGGCTGTGAGACTTCAGTGTAAACGCCCACTGCTGTGATTGGCTGACATGCTTGCATATGAAATATTTAGTATTACATGTGGAACTCTCTTGAAAACTTTTACTATTACAGCTATTATACGTTTTTACTATTACAGCTATCGGGATTAACGAATCAACGAATTAACGAAATAAAAAGTTTAAGTATTTAGATCTATAAAATGAGCATTGCAGTGCATATGCATATGCAGTGATGAGCATTGATCAGATGACAGCCTGTTGATCGCGTGAATGAAGATCTTATTGCAACGCAGTTTCTGCACTCTCACTAATGCTTTCACCAATGTAAACATCATGTAAGTACAGTAAGAGCTTCGTTGTGCAGCGTAACAGCGTCATTGATTTCATAACGAGTTTTGGCAAGTGTCCAGATAAACTCGCGCTGTGTGATTGACAGCTTGGGCGATTGGAAAGGGATTGTTCTTTGATCGCTTTCTGTATATTAATCACAGTTTAAGTAAGATTATTTTAATCCTACTAAGAGAAACGACGTGAAGTTGATCGTTTAGTCACTGGCTTGATTTACTGATGCATAAACAGTATTGAACGACTTTGAGAGAAAGATTATCTGAACTTGAACAATTACACATCAGAAACTGACTGTGAAGTGTTCCTATCTTCTGATATATATATAAGGAGACAGTGGATTGTCTTTTACTAGAATTTATTTATTAACACGACGCAGCCGCATACATGTGTCTCAGCTCAATGTTGTTTTCCTGTTCTAACGTCACGCATACGTCAGCCCTGACGTATGCCCAATCACAGAACATGACAGGTTCACGTGACACTGACATAACCCACTGGTTCTTCAGAGGCTCGGATGAAGGAACGAAAACAATACTTTTGTGTTCATTTGTACATCCAAACACTGAGCAACTGCCATGATGTCTCTCGAGGAAAAACCAGTATCGCGCTCACGCAGCTCATTTTCTCATGGGCTGTCAAATTCTCTTTGCGGGCAAAGAAGAGAAATGGGAGGTGACCTTTCCCCTTATGACGACATAAGGGGAAGATTTTTAGATTTTGTTCTAGATTTTCCGAGCTTTCATTTTCTCAAAAATACCCAGGGATTGGTTTACACCCATCAAAACGTCTAGCCACTGGGGGACCATAGGCAGGCTAGGGGAACTCATATCAAGGTTACAAAACCTCATTAAGTTACATTTTCATGCAATGGGACCTTTAAAAAGCTTAGGCAAAAAAAAAAAAAAAAAAAATCAAAAGAGTTTGAAATTCAGTTTATGCTGTGGAATCAAAACTGATATTGAGAATTGTGAAACCATGATATTGTTACTGTGAAGTAAAATTGAGATTTTGGTCGTATCACCCCTCCATATTCTTAGATAGCAGAAAAGGTTCCCACAGTTTTACATACAGTATGAATTTTTTAATAGTGTTCACCACAAGTATTAGACTACATTGTAACCAGAAATAAGTATATACATGGCTGCTATTTTGCATAAGTTTATTTGTAATTGCCAGAAAGAAAGAAAGAAAGAAAGAAAGAAAGAAAGAAAGAAAGAAAGAAAGAAAGAAAGAAAGAAAGAAAGAAAGAAAGAAAGAAAGAAAGAAAGAAAAATGTGGTTAGGAATGATAAGTCAGTAGGCCTATGTAGTTTCTTCATTCACTGTCTGTGACCTACAGTATACCTGCACTGGATGGCCAATTTCACATGTATTTTGTGTATTTTCAAAATACAAAATACTGTATTTGTATTTAAATACATTTTTTTCACACAGTATTTTGTATTTGTATTTTAAATACATTTCCATGTATTTATGCCCATCTCTGTCCATTGCAGCTTTAAACAGGTCTAAGGAATAATATGCACATGAATAAAATGAAAGTTGTTGAACTCACCTCAACATCTCTTTTACATTCATTTAACCCGCCATGGGCTATGCTGAAGTCACTGTTACAAACTGTACAGCGTGCAAGACTATCATTATGTTTTACTCTTATAAGACAGGGGTAACACTTTCATGTAGTCTGCCGTAAAATGTATCTTATACTTTCGTTTTTTGCATGTTTTTTTGTGGCACTCTCCCTTTTCCATGGCGCTCCTGTTTCTAGATAAACTGAACTGATTAATTCGGTTCGGGAGAAGAGTTAAAACCCGCCCACACTGACAATTGATTGGTTGATTTACCGAAACAGGCCAATCAGATGCTCTCTATCTATCTTACACGCGCACACACGCAAGGTCTCTCGCTCCCTCTCCCTCTCTGCTGTGCACGCGCGCTCTTGCTCGCTCGCTCTAGATTCCGGGAGATTTTAACTCATTTGCGGGTATCAGGGAGCCGCTATCAATATGCGGGAGACTCCCGGAACTTCCGGGAGACTTGGGATGTCTGCATCAGGGTTCCCACGAGAAGTGCCATACTGAGTCAGCGTCTCGGTTTAACGTCTCATCCGAAGGACGGATGTATCTGGTGTTATGACAATAATAATTCCATAATCACAAACATATGTTAAATTAATTTAGCAGAGATACGGTTCTTTGGAACTTTTAAAAACTTTACAGACTCTAAAAACATTTTAAAGGCTGATTTAAAATGAACAAACTTGGGTTTTGATCAAAGGCTTGCAGCCGCCAGGCTTATCTGATGTGACTCAGTGTATTTTCTTCAAGAGGATCTCTGCTATTTACCTAAACGCCCAGATTGTCGGCTGTTTCTGTTCTTCATTTATATAAGAGGAAGTTTTCTGTTTTTACCCATTATCTGGAGTCTTTTCCATTGTTTCATTAAAGACATTGTAATTTGCATTTTTGCATTTGGGTCCTCTCTTACCTTCACAACAAGATGACAAATTTAAGACTAGGTTGTGTAGTAGCCTACCTCTGAAGAATAAGTACAAAAAGATTAAAGAACAATAAAATAAAAGTGAGCGCTGCAGTGATTGCTTCTTTAACAGTGTATTGATTCTGAATGGAGCGTATCACGGGCGCGCGCCACATACCGAAGTGTGCGATGACGTCATCACGCTGGTACGCCAAATGAAAATAATTAAATGGATTAATGCACATAACGCTCTTACTCATTTCGTTTACCTCAAGCACAAATAACCATTCAAACAATATTAGCAATATCAAGAAAATAACATTGAACAATTCTATAATGCATTTGAAGTTAATAAACATAAAAATCACTATATCACAGTTGCAGTTCATTTTAACACCTAGAAATTGAGACATCTCATACCAAAAGCGATTTACAATTTAGGACTAAATTAAGCGAGTCATCGTGAAGAGGCAAAAACAACTCAAGAAGTGCTCAAAAATACGAAGTTCAGGCATTGTTCAGAGTAGCATAAGCCCGATAAGGGAAGATTAAAGGAAAAGGAATTTCCATCACTCCATGGTGGGCTTGGGAAACAAGGCTGATCTGCCTATAAAACAGTATAAGCAGTGCCCCAGACTGCCCCATGAAACAGTGCCCCATACAGTGAGGTCTACATTTTAGATGGGTCAGCAGTCATCAACATGCTGAAACCAGGGGTAGCTAAAACCTTGATTTTCCAGCAAGATCTTCATGCCTTATATCAAAGAGTAACTTGAAAGGGTCAACAGAGTGGATATTGTATGGGAATGCAATGAAATTACCATCTTAAATTTCCAGAAGAGGGGAAAGGGGACAAGAACAAGAGTGGATGTGGTGGATGCTTTTTACCCCAAACATCATAGTTTTACATATTCTTCCGCTATTGAAAAACTGTTGAACTGTCAAACTTACCTTGAACAAAACATGAAAATAGTTGAGACCTCTGTCTCAAAATATATTCAACAATTTTATCGATTCTCATTTGCCACTCATTTAATCCCACTTCACAGTTGTGACCGCAGTTTTTCCTTACAGATTTTAGTGTGTGGAATTAAAAAGCATATGCAGCACATGTTCCTTTATTAGGCTAATTTAAGATGTCCACATGAGTTCTGGGAAGGTCTAACATTATTAAGTATAGTCATGTAACCACACACATTTATTTCGGGGGATTGCCTTAACACAATGATTATCAAAGCTCAGAAATGACAGCTGAGTTTTCAAAGTTCATTTTTGAATAGCTCATATTATTATTATTTTTATTTATTTTTTGCACACATTATTATGAAAGGATTATCTATATGTAATGGTTATGAGAATGTTTACAGTCAGAAAAGTTCATTATATGTAATTCTGTGTGTTAAAAAGAGGAAAATAAGCAATTTGCTTTAATTCATAGAAGTACTTTAAAAAAGAGGGAAGAGCACATCATAATTCATGCCCATAAATAGAATACTGGTAAGAGTAATAGCACTGTGATTTCCTGATTGAATGATCTATTAGCGATTACTTTGGTCTTCAAGTTAAAGAGTCATAAGATGATGCATTAGCACAATAACGTGTCAAAAATGGCATTATTTAAAAGTTACTCTGCTCATTTATTTTTGTACCTTGTTTTCACATGGTTGCTATTCAAAGTTTGTGTTTAAGAGTTCGCCTGTTGATCGGGAATCGGTTGATTATGCCTGACGTATCGCAAGGGAAGCGTGTTGCGCCTGCTCGTCCATTATTACACTGGACGTGAGGGAAGTAACACCGTGTCCTGTGTCTTATTATTCATTATTCCCCTTTCCAGGTAAAATCTGTTTATTAATGCATTTTATGTCTGTATTTATGTCCTCTGTAGTCTAAGAAATAAGCTAGAAGTCAAATTTGTCTGTATAATTGTTATTGTTTTGAGTAAGTGCTGCTTAACGTAAGCTCCACTATAGAGATCGCTAAGACATGTGACCAAATGGGCGGCAACCTCTTCAGAACGCAAAGAATTATGGGTATGTTTGGCCAGGCTGGCATAGCAGGCAAGTGTTCTGGCATGAAAATAATGAAAAATTAGCGTGAAAAACAGAATATAATCCTACAAAATGCAGGCATCTTGAAAACTGCGTTCTTCCCTCCATGCAATGAAGTTTGGCGCCTTATGTTTGTGCCGCGGATTCCCAAAATGCTTTGCGTTCACCACTGGGAATATGTCATGATGACGTCACATTAGCAATCCTTATCGTTATTTTGCTAGCTGCATCACGTGGTGTACATCGCATGGTGGTGATAGACAACTATACGGTTCATGTGCAGTGTTCAGCACTTAAAGAGAAGATGTGTTTAATGATAAATAACTGGGATATGTTATATTATTCTGTGTAGTTGAGAAGAGTGATGTTAATTGCTAAACTACCAGTGTGGTTATAGGTGTGTTAAATATTAGAATAATTAAATTCATGTTTGTTAATTAGTCTGTTCAGCTTCTATGTAAGAGGAATAATACAGCCTGTTCCACGTATTTAAAGTAACCAGTTGCATTTGTACTTTGCAGTGATATTTTGTCGGTTAGTGTAAAGTGTTTATTTAGTGCTGATTTTGCATTTAGTAATAACTTTGTAATATTATGTATTGTTGAATTCTTGTTCTTCTAAAAGAAATGCATTATTACACTGGACGTGAGGGAAGTAACACCGTGTCCTGTGTCTTATTATTCATTATTCCCCTTTCCAGGGGTGTAACATATACATATTGAAATTATAGCAATTCATGGTTTATTGTGTTGGCAGACTGCAGATAAATGAAGGTCACAATTGGTATAACACAGGGAGTCTATGTCCCCTATCTATCTATCAGACATGGGGACTTGTGACTTGGTGACTTGGACTCGAGTCGCTATTTTTATGACTTGTGACTTGACTTGACAAAAAATAAAATACTTGAGACTTGACTCGGACTTGGAAGTTAAAGACTCGGGACTTGACTTGACTTGAGACACGATGACTTGAATGACTTGAGTGTTAATCACATCATGTTTTCAGTTTGAATATAAAATATATAAATTATTTTAAAAAATAAAGTTGAGAATAGCGTTGTCATGACTGGATCACATCACGACACTATCATCAGTCATGTGCCCTCTCGTACCTTACGCACACCACACCACGCCCACTCAGATCAGATATCACATCAGCATGTCAGCCGGAGGGGTACTGGGTCCGTGTCATAGGTCCGTGTACGTTTTGATCAGAGCCATATAGAGAGAGAGTTGCGACAACTCCATTGACTACAATGGAACGCTTTTTTTTTTACAGCAATGGCGGCTCGTAGAGCCTTTCAATAGTTCCCGGAAGTAACAGCAGCGCAGTAGAACAGACCGTTTGTGATGCAGTTTTAAAAGATAAGACGTTTAAAGAATAAGATTGTATATTATCAGATTATCTGAATCAAATAAACTTGTGTTTTAAAGCATGCTAGTTGATTCCGAAGCACTTCCTGGAACTATCTGAGGTCTACGCGAATCACGTGACAACTAAGCATTTTGAACTTCCGTTGTCGCAACTCTCTCTCTCAATGGCTCTGGTTTTGATAGTTTGTTTTCCAATTTGAAATGAAATAAGCAGAAACGAGAAAACGGCCCCTTTATTCGTTTTTTCGTTTGTTCAAAAAAACGAGATTTCGGCTTGATTTTTCATTTTTTTGTTCCCAGGCAAAAAACGAATAAATTATTTCAAAATTCGTTTTCCACATGTGGGCGGCCTGACACGCCCCCTTCCGCCGATTGGTCAAGCAAATCTGAGCATTTGATGTCATCAGTTGTCGCACAGGTCAGGTCTGTTCAACAAAATAATAGTCCTCTACCTCTACTATGGCTACAGATTCTTAAACTGTACAGGGCAGGTCCTATTGGGCTTTCTTCTGTGCAACTTTACACGTTTCACAGAAATCTTTACATCAGAAATATTAATTATTAGTCTGCCACCAGCCTGTTTTATTTAGCTGTGCGGAGTTAAATCTGTGTGGTGAAGCTGCGCTTGACAGCGCCGAGCGGGAGAGGCTCAATGACCGGTGTTCAGTCAGCAGTCAGAACTTTTCTTTTAGACGCTCCGTTTTGCAAATGTAATGCCAATCGGCTGAGGGTGGCTACCGATGATGATGGTGAAATACATTTTTACTGAAACTATAATCATAGCCGCGACCCGCGAGAATGAGACAGATGATTGACAGGACGATAGCGGAGGCAATTAAAGGCGCAAGATCACTTCTGTTAACAAAAACATAAATAATAAAGTTTAATATAAGTGACTTTGTCTTTGTTTTATTGTTTTTGTTGTTTTTAATCAAATCATTGTGAACCACAAACTGAGCCTTCGTTTTAAAGGGCAATTTCCAAAAATATTTTATTTATTTGTTATAATATGGGTATTTTATAATACAGCATAAATAAAAACAAACACACGTAATATGTATGCCTATAGGCTAAACACCACAGTTTTTTGGTTTTGTTTGTATGAACTTCTATCCCCAACCATATTTCTTCATGGGCTCCACCCCAGGGGTCACGCTCAGCACCCCTACTTCCCATGGTACTAATTGTAATAATGCTGACCCAGTTTATATGTAAAATCTTTGGTATATGTAATCTATGTAATATCTAAAACACTTTACAGTGTG
Organism: Rutilus rutilus; assembly: GCA_021464565.1. Lineage (NCBI taxonomy): Eukaryota > Metazoa > Chordata > Actinopteri > Cypriniformes > Leuciscidae > Rutilus > Rutilus rutilus. Next base: position 41,226,825 of record JAJAQA010000006.1, on the reverse strand, counting down.
ATGGAAATTAACTTTTCTTAAAGCATGTTGTATATCACCACAGATTTATTGACACCCTTCTATTTGTATACTGTAATAGACAATTGTCCTGCAGAATGATGAGGTTTTTTGTAAGAAAAACATGGCAAGCAAATGTCGAATTGTTGTTTGAAATATAAATCAACAACATAAGAGGCTTTAGGCTGTCTGATTAACTCTGTATGAACAAACACCCAGCTTTGCAGTATAGGTGGCACAGAAGCTGACCCTGCATTTAGATGTACATTACACACTGTCTAATGCAGCTCAAATGAGGCAATGTGAATTTGCATAGTAATTTCATTCTAAGAGGCTATTAAATGTGAAGTGACAATGTGATGAAGTGATGAAACAATACTTTCAATATGTTGTTGGCAAGTCAGCCTGATAATGATTGAATACCAATTTACTCATTTAGGCTGACAATAAGCAGATTACATAATTATACCATAAATAATAATAATAATAATAATATATATATATATATATATATATATATATATATTTATATGTATATATACAGTATGTGTGTGTGTGTGTGTAAAGGCAGGATCACTTACTGGTGGAACCCAAACGGAAGTCCAGTTCTGGCTGTATAATCAAACAATAAAAACGAGAAACAATGCATGCCATCAAGAACATTTATTGATTCCACAGGAACTTGATCCAGTTTCCCCCATTTTTACTAATAACTACTTTGTGTTATTTCAGAGGACAATAAGGCAAACTATTAAGCATGAACTCGAACAGGATCAATTAAGATTTTCAAAGCATTTTGAAACTCTTCTTGGTGGAAATTGACAGCACGTTCAAAAAGAGATAATGCATCATGCTGCAGTAGCATTATGGGGTGCAAGTTGTGTGTCAACCAATGGGAGGCAACATCTACACAGTGCCCTAAATGCCACTCCGAAGAGTACAACATCACTGAGGCTGCGGGTCTCTCCAGTGCCCTGGATGCAACTAAAAATATTGTTTAATTTTCAATTCAGTGTTTCAATGAGTTTCAACTTTTGGGGAAAATCCATTTCAGTCACCAGAGGACCAGGATGCTGTGGTGGAGAGGCAGTTTTCTATGCAGTGTCCTGATATTTCATCTCTTTTTGAACGTGCTGTCAATTTCCACCAAAAAGAGTTCCAAAATGCTTTGAAAATCTTTTTATATCTATTCGACATTTGCTTGCCATGTTTTTCTTACAAAAAAACCTCATCATTCTGCAGGACAATTGTCTATTACAGGATACAACACAGAAGGGTGTCAATAAATCTGTGGTGATATACAACACGCTTTAAGAAAAGTTTATTTCCATCACACTGTAAAGTGTTTTTAGATATTACATATAGATTACATATACCAAAGATTTTACATATAAACTGGGTCAGTTAATTACAGTAAGAGTACCATGGGATGTAGGGGTGCTGAGCATGACCCCTGGCGTGGAGCCCACGAAGAAATATGGTTGGGGATAAAAGTTCACACAAACAAAACCAATAAACTGTGGTGTTTTGCCTATAGGCATACAATTACGTGTGTTTGTTTTTATTTATGCTGTAATATAAAATACCCATATTATAACAAATAAATAAAATATATTTGGAAATTACCCTTTAAAACGAAGGCTCAGTTTGTGATTCACAATTATTTGATTAAAAACAACTAAAACAATAAAACAAAGACAAAGTCACTTATATTAAACACTTTTCTATTTATGTTTTTGTTAACAGAAGTGATCTTGCGCCTTTAATTGCCTCCGCTATCGTCCTGTCAATCATCTGTCTCATTCTCACGGGTCGCGGCTATGATTACAGTTTCAGTAAAAATTTATTTCACAATCATCGGTACCCACCCTCAGCCGATTTGCATTAGAGTATTTGCAATAACCATCCCGTGGCAAAACGGAGCGTCTAAAAGAAAGTTCTGACTGCTGAACGATTCCTCTTCAGTGGATGCTGGACTCTGGGCAGATGGCCACTCAGACAACAGAGCTTCACAATGGAACAACGTGGACCAGGTAGGTTCTCGGACAGCAGAGCTTCACAGTGGAGCAGCAAGGGCCAGGTAGGTGGCGGGTACACTCTTAGAAAAAAGGGTTAATTGGGGTTCTATATAGAACCATATAGGGTTCTTTACTCAACTCCAAAGAACCTTTTATGCTAAAAAGGTTCTATAATGACAAGAAAGAACCCTTTTGGCACAAAGGTTCTTTAGGCTATTATTAATTTAGCCTATATATTAGCCTACATTATTCTGCAACATTTTGTAGTTGTAATTAAATTATTGTTTATTAAACTGTTGTAGTAACTTAATATCACATTTTAATCATGCTGATTTTTGGAGGAGAAAAACTGAAATGGCACTCTTCGTGTGATATTGATTAACTAAGTTACATAAAATTATATAAATATATACATTTTCTAACCCCCATATCTTGAATTTTGTTATCATTCACATGCATTCATAAATGCAATTGAATACACTGAATAATACAGTGAAAGACCGCACTCAAAATGCACATGCGCACTAGTATAACTAGACTTCATCATGTAACTTTACATTAGCCTAGATGCGTGCACTCTGTAGGCACGATTTGTTTAGTTTTTTAAATATACTTGATAATGTTAAAGCGCACATCGTTAAAACAAAAAAAAATATGATATTATCGCAGACGAGTTAGCTAGGCCTATATCGCACACCCCTATATTGACCTTATCGTCATCATCATCATCATTATTATCATCATAACAAGAAATTATTCAGTACAAAAACAAACATAAGGGCTCATTCTAAGCCATTTATAGCTGAATAGGCTTTCGTCTTGTCTTTACTTACCTTGTTTGCTGCTTTTTCATTTCATTCTTTGTCATTTGTGAAATTACTGTACCGCAACCATAGTAGACTAAATTTTGCATTATGGATTTAAATTTTGTATCTGTTGAACAGCAAACATAAAGAAAAAGAAGTAATAAACTCAATATTTTCATTAATTTTACAAAGTAAACAATTTGTTTGCGCGAGCATATTCACGCAGCGCGGTCTCGCGAGTGCAGCAGTGCACGTCGTTTTTGAATTCCAACGGTCGAGAAGAGACTGATCCCCGTCTGCTGATTTAAATTGATGGTCTGACGGAAATATTGTTGTTGTTGGTAAGTCAGAGAAATACATCGATTTTTTAAGTAATTTACTTGTTATAAGCTTTAAACCCATTAGTAATGAAGTTGTCAATGTTTGAAAAAAACACACGCTTGACATTCTGTCCCCCTCACTTTTGAAATGATGGCTACGCCCCTGTCCACATATATAGGCTATATCAGGAATTTTCAAATAAGCTTTACCTTAATTTGTGCACACTTCAATTAAGTTAGAAATAACTGTTTCCGTTGATACTTTAAAGAAGTCTTATTAAAAGAAGCTTTTTCAATTGCTAATCATTCTGGCTTGTCACCCCGAACCCAACTTTCTCCAATATGCTAAAGTATTTAAATTAGTATAAAAGTATAAAAATAATAATATTTAAAATCGGGAAGCCCAAATCCTCCTAATCCTTAAGTTTATTTAGATGTTTCTTGTTAATCCTAGATGTCTTGATGGCTCAAATGAAGCTTGTTATAATAGATTGTAGCGGTTTAAAATGATAAAGGGGGATAAACAAAGGAATACAGTAAAATACAAACAAATATGTTATTTAAAAAAAAAAAAAAAAATTATAGCGTTTATCCTGCCAGTGTTAAGACAAAGACACTCAAAGTTTGGTCAATTTGATTCGCATTGATATAACAACTTGACAAATTTACTACAAAAAAATGTTAATTAATAAAGTGAAGGCCTTTTTATTTTTTATTTACACTTTTATAGTTTTTATTTTATTTTATTTGGAACGAACAAAATGTTTGTTAACTGTCTTGTTGATCTTTGTTCAGTAAAGAAAAATAAGTGAGAAGTTAATATTTAGGCTAGCCTACTATATCTGGTTCTTGGACTGACAGGTCTTTGTCTGGATCTGGGTCTTGAATAAATCTCTGCTTTGAGCAGGGAACTCTATAAACTCATTCTTTTTTTTTTTTCTTTTTTTTTGAATCGTTGACCTAAAGAGAAATAAATAAATAAATAAATGTCTTACCATGCAAGAGGAATGCTGAAACTGTGAACAAATAAACAAAAAACTTTTTTGTCTCCATGTTTCCTCTCAAACGTGCTTTGATTCTTAGAATGAATGGAACAGCACTGCTTCAGTACAGTGGTATTTATGTCTCTGGTGTGTTGTACAGTGTACATGTACAACATGTGGGCGTGGTCACTTCTCGAGCGGGAATGTCTGAAAAACACTTGGAGGGCTTGGATTTCACCTACATGTGAAAAAGAGGTTGCAGTGAGCAGGGTTGCTATGGAATTATTCTTGTGCCAAAAATAATGAACGTAGCCTTTCAAGAAACTAATGAAACTAAATAAATTATCTCTGAAACTGAAAAAGAATAAATCGTAGGCAGTTTTTTTTACTTCGTTTTTAATACACTGCATGTTTTGCTAACTATTTATCATATTTCAATCGCTGATGCACAAATGCACGTCCAGAGTTTTAATTTACTCTTCTGGAGTTTTCGTTTACGCTCCCTGAGTTTTTGTTCGCCATTCAGACACATTTCTCTCGTGGGCAATCCAAATCAAAAAGCAGTCCAGTCCAGTCCAGATCCAAAAATCCAGAGCAATCCAAATAATCTTATCTAATTAATATAACAAGACTATAAGCTACTATAACTAGATGTACCGCATCGCGGTACAAAATATGACCGCCGCTCAGGCCTCCACTGGCTTTCCACAAAAATAAATGACGTGGAGTAATTTGGCTGTATTGCGTGTTTATGTATCTACCTAAAAAAAGTAATAGTATGTGCATGTCTGTGTGTGTGTGTATGTGTGTGTGTTTGTGTATGTGTGTGTCTGTGTGTGTGTGTGTGTCTGTGCGTGTATGTATGTGTGCGTACACATTTCCCCCGGGGACCAAACGAAATTTTTCCGTAGAAGTCTAGTGGGGCTGCATGCCCACCAAATTTCATGTTCCCCGGTGCTTCGGTGTCCCTGGTATCGTTGACGAAAAATTTACGGGGGCCCCAGCGCGGGGGGGGGGGGAGTGGCCCCCGGGGACCAAACGAAATTTTTCCGTAAAAGTCTAGTAGACGAACATACCATAAAAATTTCTTCATCCTCGGTGCCACGGTTCAGGTAGTTATTTAGGAAAAACTGCATTTTTTTGGGTTAAGGGGGGCCCAGCGCGGGGGGGGAGTGGCCCCCGGGGACCAAACGAAATTTTTCCGTAGAAGTCTAGTGGGGCTACATGCCCACCAAATTTCATGTTCCCCGGTGTTTTGGTGTCCCTGGTATCGTTGACGAAAAATTTACGGGGACCCCAGCGCGGGGGGGGGGAGTGGCCTCCGGGGACCAAACGAAATTTTTCCGTAAAAGTCTAGTAGACCAACATACCATAAAAATTTCTTCATCCTCGGTGCCACGGTTCAGGTAGTTATTTAGGAAAAACTGCATTTTTTTGGGTTTGGGGGGGCCCAGCGCGGGGGGGGGAGTGGCCCCCGGGGACCAAATGAAATTTTTCCGTAGAAGTCTAGTGGGGCTACATGCCCACCAAATTTCATGTTCCCCGGTGCTTCGGTGTCCCTGGTATCGTTGACGAAAAATTTACGGGGGCCCCAGCGCGGGGGGGGAAGTGGCCCCCGGGGACCAAACGAAATTTTTCCGTAAAAGTCTAGTAGACCAACATACCATAAAAATTTCTTCATCCTCGGTGCCACGGTTCAGGTAGTTGTTTAGGAAAAACTGCATTTTTTTGGGTTTGGGGGGGACCAGCGCGGGGGGGGAGTGGCCCCCGGGGACCAAACGAAATTTTTCCTTAGAAGTCTAGTGGGGCTACATGCCCACCAAATTTCATGTTCCCCGGTGTTTCGGTGTCCCTGGTATGGTTGACGAAAAATGTACGGGGTCCCCAGCGCGGGGGGGGGAAGTGGCCCCCGGGGACCAAATGAAATTTTTCCGTAAAAGTCTAGTAGACCAACATACCACAAAAATTTCTTCATCCTCGGTGCCACGGTTCAGGTAGTTATTTAGGAAAAACTGCATTTTTTTGGGTTTGGGGGGGCCCAGCGCGGGGGGGGAGTGGCCCCCGGGGACCAAACGAAATTTTTCCTTAGAAGTCTAGTGGGGCTACATGCCCACCAAATTTCATGTTCCCCGGTGTTTCGGTGTCCCTGGTATCGTTGACGAAAAATTTAAGGGGGCCCCAGCGCGGGGGGGGAAGTGGCCCCCGGGGACCAAACGAAATTTTTCCGTAAAAGTCTAGTAGACCAACATACCATAAAAAATTTTTCATCCTCGGTGCCACGGTTCAGGTAGTTATTTAGGAAAAACTGCATTTTTTGGGGTTTGGGGGGGCCCAGCGCGGGGGGGGGGAGTGGCCCCCGGGGACCAAACGAAATTTTTCCTTAGAAGTCTAGTGGGGCTACATGCCCACCAAATTTCATGTTCCCCGGTGCTTCGGTGTCCCTGGTATCGTTGACAAAAATTCAGTAAGGTGACGAAAAAAAAAAAAAAAAAAAAACTTTGACAATCCCTATATGACCGCCTTCGCTAGCTACGCTAGCGGCGGTCATAATTAATAATAACAATATACTATAACTATTCTAACCTGATAATGTAATAATATACAGCCCTAACACATATATGACACAATAACCACAATGACAATGATAGTTATCTAACTCTCTGACACTACTACAACTGCTTCTACTACTCCTGCAACACCCACAAGGTGGCGCGAGTTTCAAACCGCCTTTTATCCGGAAGCGACACTCAGACCGAACCGATGACGTATCCACACAAACCGAGGCCTCGTTTGTCATTAGTCACGTGATTTTCACGTTAACAACACAAGCCTCGAATCGCGGCTTCATCTGGCACGCCCATTTTTTCTCAGCACAAGCTCCGACGCCTCGGTTCAAATGTCACATCACTAGGAAACAGTGGAGTTTGGATGGAGAGTTGAGCACGGGGAGATGTGCTTTTACCAGAGAGGATTATGGGAATGAGAAAAAGTTAAGTGCCTGGTCTATGTTTAATGGTGATGGCTGTGGTACTCAGTTCTGGTTGGAGTGCATCAAGTGGGCGATCTGAGATGTGAAACTAACCCAATACTGTCTGATTTTCTCGAAGTTTGTGGTGTCCGTGGTATGCTCCTTTCCCACACAGCCTGGAGACCTTGAACCCAGCTACACGGGGGATTTCGGCGAAGAGACGAATGGAGGCTTAACTCACTGTGAGGTATCGTGGTTTGCAGTGTCTAGTGAGGAAAACGAGCATGTGTGAGAGTGTGAAGTGTTTTGATGCATGCATGAGTGTGGGATTCTAAATTCTACTTCCACTCGTAGTCTTAGTTGCTGGCCTCGTCTATGATGGGAAGTGTCAAGTAATATTGATGACTGCTGTGTGTTGAGTGGTCACGAAACAGGAACCAGTTCACCACTGCTGTCTAGAGAATCAGTCTCCTCCCGACCATACTGATACGTTTGAAGAAGATCTGCTGTGAGATCGCTGACCATTGCTGTCCCAAAATTCAGTCTCCTCCCTGCCATACTGGTTTATTCGAAGAGGACCTGTTGAGAGATCACTTACCATTGTCATCCAGAGATTCAGTCTTCCTCCCTGTTAAACGGGTACGTATGAAGAGGATTTATTGTGTAATTGTCTACCACTGCTGTCCTGTGATTCAGTCTCTCTCTCGCTGCTACTGGCTTACTCTAAGAAGATCTGCTGTGAGATCGCTGACCATTGCTGTCCCGAGAATCAGTCTCTTCCCTGCCATACTGGTTTATTCGAAGAGGACCTGTTGAGAGATCGCTTACCATTGTCATCCTGAGATTCAGTCTTCCTCCCTGCTATACGGATCTGCTGTGAGATCGCTGACCATTGCTGTCCCGAGAATCAGTCTCTTCCCTGCCATACTGGTTTATTCGAAGAGGACCTGTTGAGAGATCGCTTAACATTGTCACCCAGAGATTCAGTCTCCTCCCTGTCATACTGGTACAGTTGAAGAGTAGCTGCTGTGTGACTGTTACTTACTGTTCGTCTTGGAGAGGCGTCGCTGCACTGCCCCTGCCCACCTTCGTCCAGTATCTACGGAGCGACCTCTTGTCACTGTCCACCTCGAGGAGGATTCACTGAGTGCATACCTACCATTGCCTGCCCTGAAGAGGAGCTATCGTGTGATCACTATCCACTGTTCGCCTTGGAGAGGCTTCGCTGTGCTTACCTCTGCCACTGCCTACCTTCATTCAGGATCTATGGAGCGTCCCCTTGTCACTGTTCACCTTGAGGAGGATTCACTGAGTGCATACTTACCATTGCCTGCCCTGGAGAGGAGCTATTGTGTGATCACTATCCACTGTTTGCCTTGGAGAGGCTTCACTGCGCTTACCTCTGCCACTGCCCACCTCCATTCAGGATCTACGGAGTGTACTGTAAGCTCCAATCACCGGCCCAAAGACGGTGTCCAGTGTCTTGGTTCGAAGGGAAGTCAGCGTGTATGTCTTTGAGCGCTTCTGGAAAAATCACTTTAATTTATTAAACAGTTGATTTCCAATTTTAATTCTGACTCCATGAATAATTTAATCTGACTCCAAATTTAAGTGACTTTTTGTTTTTTCAAATTTTCTATCTTAACAGCTGATCCTCAGATTAGTTGTGATTTAATTTAGACCTAGAATTATTCTGGGCATTTCCTAATTTCAAATATTCGTTCATCGGACCGGGTGTCACTTTGAGACGCCACGTCGCGAATGTGCGCTCACGATCACAAACTAGCCAGTCCTGAAATAGTCAGAGGGTGCAGTGCAAGTATTTTACCCTAAGCGACCGCTCACTGCAGACCCATAGGTGTAATTTTTTATAATATTTGCTGCGTACAACATGCTAAGTCAGGGGATAGTCAGAAATCAGAAGTTCCTAAGATGTGCCCCATGCTCCATTCAAAGTGCCTTCAGTTTGATCTATCCTGGACAAAGATTTGCGGAAACACCAGACTACACTTTTAATCTACTGGAAATAATGATTTCAGAAGAATGCAGAATAAATCAAGGTTAACATTTATTTTTGCCAGGCAGAATTAAACATCCAATAAAAAGAATTAAAAAAGAATACAGAATACACAACTGATCAGCATATAATAGAGACAACATTCAAAATGCAATATCAAAAATAGTTTCAAAGAGTCAGCATACCTGGCAATAGAGACACACAGCAACAGTGTGGGAAGTTCTGTTTACAGATGCTTCCTGGAGTGGTTTGCCAATTCCCTTTAAATACCCAAGTGGAACAAAAGAACAATAAACATCTAGCACCCAAATATTTATTCAGCTTTTGCTGGACCCTTTCTCGTGCCCAAGTGGTCACGCCTGAGTTTGGGGGATAAACACAAATGGTTATCTATTATCTTTATTGGGGCATCTTCCCACATCAGAAGAACAGGCATTGTTTTCTTTGTTCTGACTGTTCTGCTGCTGCGGGAATGAAACAACTTTACCATTCGCACCAGAAGTATTTATTTTGACCTCTCATAAAACAACTGGAGACAGTAGGTGTGTGTGTGTGTGTTTTGCATGACTGAATGAGACCTGGAAGGGAAGAAGATAGTGTGAGGAGTCAGGAACTCAGCATGGGGGGAAGAGTTGTGCTCTCTTCCCATAGATCTCTTCTTCAGATTAGTTTTATTGCAGGTTAGAATTCTTGAATTCAGTCTTAGTAAAAGTCCATCCTTACAGCTTGTACTGTTCTCCTCGAGGAGGATTTGCTGTGTGAATACTTACCGTTGTCTGTTCTGAAGAGGAGCTGTTGTGTGGCTACTACTCACTGCCTGTCTTGGGAAGGCCCCGCTGTGCATCTAGTTGTCCTTGTCCGTTCCCAGCCAGATCTATGGAGCGACTGCTTGTTATTGTCTAACTTGAGGAGGATTTGCTGGGTGAATACCTACTATTGTCCGTCTTGCAGAAGAGTGCTTGTGTGACGATCCACTCAGCCTGTTCCTGCAGAAGAGTTCCGTTGGGGAGAGTCTTCCCCCCCCGTTGCTGGCCTGAAGAGAGGAAGAGAGGGGAGTTTGTTAGTTACGCCCCGAGACTGGGCTCTGCTGTTTTAAATTGATCTTAATGTCAAATAAAGTAAACTTTTATATTCTTATCTGGTTGTCCTGACTCGTGGTGTCCTCTGGTATAGCTCCTCAGAGTGATACTCTGTAAAAGGGGGTCTGGTGTATACGCCCCCCCCCTACCTGTGACATAATGCACAGTATTCTCATCATATACATTACTTTACAAAGTGCACAATTACAAATACAGAATACATATCAAAAATTCATATAAATTTTAAATGTTGCAATGATTCTTTGAGCAGTTCCTGCTGCAGTACAAGTAACAAAGCAGTGACTGGATACAAGCAGTACAAGGATAGTCCACCCAAACAATGATGATTCTCTCATTTACACTCCTTCATGCCATCCCAGATGTATATGACTTTCTTCTTCACATAAACATAGACAAAGAGTTTTAAGGAAATAATCCATCTCTGTGAGTCCATATAATACAAGTGGATTGTAACCCATGTACGTAAGACAGTTGGTCGGAATTTATTTTTAATAGTTAAAACATTCATATTATATCTAGCCTATTGTTTGACTTCAGAAGGCATTCAGGTTTAAATAGCTTTATTGGCATGGTAAAAAAGGCTTTACATTGCCAAAGTTGAATCAGGCAGTAATTGACAGCGCTCTGGTCCTATGGCATCGGCCCAATGTTGTTTGGGGTGGCTGGGGGGGGAATATGATCTAATCAAAGACTGTAACCGAATGTAGCTAAACAAGTCATGTAATGATTGGGCTAACAGTTAAATCAAGACAACACAGCTGTATAATGTTATGTACAAAAGTTATGTCCCTAAAGGGACGTGGTGGTGGAATTTTTTTTAGGATGGGATTTTTTTTTTTTTTTTTATCTTTTGCGTTCCCTCGATAAACTTTGCGTTCCCACGCAAAACTTTTGCATTCCCTCGCAAAGTTATTTGCGTTCCCACGCAAAACTTTTGCGTTCCCTCGCAAAGATATTTGCGTTCCCACGCAAAGATATTTGCGTTCCCACGCAAAACCTGTTTTGTGCTCGGTTTCATAGTGTTTGAACTTGGACTCAAATATAAAGAAATGCGGTCAGTGCTTAACTCAAGGAGTTCAGTGAAGTTGGCAATATTCACATAGGCTATTCGAACTTCCCTATTCTTGAGCTAAACGTTGTTAAAACACAAACGACACCTATTTACAATCACAGTAACCTAGACAACGAGCTACAACCCAATTCTCATCAAAACGAGCTTTATAATATTAATTTGTCTCTAAAGACGAATGAATGAGAGACAAGTCCAAATAAGGGGCCGTCTGCAAAGTGCAAATCCCAAAACCCTTCTGCACATTTTATATTATTAAACATATTCAATAGCTTCACTGTGACACACTGTACTGTCACCAAATTCAGTTCACACATCACTGCTCTCCTGCTGGTTATACTACATTACTTAGTTTGATTAAAAAAATGCATAATTTTTACAATTAATTATTAAATAAAATCAATAACTTCTCCCTTTTAAAAAAATATTAAATAACTTCACACTGTTATACAGTGTAATGACATCAAATTCAGTAAGCAAATATAATGCAAAAGCTGCGTACAGTACCAATATAATTTGTGTAAAGAATAGGCCTACTTATTTTTTATGTGCAATTACTTCCCAAACTAAGTGTTGTAGACCTATAACCAACATTAAAGCAGTGATGTGTGAACTAAATTTGTTGTGTTACAGTGAAGTTATTGAATATTTTTCATAATATAAAATGTGCAAAAGCAGTGTAGTATGACCAGTGGGTCACCATTGATGTGTAAACTGAATTGGGTGGCACTACAGTTTGTAACATTGAAGTTAATGACTATTTTTGTATTTCTGACTATGAGTTGATGCTGTAGTCGTTTTTGGGTTATATTGCACTTTGCAGACGGTCCCTTTGAACTTGTCTCTCAGCCGCTTGCTCATAGAAATACATTTAGCCTAAATAATAAAAGCTTGTTTTGATGAGAATTGGGTTGTAGCTCGTTGTCTAGGTTACTGTGATTGTATATAGGTGTCGTTTGTGTTTTAACAACGTTTAGCTCAAGAATATTGATCCGGGAAGTTCGAATAGCCTATGTGAATATATCGCCAACTTCACTGAACTCCTTGAGTTAAGCACTGACCGCATTTCTTTATATTTGAGTCCAAGTTCAAACACTATGAAACGCTCCATTAACGTACGGAGCTCTGAAACACTGCCAGCGGGACATTAAACAGGAAGTTTCTGTCCGAGCACAAAACAGGTTTTGCGTGGGAACGCAAATATCTTTGCGAGGGAACGCTTTTTGCGAGGGAATGCACAAATTTTGCGTGGGAACGCAAATATCTTTGCGAGGGAACGCAAAAGTTTTGCGTGGGAACGCAAATAACTTTGCGAGGGAACGCAAAAGTTTTGCGAGGTAACGCAAAAGATTAGAAAAAAAAATTTTCTCCCATCCTAAATTTTTTTCCACCACCACGTCCCTTTAGGGGCTCCGTAGTTATGGGCTCTTGCTGAGCTCTAAAATGCCTCTCCACCTGAAAAAAGACAGTACTATATTATAAATAGTATTATTAAAAAAAAAAAAAAATCAGACTTACCACGAGTAGGCTAACGTTATGCAGTATCCTGACATAGTGACGATGACTAATGATAATGATATCATTCGTCTGTACTATTCATTCTATAAGAAGTCATCTCAACAATATAGCCTAGTGTAGCAGCAAATAAATACAGATATAAACTTAATATCACTAAAATGAACTAGAAAGCTGCGATTACATACGCTCACAACCACACACCACTGACGTCTTCACTTCCAGGTCCAGAAGCTGTCAATCAAAAACTCAGTAGCCAATGAGAACACACTGCTACTAGCCTCGCCCCCACGAGAGAAATGGTTCAGAACGGCGAACGAAAACTTCAGAAGAGTAAATTAAACACTCTGGAAGTGCATTTATAAGTTCAGATCAGCGATTGAAATATGAGAAATAGTTAGAAAAACATACAGTGTATTCAAAACGAAGTAAAAAAATTTGCCTGCAATTTATTCTTTTTCAGTTTCAGAGATAATTTATTTAGTTTAAATTTATATTTTCATTAGTTTCTTGAAAAGCTACCTTCATTATTATTGGCACAAGAATAATTCCATAGGTTGCCAGATGCCAACAAGGTTTTCCAGCCCAAAACCTTGTCAAAAACCGCAAGAATGCACAAAAAAAAAAAAAAAAAAAAAACGCCCAAAATGGTTTTGGCTTTTTTCCAGTTTAAACACATTGAAATCATAAGCAAGCAAAAGTAGGCTACACTGACCTCAGTCAGCCTATTTTACTATTAATAATAATAATACATTTTTAATGGTATTATTTATGACTTTGTGAGTATAAGGGGATCCATTGATGAAAATGTGGGTTATTTATGACCTTGTGAGTTTTAGGGAAATATTTGAAATTTGATGAACCTACAAATACACTTCCAGATATACACACACACTTAGAGGCCCGAAGCGCAGAGGACGGAAAGGACGGAATTCGGGGATCCATTGATGAAAATGTGGGTTATTTATGACCTTGTGAGTTGTAGGAAAATATTTGAAATTTGATTAACCTACAAATACACTTCCATACAGACACACACACTTACACAGAGGCCTTGAAGCGCAGAGGACGGAAAGGACGGAATTCATGAATGCCCATATATAGCAAAAAACATAGTACCACAACAGCCGTTTTGAAAGTTTTGAATGACATTGTGGGATCAGTTGATAAGGGTGATTACTGCGTTTCCCTTTTTAACGATTTATCAAAGGCTTTCGACACAGTGGATCATGAGATATTGCTGCATAGACTAAGGAGTGTTGGCTTAGCAAATCATGTTATTTTCTGGTTTAAAAATGATTTAAGTAATAGAACTCAATGTGTTTAGGCTGAAGGTAAAAATTCAGGACTACTGGAGATTGTTAAAGGTGTTCAGTCTGTGTTCAAAGTCGGTGTTTAAAATCTGCTGCAGTCGATAAAAACAGTCAGAGAATGTGTCAGCTAGTCGTGTGTCCCCAGCATTAGTCTGCTATCAGTGGCTCAAACCTCCGTTACTAACTCTAAAATGACGTTTTGGAATTAGCAACAGAGGCATACAGGGATTAGATGCGTAAGAAATTAGTCCTACATACAATATACATAACAGCGTTTTAATGACAAAAATTTTACAAACGTCTTGAAATACATAATCTGAACACTGTTTCGAGGTGTGGTAACTGTAGTATAAGCGGAATAATTGACTTCAGGCCGTTGAATTATTTGAAAAATAATGCACTCCGTTTCGCGTCGTGACCGCATTACCACCTCGGGTGTGCATTATTTTTCTAATAATTCAACGGCCTGTCGTCAATTATTCCTTACAAACAGTATTGATTATGATATTCAAGATGTAAATTTTAACTTTTACGCAGATGATACTGTCATGTATTGTGGTGCACCTTCGAAACGGCAAGCCTTGCTAAGCTTCAAGCGGCTTTTGATGTTATTCAGTCTCGGCTTCATACACTAAAGCCCCTTTCACACAGAGATTCCGGAAAATACACGGATAAAGTGACCCGGGATTTGACCCGGGATCATTTGATTTTGGTTCATTCACACTGCCAGTGATTTTCCGGAATCAGAGAGCGCGTTCACACACAACCCGTGTATGTCCCGGAAAGACACGTGACATCGATGTGACTTGTAATGTCTCAGCAGCGTCTTCAGTTTGCTTATGAGCTGCGATTTCTCTCTCGAGAAACCACGCTTGTGCATTTGATTCGATTCGATCATAAAATTGCGCATTTCGTACCGTTTCACAGCTGGCGAACGATCCCGGCTTCAGCGTCATCACTACGACACGGCATTATTACGGCTTTTGTTCACACAGCGCGCGTCCCGGGACTGAACACGGCAATGTTACTAGGTCCCCAACCCGGCATCGATCCCGGCATTAAACCCGGGTCGTGTTTGCGTTCACACAGAAGGCGTTCCGGCAATTTGCCGGCAATTTCCCGGGTTCAATGCGCTGTGTGAAAGGGGCTTAAATATTGTTCTGAATGTAGATAAAACTAAAATCGTGTTATTCTCAAGCTCGAAAAAGGTGGTAGACAATTTTATTCCTCTCCAGACTTCACGAGATAATGTGATTGAGTTAGTAAAAGAATATAAATATCTTGGCATTATTATCAATGATAAATTATCTTTTGGGTCTCAAATAACTCATTTAAAGAAAAAAATTTAAATAAAGCTTGGGTTGTTTAGAAACAAGTTTTGTTTTTCATTTAATGTAAGAAAGAGGTTAGTTTCTGCTACTTCATTGCCTGTACTTGATTACGGTGATGTGGTGCATGATCAATTTGCTTCCTCTCAACTTCTTTCTTCTTTGGATGCTGTTTATATAGACCGCCTGGGCCTTACGCTGATTTCCTAAAAGAGTTTGCAGATTTTCTCTCAGACCTATTAGTCAATGTCGATAAAGCATTAATTGTTGGAGATTTTAACATACACGTAGATAATCCAAATGATGCGTTAGGAGCTGCGTTTACAGATTTATTAAATTCATTTGGGGTCAAGCAAAACATCACCGGACCAACTCATTTATATCACATGGAACCGATCCAACCGATATAGATATTATACCGCAAAGTGATGAAGTCACTGACCATTACATAGTAACTTGCATATTACGTACTGCTGTAATATGTCATGCGGCGCCGCGTTATCAACCAGGCAGAACAATCCTTCCATCCACCATAGAACATTTCTCAAATTGCTTATCTGATCTGTCTCAGCTGCTGCCTGAACCCAAACAAACAGATGAATTAGAAGAACTAACTAGCACTATGAGCACCATTCTCTCTAGAACATTGGATGTTGTTGCACCTATTAAATTAAAAAAGGTCAGAGAAAAAATTAAAGCACCGTGGTACAACAATACTACGCATGTTCTAAAGAGAGAAACCCGTATTTTAGAGCGTAAATGGAAACAAACTAATTTAGAGGTCTTTAGAATCGCGTGGAAAGACAGTATGTCACGTTATAAAAAGGCCCTAAAAGCGGCCAGGGCTGAGCACCTCCGCAAACTAATAGAAAATAACCAAAATAATCCAAGGTTTTTATTTAACACTGTGTCTAGACTAACAAATAAACAGACGTCACCCGAACAAATTATCCCGTTACAGTTCAGTAGTAATGATTTTATGAAGTTCTTCACTGAGAAAATAGAAAGCATCAGAACCACAATTGTAAACGTTCAATCTTCAATTGCGCCTTATAATTCAGCCTCAATTATCACCCCGCAAGAACAATTACAGTGCTTTACAACTATAGAACAAAAATAGTTAAATAAACTTATCACTTCATCTAAAACAACAACATGTTTATTAGATCCTATACCAACTAAGCTACTAAAAGAAGTGTTACCTGTAGTGGAAGAGCCTCTTCTCAATATTATTAACTCGTCTTTATCTTTAGGTCATGTTCCAAGAACATTTAAACTGGCAGTTATAAAACCTCTCATTAAGAAACCACAATTAGATCATAATAACCTAGCAAATTATAGACCCATTTCAAATCTTCCATTTATGTCTAAAATATTAGAAAAAGTGGAGTCCGCTCAATTGTGTTCTTTCTTGCAAGAAAATAATATCTATGAAAAGTTTCAGTCTGGTTTCAGGCCGCACCATAGCACTGAAACTGCGCTCGTTAAAATCACAAATGATTTACTTTTAGCTTCTGACCAAGGCTGTATCTCAATACTAGTTTTACTTGATCTTAGTGCTGCGTTCGATACTATAGATCACACAATACTCTTAGATCGACTACAAAATTATACTGGTGTTCAAGGACAAGCATTAAGCTGGTTCAGATCATACTTATCCGCTACCATTTTGTCTATTTAAATGGAGAAAAATCGATCATAACAGTAAACTATGGAGTGCCGCAGGGATCTGTGTTGGGCCCTCTATTATTCTCAATATATATGATGCCACTTGGAAATATTATAAGGAAACATGGAATTAGTTTCCATTGTTATGCTGATGACACTCAAATATATATTTCATCACAGCCAGATGAAAACGCTAAATTATCCAAATTGACAGAGTGTGCTAAAGATATAAAAGATTGGATGACGCGTAATTTTGTTTTATTAAATCCAGACAAAACAGAGGTACTAATCATCGGTTCAAAAAACCGCCCACAAAACCTCTCGCAATACAACTTTAACATCGTAGGATGTCCTGTTACTTTATCCTCTACAGTAAAAGACCTGGGTGTTATACTCGATTGCAACCTGTCTTTCGAAAATCATATTTCATATGTTACAAAAACAGCCTTTTTCCACCTTAGAAACATTGCTAAGCTACGTAATATGCTATCTGTTTCTGATGCAGAAAAGTTAGCTCATGCATTCATGACCTCGAGACTAGATTACTGTAATGCTTTATTAGCCGGTTGTCCTGCATCCTCAATAAACAAGCTACACTGTAAAAAATGTTACTGCTATTTACTTAAAAAAATTATGGTAACAATATTACACATAATATTTTTGAGTAGTTAAAGCTTGATTTCATTCATGGAATCTACCTGAATAAATCATGTAAAATGCCCTAATTTATTTAATCTATGACATAATGAATTAAAAAAATTTAGTGAAATGTGCTTTTTTATTTGAAGTATTTTTTATTCTCAATTGAATGGATATGACCTGTTTATATTTAACTTTGAGATAAATTGTTTTATAAAAAGACTGTATGCTGCTAGGACAGCACAGAATCAAACTTGCTACTGCACTATCACTAGCAGAGTTATTGCTACATATATGTAACAATATGCTTCAGATTATTTAAAAAATGCAGTTATTCACAACCTAACCATAAGCCCTACTCTTTTGCACAATGGTAACGATCAAAACTTTAACATAATAGAAACTCTTTCAAATGTCAAACATACCTGAACATTAAACATTAACAGATGTTTCCCTTTACTCAAAAACACATGAAATAACACTTAATTTCAAGATTTACTCTCCATTTCCAGCCATGTGCAAAGCATGCTGGGAATAAACAATGGCGTCTCTAAATAAAACCGCATAAATGAGCTAATTCTCTTAAAATAGATAGGTAGCCCCTTTTCCTTAATTTTATGAGGTTTATCAGTTCCTCAATTCAAGCCTTAAAATTGTGTATGTTTCCTTAAAAAAAATAGGAAAATGCATCTCTTGGTTTTATTAGTGAAATGTTCTCAATATTTTCTAGTAAACACTGAACCACAATTTTCTTAATGAAATATACATAATATTTTTAATGATCACCTCAATTTTTTTAATGAAAATTACAAGACTCATGATTCATTTTTTACAGTGTACAGTTAGTCCAAAATGCCGCCGCTAGAGTTCTTACTAGATCAAGAAAATATGATCATATAACACCGATTTTATCATCACTGCATTGGTTACCTATAAAGTTCCGTATTAATTACAAGGTATTGCTACTGACTTATAAAGCCCTAAACGGCTTAGCTCCAGTCTATTTAACGGATCTTCTATCGCCCTATAATCCATCGTGCTCTTTAAGATCACTAAATTCAAGGCTTTTGGTCATACCTAGGATATCCAGAACTGGCCCCCGACTGAGCCTGGGTTCTCCCAAGGTTTTTTTTCTCCATTGGGTCACCTGATGGAGTTTTAGGACACCATTAGGTCACTTGATGGAGTTTTTCCGGTTCCTTGCCACTGTTGCCTTTGGCTTGCTCAGTTGGGGATATTCTGGGGATATTTAATTTGATTTTATCAATCAATAAATTCAACTAGAAACAAACCTTGTTGTATCATTTTAATTTAATACTGTGAAGCTGCTTTGATACAACCTGTATTGTGAAAAGCGCTATACAAATATACTTGACTTGACTTGACTTGTTTATCACAGCGCTTTAAGATTTATATCAGATTGTAAACCTTTAACTCATCATTGTATATTGTATAATAGAGTAGCCTGGCCATCTTTGTCTATTAGAAGGAAAATTCATTATTACCTAATTATTTATAAAACTATTCTGGGGTTGTTGCCTTTGAATCTAGGTTGTCTAATTCAAAAGAAAAGTGTTGGGAAATATTCCCTCCGGTCTGATAATTGTTTTACTCTCTCTGTTCCATTTGTAAGAACTAAACTGGGAAAAGGGGCTTTTATGTACAAAGCTCCATTTGAATGTAATTTACTCCAAACAAAATTGAAATGACAAACTCTGGTGCCTATGGAACACATCTTCGGTCACTCGAAGAAGACTCATTGATTTGCAATTGTTTTAAGTGTTTTAATTGTATTTTTGTTGTTTTAATCTGTAAGTTGTGACTGTAACTGCTGTCCATTCTTGGCCAGGACTCTCATGTGAAAGATATTTTTTAATCTCAGAGAGATTTTCCTGGTTAAATAAAGGTAAAAATATATATATGGAAACAGGAAGCCTCCTTGACTGAGGCACTAGAAGGTTGATATCATAGGATTCAGTTCCTCTGGGAAAAAAAATAAAAAAAAAATAATGTAACCCAGTTCCGTATATAAATGTCTGCTTTTTGCGGCATGTTTGATCCCTGGAAAGAAATTAGCTCTCTTCCTTTCTTTTTTGCTTATATTGCTCTGTATTCCGATGATTCATATTTGAACTTTGACATCAGGATGTGTGTGTGTGTCATATGCATGAATCAGTATGCAGTTCCCTCCCTGCCTCCCTGCCTCCCTCTGGAAGTGATAAACATATATTTTCTATTAATAATGTAGTCTATTTCACACTAATAATTTTTATAAAATAAATATATAAAACATAATATAAAATAAATATATTGCTAATTTAACTAAAGTTGAAAAACATTCTGTTCTTTCTGACATCAGGATGTGTGTGTGTGTGTGTACACTCAGCTCCCTCTCTTCTGTGTGTGTGTGTGTACTCAGCTCCCTCCCTTCCTCCCACCCTCCACATTCCAGAGCACAGTGGAAGTGAGAAAAAGAGGTTTTCTATTATCTTGCTAATTTAAGGTATACCCAGGGGGCAAAACACCTGTTTTTTAGGAAATCAGACATGGGCTTCTGTAAAAGGTTGTCATATAAAAATGAAATCTATGATGTCTGAGGATCACAACCTGGGTGGACAACCCGGTCAACAAGCTGCTGGAAACTTGTAATTAGGGTCAAAACAATGCTACCTCAAATTCTGCTTTAACTCCCCGGAATCACCCAAACATGCTAAAACGGTTTAATTATATTCATGAATCCTGAGTCACATCTCCCTGATACTTTATGCTAGAAACAAACTGAGCACATCTTTCAAAAGAGTGGAAGATAAGCGTTCATCTCATGCCTTGATTGTACATGTAATTAGAATGTAAGAGTTAACAATGCCTCTTAATTCATAGGTAGGCAAAAAAAAAAGAAAAAAATATTGAACATAATATAATATACTACTGACGTCGGGCCCTCAGACCACCCTCATGAAGTCTGTTTCTGATTGTTTGGTCAGAGACATTCACACCAGTGGCCTGCTGGAGATCATTTTGTAGGGCTCTGGCAGTGCTCATCATGTTCCTCCTCGCACAAAGGAGCAGATACCGGTCCTGCTGATGGGTTAAGGACCTTCTACGGCCCTGTCAAGCTCTCCTAGAGTAGCTGTCTGTCTTCCTGGAATCTCCTCCATGCTCTTGAGACTGTGCTGGGAGACACAGCAAACCTTCTGGCAATGGCACATATTGATGAGCCATCCTGAAGGAGCTGGACTGCCTGCGCAACCTCTGTAGGGTCCAGGTATCGCCTCATGCTACCAGTAGTGACACTGACCCTAGCCAAATATGCAAAACTGGTGAAAAACAGTCCGAAAAGATGAGTAGGGAAAAAATGTCAGTGGCCTCCACCTGTAAAACCATTCCTGTTTTGGGGGTTGTCTCACTGTTGCCCATCTAGTGCACCTGCTGTTAATGTCATTAACACTAAAGCAGTTGAAACTGATTACCAACCCCCTCTGTTGCTTAACTGACCAGATCAATATCCCAGGAGTTTAACTGACTTGATGCTATTCTCTGATTAAAAAGTGTTCCCTTTATTTTTTTGAGCAGTGTATAATTAAATGCCCAAATTGAACTAAGGCCTAATCCTGGCTTTATATCAAAACCCTGTCTGTGAAACCTAGTCTGGGTTAGAAATTAAGTGTTAAGGTTAACCCTAACCCTAACCTTAACCCTTGTCAACAGACTTTTATTTAACAGCATGGATACTCCAAGGTGTTGACTGCTGTGGTTAGGCCTTTAGCGTTGATACAGGACGAATAACTTCTCACTGTGACAGTCTGTAATGTATTTTGGCAAAGAGTGTTTGTATGGATTGTCCCTAAGCTAGAGCTATTGATGCATTCAAGACATGTCATAAAGATCGTATTTACGAATTGAACACACATGACGCCACAATGATGAAAATATGAGTAGGAAGCTCAGGATTTTCTTTAATCCACGATCTTGAAGAGTTATGAGTGTGTCAGTGAGAAACATTGTGGAATACCACAGTACTTGGGTATTTAGCAGTTACATTGTCAGGCTTTTCTATTTACAATGAACTAAGCTAATGCCTGCACAAAATATGATAGTATTACAGTATAACAATATAATATGTAATGATAAAGTTTACAGGGGCTTCATAAATTATTTTAAAACATAAAAAAACAAATAGTAAAACCTCATGAATACAAACTTCCCAGGAGGACTTAAAAGCACCATGTGTGCATCATGAACCCTGTTGGTGTCTGACCAGCAAGGTCAATTTAACAATAATTGTGCAGTTTGCTTGCATTCAATGTGTTTCCAGTATTACAGTTTAAATGTAAAAATACACTCAAAAGTAAAACTAATAATATTTACTTTAAAATGACAAGAACATATTTGTTAGTATGGATATAAACCTTGAATATAATGAGCAATACATTTAATTACACATTTTTATTGTAATTTTACACAACTGTATATGAAATTTAAGAGAACAGAAAAAATGCTGTATAAATAATAGAGTAATTGTTCTGTAAAAAATTAGAATTACTGTAATTTATCATTAATGATATAATCCCTAAATTAGCAGTCAATTAATTAATTTACAGATATTTAAAATAACAGAAAATACTCAAAAAAATTTAGAGTTATTTACTGCAAAATTTGGATTTTTTTTTTTTTACAGTGAGTATGAACGTCTTTTCTGAACTAGTTCTGGCTGTCAGTGGACGTTTAGATTATGGACAGATTGGACATCTTTTTTCAAGTCATTCATGGACTAATTCTGGATGTCAACTGATGTAGAGATAATAGCCAGTATGAACGTCTGTTCTGAACGTCTGTTCTGAACTAATTCCGGCTGTCAGTGGACGTTTAGATTATGGCCAGATTGGACATCTTTATTCACGTCATTTATTGACTGTATCTGGAGGTCAACTGATGTCCAGATTATAGCCAGTATGAACGTCTGTTCTGAACTAATTCTGGCTGTCAGTGGACGTTTAGATTATGGCCAGACTGGACATCTTTATTTACGTCACTTATTGACTGTTTCTGGATGTCAACGGACGTCCAGATTATAGCCAGTATGAACGTCTTTTCTCAACTAATTCTGGCTGTCAGTGGACGTTTAGATTATGGCCAGATTGGACATCTTTTTTTCAAGTCATTCATCGACTAATTCTGGATGTCAACTGACGTACAGATTATAGCCAGTATGAACATCTTTTCTCAACTAGTTCTGGCTGTCTGTGGACGTTTAGATCATGGCCTGGACGGACGGACGGACGGACGTGATATCAACCTGTTTTGTAGCCAACCTACAGACGTCGCTTGCTCAGTGGGTTGGGTCAATACAGAGCTGGGCTTGCTAAACGTTTGAAAATAAAGTCTGGATCAGTACCAACTCTCTTTGGCTCAGCTTCAAACCTCGGACAAGTAAGTCAACTAATGATAGGCTATATAAATTGTGTTGCTTTACTGTTTATGGTTACCTAGCTTTTTACACTGTGGCAGGATTTGTGAATGTTAATAGGTATTTTGGACCTACAAACACACTTCCAGATACATATGCACGCACACACATGCATAGAAGCCCAAAGCGCAGAGGACAGAAAGGACGCAAGAATGCCCATATATGGGAAACAGCAATGTCGCCAAAAAAACCCTCAGAGACAATAGACGGTCATGAGACTTAGTTCCTCTGGAAAAAACCCAAGAAACTGCATAGGAACAATGTAACCCAGTTCCGTATAAATATGACTGCTTTTTGACTGATGAGTTGCTGCATTTTTGATTTTGATGTCGATTGCATCCCTAGAAGATAAATTAAATCTCTTAGTTTAATCCTAGCTAAATTGCTTTTGATTTGAACTGCTCTGCTGTATTATTGTAACTTGAAAACCTCGGATGAGAACAAGTTGATATTTACTCCAAACTGTTTGAACTGCTTACAAGGAAATTAGCCTTTGTAATATTCACTCATACAGGACTGCCCTGTTGAGATTGAATAAGCTGAAGTTTTATATTCCGTAACATTTTCTTTTGATTTGCTACGAGTATTAATTCTTGTATAACCAGTGTTTTAATCTTTTGTATAAATACATTTTTATTTCTAAAAAAAGACAATCACTGTTAAGTCTTGCTTCAGCTATTGTAAACAGTTCTAACAGCATAAGATAGAGCAATTTATTAATCCTTTTATAACTAAAGATAACAAGGGTTCCAAGAGCGATTCTGCTGGAAGGCATGAATTTAATTTAATATGTCTAGTTAGTATTGTTTATTATTGTTTCCTAGGGAGTGTAGGGACTACACCTAGATTTACTGGTATAAATGATAACAAGCAAGTTGAGGGAATAATTCCTATTCTGACCTGACAGCAAAAGATCACCCACCTAGACACATTGATACTAGGGGTTAATCAGGAAAGTGAGAGCAATACCAGATCTCACCACAACACGTAGAATGTGGCTGTCACATTAGTTATGCAGCTAACAGCCGACTTACTGTCGCTAATGTAAAGGTATAGAGCCTCAAGTGTGTGAATCCGGATCAGATTCTGGGTCAAACTGAAATGCTTGAAGACTGCGTGCCATTGCAATATATCCAATCATAAACATGCATGGTACTGTTGCCACCATATGGTTGCTGCAAGCTGGTCAAGGCCACACCCACCCTACACCTTGCCCCGCCTTTCTCCACCTCATTAGCATTTAAAGCTACAGACACCGAAACGGCACGTCTGAAGAAAAGCTCATTGTGAGACTGGCTTGTTGTGGCTATAATTCTACACCAAGGCTGAATTTTGGGAAAGGGATTTCAGATACAGTACTAGGGACCACTAAGGCCTATATCAAAGCCTACAAAAAGAAGCATGTTATGGGACCTTTAAATGTTGATGGTATTTGATATAATACAGCACCTTGGTCAACAATTGTTTTGTTTTTTGCGGTGCTAAATAAAAAGTGGGTTGAGTTGAATATACAGGCGTTCGAAGTATGCACAGTTTTGAGCAATCTCTCGCAACGAGTTTCAACCCATGTAAATATCTATGTTGTACAAACATGGGTACTTATTGTCAGAATCTGAGCCAGATTAGCTTTCATCTGATGCAGCCAAACAGAAATTATTTTTTAGAAAATGACCGATGGTTTGGCTAGATGAGACCCTGCAATTTGGACCTTCAACCCATTGGACCCCACTGAAGTTCACTATATGGAGAAAAATCCTGGAATGTTTTTCCTTGAAAACCTTGATTTATTTTCGACTAGAGAAAAAAAAACATGAAAATTTTGGATGAAGTGGGGGTGAGTAAATTATCAGGAAAGACAAAGAAGTCCTAATCCTTTAAAGGGATACTCCACTTTTTTCGGAAATATGCTCATTTTACATCTCCCCCAGAGTTAAACAGATGAGTTTTACCGTTTTAGAATCCATTCAGCCGAACTCCGGGTCTGACGGTACCACTTTTAGCATAGCTTAGCACAGATCATTGATTCTGATTAGTCCAGTAGCATTTCTTTCAAAATGACCAAAGAGTTTCAATATTTTTCCTATTTAAAACTTGACTCTTCTGTAGTTAAACCGTGTACTAAGATCGACGGAAAATGAAAAGTTGCGATTTTCTAAGCCTATATGGCTAGGAACTACTCTCATTCTGGCGTAATAATCAAGGAACTGTGTGGCTGTACCATGGGTGAAGCAGGCGTAATGATATGACGCAGCGCCTGAAAATAGTCCCCAGCTCGGTAACTTCTTCCAACGTGACCGGGACTAAGTTTGTCTAACCTATTAGACCTATTTTCAGGCGCTGCGTCATATCACTACGCCTGCTGCACTCATGGTACAGCCGCACAGTTCCTTGATTATTACGCTGGAATGAGAGTAGTTCCTAGTCATATAGGCTTAGAAAATCGCAACTTTTCATTTTCCGTCGATCTTAGAACACGGTTTAACTACAGAAGAGTCAAGTTTTAAATAGGAAAAATATTGAAACTCTTTGGTCATTTTGAAAGAAATGCTACTGGACTAATCAGAATCAATGATCTGTGCTAAGCTATGCTAAAAGTGGTACCGTCAGACCCGGAGTTCGGCTGAATGGATTCTAAAACGGTAAAACTCAACTGTTTAACTCTGGGGGAGATGTAAAATGAGCATATTTCCGAAAAAAGTGGAGTATCCCTTTAAGAGAAAGAAACTCGAAGTTTGGTTAATTTGATTTGCATTGACATAAAAACTTCACATGTACTACACAACAATTCTATGATGGATAGTTATTTTATTTTTTTAACTTGAAACTAATAAAATGTTCTTAATAAAATAAAATCTTGCTGCTCTTTGTTTAGTAAAGAAAAATAGCCTAAGTGAAAAATCATTGAACAATATTTTGGTTCTTTAATATTTAATTGTTAACATGGAGAGTGGGGTAAAGTA
Organism: Rutilus rutilus; assembly: GCA_021464565.1. NCBI lineage: Eukaryota > Metazoa > Chordata > Actinopteri > Cypriniformes > Leuciscidae > Rutilus > Rutilus rutilus. The sequence goes on along the minus strand of JAJAQA010000006.1, from coordinate 41,200,657 downwards.
ATTATTACCAAAGCTTCTCAGTGATATTAGTCCCATCTGAATGTGCCATCTCAGTAATCGGCACTGCTATGAAGTTACCAGCTTAAAGTCCCAGAAGTGGGGAAAGGGGACAAGAACAAGAGTAGATGGAAAAGTTTACAAACCAACTGGAGAGGCTTCCTGAGAGTGGATAAAAACAAAACAGAGCTCTCTTACTTTCTGACCAGGAACCTTCTGGAAATGTCGACAACCAAACAAGTTCTTTACACATGTGGGCCAAATCATCTCACCCACAAGAATCAGATGCGGATACTCCATGCGGCGGATACTGCAAGAAAAGTATTTAAAAATATTACCCTGCGCACTGTGGACACAGATGTTGTGGTTCTAGCCATTGCACATGTGTCAGAGCTGAACATTGAGGAGTTGTGGGTGACATTTGGGATAGGCAAGAATGTCAGATACATACCTGCCCATGAGATAGCCAAGTCTCTGGGTCCTGACAAATCCAAGGCCCTTCCTGTGTTACATGCCTTCACTGTCTGTGACACAGTATCTGCATTTGCAACCAGGGGCAAGAAGACAGGATACCTGGAATGCAGATGGCATGGCAACACAGGCCTTCATGGCTCTGTCAAAGGCTACAAAAAGCATTCCAGAAGAGGTCATTTCCATTGTGGAGCTCTTCACAATTCTCCTCTATGATCGCACCAGGACAAAATGGACAAAGCAAGGGGCTGAGTTATGAATCAGTGATGGCACTGGTGGATGAGAAGATGCTGGGAACTGGCTTTCTACACAATTTCTTTCTACACCAGCCTATCACTATTCAGAGACCTCCTCCAGAAGGGCATCTTGGCCTGTGGGACCATTCGGAGCAACCGGGCGGTCTTCCCACAAACCACTGCAAACAAGTTGTCCAGAAATTCTCCCCGTAAGAGTATGCAGTAGATCCGAGAAAACAGGCTCCTCTCTGTTGAATGGAAGGACACCAAGCTTGGGAGTTGCTCATGTAATGAAAACATAATGTTAAAATAAACCAAAAAAATCTATAACATAAAAAACCCCAGATAAAATATAATATAAAAAAGGCACTGAAGCATACAAATCAGAATCAACAACGTATTCCTAATTTCAAAACATGGATTTCAGATAATAATAATAATATTATATATATATATATATATATATATATATATATATTAATAAACGAGGCATTTATATAGCTTTCATGTGTAGCTACTACTCTACACCCAAAGTGTTTTACAATCATAGGTTTCTTTCCTCAACTACCACTAGGGTGAGCATCTACTTGGATGATGGAACAGCAGCCACAGTTCAACGACGCCAGTGCGCTCACCACACACCAGCTACTGGTGGAGAGAGAGGGTCAGAGACAGTTCAATGAATGGGGATTACTAGGAGGCCATGATTGGCAAGGGCCAATGGAAGGAATTTGGCCAGGACACCGGGGTTACACCCTCTTTAGGAGAAGTGCCATAATGAGTCACCACCTCGGTTTAACTTCTCATCCGAAGTACGGATGTATCTGGTGTTTTGACAATAACAATGATCACATGAGTCAGGAAACTATTGTTCACCATACTGGTGCGTTAGGACCCACACAGACCACAGGGTGAGCGCCCCCTGCTGGCCACACTAACACCTCTTCCAGCAGCAACCTAGTTTTCCCAGGAGATCTCCCATCCAGGTACTGACCAGGATCAGCCCTGCTGAGCTTCAGTGGGAGACCAGTCTTGGCTACAGAGTGATATGGCTGCTGGCGATACATAGCCTAAAATTACAATGAAATATACAAATCAGAATCCTTAATATATTTCACACACACACACACACACACACACACACACACACACACACACACACACACACACACAAAAAAAACTAGGGCATTGATTTTGTGTTAAAATAAATCATAAAACTCATATGTAACTCATAAATCAAATCAAAAATCATATAAATGTATGAGGGGGGCTTTTTACCCCACACTTGGTAAAACCGGAATGGGGTAAAAGACACACAGTATTGATGCAAATACTTAAGCTAATGTGTTTTTATAAATGTTTAAGTTAAAGCTACAATATGCAAGATTTTTTTGCCTCTAGAGGGCAATACATTCCAACCAACAACAACGGCGTAGCTTGATGACGATGTGAAGGAGCGTGGAATGATGGGAACTGTCGTTTTAAACTCCACCGTGGATGTAAATCAGTCAGACGGGAATCGAAAAATTATGTTCATGGATGAGGCTAAGTTCTATTTTTATAATGACATGCTTTTTGTGGCGAGGGGGGCGTGGTTCAGCGCGGTCTGTAATGGGAGAGAGAAGAGACGAGCGTGGGACGCAAGTAGGTCAAGTGCAAATGACGAACACCTGTGTCTTATTGCAGCGATCAGCGTGGAGAGACCGCTTATAAGCCGCGCTGGAACGAGAGAGAGACTGAAGAGAAAATTGGACGCAGAGAAAGAAAACCGGTGGATCCGAGCTCTCATTTTTGAACTGTTTTGTGCCGTCGCGGTTGCCACGGTGAATGCGCGTTGTGCACGACTTTTGTTTGTTTTGCTTTATTTTAATAAAGTACGAGTCCCAGTCACGCCGACCCCTGTCTTCTTCCTTCCTGACTCTTGAACCTCATCACACTTTTATTTCATTAAAATGAATTAACCGCAAGAAAAGTAAGGTTTACTAAATTGGTTCTCATAGATGTTATTGTATGTCTAATTCATTGTTGTGATAACGCGGCGCAGTTTTACGTGTTCTAAACCACTGGTGTAAAAGAGCATTCGAACATACCCACATCATTTGCCAAAATACTGATTAATCTTTATGTATAACACATGCTATATTTATTTACATGGCCATAAACACCAGACCTGATAAACAATGTCAATAAACTAAACACAAATCTAAAGCAATAATACTTCCCTTACATAAACATAAACATACCGAATGCTACATTTGGAAAATATAACATTAAGCATACTTTGTCGACAGAACCAGCTGCAATCGGTAAAGAAAAATTGTGTTCCATAACGACTGCAAGAAACAAGCTAACGTTTGTTGCTTGATAGAAGCTACAACTACAACTTCCAAATCCAACGAATGAAATTTAGAATGTGCCTAAGTACAAGAAATTCCGCATTTATCAAACGTGCGCACGCAGTTCTTACGCACACGAGTAAGCAATCATTGTTGATAAATACCACATGCTCGTTCACATTCATGGTCATTAGCATTCGGAAACGCCTCCAATTAACCATATATGGTGACAACACTTCCCTTTAAAAATTACGTGATTGTGTTTTTTCCTCACTGCAATAATGGCAAAGAGAGCAAAGAAGAGGAACTTCACAAACACAGAATTAGAGATACTTGTAAATGAAGTTGAATCCAACCAACAGATATTGTTTAGTTCATTCACTGCAGGAGGAATTACAAATAAAAGAAAAAATGCTGCATGGGAGAATGTCACCAATGCAGTTAATTCCGTTGGGTCTGAGGAGAGAACTGTCCCAGAAAAAAAAAAAAAATGGTTTGATATTAAAGTATTGGCTAAAAAACGTGTCACAGCACACAGACGAGAAATGTCCGCAACTGGAGGAGGACAGACAACAACGGAACTTTCCCCATTGGACAACCGCATAGCCTGCATCATCGGAGACACGGCTCTGTCCGGGATTACTAAGGACGGTGACACTGATGCTCTTGCGACAGAACAAACCGGGCCATCTAACACCCAAAGTGAAGGTAAAATAAACCAACTGGAATAGGATATTGTGTTTGCATACATTTTATTTCAATTTGTAAACTTTTAATGAAATCATTCATAGGATAAACTCAATTAAATTAATGTGAACATGTGTTTCCTTAATGGCGACACCCGTTGTGCCTGAGGAGCTTGAGGAGCCGGGCCCATCCATTGCCCCTTCCATGCGCCATGCGCCATGCGCCAAGAGTGCTGAGTGAGGCGGTGCTACAAAATCAAGAGGAAACAACAAATCCATTAATGACCTAAAGGATCAACTGAGCAACATAACGAATGTATTGATTCAAATCAACGGGTCTCTGAAACAGATTGCCTCTTGCGCAAATACAATTGCTAATAAACCATAAACCGCTGACTAATGTGATTTCAGTTATTTGTTTCCACGAAGCTGCAAAACACAAAATGAAATCGCTGTAATGTTTCTGCACTCGACCAATGGCCAGACTTACCTAAAATGTCTGTATGATCCTCTGTCTTGTCTGAATGCCAGCGGCATTAGGAGGTGGCAGGGGCACTGCATCGGGCATAGGGCCGTCTGGTCTTGGGGGTTCTTGCAGAGGGATGCCCTGTCTGATGGCCAAGTTGTGTAGCACACTGCAAGCCATGATGATTTTGCATGCTTTTTCTGGCTGATACTGCAGTGTCCCTCCCGTGCTTGACAGACACAGCCATCGTCCTTTCAGCAGGCCTATTGCGCGCTCAACTGTGCTCCTTGAGCGCGCATGGGCACGGTTGTACGCCTGTTCCTGCTAGGTCCTCGGGTTGGTTAGGGGGGTCATTAGCCATGGCTTTAGCGGGTAACCTTGATCACCTAATGATGAAATAGTTTTAAGTAATTGTACATAGCCCTACAATAGCATTTTAAACATGTTGTAGCCTTAAATTCACCAATGAGCCAGCCATCCTCAACAGCGCCTTCTTGGAGACGCACCCACAGAGCTATTCTGCAGAACGAACGAGTCGTGTGTTCCTCCAGGCCACCGCGCAACGACGTTTAATAACAACAAATTTGCATCACAAATTATTTGCACGTTAACAGGATGAAACCCTTTTCTATTTACATAATTAAATTCGTTGGTTGGTGCTTTTATGGCGATGTGGGTGCAGTCTATAGCTCCAATTATGTTTGGGAATCTAGCAATGGCATGAAAGTCCCGTTTTATTGCGGCTTGTTGAGGATTTCGATAAGGGAACTGGATGTAGGTTGGGGCCAAGGAAATAATTGCATCCAACACTGCCGGCATGATCCTACTCACTGATGGCTGGGATATACCACATATGTCTCCAACCTCACGCTGAAATGTGCCAGTAGCTAAAAATCCAAGGGTGGACAGGAGTTGGATGTGCACGGGAATGGCTTCCGTGCGATTTGTTTCTCTCTCCAACACTGGTCCTAAATCACGACACAAATCCAGCAGTACATTTTTGGGAAAGCGGTACCTACTTAGAAGCCACTCTGTGCTCTCGCCAAGCAGATCAGCGCGATCTTGGAAAACGCGCTCTCTGCGGAGCGCATTGTTTGCCAAGTCTTCCAATAACGCAAGATAAGCCATTGCACTGAGACAAATATATTTCACATCTGTCTTTTATAGGGTTTGACACCAATTAAGCATCGTGTTTAAAACTAGACAAATTATAAATTGAGTGTTTTAAAGGAAACACAGGACATATGTGGATTGCTTAATGCTTACTGTGACACTCTTAAATGCTTTTTATGTGTAGTGTCGCTATTCTACCACTAGATTATCTGCGTAAGCATCCTCAGAGGTGTGCTTATATTTACACACATTTCTACGTATAAGTACAACTTGGTGAATCCCACACTTTGCGTGAAATTGTTCTTACGCACTCACTACGCACAAATCTGTCCGTACGCACCATTGATAAATGAGGGCCCTGGACTCCACGCAGTAGGGTGAATTGCCCTAATGTGGGACATTTTTTGCACTTCAGACTTCTGTGACATATTTCGATGTGTAACCAAAACATTAAATCCACACCCAATACCATTTAAAAAAAAACAGGATGTATCCTAATCAAATCAAAAGAGAAAATTCAGATAACCCATTCATAAGATAAATTATAGACATATTAGTGCTCTTATTGCAAGTCGTCTGAGAAAAACTGCAGCTTCCTAATGTGGGACAGAACGTGTCCCCAATGTGGGACACTGAAAAATCTATGATAAAACACCAAAAAATCACATTGATGCATGTAGAATAGTAAAATCTTTTATTTTAGATTCACTGGAGAGTAGATTAAGGGACATTCCATGCCCTGGCCAACAGTCTCAGCTGAGGGACCCCACCATCCTCAACAATCTGCCTATACTCCTCTTTGGCTCCTCTCATCCTGTCCTGCCTCCACTGATTAAATTTCTTTCTCTTATCCTTTCCCTGTTTCTGCCTCTCTTTCTGCATCTGACAATCTGTCCCTGTCTTTCTCACCTTTACCATTGTGATCTAAAATGCATTTCATTGAATTAATCAGATGCATAAAATAAAGTGGAATTGCTTTATTGGTTTTCTACGGCATTTTTAAATTCAGAGCTATTTTTAATTTTAAGTCAACTATACCTTTTACACATACATGACACATACATGACACACACACACACACACACAGAGAGGGAAAGAGAGATAGAGAGAGACACACACACATATGTAGGCATGCACACGCACAAAAGAGCCTTCAAACCGCCCTCCAAGAATAAAAAATTCACATGACTGTAAAAATCTGCATTAACAGTATTGTAATATTGCATTACAAGACTAAAACCATGTAAATAACCATGTTTGTCCCACAAACCATGCCCCACCACACATTTTTGACTCAATGAAGTACTGTCCCACATTAGGCTGATCATACTGTCCCGGATTTGGAAACCACATTTCCTAATGTGGGACACTAAGAAATTTGATAAAAATATAAAATATATAGTTGATACACACAAAGTTAGACTATTTTTTGATGGACAAACATTTCATAAGCATATTAGGCTAAAAAGTTGCAGGATTGCATTGTTTAAAATGTATTTAACTCCTTAATATCACTGGTTAAAACTCTATGTCACTGGCCTTCGGATGGTCTTCACACAAGGTGCCTCAAATATTATTGGACATTTGATAGGTCATGTGATTTTGATCACATGACACCACAGCTTTGTCTAACCCATAGTTTCACTGTCATTCATGTATTTATGGGGGACCTACAAACACTAGACCTTAGGTGTCCCACATTAGGCAGTGTCCCACATTAGGGCAATTCACCCTACGAGCAAAAACCGAGGGTAACGCGATATGACGCAATTGACTGGCGACTCCCAGCTCCCCCCTGCTCTAACGCCCCGTTTCCTTGGTTAAAATCGCAATTTTCTCACGATTTAAAAATAGTTGGAAACATTTGGGATATTGTAAGTAATCAACTTAACAAAATATATAACACTAGCCTTGAGATATGGGATATTTTAATGCAAAATTCTTGCATATTGTACCTTTAATACTTGTTCAAAACAACCACTTTATCAAGGTGTGTAGTATTTATGGTTTATTTGATAAATAAACTCATTTTTTTCCAATAAATTTACAGTCATTAAAATATGTTAATATAACAATCATAGACAAAATTATTTAAAAAAAGTAAAGATTCTAAAGCATTGAATGAGATCCAATAATAATTTAGTATAGATGTACAGTAGTAACAATAAATTATATTTTGTTAATATCATATTTTTTAAAATATTGTTTCATTTTAAATACTTGGTTAATTATCTCTAAGGTGGACACCCAACTTAATATATGATATTTACTATCTGAATAGCCTGACAGCAGATGTGCTTTTTACCCCAAATACCATAGTTTTACATATTCTTCCGTTATTGAAAAACTGTTGAACTGTCAAACTGACCTTGAACAAAACATGAAAATAATTGAGACCTCAGTCTCAAAATATATTCAACAATTTTATCGAATCTCATTTGCCACTTAACTCATTTAATCCCACTTCACAATTGTGACCACAGTTTTTCCTTACAGATTTTAGTGTGGAATTAAAAAGCATATGAAGGACATGTTAATTTATTAGGCTAATTTAAGATGTCCACATGAGTTCTGGGAAGGTCTAACATTATTGGGTATAGTCATGTAACCACACACATTTATTTCGGGGGATTGCCTTAACACAATGATTATCAAAGCTCAGAAATGACAGCTGAGTTTTCGAAGTTTTCATTTTTGAATAGCTCATATTATATATATATATATATATATATATATATATATATATATATATTTTTTTTTTTTTTTTTTTTTTGCACACATTATTATGAAATGATTATCTATATTGAAATTATAGCAATTCATGGTTTATTGTGTTGGCAGACTGCAGATAAATGAAGGTCACAATTACTGGTGGTATAACAGGGAGTCTATCTATCTAATGAATTAAGAGTCTTGTAATTTTCATAAAAAAAAAATGAAGGTGACAACTAAAAACAGTGTGTATATTTTATTAAGAAAACTGTGGTTCAGTGTTGTATAGAAAATATTGAGAATATTTCACTAATAAAAATCAAGAAAACCATACGTTTTCCTAAAAATGAAAGGAAACTTACCAGTTTTGAGGCTTGAATTGAGGAACCAATTAAGCTGGTAAAATTAAGGAAAAAGGCTACCTATTTTAAGAGAACTATAGCTCAATTATGCGGTTTTATTTATTGTTAGTTCCCAGCATGCTTTGCATATGGCTGGAAATGGCGAGTAAATATTGAAATTAAGAGTTATTTTATGTGTTTTTGAGTAAAGGGAAACTCTTCAGTTATGTTTGACATTTGAAAGAGTTTCTGATGGTGAAGTTTTGATCATTAGTATTAGAGCCGTAGAGCTTTTGGTTAGGTTGTTAATAACTGCACTAATATTATGGAGCATGTGGCTATGTTCAATGAGACATAATTTAGCTAATGCCAGTATTTGTTGCTCTGATAGCAGCATACAGTACAATATAGCTCAAAGTCTAATATAAACAGGTCATTTCCATTCACTCTAAATCACAAACTTTTGAGAGTCAACTTAAGTTCAAATCAAAAAGCTAATTACACTAAAAATATTAAATTCATTGTGTTATAGACATCTGTCTATCTGTCTGTCTGTCTGTTTGTACTTATTTATTGTGTTATTTATTATTTCAGTTTATTTTTAAGTTTATAATAAATATCTTCCAATTTATTATAATTTTTGTCATTTTGTCATTATTTTATTTGATTATTTGTGCCATACTGCTGCATAGGAATGCTATTTTTCCTTTATGAAACTGAGCCACACAATGTTTACTTCATGGTTAATGGAATAAAACACTAATTTCAACTATTTAACCGAGTATTTAATAATTTTTTTAATTCATTAAACACAATAGACCTAGACTCCCTGTGTCCTACTATACCAGTCACAATTGTGACCAGACATGACACCATTTTTTTCATGGACTTTTCATCTTCTTTTTTTCTTTTTTTTTTTTTACATAATTGAACCTGATTGTTTAATATCCTTACACAGACCATGCAGATTCATACAAGTCATCTCAGATTCAATGGGTCAAATCTAGGCTACTAAATAATAATAATAATAATAATAATAATAATAAAAACATCAAACAGTAGCCTATAGCCAATATCAAAATAGCCCAGAATTGCATCAAGGATCAGTCAAATTCTTCGTATCTTTTGAAAAGCGGATGTTTTGGACGTTTTTATGCATTTAGAAGTTCAGAGGAAAAATCAAATCACAAGCGCCTTTACCCCGCGGCGCATTTAGGCTCGTTGTACCCCATTATATGATCTCAAAGAAACCGTAAAGACTGACGAGGAGATCGGTGTTTTTTCATTTACCTAATAGCGACGAAGAACAATCAACAGCGTAGATTTTCCCCAGAAGTGATTTTTTTAGAAAACAAGTCCAGAACTTATCAGAGATCCAGAAGACAAGAAAGTGGAAGACGAGACGAGGAAGAGGCAGATCCACCAGGAGTCGAGCAAGTGATAAATATTTCAAGAGTGAAAGTCAATCTACTGATACACAGATTATCTAAAGGTCTGTTTTATGCGCCAATAGGCTACACCCTACAGCTAAAGATTTCCAGACTGGATTTTTTTAAATTTCAACGGAGTCTCGATTAAAAGTCTACTGAAGCAGCGACCCGCTCTTACGATGAGATCATCTCATATTTGGGACATTCTACCAGAAACGTACATTATCTGTCCTTGAATTGTTACAGTGAATAAAAAAGTATTTCATCCAAAAATTTCTAAAACTGGCTCATAGTTGATTTCTGTGAGTTGTTCTGTAAAGGAATATGTCATTCATTAGGTTCTCAGATATTGCTTTCTTTATTAAAAACACTTTTGAAAATTACAAATCCTGTCCATGTCCTTGTCCTCAGCCAAATTGGAGCTACAGCTTTCATAGTTTTGTTATGCTACAAACTGTTATTTAGAAAAAAAAACTCCATCAATAACAAGTTTAAGCTGTTATCATTCACATCAACTGATCAAAAACATGAAATTATATATAAATTCTACAAATAAATTCTATTTTACAACTGTCCCCATGTTTTGGTAAGTCCTGTCACGTTTACATAAAACTCTACATAAAATGTGTGAAATACGCCTTTAAGGGTATCACTCAGAGGAAGTGACATCATTTGACCCAGGTGAAGCTGACATTGATCAAGGCTGAATTCTGTCATTGAATTGTAGGATTTTAAGCTTGTTTTGTATGTTTTTTTTAGGAAGACGAGTTAAAGGGTCAGGCCCTGTCACGGTAAAACATTCCAGAAAATAATGAAAATGTTTTAAATCCAAAACATGTCTAAAAAGGTTACTGAAATTCCTTGCTTGCATGTTAACAGTTTTTATGTTAGCATGCTAGCAGGCTGAGTAATGGCAGTTTAAAATGGCCAACTGTCAGGCCCTGTCACATTCCTGTGTGATACGGCCTTACAAATATTATGTATTTAACACATGCAATAGTAAAATGAAGGCCCAGGTGCTTGATTTTTATACAACTGTGGCCATGGAAGTGATTTGAACACCTGAATTCAATTATTTGGAGGGCTGTCCCAATACTTTTGGCAATATTATGTATGTCCTTGGCTGAATTTTACCATAGTCTAATATTACATTAACATTAAAATTATAATAATAATTTAAAAAAGAAATGCCAATCAAAACTTAAATAAAGAACACAAAACATAACTTTTTCTGCATCATCAAAATCCATAAAGTCAGTCCTGTCACGCCATGGTCAGTCCTGTCACACAGGAAATTATGACAAAAGTGTACTATTTGAGGAAATATTAATTAATTAATCTCTTTAACTGTGTAGATGAAGGTGGGGGTATATATCCACTACTATGTTTTTATAAAAATCTCCTATGTAAAGGTAGTTATTTTACAACTATATGAGTGCCTGGTGGGTATTCTGTGATTTTGTGACTACAGTTGACCGAAAAGTTACTTATATTTCTTAAAGGAATTATAAAACCATGTTAGATACAATCAGGGACATGTGATCAATAAGAAAATGCTATTTGTATCAAAGAAATTCATTAGGAAACCATACAAATTTGTCTGTGACAGGGCCTGACATTTTAGGGGTGAAATGCATATAAAACTGTATTTTATTTAATCATAAAAACATGCTGAGATGGCATGATATGTGTTTCTCATAGTTTAACATGTCCTCTCAACGTTCAGATTTAAGAAAAATATATTTTTTCCCCCAAGATTTTTTATAAGTGGAAATGTACGTTTCTGGTAGAATGTCCCATTTAAGCCAAGTAAACATTTATGCCATCCAATCCAACGTCGAATTCCTTCTACAAAAAATGCACATATGAAATTGACAATATTTTTGCCTCAAAAAGAAGACAGCAATATAATCTTTCTGTTGTGGGGTATCGCGAACTTTCACTGTAAAAAATTTCTAACCCTCCCAAATCAAAAATTTCAAGTGACCGATAACATCTAAATTTTTCAATTGGCCCAAGTGAAATTCTGTAAATTATAAAATTAAATTTACAGATTTTCACTTGGGCCAATTGAAAAATTTAGATGTTATCGGTCACTTGAAATTTTTGATTTGGGAGGGTTAGAAATTTTTTACAGTGTTGTTAAGTTAGGCTACAGTTCTAAAGGCGGCCAATGATGGACAAGTGATTCCGAGAATTAGGCACAGAATAAGTAGCCTATCCTTTTCAAACTTCTCTTTAATAGCACTTGTCAGCTAGCCTGATGTCGTCATACTCAGATTCTAGTCAGAATGTGAGTCTGATACTGCTCCATTGAGCTTTGATTATGGGGCGTGTTTCAACCGAACCAGGAAAAAAAATGCCTCTGCACTCAATTGGATAGACCTACAACCAATCAGAGCAACGGAGTAAGTGACGTATGTTTTTCACTCATGTTTCCGATCGACAAACGCCTTGATCGTGGCTCTCTGTTCCTCTTTTAAAATGAATGAGCTGTCGATATCTTCTATAACAGACGCCATGGCGGAATCTACACATGATGTTTTATTAACAAAGTTCAGGAGGAGCACATTCAAATAATCAATCCAATCAACCGTCTACGGTCTACACTATCAGCATGAGAGGAAGCATATATTTATTCACTCTGTCAACTCACCTAACATTCCTTGACAGTTTTCAGAATCCCTGCACTCACTCTCGGCTTGTTCTTCCACAGCCAGGAATAGGGGGAATACTTTGGGTTCGGGCCAAATACCGAGCCCGAAGCCTCTCCTCGGACAGCACGCCAAATATGCATTTATTCTATCTGACTTATTTGTAAGCGTGAACTCGTGAAATCTCAATTCTTCAGCGGCAGTCATTTGAATTCAACCCAAGCGCTCGTTAATGACGTGGATGATTACGTTACCGTTGCTCATCTGTCCATCATCGTATAAAGCCCGCCCTGACAATTTGATTGGTCCGAACAATTTTTGTTCGGGCATAATGATAATAGCTCCTCAACGGAACGAGTCCAGGGGTGCGTTTCCCGAAAGCATCGTTGGCCAACTATGGTCGCAAGTTCCGTCGTTACCAATAGAGTTCAATGGACATTGCGATGAACTTGCGACCATAGTTGGCCAACGATGCTTTCGGGAAACGCACCCCAGACCGAACTTCCCGACCTAAAAATTTTGTGGGCGGGGCTAAGTTCGGCTGGCATACAGGCTACTTGTCAGCCAGTAAGTGACAAACATTTACAATCACGATGGTAAGGATTTATGGCAAGTTATGTTGAGTAATCAAGTTGTGTTATGTAGAGGAATAGCCTATATCAAGCCTACACAACGTATCACTAACTGACACAGTGATCAAATAAATACTCAACTGTCAGCTAATAAATAAACATTAAATAATAAGACAGCATGACGCAACATATAATAGCTACCAACAGCACATGTTGGGCTAATTCAACGTGATATAACGCGGCTAACAGGATTAGCGTCTATCCGCGATCGTCATTTGCATATTTCAAACATTCGCCAAACATCTGACATTCACAACAACAACTACAAAGTGTTGATTAAACAATATTCTCATAATTACTCACATTTGTTGCATGAACATTGAACAATATCAGGGAGAGCACAGCTGGAAATATTGCATCAGTCTGCTGGAAGTAGCAACTCTGCTAAAAATGTCCTTTTTTGCCATCACATTGCTAAATCCATTTCTTGGATTATAATGGAAATTTGTTAACACTTTGAACTCCAAAGTCTTGTTTTTTTTTTTTTTTTTTTTTTTTTTTTTTTTTTACAAATAGAGTCATTAGAACATTTATTTTGTACGATTATTACCCAAACCATATTAGACGGGAACAAAGATTTTGATACGGTCGAAAAAAAAAAAAACGATATTTTCATGCATTTAGAATTTTGAAGATTAAAATTTAATTTTGGTGTGAATAATTGTTTTCTTTGTGAAACAATATATATATATATATATATATATATATATATATATAACTTCTCCACTTAAATAATAATTAAATTATTAATAGTAATAATAGAGGAAGCAGCATTAATGTTCACATTGTTGATTATAAAGAAGTCATTTCTTAAAATTATGCTTAAATAGTTCTTTATCAAACATTTGAAGTGCTTGTTTGTATAATAATTCCAATGGTTTTAGAACTGTCAAATGTATTAGACCAGCTTGTCAAACAATATGGCATGAGAGTGAAAATATATCTTTGCAGCCTCATTTGATAAAAAATTCTAATAAACCTAAAATGATCCAATTTAAATGTAACCTTTTTGCAAACCTTTTAATTTTTATGTGCAGCTCTTGTGCAAATCTTTAAAAAACATTAAAAACCAGAAAGCCCTTAAATTGATTTCTCTTTTGCATACGTAGCCTATACATTATTTTAAAAAGCCCCTTTTGATTTATTTTTCATTTTATTTTGTATTTTCTATAATTTAATTATTTGTTAGTTTGTTTTATTGTGATTTTGTTTCTGTTGTGGAAGCAATAAAAACAATAAATCCGTCAGAAACCGATGCCTGTTTTCCGGTCCGGGCTGGACTTTCTGACTCATTCAAAAGAGGAAGTATAGGCGACTGGACTGTTTTTTAAATAACGATCATCTTGTAAATAAAAAGAGCGGACAAGTGAGTCAGTCGTGGTCTGGGAAAGAGATCAGTTTATTAAAGAAGTCTTGCGAAAATTACAGAACTGTGAGAACCAGCTCCGGTCATTTAATCCAGTAGAAAGAATTAAAAACGAACCGACTTATATTTTATTAGACCTACATGTTAAAATTGAGGGATGGATTTCACAAAATGAGTGTGATTTTATTTTATTTTTATAAATACCATTATATTCCTCCATATTAAAATGTTCCCAATATAGATACAAGTTTTGAAAATCCACCAGGGAGATTTAGCGGGAATCTGTCTATTACAGAACTGGATTATTGTATTAAACCACGCAATGGTCAGTGAACTTCCTTCTTTTAATCAAGATACAACTCGTGTATTGATGGAAACTACAGATTCATGTTTTAGTGACTATGGATATCGAATAGTTGTACATTATTTAGATCAGATCATCTATTTATAAAAAGCCGCCCGCATGTAGCCTATTATTTTACAATAACAGAATGGACATTGAATAACAACTTCTTTCTGTTTCAAGATCAATTCAATAAACAAATTAAAGGTACAGCAATGGGTGAATGTTTTGCTTCTAATTATGCTAATTTGTTTTTAGGATTTTGGCAAAATAAATTATTTTTCAGATTCTGAGTATTTTCTGTATTTTACGTTTAAGATAAGAAAAACAAAATAAGAGTTAAATAAACAGTATAAAACAGATTATAAAAAAATAATAAAAAAATCTGTAGACTTTTATTGAGCTGAGGAGATCCTGGTAGTGTTGCTGGACTGGGATGGGTAGCACTGTAGAGACACTGGTAAGGCCTCTGCCGGAGTGAATCATCTGGGATCAGTGTAAATTTCCATTGTCCACTAACAAGTTTCAGATGACTCAGGCGTGGGCAGTTACTGAGATGTTCATAAGATTTTTATTTATTTACTTGCGCTTTCCTTATTTCCTCCTCCAAACTTATCACAGGATCCATATTGTGTTTCTTCCTTTTCTAAATCCGCTTTGACATCTAGCCATTTTATTCTCCAAGTAGCCTAATCTACCCTCCAAAAAATGTGTTAGTTTTTCATATATCATTGCGTTCCATTACCTTACATATAAGCAATGTTGATGGAATTGGTCTATATTGTAAAGGGTGACCAGCATCTTTTTTAACGAAATAATTACTGGCTCTTTCCAGCTTTGTGGAAGCCTTCCCACCTTCCACAACTTGTTATATAACAGTATCCAGACTTTCAAGTTTTGGAAGGTGTTTTCCCATACTACAAAACATGCACGTCATCTTTTCCTGGAGCCGTTTCCCCTGTGCTTTTCAATGCTTTCTGTAACTCTCCCATGTTTAAAAGAGCATCTTGCTCCTCATCTCCATTAACTTTCCTGCATATTACATCCTTATACTGTACTTTTGTTCTTTCTATTTAATTTTTTTTTTCTATTATATTTTCTTTCTACATTTAAATTTTCTTTTGTATAGGCTATATTAACAAAAGGCTTTGCCATCATCTCTAGCTTTTCATTATTTGTGGTCGCAATCACATTTCCTTCAGTCATAACTGGGTAATTCCATTCACCCAACGTGAATTTATCGAGTTAAATTAGCTTTGCACCCAGTGCTTTTAGCTACTTGTATACACTTTTGAATCTTTTTAATGCAATAAAAGACTAGTATTAAGTCATCCAGGGCCATTTCAAGATATTTGGGGGCCCTAGGCAAAAGAGTGAAGTGAGGTCCCAAGTCCTCCCTCAGGAAAATTTTTAAAATTCAGATGGGATTTCTTGTATTCTGGTGCATTTTAAGGGTCATGAATTATCAATTGGCACAGACAGAAATTTAAGCAAAGCACCTAATAAAGCAAAAAAAAAATAAAAAAAAAATAATAAAAAAATAGCATATCATGAAAGTCAAGTGTGGAGGATTCGATATTTACTTTACAGGAAAAGAACTTCACTTCCCATAATGTCACAGACAGCAACGTCATACGCAAAACTACAGGTCCTTGCACACTGAGTCCGAAATTTTCGCATGCGTTTTTTCGTATTCGTGAATATTCGTGATTTGGTGGCTCTAAATTGTCAAATCACCATTCAAAATGCTTGCTACGGACGCGAAAAACGCAGAAAATCGAACCTGATTCGACTTTTTTTTGACAGACGAAAGTTTCGGAGGCAGTGTGTCATCACGGGTACATGCATTATATAACATTTGTTCTTCATCTGCCCACTATAACTGTAAACTTTGCTATTAGTCATAGAAACATAAAACTGTTACAGCAGCCTGGAACAGAGAGCGGGAAGCGGATTATAAGCACGAGCACCACAAACCTTGTCCTCTTTATCATGAGAAGAACTTAGAGGCTTGACTCGAGGATTTGACATTCAAAAGTGAGTTTTAAGCAGGGGGACACTGTTTCATAAAATATTGAAGCTTCCCTGGGCGCCGCCATTGGCTAGCGGACCATCACCTGCTGTTAGCATTCCATTGACTCCCATTCATTTTGGCATCACTTTGACAGTGAATAACTTTACATCTGAGGCGTTTAAAGACTCTATTTGTCCCTTATTTATTTCTAAAGAAACACGAAAATGTAAAAAAAAGTGCTCCAGTACCTTGTAGCTTACGTTGTGGCCCCGTAGAAGCAATTTTTGTAAAAAAAAAAAAAAAAAAAAAAAAGGCTAACTGTTACATATTCATGTATTTGTGATTTGTTTGTTTTATGTTATGATCTGTTTGTCTCCTGGGGGAGTGTACTTAGCAAAGAATACTTAGCAAAAGTTCCTCCTGCTCATGGACACCTCCTACTCACACTCTCCGTCTCTGCAAGTTTCGGAAGGGAATGATTCAGATTTCGCTTGGCACAGCTACTAGAAGACAGACGGGTTGCTCACGTCACATCTACGTAGTCAAGCTCAGTTTGAGTCTGCGCAGTACGCTCAGCCATCAGGAAGTGAGTGCTTCTAATTGACTTCACTTTGTGTCCATTTTATATACTGTCTATTGTTTTAAGTTTATATTTAACAAATCAAAAGGTTGCGAAGACTGTCAATGGAGAGACAGAAAGCTCTCAGATTTCATTAAAAAAAATCGTCATTTGTGTACCAAAGACGAAAGACGGTTTAACAAAGGTTTCGTTTTAGTACGTCAGCTATTTAACAACCAAGGTTTATTAATAACTTGCTCAGAATTTCTTTCAGAAAACAAAATGCCAGTTAACCCTAAAGAGTTTGCCATATGGGAGCCATACATCAGGAATCAGATGCTTTTTAAAAATTGCATTTACCCTTCCACTACAATACTTCTCCTGAACCAATAGAAACTCCAATAGGTCAAATGTTTTTCAGAAAACAAAGATAGAAATAATAAAGTTAGACACCTTTATCTTGAAGATATTGTTTCTGTATCTCCTGCAATCATTTACTGGAATAATTTGTTTAAAAATTTCAAATGAAATTCAAAATCCTTACAGCAAAAATATTTTAAAAGAGCACAGCACTTTAGCACAGAAGTTACACATAAATTGAGGGTGAAAATAGGTTTATAGGCCTAGATATGTATCCATTTATCCTACAAAATCTTAACAGTTCTAAAATAATTGCATTGCAGACAGTATGGCAGGTATTTTTTAAAAAAAAAAGGACACAGAGAGACAAGAGGAGAGAGGAGAAAGGGAAAGAAAGCAAGAATATGTCAGTACAACCATGGAGAAATGACAGAATGAGGGGTGATTAATGAATACCAGGAGATAGTTGAGAGCAGGCAGACAGTTCATATTTGCTTTTTAGCAAGGGCTTTGAACAATCCAAAGACTATTTGCAAAGGCGCTTTAGTGGCAAAGGCGCTTTAGTGGCAACGTTTCTGGCTCTGGCTATGAATCTGGGAAGAAGAAATCCTTGCCAGCTCAGTGGAATCTGAGAAAGAACTGGCCAGTCTTATGAAGCTCCTCTCCAAAAGACGCTCCCCCTTACCAAAAGAGATGTCTAGGGAATTAATTTAAATGATGCAAAGGCAAATAATATCAAAGACTTTTCTGAAATAAAAGGCATTGCTGGGTGTTACTGGTTTAGAAATATTGTGAAACGGAATCCAGAACTCAGCAGGGCCGAATGGAACTGGATAATATTCTTATAATAGACTTCTGACCTGTAATGCTGCCTGGATCATAATCACTGTTCGTTCATTGGCCAGAGGAGAACTGGCGCCCGACTGAGTCTGGATTTTTCCAAGGGTTTTTTCTCCATTCCACACTGATGGAGTTTTGGTGTACTGTGGTGCCTTTTTTGCCATTGGCTTTTGGCTTGCTCAGTTGGGGACATTTACTTTAATATTCAACAATAATACTGATCTGCCTGCATTGACACCATTATATGAGAACTGAATTGAGCTGGACGATGACTTCATGGTTTTCTCCAGAGCGGCTATACTGTATATATAAATGAACTAAATGAATAACTGTTTTACAACAAAAATGAAACATCACTGAACATAAGCTGGACTGTGACGCTATTTTCTTCTGGAAACAAACTTTGTCGCATTATTTTCCTGTTATCTCTGTAAAGCTGATTGGAAACAATCTGTATTGTAAAAAGCGCTATATAAATAAAGGGGACTTGACTTGAACCCTAGTGTGGTAGGAAAGTGGTTTCAACAGTATGAAGACCTGCTGGAGGAACCTGCAAACAAAGATATTTCATCACATCTTTTGAATTGCGATCATTCTGTACAGCATGACTGGTTTTGCTCTGTGTGGTTGGGGAGGTGGGTAAGCCCTGTGGCAACTCTAAAGGAGAAACCATGATAGTTCTTGCAGCGGGAGAATAACCTTTTTTTTTTAAATTTATCACTTTTACTCATGACATGCTAGCTGGCAACAAAGGATTCTATTCATTATGCTTAGCTAAGCGAGCGGCGGCGCTGCCAAACTAAAATAATGCATGCACTGAGACAAAAATGTGTTTGCCCACCTATCTAAATGTAGGAAAGATGGTGAATAAGCCCTATTTCAAGAAACGGTGGAGTGTTCCTTTAAGTCATCGGGTATTTTTAACCTACACTGTAAATGGCGTGAGAACAGTTAGCTATTTAGTCTTGTTAGCATTGACTCAATAACTTTAATTGTAACTCAATGATAGTATGACAACCGGAAAATTAATGTTTTCGTCTTCATTGGGATTGGGGTTGAATCCTTAGGTAAGGTTACTGCGCTCACATCAGTGATATTATAAATATACCGTGCTTCAGTCATATTGCGCAGATGTTCACGCCGTTCACGCAAATCATATCACAGCTCCCCAAAACACAGTTCTTCTCTCTGTTTCACCAGGCCTGGCAGAGACTGAGACAGTTGAAAACACCCAGGCTGGATTCAGGAGCTCAGGGATGTTAACCTGGGATGTCCTGTTAACAAGAACACAATCCTTGATGATGTATACGCACCATACAGGGCTTGACATTAACTTTTTTCCTCACTAGCCAATGTGGCTAGTGGTTTTCCAAAGTTACTAGCCACACAGCATTTTTACTAGCCACATTTTTGTTGTTGTGAAATTACCTGATAAAAGTGGACTATGGCGTGCTAAAATTTACTTGAACTAGATTTACAACCCTTTTAAATGTAAAACCATTGTTACATCCACCCAAATCAAGACTACATAAATATATAACAATACAGGTCATTATCATTAGCTCTGATAAGGTTGTGTGTAAAGCTCCTTTTTTTAAATAAAACCATGTATTATGTATTATGTTGCCACATTGCTCCACCGGCATACGACATAACTCCAGCAGGGCAGCTAGCTGTCTCTTCGATTCTTTGTTGTCGGTCACTAGCGACAATACTCATTAGGGCTGTCAAAATTGCTCAAAAATGACCTTCGAATATTCCCTCTAAAAAAAAAACACATAGCTTATCTTCGAACTATTCGAACATCTGGTTGCACATTTTGTCAATGACGCGCATTACGTCAATAACAGGACAAATTAATACAAAGAGACATACTTGTAAAGGTAGTTTATTTAAGTTTAAACATATTTGACAACGTATTACCTACACGAAAACAAGTAAATCAACTAATGGCCAAGACCGCAGACCTCACTCACTCTCGCTCGCTCACTCGCAGGCACTCTTTCTCTCTCTCGCCCTCACCCTCAGCACCAAACGCGAATAGAGCGTCTGGCGCGAGTGTAAAGACGCGTTTAC
This sequence comes from Rutilus rutilus, assembly GCA_021464565.1. Taxonomy (NCBI): domain Eukaryota; kingdom Metazoa; phylum Chordata; class Actinopteri; order Cypriniformes; family Leuciscidae; genus Rutilus; species Rutilus rutilus. The sequence continues at coordinate 41,180,025 of JAJAQA010000006.1, read as the reverse complement.
GCGTGTCTGGAGGTCTTGCGGCATGAATGAGGCGTCACGCGCTCTGTGCAGTTTAAATGAACAACAACAATAAGCAAATGTTGAGTGCTGATCAAGAGTTTTGTGCAAGCAATTTAAGGTCGCGACTCTTATATAGCAGGCTTCATTCAGTGATTGAAACAAATATTATTAACATTAATTGAAGTTTTACAGTAGGCTATATAGAACCGACATTGAACGCTCCGAGCGAGCTGTGCTGTGGTAAACATGGAACTTTTCCTTGACATGAAACGGTAAATAATCAAACCAGTGGAAGCCTGCAGTGCATGAAACTGCTGTATCTAACCTACCTTATTCATGCAATATCTATTCAGTCAGTACAGTAGCCTACACTTCAGAAATGTTTCTGTTTAACGTTAAATAAAATGATCCCTCAGGCAGCGCGCCCACTCGCAAAGCAGACAGCCGCGCCTCTGCTACCGCGGGCGTTTTTCCACATTCGAATATTAATTTTCACCTTCGAAATTATGTTTTTTAAAACTATTCGAATATATATATTCGAATTTAGAATATTCGTTGACAGCCCTATGGGATTTGTAGTGTCGTAGTGTCACACTTATTTCAGATGCCTTTTGAAAAGACTACAATTATTCAACCCGCCAAAGTGGCTAGTTGGAGTGACGGCGTTACCCGCCACGAGCAAAATCCACCCGCATTTGGCGGGTTGGCGGGTGTTAATGTCAAGCCCTGCGCACCAAGCATCACAACAGAGAGGGCTGTATTACTCTCAGGAACAGAACTGCCCGTGGTAGAGGATACACCGATCTTGATTCATCGTGACACTGTCAGTGAGGATTTGGTGTATGAAGAAGTAATCATCACATCCCAGGAGGATATGGAGAGGTCCTATTCCATGGTTTCACTCCTGAGCAAGACACCGATCTTTAAAAAAATAGCATTCACACATACATGCACACAAAAGACATCAATGCACACAAACACACACCTATACAACATGATCAGTTCATTTTTAAGTGCATTTTTTAATTAAATATCCATTCATCTTTCTATTTAATGAAATGTTGTTGCTATGGCACACTAATTTACACTAAATTGTTTCTCTTAAAGGTTTAAGTTGTAACAGTGCAAATTGAGTGTTAAATGCTGAATTGAGTGTTTCAATCTTCCTAAATATCACAAAACATTTGTTCTATGGATTTATCAAGATAATAAATAGGTTATTGCTGAATTGAATACATAATGAAGTAACTACAGTGAATAACAACACTTAGTGGTTCCATCACAATGAGTCTCTATCAGAGGCGTTCATAAGGAAACTCTGAATCACAGAAGATTACAGAGAGAGAAATGAAAAGCGGTTACAGTCATGGCATTTTATCACATAAACAATCTGCAGCAGCTGTTTGAGGGAAAAGCTGCTCAAAACTGCTGGTCTTAGCAGTGGCGGATCCTGGCATAGGCACAATATAGTGCACCAATGTGTGTCATGGGGCGCCGCCTGCGTAGGCTATGACACACACACACACACACAGCTTTCAGACACGATCAGCTTTCTTCTCTTCATGCAGGAGTGAAAGGAATTTGCCCGTGAGTGGAGAGTTCTGCACTTTCCCATATTACTTGGATGCGCTCTTGACATTTGTCATTAAAATAAAAAATGCCTAAGGCACCAAAAATGGCAGAACCGCCACTGGGTGTAGGATTATTTTTCTCCGTAACAATACGCAAACAATTTAGTGTGTATCTGTATTTGCGCTCTGTAGAACATCAAAGGTTGCTACAATGTGTTTTTGCAGAGCTGAGCATAGTAGCCAATCACAAACATATCTGTTGATTTCTTGAACGCAATGGCCAATCAGAGGTGCTTAAGTTGGCATTAAACAAAAACTCTGAGTTCTGCACGCTCGCAAATCCTCTCACTATAACAATTATGATATGATATTCATTGTGCAGCCGGCTTCATTTATTATAATGAAACTTTGTGAGATCGTGATGAGCTAAGATGAGGGACAGCTTTTAGGTGATTATAAATGGAGTGCTCTTTCTGTCATGCCAAATCCTGCATAAAGTGCTTGATTTTCTGTTGTGTTCTGTTTTGTTTCTCGTTGCCTACAGTCAAACACACGGTAGCCTTTCAAAGTATGTGCTCCATTTGATAGCGAAAATGAGCGCCGCTGGTCGACACATGCACTCTTATAAGTTCTATCTTTGTCCAGTGTCTGCACTAATTTTGAATCCAGAATCCCGTACATCGAATCGTTAAGAAAAGATATAGGTCAGAACAGTCTGAAGGTTTGGTGGTCATACCTTGAAAACTACATGGAGGAGTACCTTTTTTACATTACATTTTTAACAAGAAAATGCTCTTTTAGAGAAGCTGTCAATCAAACAACATGCAGGTCGATTTGTGAGATAGATTTCAGGTTATTAGGTTCAAATCCTGCAAGGATTGATCCATGAAATATCTCCACTGTGTTCTTTATCAAACTAAATCTAAGGAACTGAACCTGTGAAAACTGCGCTGAAAGACAGAAAAGCAGAAACAAACAGCTGATAAATACATCACAATAATCCACAACACGACTCCAGTCCATCAATTAATGATATTAATGAGACAAATCCATCAATCAAACAAGAAAAACTTCAAGGGACTACAAACATGGCACAGGAAACAGGAAAACAACTTCAGCATAACAGTCCAGAGACAGAAGCAGGTACATGTTAGAAACAATTATTGTGTCTTATCTATAATAACACATAATATTCTCCAGTGTAAAATGTTCTGATGAAGAAACAAACTCATCTACATCTACATCTTGAATGACCTGAGAGTGAGTTCATTTTCAACAAATTTTTATTTTCGGGTGAACTTTTCCTTGAACTTGTGTTTACAATACCACAATATGCATTTATTATTCATAGGCCAAAGCATGCATGTATTATACTCTTTGCTACAGGATTCAGAAGTGTTTCATGGTGCTTATTTTTGGAAATGTTCTCAGAAAAGACATTTAATTGTCAGAGCCAAAGTACTGTAATATGCCAATATTACTTATTATTTATTTAGTTTAAAGTAGTTTAAAGTTTAAATTAGTTTGAAGTTTAAAGTAGTTTATAAAGACTAAAATTATTTTTACTGAGTATTCCAATATTCAACATTATCAATATTAAATGACAAGAGAAGAGAGAAGAGAGCCAGCAGAACATTTATGTAACGATATATAAAGTCTCTCTCTCTCTCTCTCTGTATGTGTATGTGTGTGTGTGTGTGTGTGTGTGTGTGAGAGAGAGAGAGAGAGAGAGAGAGAGAGAGAGAGAGAGTGTGTGTGTGTGTATGTGTGTGTGTGTGTGTGAGAGAGAGAGAGAGAGAGAGAGAGAGAGAGACAGAGAGAGACACACACACACACACAGAGAGAGACACACACACACAGAGAGACAGAGTCAAACTCTGTCGAGGAAGGATTCACACATCAGATGAACAGCTTGATTGTTTTTGGCGGATGATTTTATTAGATCATCTGAAGAAAATGTTTCAAACGCTTGTTTTGTTCAGTTTGTGTTGGCGGCGTCTGTAAGTGTCTGGAACAATCTAAGATGATGATTTACAGTTTTCACAGGTAAATCAAGTCAGTATTATTATGACCGGGATTATTAGGGATTGTCAAAGTTTTTTTTTTTTTTTTTTTTTTTTGTCACCTTACTGAATTTTTCGTCAACGATACCAGGGACACCGAAACACCGGGGAACATGAAATTTGGTGGGCATGTAGCCCCACTAGACTTCTAAGGAAAAATTTCGTTTGGTCCCCGGGGGCAAACCCCCCCCCCCCCCCCCCCCCCCCCCCGCGCTGGGCCCCCCCAAACCCAAAAAAATGCAGTTTTTCCTAAATAACTACCTGAACCGTGGCACCGAGGATGAAGAAATTTTTATGGTATGTTGGTCTACTAGACTTTTACGGAAAAATTTCGTTTGGTCCCCGGGAGCCACTCCCCCCCCCCCCGCGCTGGGGCCCCCGTAAATTTTTCGTCAACGATACCAGGGACACCGAAGCACCGGGGAACATGAAATTTGGTGGGCATGTAGCCCCACTAGACTTCTACGGAAAAATTTCGTTTGGTTCCCGGGGGCCACCCCCCCCCCCCCCCGCGCTGGGCCCACCCAAACCCCAAAAAATTCAGTTTTTCCTAAATAACTACCTGAACCGTGGCACCGAGGATGAAGAAATTTTTATGGTATGTTGGTCTACTAGACTTTTACGGAAAAATTTCGTTTGGTCCCCGGGGGCCACTTCCCCTCCCCGCGCTGGGGCCCCCGTAAATTTTTCGTCAACGATACCAGGGACACCGAAGCACCGGGGAACATGAAATTTGGTGGGCATGTAGCCCCACTACACTTCTAAGGAAAAATTTCGTTTGGTCCCCGGGGGCCACTCCCCCCCTGCGCTGGGCCCCCCCAAACCCAAAAAAATGCAGTTTTTCCTAAATAACTACCTGAACCGTGGCACCGAGGATGAAGAAATTTTTATGGTATGTTGGTCTACTAGACTTTTACGGAAAAATTTCGTTTGGTCCCCGGGGGCCACTCCCCCCCCCCCCGCGCTGGGGCCCCCGTAAATTTTTCGTCAACGATACCAGGGACACCGAAGCACCGGGGAACATGAAATTTGGTGGGCATGTAGCCCCACTAGACTTCTAAGGAAAAATTTCGTTTGGTCCCCGGGGGCCACTCCCCCCCCTGCGCTGGGCCCCCCCAAACCCAAAAAAATGCAGTTTTTCCTAAATAACTACCTGAACCGAAGCATGAAATTTGGTGGGCATGTAGCCCCACTAGACTTCTACAGAAAAATTTTGTTTGGTCCCCGGGGGCCACTCCCCCTATCCCCCGCCACCCCCCCCGCGCTGGGCCCCCCCAAACCCCAAAAAATTCAGTTTTTCCTAAATAACTACCTGAACCGTGGCACCGAGGATGAAGAAATTTTATGGTATGTTAATCTTAAGGGCCCACATCAACCTAGCCCATAATCACTCATTTGTGATTTGCGCCCCTCCCATAAAAAATGAAAATGCAATATTATTCTGCTTTAATCGCCCCTATCTTTAGTGGAGATGTTCAGAACTGCACCATATTTCATGTGTATGATTAACTTGACTTCCTCTGGGGGTATCCTCTGCTAAGTTTCGTAGAATTTCATCCATGGGGGGGTATAAAATAAATTAATTTATGTGCACATTTAGTGACTGTACACTCATCGGCCTGTAGATGGTGCTGTTGAGCGAAGGGTTGCTGGTTTAGGGTGATACCATAGATATCATATAAAGGCTAGATGTCTTAAGGCGGAGTCACTTCCGGCATCACCGGCGGCCATCTTAGGACAGGGCTCTGTGAATTAAGGTGAGTGAGCAGCACGCACACAAATCCTCTTATCTCGCTGAAATCTGGACGGATTTACAAACGGTTTGGTTTCTTACAAACGTTATTAACGTGGCTATAATTCTGAATGCTTAAACATTTTGAACATAATTATTCGTATGTATGCAGTATAATAGCTACATCTCTGACGTTTATAACAAACCAAACCGTTTGAAAATCGGTAGAAAATTGAGCAAGTTATGGTTATTTAAAATACATGCACCATGTTATGAGCAGGGCTGGAAATGGGGGGGGGGGGGGACGCGGGGGGACGGAGTGGGGGGAGTGAATTTCGAGGGGGGACGGCGTTCCAGTTGAAAAAAAAAAAAAGGTTATATATAGGCTATATAGTGGACATTGTAACGATTACTATATTTTATCTACAATATAATAGCTGCATAAACGTAGCACAATATATGATAATAAAAACTTAGAGGGATATTGATATTTATCAATGGCATTCTGTAAAATTGGCTGCGCTATGTCGTCTTTTGTTATTGGCCAATGCCTGCAGACTGCAGCCAATGGAAATACTTCTCTATCAGTGCGCGTCTTTCTTACTACTCACAGAACTTCAAAACAGACCGCTTGAGGTAAATAAATAATCTTGGATGATAAACTGTAATATTGTTCGGAAAACTGAAGAGAAACCATTACTTAAACAGATGTCATAACAGAAACTTTCGTATGGGTAAGCATGTAGCCTACGTATAGCTGAAATGATCCGGTCTAAAATAATTAAAAAATGGCCATCTTAAAATTAACCGTTTGTTTTGTTCGAAAAGAGCTTTTCGGATTTCGAAATCGAATTTACGTTACACGTATCGAGTGAAAAAAAAAAAAAAACGGTAACAGATCCAGAAATGCACACTGTAGGCTAATCCAGAAATACATGCGTGAGATGCACAAAACAGGCGGCGCCAGGATTCCAGTGTTGGATGGGCCAGACCAATTGACCCTTCGCTAAGCCACGCCCGAAAACCGCCACAGGCCAATCGTGGCTTAGCAACCGTAACTAGGCGCGGGAGGTCTGGCAAGCTTTCGAGCGAGGGAAACATGCTGAAGCGTTGTGCGTATGGATTGTGCAAATCTGATACCCAGTATCCTAAAAGTTTGGACGGGGTGGTGGATTTTACTCCCTTCCCGAAACCTAAAACCCAAGGGGAGAAATGCCGGGCGTCATCTTCATTATATAGCGCTTTTATCAATGTTGTTCCAAAGCAGCTTTACATTGATAATAGGAAATTTAAAGTAAAGTGTTTTGGCTTTATAGCAGCTCTAGAATAAAGTTATTGTCCAGCTCGTGGATCAAGCAGTGTGATTAAAGGCAAGACGGAGGCTCACTGACATAATTAACGTTACTTAAAAATATATTTCAGCATTTTGTTAATCGACGGCCAAACTAGTAACGTTACCCCAATCCGATCGCGACTCTCCCGGTGTCTAGTAAAAGTAAAAGGTAGTTAGTAAAAGGAAGGAACATCAGGGGGCTTGCCGGAGATCTCCAAGGAAAAGGTTGGTATGCAAACTTAATCAGTTCATAACAGTAAGTTAGTTAGTCACTTATATGACCCACGACGTGTGAGCAGTAGCCTGGCGCACTAAAAATATAAGCAGGAGAATGTTATCATTGCAAAGTGGTCAGGCTAATGTCTTGTGTTTATTCCACAATACATATGGATAAGCTGTTTGATTTATAAATATTAGAATATTTTCACATTTTACTTACCCTGCTGTGCATGCACATGTTCCTCAATTTGTGTGTTTCCCATAAATGGTCAGCGTATGAGGCGGCTGCTGCTTGCGCTGGGACCTAACGTTAGGCTTTAGCTTCAATTTTGATGAAATTATTCTCTAATCGTTTGCATATTATGTCGTGGATATAGCCCTCGAATGCATACTGCAGTCTTGCTCTCATATTTTCACCTGTTCGCCAAAAATGACTAATTATCTCCTTGGGAATGTCTGAAACCAGTGCATATACTGTAATAGACGTGCCAGGCGCAAAAGCTTGACAGGCGTAGCAACAGTAACTAAGGAGGGCGGGGCTTAGCGAAGGGTCAATTGTGGGTGGGCCTTAAATTAAAAACGTTAAATTAAAACCATTTATCCAATCACTGTTTAACCTAATAAAAATTACTGACTAATATACTGTTATATTATCTGTGAGTATACATAATATATTTTAATAGCTTGATGCTCTTTGAATATTTTGTTGCATTGTAAAAAGTTTTGTTGCATAGGACGGACCTATCCGCGATCGCTCCATGGTTCTGACCAAAGAAGAGCGCTTTGGAATCTCAATTAAGCATCATACGCATCATACCTGGCGTTGTCTCTTAGCACGCTACGAAGACTCTTAAGGTATAACTTAACTAAAGGTATGCTACCACTAAAGGTATACCATTGCTAGGCGTCTTCAGGGCTATCATCCACTCGCGAGGCAGAGGCGCTGGCGCCGAGAAGGATATTGTCACAGTTCTGTTCTGTTTGAGTGTTTTTGTCACTGGTCACATGTCTTCCTTTGTTCTGTTTTCCCGCCACTCCTTGGTTTCCATGGTTACCCTCATTAGTTCATTTGTATCACCTGGTTCCTCGTTAGTCTTGTCAGCTGTGTCTTGTTTCCCTGATCTGTTCTCCCCTGTATTTAAGCCCTGAGTGTTTCAGTCTTCACTTGTCGGTCAATGTTGAATGTTAGGTTTTCACTGTTCTGAGCACACGCTCCCTTTTGTTTGTATTTGTTTAATATTGAGAATTAAAACCTTGGAATTCATCATCTTTGAGTTTGCCTCCTACTTCATCCACCCAAGAAGCCTGACAGATTGACCGACCAAAAGAATAAAGAGAATATGGGGAGATTGATTGCGGGGATCCTCTGGCCCCGAGCTCGTAAGCTGGTGTCGAACAGTGCAGACCTGGCTTTGAAGATGTTCGACCCAGCCTTCATGTCAGTCAGAAAAGCCATTGAACACGCTGGTCCAGTCGAGCCTGCACTTCACGCCGGTCCAGCCGAGCCTGCACTTCACGCCAGTCCAGCCGAGCCTGCACTTCACGCCAGTCCAGCCGAGCCTGCACTTCACGCCAGATCTGCCGAAGCCAAGGCAGTATGCGTCATGCCCGCCGCCCCTGAGACTGTGAGCGTTATGCCCGCTGCGCCTGTGACAGACAGCGTCATGCCCGCAGAGCTTTTGTTTTCTTTTATTCCGTCGACCCTGAAGCTCCCTTCGCCGCTGGTTCCGCCCAGCTCAGAGCCCTCTTCGCCGCTGGTCCCGCCCAGCTCAGAGCCCTCTTCGCCGCTGGTCCCGTCCAGCTCAGAGCCCTCTTCGCCGCTGGTCCCGCCCAGCTCAGAGCCCTCTTCGCCGCTGGTCCCGCCCAGCTCAGAGCCCTCTTCGCCGCTGGTCCCGTCCAGCTCAGAGCCCTCTTCGCCGCTGGTCCCGTCCAGCTCAGAGCCCTCTTCGCCGCTGGTCCCGCCCAGCTCAGAGCCCTCTTCGCCGCTGGTCCCGTCCAGCTCAGAGCCCTCTTCGCCGCTGGTCCCGTCCAGCTCAGAGCCCTCTTCGCCGCTGGTCCCGCCCAGCTCAGAGCCCTCTTCGCCGCTGGTCCCGTCCAGCTCAGAGCCCTCTTCGCCGCTGGTCCCGTCCAGCTCAGAGCCCTCTTCGCCGCTGGTCCCGCCCAGCTCAGAGCCCTCTTCGCCGCTGGTCCCGCCCAGCTCAGAGCCCTCTTCGCCGCTGGTCCCGCCCAGCTCAGAGCCCTCTTCGTCGCTGGTTCCGCCCAGCTCAGAGCCCTCTTCGCCGCTGGTCCTGCCCAGCTCAGAGCCCTCTTCGCCGCTGGTCCTGCCCAGCTCAGAGCTTTCTTCGCCGCTGGTCCTGCCCAGCTCAGAGCTTTCTTCGCCGCTGGTCCTGTCCAGCTCAGAGCTCTCTTCGTCGCTGGATCTGCCCAGCACCGAGCCCTCGTCGCTGGATCTGCCCAGCACCGAGCCCCCGTCGCTGGATCTGCCCAGCACCGAGCCCTCGTCGCTGGATCTGCCCAGCACCGAGCCCTCGTCGCTGGATCTGCCCAGCACCGAGCCCTCGTCGCTGGATCTGCCCAGCACCGAGCCCTCGTCGCTGCCCTGCACCGAGCCCTCTCTGGTACCCGGGACTTTTCCCAAGTATTTTTTTGGGGGGGGCCATAGGGCTCCGCCGTGGCCACCCGAAGGGTCTTCTCCGCCGTGGCCACCCGAAGGGTCTTCTCCGCCGTGGCCACCCGAAGGGTCTTCTCCGCCGTGGCCACCCGAAGGGTCTTCTCCGCCGTGGCCACCCGAAGGGTCGTCTCCGCCATGGCCACCTGAGGGGTCGTCTCCGCCATGGCCACCCGAAGGGTCCGCACCGCCATGGCCGCCCGAGGGGTTGTCTCCGCCATGGCCGCCCGAAGGGTCCGCACCGCCATGGCCACCCAAGGGGTCTTCTCCGCCATGGCCGCCTGAAAGGCTGTCTTCGCCCTGGTCACCTGAACTGCCAGCTCCGCCCTGGAGGCTCCCTGTCCTGCCAAGCCACGCCCTTGTCAGCCTCCAGGGCGCCCACCCTCCCACCCTATTTGTTGGTCTGTCTACGGCGCGAGGACGCGCCTACCGGGAGGGGGGAATTATGTCACAGTTCTGTTCTGTTTGAGTGTTTTTGTCACTGGTCACATGTCTTCCTTTGTTCTGTTTTCCCGCCACTCCTTGGTTTCCATGGTTACCCTCATTAGTTCATTTGTATCACCTGGTTCCTCGTTAGTCTTGTCAGCTGTGTCTTGTTTCCCTGATCTGTTCTCCCCTGTATTTAAGCCCTGAGTGTTTCAGTCTTCACTTGACGGTCAATGTTGAATGTTAGGTTTTCACTGTTCTGAGCACACGCTCCCTTTTGTTTGTATTTGTTTAATATTGAGAATTAAAACCTTGGAATTCATCATCTTCGTGTTCGTCTCCTACTTCATCCACCCAAGAAGCCTGACAGATATGACATGGAGTGGGTAAGAGTTTTTTTTTTTTTTTTGTAGAAAGACTCTTTTTAAAAGATTTTCGTTTTGTATAAATTGTATCTTAATTTTGATCAATGTTTTATCAACCAATTACCTGTATTTAATAAAAAAGAATAAATAAGAAGCAAATATATAGCAGACAATGTAATAAGGCGCCGACACGATCACCTGCATTTCACGTGAACTGAAGGGCACCGAAACTCAGCTTGTGACTCACATATTTTAGAAATATAGGCTATCTATTATAGAAAGCTTGAAATGTCTTAAACGAAAATATTCAAAACCAAAAGAAATAGGCTACTCTCCGATTATGAAATATATGAAGTGTGCATTTCTCTCTGGCGTTCATGGTGAGTCCGCATCGTCAACTTCATCTTTGCAGCGACACAGAAAACACCAGTTTATTAATAAACAATTAAATGTCTCCTTGCTATTTTAGACACATTCATAATCATTATTTTTACCGGTTCTTTGTGGCAAGCTTTATGCATGCGGTTGTGCGCTTGAGTGCGGCTATATTACGTAAACGCTCATTATCCTGTGTAGGCTATAGCCTATTTAAGTAATTAAAATAATATACGATTTGTCCACGAATGGCTTTATATGAAAAACTACAAGTCGACTAGAAAAAAAAAATTAGTCGGAGGCAGCCCATATTCCACATATTTTCGAGCCAGGCAGGACATTCAGTGTTGAGCGAGCGACCCTGAGCGGATTGAGCGAGCGGAGCGGAATATTCAGAAATGCGCTCTCCGCTCACGAGCTCTGATCGGAACAAACCCGAACTTCACTGTCTGCTGATGAACTTGTGCAGAAACATCACAATAGACATATGCTTTTTAAAATTGTTTTTAAAACTAAACATTTAGACTATTTTAGCACAAATGATGATCTTATTGGCGATTTTTTATAATTCTTGACAAAATAAGAATAGCCTATATTAAAACTTTTTTTCTTTTTGAAGAAAGAAACGCCGTGCGTGGCACCCATAACGCCGTGCCTGGCACAAAACACACACAAATGGCGACACATTCTGCTCAAAACTGTAAATGTAATACAGGCCAATCATGTAATTATGATAGCTTTTACAAACCAACTGCAAATGTGTTTAACAGTTACAAAGTGAAATCTATTAAATACAATCTACTGGTAATGTAATACTGTACGGATAAATAAGAACGGTCTATAATGTTTGTTTGTTAATTGTAGGGGTTTTCAAGCTAATGTGTTATTTTAGTTATTGATTAATAGGCATTTAAGGGAATAAAGAAAAAAATAAATAAGTTTTTCAGGCTAATTGTAGCCTTGTTGTGAGGTCAGCAATTTAGGCTAAACTCTTTGTAAATAATATTTTATTTAAATAATACCCCAGCCCCCTCCCCCCTCCTCAAAATCACACACAGAAAAGAATGGTGAAGCTGCTCTCTCTTACATAATTTGTTAAAAAAGATAAATCAGCTACATCAAAAACAAAATTGAATTGATATAATGATTTTAGAAATGTCTAAACCTAAATCTAAAAGAGATAAAACACATTGAGTAATCCTCTGGAGCCGGCATATAGTGGTTGTAGGTAAAAGTCTTTGATCATAAAAGTTTTTGTTTTGGCAAATAAATAATAAAAATACCATAAATCCCCATAAAAGAGTGGCAGCATTTGTTTGAAAAATACATCTAAAAAGGGAAAGAGCTTTAAGATTGACTGCACAATTAGATTTGACAACAAATCTGAAGTATATTTTTTACAGAATGGCGAAATCATAGAAACAACTGAATTCCAGGCAGTGAAAGGTGGATTTGCAGTTATCATTTTGAAAAAAATATGGGTATTTAGCGGTAAATTTATGAAAAGCACGTTTTGTTTTTATTATTTGCAATAGCCGACCCCAGGGGGTTAAATGAAACATAAAATAAATAATTTATATAATTTAATTATTATAGATTATAAAGGTTTTTTTTTTTTTCAAAATAGAGTCCGCCCAGTGAATTTTGCCCATTTCCACCACTGGTTATGAGTGAGCGAGCACCCTGTCGTAAGATGGCCGCCGTGTGCGGATGTCGAGCTCCATTGGCCAGCAGCGCGGACGAGACATCTAGCCTTTAGATGATATCTATGGGTGATACTGTCACACACACACATGCAGGAATACAAACAAACGCAAGCATGCACACACACTGACATCCACACGCACAGACACACACCCATACAAATCCACATGCACAGACACACACACACAAACACACACGCGCACACATGTACGCACACATACATACACGCACAGACACACACATACACAAACACACACACATACACACACACACACACAGACAGACATGCACATACTACTACTTTTTTTAGGTATATACATAAACACGCAATACAGCCAAATTACTCCACGTCATTTATTTTTGTGGAAAGCCAGTGCAGGCCTGAGCGGCGGTCATATTTTGTACCGCGATGCGGTACATCTAGTTATTGAGAGATCTCCTGTCTCATAATGAATTTGCATTTCTCTTCACATTTTGTATCAGTTCACATTAAATATTATAAAACTGAACTTAAATTCTTTAGTTTGAGCTATCCTGGACACAGAGCTGCGGGAGCACCAACCTCCTCATAGTCTACTAAAATAATGATTTCAGAAAACTTCAGAATAAACCAAGATGTAACTGTTATGGATCTGTGAAGGAGGACTCAAATGCAGGATGACAATTAACAGCTTTATTGACAAATAGATGACACGACGGGGTGGGAGAAGGTAGCAATCCAAACAATAGGTAGAGATGAGACAATGACAACAGCAGAGCAGCAGATGTAATGAGGTGTCCGTAGGCTGGAGTGTTGATATGTTAGATCAGAGTGAGACCAGAGGTAACCAGCCAAAGCCAGACAGGAACTTCTTACAGCTTGACGCTCAGGTATCTCAGGCTCAGAACAGGGCTGCTTGCTGGACAGGACTTGGACAGGACTGGAACAGGACTGGTATAGGACTGGAACAGGGAAACAAGACAGAGCCAATGGCAGTAACCAGAGCACTAACAAACTTCTACAACAAAACACTAACGACTTAAGAGGAACGATACTGAGACACAGTAGTACTCTGAAGTACAACATTTAACGAACTGGCAAATACAAGAGGGAAAGAGCGAACGTATAAAGGGAGCTAGGAACATGAGGAACAGGTGAGCACACTCAGACAAACAAGGACTTAACGAGACGACAGGTGCCAACACTCAAACAAGGACTCAACTAAACAAGGGGGCGTGGTAACAGGAAACAAGGAGGAAGGGACAGAGGAGCACATGGCAAACACAAACAAAGACACAACCATGTGTTAAAACACAACGTAAACATAGAAACATTAAACAGAGACAAGACAGACAACGCTGCCAGGGCAGAACCCTGACAGTAACATTTATTTGTCAGGTAAAAATGTATCATGCCAATTAAACAAGTGATTAAAAGCCAATTCAGAAATAATAAATACATGACATCATTTACTCAAAGATGACAGAGACACACAGTGGTGTGTCAGTGCTTTCCAACAGGAGAACACTGAAACAGCACTGTATGGGGGAACCTGGTAAAGGGTCCCAAAGACTGCTCTGTCCCCTACCCTACCCAGACCAGAACAAAAGGGTTATATCCATTTGTTTTGGATCAGTTCATGTCCCCCAGTGGGGAGCACCTGGTCTCGAGAGATATCTTGAAGAGACATCACCCAGAGAGGAGATCAGGATTCTCTTAAGTTCTCAATCTTTCTCTTTATACCAGTGACTGCAATGAAATTAAGACCATTTTACCAATCGCACTGAGACACTTCAAATTATACCAAACATGAAAAGGAAAAACAATAGATTCACAAGATACAAAAGACATTCTTAATGACTCCTGGCTTGTGGAGGGGGCATATAAACAAGGAGATAAGTTTGGGCAGAACACAATGTGGTCTGTGCTCTGTCTTTGCTATCTTCTTTCCAGGGTGCATTTTATGGCTTCATTGCAGGAGGTTTTGTCATAGCAGGAAAATCAGTTCTTACACTTTTAAAAACAACAATCCTATCCTTTTATCATTGCTTTTTCTCTTTCAGAAGAGTATGGAATCAATATCTCGTCTAAAGTATTGCAGCCATGCACGGAACAAAAAAATAATATGATTTGATTCACGATAATTATTTTTTGATCCGTGGCGGCAATACTTTAGACGAGATATTGATCCCATGTTCATTGCAGTGGTCCTACTGAAGCTGTGATCCGATTGGTCGTCTCTGCTCTGGTGGGCGTGGCTACTGTCGTTGTTCTGCTTTATGACATCAGATCCAGAAGATCAAGAAACTGATATATCATAAGTATTGTGACATATCTTATAAAAATATATTTATGATTTTATATCTAAAAATAAATCACTGTTTGATGAAAGAAATATATTGAGGCACAAATATATACAATGTACTTTTTATATGATATTCAAATATCATATGCTTTAAATTCTTACTTTGTTTATTCTCATTATATACTCTTGTTTATGGTTTATATATTTCATATAAGTTGTGTTTAGCTGTAGTCTGATCTGAGTAGTGTCAGAGTAAATATTGTGGTGTAATCTGTGGTGTGTGATGACCTCTAGCGGTGAGTTTGAGGAACTGTAGATTCATCATTAAACACTGATGCTGTTTGAACATCATATATAGACCCAAAAAGAGTATTAAAGTGACAGAGAAATTATAAAATATCTCAGATCAAACTAGATATATCATGAACACATTATTTAGATTTTTTAGAATAGCTGATCAGAGAGGTAAAATTATTTTAAAAATTAATTCAGAAAAATAAAATGATCAGATAATATTGTATTATTGTAAATATAAATAAACAGAAATCAAAACTCTGATACCTGAAACTTGCAGATAATTTCAGCAATAAAAGTTTTACAAGTTCTCAGATCATCCAGAAAAGTTGAAGTTGACACAATGTGAATATGTTTTAGTTTTTAAAGTGCGTTTCTAGATTAGTGTGAAGAAAAGCTTCAGGGTTTGAACGTATCTAAGAATTTAAGACATAACTATTAGAAAAAAAAAATTATTCTTATTACAATAATCAAATAATTTATTTTATGGTAAAATTGTCCTTTATAACTTTTTACATTACACAGAGAATCTATATAAAGCTCTTTACAAATATAATTTATAAATATTAAATATTTTATGTTTTGCACATCATGTGATAATCAGAGAACTGTGATCATGTGATTGTCTTTTAATTATTCAAAAATTAACTTAGTAAAACCTATAAGTGTGCGTGTAGTTCAGTGTGACGTGTTGAAGGTGTTTACTGAAATATAATAATAATAATAATAATAATAATAATATTAAACGTATTTTTGATCAGTTAGTTGCCGAGGCAACATTTTTAGTAGCCTATATGTTGAACTACTAAAACTGTATGAATGTATAAATGAAAATTAATAAAACTAGGCATACATTTAAAAGTATATATAAAAATGACAAAAATCTTTAACTAAATCAAAATGAACACAGAAAAAATGTATATAATTCAAAAAATGAGAAACAACTCTAAGAGTATATTAATGATGTAAAACAAGACTAGCACAATCTTTTACTGAAAATATAAAGTGCTTAAATAATGATAATTTATAACAATGAAATAGTTTATTTAAAATGTTGCATTTATTCACATTCTGATACACTTACAGTCTGATGAGCTTTTACACTCACCTCAATGGGAATAAACATGATTATTTTGTAAATAAGTTGAAATAATGTTCTTTTGATCGAGAAATACTGTAAAGTATAATTAAGTATTCAGAGTATACTTGGCTTGTTGTAGTTTTGTTAACTCTTTTGATCGAGTAGCCTATTAAATATACTTTTTTTACATAGTTTTTCATAATACCGTCTTATGAAACTTACATTGTTTGAATATTGATAAGAATATTGATATAAAACAGATATGTCTAATTCTGCGTATCTGAATTTTTGTGTAGGCTAGTCCACTGGTAATTTATAGGAATTTAGGCTACTCTAATTCTACTTCTCCCCACCATAGATATCGTTATGTAACTTACATTAGTTTAAAAATGTGTTAGCTATAGCTTCGTTTACACTAGGCAAGTTAACGTTAATGTGTCGACGTTAATTGATGGTCAGAGATCCAGTCTGATGATCCAGCTTCAGTCTGTCTCTGAATCTCTCAGTTTTATTATTACACTGAACATCTGTACAGATAATACTGAGATCTCCAGTGATTACAGCGATTAGAGTCTTATTAAAATACCATTTTATCTTTTCTTGTTGGTATGTTTTAACACCAGTGAATATAGTGACTGAATCTTCCTCCATCACTGACACGCTGTCTGTATCAACACCATGAAATGCACAGAAAATGATGTAATGTCTATGACAGACATCCAAAATAATAAGAGGAAGTGCTATAAAAATGTTTCTCTTCAGATCAAACAAGCAGCGTAAAAACACAAATAACACACACGCACAATGTCACCAAAACAGTAACTATAGAATACAGGATTTATAACTCATCAAACGTTCTAAGCGGTAACATCCCAGCAAAAATTTGGCCGTTTAATGACCGTTGAAAAGACGTCCGACAGAGACGTCCCGTTATGGTTGAAAAATAGTTCCAAAATGAAAGTTGAACCGACGTCTTTGACGTCGTCTGGCCGTGAATTCCACGTCTTTTCTGGCCGTGAATTCCACGTCTCCTCTGCGCGTCCCTGGACGTCTAAATGCGTCGTCATGTGTTTAAATGTGTTGCTGCATAATTTAAGTGTATATACAAACCAGCATATAAAATAATCACACACCTATTGTATAACATCATGAAAGGCAATCAAGTCTTGAGGTTTACACATCTTGACAAAGGTTCTAAAAAGGTCCAAAATTGGTCCAGTAAGACCTGAACGTCAATAAAACGTTTTGATCACGTGTACATCAAAAACAATAACACATTATTTGTGGACATAAGCAAAAAAGAAGCATGTTCTGATTAAGCACAACATTTTATTGATCTTGAACAGCCAAAATTTCTCTTTATTTTTTTCAATGTTTAACATTTCGTGAGCTTGGAAATATTAGAAGGTTCTATCTCCACTTTTGGTCAAAATTGAGTTTTTGACAATCTGATCTATTAGGTGTTTATTAATGCCTGTGTGGTGTTATTTTTGTAAAAAAATATTTTGTTAGTAGTTATTACTAAAATAAAAAAGTTCCATCTCACAAAACAAACCGAGTTTAAAAACTTTGATCCTCAATAAACTACAATAAACGGAGATAGAACCTTATACTTCTAAGCTCTCGATTTGTTAACCAAACTACCAATTGCAAAATACTGAATTATTATATAAAGATAGTTCACCCAAAAATGAAAATTATGTAATTTACTCACCAAATTCCAAACCTGTATGAGTTTCTTTCTTCTGCTGAACACCAAAGAAGATATTTTGAAGAATGTTTGTAACCAAGCAAATAGAGCATCCACTGACTACCATTATTGGAGAAAAAATGATTATGGTAGTTAATGGGAAGCGACATCTGCTTGGTTACAAACATTCTTCCAAACATCTTTGTGTTTAGCATAACATAGAAAGGTATACAGGTTTGAAACATGAGGTTGAGTAAATGATGACAATTTTCATTTTTGGGTGAACTATCCCTTAAACACATTGTTTGGCTCATTTTTTGTATCCACCACCCCCAGCTCTTCCTGGAGTGTGTTTCAGGTGTTCTGCCATTGCTGCATCAGTTTCAGTGTCTGTAGCATGTGGGCTCCACCTCTTCACAGCATCTAAGGGAAGACAATATATTTCTTTTTAAAATAAATGAAAATTAAAAATTTGAGGTAAATGACATGCACTTATTTTCAAAATATTTTTATGGTCTTCAGCTAAAAAAAAAAAAAAAAAACATGGAACAAGATGAATGAATCATGAATGAAACATTAGAAAAAAGTAATCAACATGCATTACATTTTATTTTATTGTATAAAAGATGCTCTGCTTTAAATTGGTGTTAGATCAGTTGGGGGGAACAGCATTTGTCCCCTGCCTCTTCAATACCACTGTGGTGCCCTTGAGAAAGACCCTTAACTAGGTGTGTAACAGTGAGAAAGTAAACAGGACATTTCTGATAAAGACAGGTGTGCTGTGATGTCTCCTGAATAGACATGTTTAGCAATTCTAAAATTACAAAATTTTAAAGCAGTTACTGAAAACATACATGTTCAAATCCAGCTAAACATTTCATTCTACTTCAGATAATTTACTTTCTGAAAGAAACTCTCAAAAGGCTACATTAATAATTTACAGTAATAACTTTGACTGTATCATTAAACATACTTTATACTATGGTATACCGTTGTATAAGTTCAAATAAACTTTTAGCCTACTAGCTAATTTTAGCCAAACTCAGTTAGCCAATTTCAGTTGACAATGTGGGCATCATTTCTTTCGGTTCATTCATGTCAAACAAGTAAAATTCTAGCACGTGAATCTAATAATACAAAATGTACGTACCCAACAGTAGATTTTTAATAATATGGGCCTCAATTCCTCCTCTCTTCGTAGTTGTTCAAACTTCAGTGTTCCCGAGTGAGTCTATAGGCCTTTTCAGAATGTTTGTAAACAATAGGCGCCGAGTAACTTCCGGGTGGCAGAACGCGAGCGGCTTCCACTGACTAACTGAGGAGATCCAGCCGGCGACTGCAACAGTCACATAGTTAAAAACATTGTTGTTGATCAAGGTTGAAACGATGATGAAAACGTGTTGTGTTTGGGGTTGCGCTGCCAGATATACAGCAAAAGGTGTAACGTTAGGGGTTTTCTCGATTTCCTGTGGGTGGTTATAGCGACGTCGTGTCGTCAAAAGTAGGAAATCTTAACGATCCCGCTAAATTATGATTCATCCAACGTTTACATTTCTGCTGCCAGCCCTGCTTGCCCTTCAGCTCTGCTTCGTGTGTTCTCAAAACGGTCCATCTACAAAATCACAGCAGAGCATTTATCTTCCGCCGGGGAAATTCAAGACTAATATTAGTAAATTGTCTCTTTTGATGAAGAGACTGCATTGACCGTGAGACTCACGCAATTGTATGAGGATTTAAATCGAACTTCGCTTATCAATACATAACACACGTGCATACACCTATAAATTACTCGCATGTACATGTATACTATTGGATGTTCAAAATACATATATGAAATACATGCACACTAATATGAAATTCATACATATTATGTTAGTAATGAATGCATATGAATATTGCATATAAACTTGACGCACGCATACACCTATACTCGCATACATATAGCCTACACAACTAAAGCATGCATCCGCGTTTTATTTATGCGCGAGTGTTTTATGGATGTGTATGCGCGCATCGAGTTTATATGTAGGCCTATGTGCGAGTGTTTATAGGTGTGTCTGCGTGCTTCGAGTGTATATGTATGTGCGAGACGAGTGTAGGTGTATATGCATGGAAGTTTATAAGTATTTATAGGTGTATGCGTGCGTCAAGTTTATATGTAGCCTATATGCAAGTTATTCACAAGCATTCATTATTATAGTGTGCACGAGTATTTCATATATGTATTTTGAACATCCAAAAAATGTATGCAAGTAATTTAGAATTGTATATGCACGTGTGTTATGTATGTATTGATCAGCGAAGTTTGATTTAAATCCTGCTACGTGGCGCCTCATACAATTGTCACTTTTCACACGCTCTCACTACACATCCATTTCCTCGCGCAACTTACCTAAATATTCCTCAAACATGATATATCGACCAATCAGTGTTTTTCAACCGCGCAAAGGTCGATATAACAGCTGGAGAACCATTGTCACATAACAGTTACCTCAGGAAAGCCATTTAATGACCATGATAGGCTATAAAAAAAAAGAGCTAGAGAGTATTTTGCTAGTTATGTGTAGGCCTACTATATTACATATTTATTATATTTTTTACTTATATCATTAAACACAGTTGTTATTATGATGAAAAAATGCATTATATTTAATTAAATGTTTTATTTTTATTACACTTTTACTGTCAACGGTGGGCCTCCTTTCCAAGCAATTTACTAGCGTTGTCATAGGAACGCTTTTGCTTTTGCCACCCGGAAGAACGTCTGTTACTGTTGTGACGTCATGGTGAATTGTCGTATGGGGAAAACGAGTTAACATCTCGTGAGATAATCTAACCTATCGCGGGATTTGGTAATGTCGGGAGATCTTTTGTTACATCTTGGCAGCACAGTTTTGGCAATTACATCCAACTCAGACATAAATGGTGACCAGATATATTTCTGTTTTACATGCATACATTCCATAAAAAAAAAAAATAAAAAAAAAAAACACACAACGTATCAGGTAGGCTACAGGTTGAAATAATGACTAAAATGCAGAGGCTTTGCATTCACTTAACCACACTGGGAACTGTGTGATTATAATTTATTTAAACAAGATAAAGTAAATATATTTACTTTGTTTACAATTCGTGTATTTCATAAAGATAATTCCTGGGGGGGGGTTTTCTGTCTTGCTTGACTAGATGTGTAAAGGACGTCAGTGGACGTGTATTCACAGCCTTGTCGTGTAAAGTTAGTTAAAAGCAGGATAAAACAGCGCTGATAACATATTGACGCAAAAAAACAGGCGAAACATTGTTTCAAGAACAAACCAGTTAGAAAACATTTCAATGTTAGCACAATTAAATGTAGTTTTTTTTTTTGGCAGAAATGTGCCTGTATATATTCATATTAAAAATGCTTTTATATATAGGCTTAGTCATGTAAATTAAGCTATTAAATACACTAATGTTTTTGTTTAGAAGTTTATTTATTTTGCATTTATATTAATACTAAATATTTGTGCTACTGTTTTTGATAACACTTACAATAGGTTTATAGAGAATACAAAAAAACAATCAATATTTATTTTCATAATTTTTCAGGAATTGTTGAATTTTTTTAAATGCTTTTACCAAAATATCAAGATATTTTATTATTTTCCATATGGTGAAAAGTTAAAAGTAAAGGTAAAGTAAAAAAGCACCACCATATGTATAATAAATATTTTTGAGTATAACAAACAAGTAGTCATTCTAGATTATTTTATCCCTTGAGGTAGCCCTCGCACACAAAAAGGTTGGAGACCCCTGGTATATATGTTTTATACTTACAAGTTTGTGTAATTTGGGGTTTCTGTAGCCAGTGATATTTCATTGTTTGTATTTTTTGTTTAATGCAGATGTAATGGCATTGTACAATTTTTTTGTTTTTATTTGAAGGCTGAGGCTTTATTAATAAACACAACCCCAATTATCATCATTGGTTTTGAGATACTTGCTTGTCTGATAGGCTACAGTATGTGACATAGTATCAGGACATCCTGACTATAGTGTCTGTCGCGCACGGCTAGAGGCGAATGGCTAGATGATGGGCCTATTTGTACGGTGACCGGGATAAGTGAACAAAAATAAGTGAACCGAACATGTCCCCTACATGTTCGGTTCACTTATTTTTGTCGTGGCCACAAGTCGTGGGAACGTCATGGGAACGTCATATTAGGCTAAGTCGTGGCCACGAGATCATTTTGTTGAGGTAACGACATTATTATGTCGTCGGCGGCCACGCGATGCAAAGTCGTGGCCTCGAGATCATATCCTCCTGGGACCCAGAAAAAAAAAGTTTTTTGAATTTATTTTTTTTCCATGTCATCACACTGTTTAGAGCGCAATAAACAAATGGTAAAAAAAAACATTTTTGAAAAATAATATTTTATTCATATGCTATGTCCTCTGTAGTGGACGCCAGGACTAAGTTGTTTAAAAAATAAAATGACATGAAATTATATGTATAGGCAAAAACAATGGGATTTTTTTTTTCAATCACCAATAAATTTGGGGGTTTCAGGATTTTTTCAACCAAAATTTGTATAAAGAATATTCTCAACTATGTTATGAAAGAAATAACGGAATAAATTGATACACCATTTTACTTTATGCAATATGTGGGTAAAATGTCCATAAATTAATATTCCCATTCAATGCAATGTATCTATAAACTGTATCTAATTTGCACCTTAATGTGTTCTTGGAGCAACATTTAATGAAAAAAGAAGTGTAATAATTGGAGTAATAATTGGCAACATTTTAATAATAATATCTAATATTTCATAGGAATATTGATGTATAATTTATTTCCATATTCACTTGTTGTGTCTCACAAAATGCCTGATAAACATGATTTAAGTCCTGGTGTCCTCTACAGTGGACACGTATGAAATCAATGCCCTGTTCCGTAACAGAAAATATTTTTTTTATTTGAAACCCCTTAACATTTTCCTGAGATGTTGTTTTATGAAATACAATTTGAAAAGTAGTCCAATTTAAATTATAATTACAATATATTGTCATATTTCCATAAGAATGCTACATTTGATCACTAAATTAATGTCAGACATTTTTAAAGACCAAGGAGAAGTTGTTTTCATGGTGAAACCTCCAAACATTTCGTATCTCTGAAAAGTCCTGAATGTGCTCTTTACAGGACACCCAGGTTGTGTAATGTGACATGTATGATGTCAGAGAAATTCACTAAAATATAATGTCCACTACAGTGGACAAAAGTCTATTCTTGGGTCCCAGGAGGATATGTTGAGGGAACGATATATTTTTCTCGTGGCCACGACTTCATATTTTGAGAGAACGACATCTATTTGTCGTGGCCACGAGTTGAGGGAGCCACAGCGGCCAATACTGTAACCGTACCATAGCATAGACTGGGCTACAGCAGAGATGGAGATGACAGAAGAAATAACATTTTACTTTAAATTAGGAATGTCACATAAATATATAGTGCGGTCTTTGGCATTAAGACATGGGTACGTTATAAGTGAAAGACACATGAAGCGCATTCTTAGACTTTTTTTGTCGCACGCATATTTAGGGGCCGTCTCAAAATTACATGCGACATTGGCATAAACGTTTCTAACTTCAATAGCATTTGAAGACAATGACTTACAGTCATAAAACCAACTGTACATTGTTCACCCAGGTTTCATGTAAGATGCACACCTTTTAGATTTTTGATATTTATATCAATAAACTGCTAAATCATATGCAAATATTGCTATGTATTTCACTATTGCCACATACCTGACACAATGTACAGTTGGTTTTATGACTGTAAGTCATTGTCTTCAAATGCTATTGAGCTTTAAATATGGTCATATTCTGTATAAGATCCCACACAGTAGTGAAATGCATAGTATTATTTGCATATGATTTAGCAGTGTACTGTCATAAATATCAAAAATATTAAAGGTGTGCATCATACATGAGACCTATATGAACAATGTACAGTTGGTTTTATGACTGTAAGTCATTGTCTTCAAATTATATTGAGCTTTAAATATTGTCATATTTTGTGTATGATCCCATACAGTAGTGGGGTGGTAAAAGTACTCAAAAGTTATACTCAAGTAAAAGTAGTTATACATAAATAAAAAATGACTCCAGTAAAAGTAGAAAGTCCTCCATTCAAACATCACTTGAGTAAAAGTACAAAAGTATCCGATTTAAAAAATACTTAAGTACTGAAAGTAAAAAGTAAATATTCAAAATTAAAATATAAATGTAAATATAAATAATTAAGCAGATTGTTTTGGGAGTGATATGCAATGTTTTAATTGAACAAATGATGTGATTAGATACTGCAATTAAGAATTTGTTAGATTTGCAATCAAGAGACAATGAAGCACCTTAACCCTTTATGGGGCAAGTAACTATATTTAGTCACTTCTGCACACATTCAAAATGCCCCCCCCCCTGCCTCCGTTTGGAGTGCTAGAGTCATGTAGTTTGCTCTCAGCCAATCAGGGGAGATCAAGCTATCTGACAGATATTGACATCAAGGCATCTGACCAATCAGCAGTGGCCTGGCGCACCTCAAACACAGCCATCTTGCAGAAATCAAAAATATTGCTTTTTTGAACCTGGCTTCTCCCACAGTTATAGTAATAACATCATAACTAAACATGGTAAGTTGATGTAACTCACAAATTATTTGGTTGAATAGTTGTGTTAAAGATTAGGATTGCTGTTATTTGCATAGCATTTGTAAAAATTAGCTTAATGATTGGCTGAAAACTAAATGCACCATATTTGATCATATGCCCCGTTTACCTAAGTCGAGGAAGTGTCCATTTTTAGACATATGCCTTATGAATGTATGTTTTTTTTAAATTATAGTTAAATGGCATACACGGGTGCTTATTGTTCGTGTGAGGCCTAGTACTGTGTGAATTGATTTTAATTACTGAATATTGGTTTGTGATAAAACGCAATTATGAGCAAATATAAGCTCATGACCATAGGTGAGAGTAGGAACGCAAAATCGACCGGAAAATCGAGAGCTTCGCTTGGCAGCTCCTTCTTCACCACGACAGACCGGTACATAAACTGCATTACTGCAGAAGCTGCACCAATCCGTCTTCAATCTCCCGTTCAGGCCTTCCCTCACTCGTGAACAAGACCCCAAGATACTTGAATTCCTCCACTTGAGGCAGGAGCTCTCCACCAACCTGAAGTGAGCAAGCCACCCTTTTCCGACTGAGGACCATGGCCTCGGATTTGGAGGTGCTGATTCTCATCCCAGCCGCTTCACACTCGGCTTCAAACCATCCCAGTGCATGCTGAAGGTCCTGGCCGTTAGCGCCAACTAGTGGCCGATTTCTTTCAAAATTCTTACAGACCTCTAGGGCCATGAGTCGAACATGCCCATCGAGTTTCGTTCCGATCAGCCTCCGTTAACCTTGTCTAATAGGTGCTCAAACTTCATTGGCCGATGGCGGCCATGTTTTTTGAGATACTCCAATGTCCTCATAGACATACATGGCACCTTGGACCAAGACACTGCATACCAATTTTCAAGTCAATCGGACTAACGGTCAGGTGGTTATAGCCTGTTTTATGTTTTTTTCATGTTATAGCGCCACCATGTGTCCAATCGCCGCGGATTTTTTACTGTGACCTCAGATTGACCTATTACACATGTGTACCAAGTTTGGTGAAGATACCTCATTTACTTCTGGAGTTATAGCCGTTTTAGTAAAATAGGCCCCTCCCACAACGTACGTTTTGGCGTCCCTTAGCGTCCGTGAATCGAAATTTCAACTTTTTTTTGATAATTATTGATATTCAGACTCTAGAGAACATTTCTGCACTGGTTTGGTTCCGATCGAGCGAAAAACCTGATGAGGCCAGCACGACAACATCATCCGCAAAGAGCAGAGATGAAATTGTATGGTCCCCAAACTTGAAACCCTCCGGCCCCTGGCTACGCCTAGAAATTCTGTCCATAAAAATTATTAACACAACCGGCGACAAAGGGCAGCCCTGTCGGAGTCCAACATGCACCGGGAACAAGTCTGACTTACTGCCGGCAATGCGAACCAAGCTCCTGCTCCTACAGGGACCGGATAGCCCTTAGGAAAGGGCCCCGGACCCCATACTCCCGGAGCACCCTCCACAAGATGCCCGTATCAGTACCTAAAGACAGAGATGTCTCTAAATAAATGTTCCTTGCAGTTTGTGCCTATAATAAATAAATGTTCCTTGCAGTTTGTGTGTGTTTGTGTCATATTTTTTTTTAATTCACTCTCTGTAATTTATTTTACCCTAGACAGGCAAGTGCTCATATATGGTAACTTCATTGACCTTGATTTGCAATGCAAAGATGAAAAAAATTTCGATTTTTTTTTTTTGTTTAAATGTCCTTTAACATCCCCCATTAGGGTTCTGAGGTTAAAAATTAGAATTTCCAATTATTTCAATGAGTGCCCTATAAAGGGTTAACGCAGTAGCCTATACATAGTTCCCACATGACGTCACAACACACGGGCATTTGCCGACCCGGCGCCATTTCTGTGGGCATGCTGTGGGCAGAACATTACACGAAGAAGCTGAAACGAGTTAATTTCGTGATAAAAAGTGAAAATGGTCATCTCCTGCTGGGTCAATGGATGTTCAAATCGTGCCGGAGGTTCAGTTAAATTTGGATTTTACAGTATACCCGTCATTGGACTTCATGAATGTGACAAGACGAAGCTTTTGTCAGAACAACGCTGGAGGTTATGGCTGGCGAGGATAAACAGGAAAGAAACTCCCTCAAAACACGCAAGAATTTGTTGTTTTTTATTACGAGTGTCCACATATAAGTTAACACTTTGCAGTTTGAATGATGTCCTGTATGTACAAAATGACGAGGTATTAAAAACATACAAAAACAACATTGTTTCCACTGTTCGATCGCGCCCGCGACTCTCTCTCTCACTCACACACACACAGACACAGACTGACGCACACACACACACATTCCAGCCTTGCAATCTCAGATTATGTCCCTAAAGAACCCGCGTATAAATTAGTTCCGCATTAACTGTTACATTAATTTGCACGCAAGTTTTATTTATTTTGGCGAACTAACTGACTGCTGCGTGAGCATAGGCTGACAAAGAGCTCGATCGCGGCCTCGCGCGTTCTTTTTTTTTCAAAAGAAAACCACGTTTTTCATTGGTTTGGAAAGCCAGTGTAATAAATACTTGGGAGTGGGCATGGGGAAATGTATCGGAGTAAAAAGTAAACTTTGTCTTTAATATTGTAGTGGAGTAAGAGTGAAAGTAGATGCAAATAAATCATACTCAAGTAAAGTACAGATCCCCGAAATAACTACTTAAGTAAAGTAACGAAGTATTTTTACTTCGTTACTTACCACCACTGCCTACATAGCCATATTTGCATGTGATTTAGCAGTTTATTGTCATAAATATAAAAAATATAAAAGGCATGCATCATACATGAGACCTGGGTGAACACTGTACAGTTGGTTTTATGACTGTAAGTCATTGTCTTCAAATTCTATTGAAGTTAGAAACGTTTATGCCAGTGTCGCATGTAATTTTGAGACGGTCCCTAAATATGCGTGCGACAAAAAAGTCTAAGAATGCGCTTCATGTGTCTTTCACTTATAACGTACCCATGTCTTAATGCCAAAGACGGCACTATATCTTTATATGACATTTCTAAATGTTATTTCTTCTGTCATCTCCATCTCTGCTGTAGCCCAGTCTATGCTATGGTACGGTTACAGTATTGGCCGCTGTGGCTCCCTCAATTCGTGGCCACGACAAATAGATGTCGTTCTCTCAAAATATGATCTCGAGGCTACGACTTTGCATCGCGTGGCCACGACATAATGATGTCGTTACCTCAACAAAATGATCTCCTGGCCACGACTTAATATGACGTTCCCACGAGATATCATGACGTTCCCACGACTTAATATCACGTTCCCACAAGTAGCCTATGTTGTGGCCACGACAAAAATAAGTGAACCGAACATGTCCCCTCCCGGTCACTGTATATTTGGGAGAAAGTCCAGGGCTGACAAATAAAGGAATACAGTGAAATACAAACAAAAATCGAATTAAAAAAATGATAGCATTTATCCTGCCAGTGTTAAGACAAAGACACTCAAAGTTTGTTTGATTTGCATTTGTTTGATTTGCATAACTTGACAAATTTACAAAAAAAAAAAAAAGAAAAAAAAAAGATTAAATATATTTAAGTATTAAATATCATTTTGGTTCATTAATATTTAGGATACCTGGTTCTTGGACTGACAGGTCTTTGTCTGGATCTTTGAATAAATCTCTGGTTTGAGCAGGGAACTCTATAAACTCGATCTTTTTTTTCTTTTTCTTTTTTTTTCCGTTGACCTAAAGAGAATTAAATAAATAAATGTATCACCATGCAAGAGGCATGTCGAAACTATGAACAAATAAAAGAAAAACTTCTTTGTCTCCATGGTTCTCTCTTCAGGGTTGAGTTTAACTCCACTGATTGGTCAAATGTCCATCATGTGGGCGTGGTCACTACTCAAGAGCTGGAATGTCTGAGAAACATGTTCTGTGGCTGTACATGATTTAAGTCTAATCAAATGGCTAAAGTTTAAATTCTAATACAGACTATTTCAATCTACAATTCAATTACACCTGTTTACAATTCAATTACACCTACAATTACAATAGAATCTACAATTGTATTACACCTGTTAATGTGATAGTTCAGTTTCATGCAATTACGTGCAAGTTTCTTTGTTCGGTTTTAAAAAAAAGTCCTAATTTATTTTAACAGATAAAACAGGACAGTAAATTCAGTAAAAGTGGGACATCCTATTAAATAAAATATAATACATTTAAAAAGGAACACAGAGCTAAGCATGAAACATCATCATCATCATCATCATTAATTCAAGAATGTGTTTGTTTTGATAAATGTAAAATTTACTTTTTTACATTTAAAAATATATAAATATATTGATTCACAATACCCTGTTGTAAGCAATTGTATTATCCAAGCACAAACTACATGAAAATGTGTGTCCCACTTCACAAATTGCACTTTACCCAATTTACCTGAAAATAGCTGTATGAATCCATTGAATTTGAATATGAATGAAAGAAAAAAAACACTTATATTCCTTCAAAACCGTAGTTGGAGATAAAAGAGACCTTGAACATGTGTTTAAAAAGTCGATTTATTTGCATTTAATACATAGTTTACCAAAACATGTCCCATTTAGCTGACTTTACTCCTGAGTCTTTTCCTGGTCTCTTGTAGCCAGAACTTCAGACTCACAGCTGAAGATCTGGACTCAATCAACTTTCATTTGCCAAGGATCAACCAAAAGGCCATCTGACTCACAAGTAAAGCAAACAATCACTGTTTGTTTTAGGGGCTGAAAAATGTAAAGTCGATGGCCCTTCAATAACCCTTCAGTGTCTAAAACTTCACATACTTTTGAAAATCCAGTCCTGCTTCGACGCTTTTTAAAAGCTCATAAGGTTTTCTGTGGGTTTGGTTACAGTATTTTTAACTAGCTTTAACAATAAAAGCCTAGAAGTTGCACAACTCTACTGAGTGACTGTAACATGCTTTTCATTTAGAGTTTTTACTGTAACCTTTTTGGCTTTTGCAGTTGGACTACTGTATTTTTACAGTTTGCAAGTGCTGAATATACAGACATTCAATATACTCAGTACTATACTATACTGGCAGTGCATACAGTATTTATTTGCCTTACTACTGTAAGTTGTCATTACTATACTTTTTTACATAATAGCAAAATGAATTTACAATGTGACAATATACTGTTTTGTGTTTAAGATATTGAGAAAGTGGGTGATGGTTTTGAGGAATTAGTTTTAGCAATTCCGTGTCCACGTGTGGGTTATACTTCCTACTGTCATGCTCATTACAGCAGAGGCAGCAGCTGCTTACACTAAACTGTGCTGGAGAAGATGGTTGGAAACTAGTCTCAGCCTCAGACATCACACCCATACTTCAGGCGTTTCCGTCTGTTTAAAGGATTAGTTCACCTTAAAAATGAAAAATTTCTGATAATTTACTCAACCCATTGCCACCCAAGATGTTCATGTCTTTCTTTCTTCAGTGGAAAAGAAATTAAGTTTTTTTGAGGAATATATATTCAAATTAATTTTCAAAAAACTTGTAAAACATTTGAGGATTTTTCTCCACACAATGGACTTCAACGGTAACCAAATTTTTTAAGTCCAAATCAATGCAGTTTCAAAGGGCAAAACACTTGCATTACAAAATACTTGTAATTGTATGTGTGAATAAAAATAATTGTAATGCAGTTTACATTTTTTTTTTTTACTTTTCGTGGGTACTTTCATTGTGTAAAGTTTCATTTTGATAGGAGTAAAGGGGAAAAATAGCCCCATTGGTGTGTATTGTTGCCTGGCCTTATTGGCACACATCTCGGATTGATGAGAATTTAACATATTTCCTCAACTAGGATTTATTAGGAATTTTAGTATGTTGTTCTGGACACCTCATAGAAATGATCTAAGCTGCAAAAAATTATTTTACAATTAGTCTGTCGTAAAATGCTACTTTGCCTGGACTATTTTGACAACTGGTTTTGTGGTGTTAATCTTCAGGTGCAGCTTGAGAAAGCAGGGATCCACAGTGTGGGAACTGTAAGACAAATTCATCTTGCTGGATGCACCTCAACAGAGGACAAAGTTATGAAGACCTTCGGATGTGGGAACATATGAAGAAAAAGAGACCACACATGATGGTACAGCACTAACAGCAGTAAACAGTTCGACAACCGCCCAGTTATTATTATAAGCACATTTGCAGCAGCCACTCCAACCTCAACTGTGGACTGGTGGGAAAAGAAGAGGAAGGAGGTCATTACAGTGACTCATCCAAACATCATTCAACTCTACAATGAAAGCATGGGTGGATCTCTTGGATTCTCTCACTGCTCTTTACCGCACCAAAATATGCTCAAAGAAGTGGTACCACAAGTTGTTAGAAAAAAGGTGTTGTTTATAAGTGCTGTGTAAAAGCTTACAATAGCACCAATTAAATCATCACAAACAAAATGAATAAATTAGGATAAAATTAGGAAAATAATTAGGAAAAATATTAACTATAAGTAAACTAACTTTTATTCTAAGTTTTTCCATTATTGTATGTTGTTGCCATATGGCAAAATATCATAAAGTACCACATTTTTGTTGTTGTTGTTGTTGTTGTTGTTGCTGTTGTTTAAATCTTGTTTACAGCACTTCAAATTAAGTCATTCCAAGAAAAGAAAAAGAGTCAAATATTTTTTTCTATAGGTAGGCCTATATCATATTGCATGTGGTAGAGGGTTAATCAAGAATCTCTTAACCGTCTGCAAATTGTACAAAATGCATCTTTGCATGACAGAATTGAGTGCTTATGATTCATGGCGATTTAAACAAAAAAAAAAAACACTGGGTGGATTTTTATCATTAGAGGGTGGTTGTGTACACACACTGCCAATTAACACACATTTATGTTAAAACATCATGTAAAGTGAATTTTGCATAAAAGGTGCCCTTTAAAGCAAAACTCAAACCCTATCTTTTTTTTTTTGGCTTTTAAAATGATTTGCGCTGTGTCTGGTTTGGTGTTGTAATGTATGTTCTACATGGTGTTAAATGTTAATGGTATTTGATGTAGGCCTAATGTACAGCACCTTGGTCAACAATTGTTGTTTTTAGCGATGCTATATAAATAAAAAGTGGGTTGAGTTGAGTTGAATACACAGGCGTTCGAAGCATGCACAGTTTTGAGCAATCTCTCGCAACGAGTTACAACCATAGACTGGTTACAACCCTTGTAAATATCTATGTTGTACAAACAAGGGTAGGCTACTTATAGTCAGAATCTGAGCCAGATTAGCTTTTATCTCATGCGGCAAAACAGTTTGAGGAACTGTAGATTCATCATTAAACACTGATGCTGTTTGACCATCATGTAGACTGCACATATATAAGCTATATGCAACCCGGTTGCGCTATGTGTGATTCAAAAAGAGTCAGTGTCATTAAAGTGACAGAGAAATGATAATATGTCAAACATCTTAGATCAAACTAGAGACCAACAGTGATAAATCATGAACACGTTATTTATATTTTTTAGAATAGCTGATCAGAGAGAGGTAAAATTACTTTAAAGATTTAGTTGTCTTTAAAAAATATATTTTATTGTAGTAAAAATTATTTTTAATAAACAATAAAATCAAAACTCAATTTAAGCAATAAAAGTTTTACATTAAAGTTCTCAGATCATCCAGAAAAGTTGAAGTTGACATAATGTGAATATGTTTTTAAAGTGTGTTTCTAGATTGTTCCAGAAGTGACTGTTAAAGTCTCTCATAATTCAGTCTTAAATCACACTTGAATTAGTGTATTAGAGCTTTAGTGTGAAACAGTAAACATAATGTGAAGATAAGCGTTGAAATGTTTAAAGCTTGAAGGTTTGAACGTTTCAAAGAATTTAAGACATAAATATTAGTAACTTTATAAATAAATAAATAAATAATTATTTTATATGATATAAATAAATAATTATTTTAATAAAAAATATTATTAAAATAATCAATTCATTAATTTTACACTACAATTGCCCTTTACAACTTTTTACATTATAATCAGAAATGCACTAAAACTGTATAAAAAAATTAATAAAACTATGGACATATATAAAAGTCTAAAATATAAAAAGGACGAAATCAAAATTACAAATTTTTTAACAAATTAAAATGACAACAGAATATTTAACATGTTGCATTTATTCACATTCTGTTATTAAAAGCAACAGTAAAAATGACACACTTACAGTACAAACGTGCAAATAAAGAGTAAAAGTGACAGCCAGATTCAAGAAGTAGTTTTCCAATTCATTTTCTCCATAAAGATTTTAAATGGGTTCTAATGAACTAAATAAACCAGCTCTGCCTGAATCACAAACGTTGTTTTTACATTTTTATACACTTTGCACATTGCATTATGCAAATACAGTACATTGATAACAAGTCAAGTAAAAACTGACAGTACAAGATGTGTAGTGCAAATCTTCTTCATATTTGTGCATTTAATACATTTATAAATGAAATAATGATGTTGACTGTGCCGAGAGCTCATGTCGGTTTGTCTTAAAGGTTTAAGTTGTCACAGTGCAAATATAGTGTTAAATGTTGATTTGAGTGTTTCCATCTTCCTAAATATCACAAAGCATTTGTTCTATGAATGTATAATAATAGGTTATTGTTGAAGTGAATAATAATGAAGTAACTACAGTGAATAAGCGCCGCCGAGTGTTTCCATTATAATGAGTCTCTATCAGAATCTTCACTTCAGAAACACTGAACTCCTTCTCAACCTTCAACAAACACCTAATCCATCGTCTCAAACAAGGCACTTATTATAATAAGCATGAGAAATGATAAATGTTAATCTATTCCAGGTTTATAAGCTGAAACTGTCAGATAATGTAAGTAACGTTCATCTAAATGTCCTAAATTATATGTGCTTCCAGTAGGTTAATATTTCATTTAAATGTAAAAAAGTGATTTATGATGAATATGTAAAGTATTTCAGGTTAAAGCTGAACAGCTGAAGTGTGTGTTTGCTGATTCTCCTCAATGGGAATAATGTTGCAGATTCACAATGATCCTGTTGGGATTCTCTCAGATCACATCAGCTTTCTCCGTCTATAAAGAAATAGACGAATCACAGAAGATTAAAGAGAGAATTAAACGCGTGTTATTTTTTCATTAACTCAAGAGTTCAACCATCAGGAATTAAGATTCAGTCTGGAATGTTTATTTCCCATCAAGATGATTTTGATGGAAAATCTATTTAGTCAGTGGAAAGATTTCAGCGGAAAAGCAGAAATGCTATCATATCTTCTGATTTAATGGCAATTCTATGTTTGAAGTCTGAATAAATGACTACATCACACACACACATGTAGCCTACTGTACACACACACATAGCCTACTGTACACAGCAAAGTGAAATCAAACAGTTGAGAATATAATTTTTGTAGTCTATTTAACCTCATCCTTGGAATTTCAAGAGAACCTGAGCTTTGAAAAATAATCACACAGAGACAATTAAACACAAATTTTGCACAATAAAGACAATATTTTGCACTCACTGTAATATATGCAGGAGCCTACTTGCAGTTCTTAAAGCACCTGCAGTAACCACAGATATCACGCCAGACTTTATAGAAAACACACACGTGTATTCTTGCAGCTGAAGACAGACATGAATCTGAAACACAAGAGTCTTTAAAGCCTGTTCACACAAAGGATTATAACTATAAGAGAACGATAAAGATATAAAGATTTTCACCAGCTGATGAATGATAAAAACTTGACAGCCAATCAAAATCCATCCTGATTTAAAGAGCGCGAGCATTTAAAGCGGCAGACGACAAAACTGCAGCATCTGCATTTCTAATAAACAGAACGATATGCTAATATAGTTATCATTATAGGCATCTTCTTATTGTTCGGTTTTTTTTTTTCTGTGAATGGCCCTTTAGTGAGAATGACAAATAGCCTACTACTGGTGCTCAGAATAATCGTGATCCATAACAAAAGTGAAAACATGGCTTTTCCAGTCGTTTTTGTTCATGCATTCTATTACATTAGATTACATTCATTGTGACACATTGATTCAATTAATTTTATTATATTTTATTATGGTGAAGTCAAATTCTTTTTCAAAAAGTCAATAAAGCCATAAAATCAATCAAAGATGAATGGCTCAGTTTAAAAATGATGTATTCTTCAATTCTAATAATGAAATGATACTCACCGGTGACAGAAACATTGAAGCTCATACTGATGAAGATTCTGCCGCTTCTGAACTTCAGTGTATATTCTCCAGAGTCTGTGTTTCTGGTGTTCATGATGGTCAGAGATCCAGTCTGAGGATCCAGCTTCAGTCTGTCTCTGAATCTCTCAGTTTTATTATTACACTGAACATCTGTACAGGTCTTACTCTGATCTCTGATTTTAGCGATGAGAGTCTTATTAAAATACCACCTCATCGAGACATTTGAGTTTTTTATTACACAGGGATCTAAAGTGACATTTTGACCCTTCTCCACACATTTATCTCGTCCAGCAGAAACACCTGAAACAGAAACAAACAGATGACTGAAGGGTTATCTGTGAAAATAATTGTGGATATTAAATTCCTGAATCTTGAGAAATTCAGTAGACACAAAATTAATTGAATGTGTATGCTAAATATCAATATCGAATATGACTTTATTTATACTTAGTAGGCTAGGCTTATGTCAAATGTAATAGTAATGCATTACTAGCTCAACTATTAAAATATAACCTACTTTTTGCATTTCAACTACCAAAATAAGCACAGTTTAGGCCTAAATCTAAGATATTTATAATGATTTGAAATCACTTTCGATCATTATACTCACCGACTAAGTGTCACCATTATTCAGTTTAACTTTTTTCCTTGTCCAAATACCCACACTTGTGGTCTTGGCCACTTGAGCGTGCTTTTGTCTGGGTTATGTGATGTAATTTTTATTGCCCGTAAATCCCGGATCTTTGATCTCACAGTGTCTAATCCATGAGAAGCGAGAACTGTCCAGCTTGCCTGCGCTTTTTCCACTCCTCCTCTCACTGCAGCCGCATGCTCGCATAGCCTACATCTCAGCCGAGGCGAGGCGCATCTCAAACAAGCCTTTGTGTCGGTCGAGATCCAGCCCGTTCACACCAAGAATGATAAGTTAAAGTTACTATAAAGACAATATTAGCGTCACGCCAACGTACGATAACGTTCTGTTTATTATAATGCGCTCTAGTTTTGTCAAATGTCCGCGCTCTGTAAAGCAGATGGATTCTGATTGGCTGTTCTCTCCGTCAGTAAATTAAGACAAAGACACTCAAAGTTTGGTTCATTTGATTCGCATTGACATAACAACTTGATATAAACTGACAACAAAAAAATGAGGTAGCCTAATTGTAAGTGTAGGCTATGTTATATATATATATATATATATATATATATATATATATATATATATATATATATATATATATATATATATATATATATATATATATATATATATATATAGGCTATATATATATATATATATATTTTTTTTTTTTACTTGATACTTGATCAAATAAAATGTTTATTGTCTTGTTCTTTGTTCAGTCAAGGAAAATAGCTAAGTGTAAAGTTGAATATTATTTTTGCTTCGTTATTATTTAGGCTGCTACCTTTCTGGATCTGGGTCTTGAATAGACCTTTGGTTTGAGCAGAGAACTCTATAAAAGGCTCATTCATTTTTATCGTTGACCTGAAGAGAAATAAACAAATGAACGTCTTACCGTGCATGAGGTATGCTGAAACCGCAAACAAATAAACGAAAAACTTCTTTGTCTCCATCTTTCCTCTCAAACGTGCTTTTGTCGCTTTGAACGAATTGCTTTGACCAGCACTGCTTAAATACAGCGGTATTTATGTATCTGGGGCAGACATCCCAACCTGCAAAAAGTCAACAACCCCCCGTGTGCCTGCTGTTGATCGTTACAAAAGACAATCATCTTTGAAACCTCTGCCTGTTCCTTCAAAGTCTTTTGCTACTTCCTTGGCTCGTGCATGTTATCGATGTGGATCTACAAAACATCTTGCAAATGATTCCAGATGTCCTGCAGTTTCTGTAAAGTGCAATAATTGTCAAAAGTTGGGACATTTTTCAAGAGTGTGTCGTTCACAGCAAACACATTCTGAACATGAGATTGAACTGCCTGAGCTTCAGATTCTTTACATGCAGGATTCAGTATCTAATAAGATAAAGTGTACTACTACTATCATGACTGCATCAGCCTCTGTACCTGTGGAGTTGATTGTGGATTCTGGATCTTCCGTTTCCATTCTGCCTAAATCTGTGTATGAAAAACTACAGAATGTCACTGTCACATTAGTTTGCTATTACCAGTGATAGTGGCTCTGGTATCGTCACATGACTGTGAGTACACATATAAACCACAAAGTTTTGACTATGAAGCAAAAAAAAAAAACAGCAATTAGTTGTAGCAGTATGGAGATTGAGTTATGTTTCTTTGATTTTGTTCTAATTTTTCTAAAACAGACTGTTTTAAACTGTTTACCACTGTTTCATTCTTAACATCACCATTCTTATTTGTGAACTCGAGGTCTTCTCGTCTTCTATTGGTTCATAAACGGCAGTATTCACATGAATTTGCTTGATTTAATAACTTCCAATGCTGTGTATTATATCCATATATGTGTTACAGAACGCCCTTTATTGCTATTTTAACAACAACTAAACTTATTTATGTAACCTCAACTCAAATGGATTAAGTAAAACGGTTGAAAAGAATCGTGTTGAATTAACTCCATTTACTCAAGTAAATTGAGCAAGCATCAAATGTTATTTTTGCTCTACTTAACTGAAACACGTTCTTTCGACATGAAAATATTGAGTTAAGCCAAATGCAACTGTTTCAAGTTAGTTTAAAGCAATGCATTGTGTTTGAATGAGAAAGCTAATACAACGGTGTTAAATTAAAAATTGTTTTTAAATAAACTGAACCGTATCGTAAAATAATTTTTGAGTGAAAACAAAAACTTCTCTCTGACATTGAGCACTACTGTAAGAATTGAATTGTAGAGCTCTCTAATTGAATTCTTACTAGTAAAAATGCAATTATGACGAGTAAAGCTGAGTACAATTAAAACAAGCTAAAACGGCTTGCCATACAATTCCAATTAGAGAGCTCTACAATTCAATTATTACTAGTAACAATTAGAGAGCTCTACAATTCAATTACTAGTAACAATTAGAGAGCTCTACAATTCAATTATTATACTAGTAACAATTAGAGAGCTCTACAATTCAATTATTACTAGTAACAATTAGAGAGCTCTACAATTCAATTACTAGTAACAATTAGAGAGCTCTACAATTCAATTATTACTAGTAACAACTAGAGAGCTCTATAATTCAATTATTACTAGTAACAATTAGAGAGCTCTCTAATTAAATTCTTACTTGTAAGAATGCAATGGTGAACAGAGAATGGCAAAAATATAAATTTAACTGATCAACTTATCAATTTTAACCGAAGAAAACATAATTTAAATTAACAAGAAAGGTGAGTACCTTTTTATTTGGTTAAAATGGAAGTTAATTGCTGCTTTAATAAGCTAGAGGGCCATGCAAGTTAGGCATGATTGTGTTGTGGTATTAATTATGGCATGTGAGTTGAGCAGCATGAACCGTGAAATGTTAGTGAATAACTATATCTTTCTGAAGACAGAGAAGGACAAACAATTTGCATTGATTTTAAAAAATATGATTATCCAATAAAAAAAACTTCAGAACATAAATGATCAGTGTGTGTGTGTGTGTTTAACGTTAGAACTATTTACATTAAACAATAAACAGATTAAAAAATATATCAGAACTAGACATTATTAAACTGTAAACCTTTTCTGTGTGCTCTATTGTGTGTGTGGGTGTGTGTAATGTGTGTTTTTATGTGGAAAGACAACAATTATGGCAAAGCCAGTAAAGTGTCTGGAACTTCCTCCACCCCTCCGCACTCCAAGTGGAAACCACAAATGGCACAGATCACACTGGACCTAGTAAGAGTGAGTAAGAGTGCCGTGAATTCTGGATGTGTGAGTAAGAGTGCCGTGAATTCTGGATGTGTGAGTAAGAGTGCCGTGAATTCTGGATGTGTGAGTAAGAGTGCCGTGAATTCTGGATGTGTGAGTAAGAGTGCCGTGAATTCTGGATGTGTGAGTAAGAGTGCCGTGAATTCTGGATGTGTGAGTAAGAGTGCCGTGAATTCTGGATGTGTGAGTAAGAGTGCCGTGAATTCTGGATGTGTGAGTAAGAGTGACGTGAATTCTGGATGTGTGAGTAAGAGTGCCGTGAGTGCTGGATGGATCTGCAGATGGGAGCAGTCGCACCACCTAAGAAAGTAAAACATTTGTAAAACTCATTAGCAAACTTAAGGGTGTATTACTTTATACATATGGAAAGTATGTAGTACGCAATTCATTGGATTCGGTTTTGGCGTAAGTGACGCGTTCTCCGTAGGCTACTCATACAGAACGGTCAGATATGACGCATTTTTCCACCCATGCAGCATCTCTGTGTGCAGGACAAAAGTTATTGACGATGTGAGTTTATTTCCTGACTTTATATTTGTAATATTGGATGACTTATACTGGATTAAACCTGTAAATCGCGAGTGGGGTAATCTCCAAAAAGGCTACATTTAAAAAGGAACTCAGAGCTGAGCATGAATCATCATCATCATCATCATAATAATAATAATAATCCACAATGTGTGTCTGTTTTATAAAGTTATTATTTTACATTTAAAAGACATTTACATTTAACATGTATTATTTAAAAATAGATTTGTACAATATCCAGTTGTAGTAAGCAATAGTATAAAAGCACAAACTAGATGAAAATGTGTGTCCCACTTTACCAATTGCACTGTCCCACTTTACCTGAAAACGGCTGTTAAAATGCTTTCTTATTTTTGACTCGATGTACTATATTAAAACACAAACACACACACACACACACACACACACACACACACACACACACACACACACTAGGAGAGGAGAGAGAGTGACAGAGCTAATTCAGTGAATGGAGACTATTAGGAGGCCATGATTGGCAAGGGCAATGGAGGAAACGCGGCCAGGACATCAGGGTTATGTTTACGAGAAGTGCCATAATGAGTCAGCGCCTCGGTTTAACATCTCATCCGAAGGACGGATGTATCTGGTGTTTTGACAATAATAATTCCATAATTCTCACTCCAAGCTAAACTCAAAAGGTGGCAGCCCTGTTAATTATTCAATGTATAAATTAAGGTATTTGTCCCCCAAAGATGTAGTAGTGGTGCTATTGTGGCATCATAATCTGTTTGACTGTAAAATGTATTCTCTGAACTAAATGA
Source organism: Rutilus rutilus (assembly GCA_021464565.1). Taxonomy (NCBI): domain Eukaryota; kingdom Metazoa; phylum Chordata; class Actinopteri; order Cypriniformes; family Leuciscidae; genus Rutilus; species Rutilus rutilus. The sequence continues at coordinate 41,140,159 of JAJAQA010000006.1, read as the reverse complement.
AATCGAATGCATCGTGCTGTGGAATTATTCATTCACAGACAGCTTACTTACGAAGATGTTCAACTAAGATCTTTGTCGCTGGCAAACAATATGATGCAGTTAAACGTTAAAGTGTTAAAATAATGGTAATTCTAGCTTTTTTATTTTTATTGAACTTTAAAAATTACAGAATTCCATGTTAAGTTCTTGACACATTTCTTTTACACATTTTCGCATTTTGTAAATACGACTTGAAACTATAATTTAAATAGCCTAAAAAATAAAATAAAAACTTAAAAATATGTTAAATTAATTTAGCAGAGATACAGTTCTTTGGAACTTCTTGGTACTTTCAGACTCTCAAAACATTTTACAGGCTGATTTAAAATGAGCAAACTTGGGTTTTGAGTTACTCCGTTTAGTTTGATGAATATAAAATTTTCCTAATAACAAAAACAAATCGATGACATATATTTTTCTTTTGGAAAAGTCATGTTCATTTGAATAAAGACAGATGACAAATTTAAGACTAGGTTGCAGTTAATTTTAATACCTAGAAATTTAGACATCTCATACCAAAAGATTGATGAACAGGGACATTCAAAAAATAAGTGCACAATAGACAATTACAAAAACGGATTAAAAAAAAGCTCTAATGTGTCTTTCACAGGATATATGGGATACACCGCATCTTAGAAACATCTTACATCTTCCCCACATCTATATATATTTACATTAACATTTTTTTTTAGCATTTAGTCATTTAGCATTTACATGTAGTCATTTAGCAGACACTTTTGTCCAAAGCTACTTACAATTTAGGACTAAGTTAAGCGAGTCAGAGGCAAAAACAACTCAAGAAGTGTTCAAAAATACGAAGTTCAGGTATTGTTCAGAGTAGCATAGGCCCAATAAGGGAAGATTAAAGAAAAAAAAAACTTTTTTCTTATTATTGTGAGGTTAAGTGCTCACGGAAGAGATGAGTTTTCAGTTTTCTTTTGAACACACACACGTGCGTATATATGAAGAGATCAGATGCAAAAGCCTCTAAGTGCCATCTGAAATTTTCTTCTAAAATGATCATTTTTATCAAGCTTGTATATTTAAATTCAGTTATTTCACTTAAATGGCAATGAAAATGACCTATTATTGTCATTTAAGTGAAATTACTGAAGTTAAATATTCGATCTTGATAAAAATGATCATTCTAGAAGAATTAGAATTCAGATGGCACTTAGAGGCTTTTGCATCTGAACTCTTCATACATCTATATATACATACATACATACATACGGTGGTGGTGGTCAGAATTAATGGCACTCCTGGTAAATATGATTAAAAAAAATGGCTGTAAAAAAATAAATCTGCATTGTTCTTCCTTTTGATCTTTCATTTAAAAAAAATCGCTAAAATCTAACCTTTCATTAAAGTAAAAGAATTGAAAGTGGGGAGGAAATCACATTATGAAATTTTATACTTCTGCCACAATTATTGGCACCCCTAGATTTTTTTACGAGTAAAATATCTCTGAAGTATATTCCCATTAATATTTACCTTTATTTAGCACACCAGGGTGACTAGGAACATGAAATTGTCCAGCTATGATTTCTTGTTTCACAGGATTTTAAATATAACGAATACACAAAGGCCACATTTCTTTACTCATCCATCACAATGAGTAAAAAAAAGAATATAGTTCTGATGTGCAGCAAAAGATTGTTGAGCTTCACAAAATAGAAAGTGGCTGTAAGAAAATAGCTAAAGAATTGGAAATCCCCATTTTGACCATCAGGGCAATAAATAAGAAGTTATAATCAACTAAAGATGTTACGGATCTGCCAGGAAGAGGATGTGTGTCTATAATGTCCTGTGAGGGGGAAAGTTTGAGTGGCCAAAGACTCTTCAAGGATCACAGATGGAGAATTGCAGAGATTACTTGAGTCTTGGGAGTCAGAAAGCCTAAAAAATTATCAAACAACCCCTACATCCCCACATGTTGTTTGGGAGGGTTTCAAGAAAAATCCTCCTCGCTCCTCCAAAAATAAACTCCAGCATATTCAGTTGTCAATCACAACTGGATCTTTGGAAGGGACCGGATTCTATGGTCAGATGAAACAAAAAAAGGGCTTTTTGGCAGCAAACCCACCAGATGTGTTTGGTGCAAACAGGGATGAAGAGTACCCCATGCCTACGGTTAAATACACTGCTGGATCTTATATGTTGTTGTGGACCTATTTATTTGCTGGAGGTCCTGGACATCTTGTTCAGATACATGGTATTATGGATTCTAGCAAATACCAACAGATAAAAAATCAAAACCTGACGCCTTCTGCTAGAAATCTTATAATGGGCCGTGGTTGGATCTTCCATCAGGACAACGGTCCAAAAAAAACCCCATCAAAATCAACGCAAAAATGGGTAACTGGGCACAAAATGAAGCTTCTGCCATGATAACACTGAAAATGTGATGTCTGCTCCATGTTTTGATGGTCAAGGATTACAGTGATACCATATACACTGTAATTTGTACTCAAGAGAATTAGCAGACCAAGCTGTTGTGGATGCTGTTAAGCCTGTTTTATACTTCTGCGTCGGACCTACGCCGAAGCCTCTACGCTGTAGGCAATGCATTGGTTTCATTTAAACTTCTGCATCGTTGTCCGCGTTGACGCGCAATTACACTTGCAGAGGGAGCAGGTGAAACCTGAGGGAGGGGTCCTAGCAGACCAATCACAGCGCTTGTGTCCGCGTAGAATTGACGCGTTGTGTTAAGCCTGTTTTATGCTTCTGCGTCGAACTGCCGCCGTAGCTACGTCGTAGGCTGTGTGTAGCGCGCGTACCCTACGGCGTACCCTGACGTGCACCTCTCCAAAAATGTAACAACGCGTCAATTCTACGCGGACACAAGCGCTGTGATTGGTCTGCCAGAACCCCTCCCTCGGGGTTTCATGCTCCCTAGGTACGCGTCAACGCGGACAACGACACAGAAGTATAAATTAAAACCAACACGTTGCCTACGGCGTATAGGCTCCGGCGTAGGTCCGACGCAGAAGTATAATGAGGCCTTTACGTTTTTGGAGAGGTGCACGTCAGGGTACGCCGAAGGGTATGCGCGCTACACACAGCCTATACGACGTAGCTACGGAGTGAGTTCGACGCAGAAGTATAAAACAGGCTTTAGGGTTGCAGAGAGGATGGACCAAGAGCAGTACAAACTCTTTGTTGCAGAGAAGATACAGGGCACCTCTTTACAAGAGGAACTTTTTTAAAAAAACAGCTCCGATAAGATGTCAGTCCAAGAAAAAACTTGCTGAAACATGACTGTGCACTGTTTTTGCAGACTCTACATTGCCTGTCCAACCCATGATGGGAAACTAGAAGACTTCTTCAAAAACAAAAATCAGGCCTTACCCTCCATCACTCTCACTTTATGGTGGACTACGCTAGGGAAACAAGGCTGATCTGCCTAGAAAACAGTATAAGCAGTGCCCCAGACAGTGCCTCATGAAACAGTGCCCCATACAGTGAGGTCTAAATGTTAGATGGGTCCACGGAAGGAGCCTGTTTTCTCGGATTAACTGCATACTCTTATGGGAAGAATTTCTGGGTTGGGAGAATTTCTGGAATTTTCCTAATTCCAAAACATGGATTTCACATAATAATAATAATAATAATAATAATAATAATAATAATAATATATATATATATATATATATATATATATATATATATTAGGGCCGGGACTCGATTAAAAAAATAATCTAATTAATTAGAGGCTTTGTAATTAATTAATCGAATTAATCGCATTTTAATCGCATATAAATTAGGGCTGTCAATCAATTAAAAATAATTGTGTTGAACATGTTATTGAAATAATGTTCAAATGTTCTAAGGGTGAGCATTGAAATAATTGTGCCTAGCAAATAATCAATACAATCCAATTGAACATTATTAAATTATTGAACATTATTAAAGTATACATTTAATATTAAACATTAAATTATAAACATTATTTACACTTGCTTTATTACAGGTTTTTAACATTACTTCGAAAATGTACAGTTAATCACAAATTCAGTCAGCATTGTCATGACTCATTATCCCATGATGAAAGGTAAGACGGTGAAACAACGTCACGATATCAACGTTGATTCAATTTGCAAAACCGAAGCATAATTCAACATTGGTTCAACGTCGACATACAATCTTTATTCACCCATATTGAAAGAAGAGACGGTGAAACAACGTCACGAAATCAACAATGAAACAACGTCACGACATCAACGGTGAAACAACGTCACGATTTCAACGTTGATTCGTTTTGCACAATCGAAACATAATCCAACACTGATTCGACCTTGGTCCCTTACGTTCACCGGTGAATCAACGTTGAAATGCCGGCTGTTTTTTTTTTTATAAGTAGCCTAAATGTTCCAATCAATCAATGATCCATGCAGCGCCAGCGCGTTCTCGTCTCCCTCCTTCATTTTACAGTCGAATGGTGGCTATAACGGCTCCAGGTTCAAAGGTCAATATGGAATGGATTAATCTGCGTTATTTTTTTTTAACGCGTTATTTTTTCTCAGATTAATTAATCGAAATTAACGCGTTAATGTCCCGGCCCTAATATATATATATATATATATATATATATATATATATTAATGTACAAAGCATTTATATAGCTTTCATGTGTAGCTACTATTGTACACCCAAAGTGCTTCACAATCATAAGTTTCTTTCCTCAACTACCACAAGTGTGAGCAACTATTGGATGACGCAACAGCAGCCACAGTTCAACAACGCCAGTGCGCTCACCGCACACCAGCTACTGGTGGAGAGGAGAGAGGGTCAGAGTCAGTTCAATGTATGGGGATTATTAGGAGGCCATGATTGGCCAGGGCCAATGGAAGGAATGTGGCCAGGACACCAGGGTTACACCCCTACTCTTTAAAAGAAGTGCCATGGAATTTTTAATGACCCCATGAGTCAGTGTCAGGGAAACACCATCGACAGCACCAGACATTCGCCCACTCGTTCCATGGCTCTTGAGTATTAAATCACCTTCACCTGTCATCGCCACCTGTCTGCAATCATCATTCTCATCACCAGCACCATAAAGACACCCCAGTTCCCTCAGTTCACTGTCTGGTCTTGTCGCAATTACCTCGACAACCTGACTCTCCTTCGGGAACTCTCCAGCCTCTTTTTTTTTTTTCTTCTTCCCATTCATTTAATTTTGATTAAAATTATTAGATTAAATGATTTCTATTTTTTTTTTTTTTACTTTTCTTAATTATTCAATTTATACATTAATTTAACCAACAACAAAAAAAAGAGTAATAAAGTGTACAATAAAGTACAATCAAAACCTTCACATTGCATTTGAATAAAGTTAAAGGTGTAATCTGCCGGTTGTCCTGCAGGTGTCCTCGTAAATCTGTTTTACGATGCACTTGGGGATGTACGATTACTCCAGGGCTGCGTTTCCCAAAAGCATCGTAAGCCTAAGTTGATCGTAAAAACGATCGTACGAATGATCTTAATATTACGGTCTGTTTCCCAAAAGCTCGTAGCTTAAGTAGCACTTGAAAATCTTCGTAGATCTACGAGTGCTCTGGAGTAATCGTACATCCTCAAGTGCATCGTAAGAAGACAGATTTATGAGGACACCTGCAGGACAACCGGCAGATTACACCTTTAGCTTTATTCAAATGTATGTGATAATATAAGGTTTTGATTGTACTTTATTGTACACTTTATTACTCTTTTTTGTTGTTGGTTAAATTAATGTATAAATTAAATAATTAAAAAGGTCAGAAAAAAAATAGAAATAATTTAATCTAATAATTTGAATCAAAATTAAATGAATGAACAAAAAAATAAATAAAATAAATCCTTTCAATCTGTTACACTGGGTAAAACCAGCATGGGGTAAAAGACACACATTATTGATAAATATAGCTAATGTGTTTTTAATAATGTTGAAGTTGACACTTGTTCAAAACAACCACTTTATCAAAGTTTGTACTATTTATGGTTTATTTGATAAATAAACTCCTTTTTTCCAATAAAGTTATGGTCATTAAAATGTTAATATAAAAATCATAAACAAAATTATTTAAAAAAAAGTAAAGATTCTAAAGCATTGAATGAGATCCAATAATAATTTAATTTAGATGTACAGTAGTAACAATTTATATTTTGTTAATATATTTTTAAAAATAGTGTTTCATTATAAATACTTGGGTAATTATCTCTAAGGTGGACACCCAACTTAATATATTTACTATCTGAATAGCCTGACAGCAGATGTGCTTTTTACCATAGACAGTATATAAACGCTTTTTACCCCAAACACCATAGTTTTACATATTCTTCCGTTATTGAAAAACTGTTGAACTGTCAAACTTACCTTGAACAAAACATGAAAATAATTGAGACCCGCGCAGTTTTTCCTTACATATTTTAGTGTCGTATTAAAAAGCATATGCAGCACGTTCATTTATAAGGCAAATTTAAGATGTCCACATGAGTTCTGGGAAGGTCTAACAGTAGACCACACACATTTATTTCGGGGGATTGCCTTAACACAATGATTATCAAAGCTCAAATGACAGCTGAGGTTTCGAAGTTCATTTTTGAATAGCTCTTTTTTTTTTTTTTTTTTTTTGCACACATCATTATGAAAGGATTATCTATACATACATATTGAAATGATATCAATTCATGGTTTATTGTGTTGTCAGACTGCAAATAAATGAAGAAGGTCACAATTACCGGTTGTATAACAGGTTAAATCTATCTATCTATCTATCTATCTATCTATCTATCTATCTATCTATCTATCTATCTATCTATCTATCTATCTATCTATCTATCAAATGAATCATGAGTCTTGTAATTTTCATTAAAGGGGGGGGGGGGGGGGGGTGAATTACTGTTTCATGCATACTGAGTTTTTTACACTGTTAAAGAGTTGGATTCCCATGCTAAACATGGTCAAAGTTTCAAAAGTTAAGTTGTACGTTTGAAGGAGTATTTTTGTTCCAAAAATTGTCCTTCCGGTTTGTCACAAGTTTCGGAAAGTTTTTTTCGAGTATGGCTCTGTCTTACGTAAGAGAGGGCGGGATTTCCTTATATGGGTTCTAAGGGCACTTCTCCGGTAAGATCGCGGGCGCGCGCGCACTTGTAAAACAGAGCAAGAGAGTGAAAGCAGTTCGCCATCAAAGCGCCCTGCCCGGCTTTTGGGAAGTCAATGTCACCAAAGAAGTGTGTTTTTGGTTGCCAGGGCAAGACAACCCTGCACAGATTCCCAAAGAACCCGGCGTTAAGGCACCCGTGGATGGAGTTTGTTTTCCTGAGCATAAACGGAGTTGTGTAAGGCTGTTGTTCCCTGCATTTCGACGATGATTGTTTTATAAACAAAGCCCAGATCGTCTAATGCTTAAGGATCGAGCAGTCACAATGATAAAGATTCGCGATCGTGCGTTGGAACGGTGAGTAAAACTGTTGAACAAATGTCTCTGTGTGTTGTTAGCTCGGCGCGTTAGCACAGCTTTAGCTTCGCCCACACGGCCCGCCCCCAGCCGCTCGTTTTTTTCCGGAAAGACTCGGTACAGCCAATCTTTCAATTAAAAATATAATTAAAAAAAAGACTTTTTGGAGATATGAAGGATGCAATATTACTCTATAGGTACTCAAGATTAACAGGAGATTGAGTGAAAATGAGCATTTCACCCCCCCTTTAAAAAAAATAAAGGTGACAACTAAAAACATTGTGTATATTTTATTAAGAAAATTGTGGTTCAGGGTTTTATAGAAAATATTGATAATATTTCACTAATAAAACCAAGAGATACGCTTTTCTAAAAAAAAAAAAAGGTTTTTGAGGCTTGAATTGAGGAACCAATTAAACTGATACAATTAAGGAAAAAGGCTACCTATTTATTTTAAGAGAATTAGCTCAATTATGTGTGTTTTTTTTTTCTTTTTTTTTTTCTTTTTTTCATTGTTAGTTCCCAGCAAGAGTTTCTGATATGGTGAAGTATTGATCATTAGCATAGAGCTTTTGGTTATGTTGTGAATAACTGCATAATAATAGGCCTATGAAGCATGTGGCTGTATGTTCAATGAGAAATAATTTAGCTGTATTTGTTGCTCTGATAGCAGCACACAGTCTATTAAATGTACAATATAGATCAAAGTCTAATACAAACAGGTAATTTGCATTCACTCTTAATCACAAACTTTTGAGAGTCAACTTAAAGGAGAACTCCGGTCAATTTTAACATTGAGCTCATTTTTTTGTAAATTTGGAGTGCTGTCAACACAGAGAACAACGACAAAAATCGGTGTTGCCTACACCGTTGTATCCTCTTTTTAAAATTTGCACCCTGTTGACTTCAATGGGGCAAGTTTTAAACCCGCTTTTAGCCTCTTAACATCCTTGATGGCAACACCGATTTTCAACACCGATTTTTGTCGTTGTTCTCTGTATTGACAGCACTCCAAATGTACAAAAAATGAGCTCAATGTTAAAATTGACCGGAGTTCTCCTTTAAGTTCAAATCAAAAAGCTAATTTCACTAAAAATACTAAATTCATTGTGTCATAGACTAAATAATTTAGGGGATTTTACATGTCTGTCTGTACTTATCTATTGTGTTATTTATTATTTCAGTTTATTTTTAAGTTTATAATAAATGTCTTCCAATTTATTATAATTAATTTTATAATAAATGTCTTCCAATTTATTATAATTTATGTCATGATTTTGTCATCATTTTATTTGATTATTTGTGCCGTACTGCTGCATAGGAATGCTATTTTTTTTCTTTTTGAAACTGAGCCAGACAATGTTTACTTCATGGTTAATGGAATAAAACACTCATTTCAACTATTTAACTAAGTATTTAATCATTTTTTAAATTCATTAACACAATAGACTTTCATCTACTTCTCACTTTTCATCGTTTTTCTTTTTTTTTTTTTTTTTTTTTTTTTTTTAACATAATTGAAATTGATTGTTTAATATCCTTAGGCTACACATATGCAGATTCATACATGCCATCTCTGGGAATTTTTTGGGATTAAATGGGTCAAATCTACTAATAATAGGCTATATATATATATATATATATATATATATATATATATATATATATATATATATATATATATATATATATAAACATTAAACATCAAACATCAAACAGTAGCCATATAGCCAATATCAAAATAGCGCAGAATTGCATCAAGGATCAGTCAAATTTCTACGTCTCCTTTGAAAAGCGGATGTTTTAGAAGTTCAGAGGAAAATAAAATCAAAAGCGCCTTTCCCCCGCGGCGCAGGCTCGTTGGACCCCATTATATGATCTAAAAAAAAAAAAAAGTCCAGACTGACGAAGAGATCGATGTTTTTTTTTATTTACCTAATAGCGACGAAGAACAATCAACAGCGTAGATTTTCCCCAGAAGTGATTTCTCCAGAAGACAAGTGGAAGACGAGACGACGAGGAAGAAGCAGGTCCACCAGGAGTCGAGCAAGTGATGAATATTTCAAAAGTGAAAGTCAATCTACCGACATGCAGTTTTTCTAAAGGTTAATGCGCCAATACAGCTAAATATTTCCAGACTGGATTTATTTAAGTTTCATCGGAGTCTCCGATTTACTGAAGCAGCGACCCGCTCTTACGATAAGATTATCACAATTTTAAATCCAATTAAACATTTATGCCATCCAATCCAACGTCGAATTCCTTCTACAAAAAATGAACGTATGAAATTAACAATATTTTTGCCTCAAAAAGAAGAAAGCAATATCATCTTTCTGTTGTGGGGTATCGCGACCTAGTTCTAAAGGCGGACAATGATGGACAATTGATTTCGAGAATTAGGCACGGAATAAGTAGCCTTTTCAAACTTCTCTTTAATAGCACTTATCAGCCAGTAAGTGACAACATTTACAATCATGATGGTAGGGACTTATGGAAAGTTATGTTGTGTAATCAAGTTGTGTTCTGTAGAATAAAGGAATAGCCTCTGACAACGGATCACTAACTGACACAGTGATCACAAATGAATACTCAACTATCAGCTAATAAATAGCCTAAACATTAAATAATAAGACAGCATGACGCAACATATAATAGCTACCAACAGCACATGTTAGGCTAATTCAACGTGATATAACCCGGCTAACAGGATTAGCGTCTATCCGCGATCGTCATTTGCATATTTCAAACATTCTCCAAACATCTGACATTCACAACAACAACTACAAAGTGTTGATTAAACAATATTCTCAAAATTACTCACATTTGTTGCATGAACATTGAACAATATCAGGGAGAGCACAGCTGGAAATATTGCATCAGTCTGCTGGAAGTAGCAACTCTGATGTCAGTGCTAAAAATGTCCCTTTTTTGCCATCTGCTAAATCCATTTCTTGGATTAGTCCTATAATGGAAATTTGTTAACACTTTAAACAAGTCTCCCCAGAACTGAGGTAGCAGTCCTTAGAGGGCTGCGATTTTGGTGCGGTTTTGTTGTTGTTGTTGTTGTTGTTGTTTTAACAAATAGAGTCATTAGAAAATGTATTTTAGACGATTATTACCGGGGGAAAAAACCGGTCGAAAAAAAATATCTTTTCATGCATTTTGAATTTTGAAGATTGAAATTTAATTTTGGTGTGAATAATTGTTTTCTTTGTGAAACAATAGGCCTATATATATTATGAAAGGGTCAGTGTACATTAATCAAGATATGAATCCCAAATTAGCTTTCAGTTTAGACAGTTTTCACCGGTAGTCCCTTTGCCAGATGTCATTCATTAGCCCTAGTTAAATAATACTAATAATTAAATTATTAATAGTAACAACAGAGGAAGCAGCATTAACGTTCACATTGTTGATTATAAAGAATCCATTTCTTAAAATTATGCTTAAATAGTTCTTTATCAAACATTTTAGTGCTTGTTTGTATAATAATTCCAATGGTTTTAGAACTATCAAATGTGTATTAGACCAGCTTGTCAAACTATGACAAGACATGAGACAGAATCATAGAGTGAAAATATATCTTTGCAGCCTCATTTGATAAAAAATTCTAATAAACATAAAATTATCCCATTTAAATGTAGCCTTTTTGCAAACCTTTTTTTATGTAACTATAGTGCAAATCTTTCAAATTGGTTAAAAACCAGAAAGCCCTTAAATTGATTTCTCTTTTGCATACTTAGGCCTATACATTATTTTTAAAAGCCCCTTTTTGACTTATGTTTCATTTTATTTTGTATTTTCTATAATTTAATTATTTGTTAGTTTGTTTTATTGTGATTTTGTTTGTGTTGTGGAAGCAATAAAAACAATAAATCCGTCAGAAACCGATGCCTGTTTTCCGGTCCCGGCTGGACTTTCTGACTCATTCAAAAGAGGAAGTATAGGCGACTGGACTGGTTTTCAAATAACGATCATCTTGTAAATAAAAAGAGCGGGCAAGTGAGTCGCAGTGGTGGTCTAAGAGATCATATTAAAGAAGTCTTGCGAAAACTACAGAACTGTGAGAACCAGCTCCAGACATTTAATATTATTTAATAATAAATAATGAACCGAATAATGAATAATGAAAAAAATGAACAAACTTATTTTTTTATTAGACCTACATGCTAAAAATGAGGGATGGGTTTCACAAAAGGAGTGTGATTTTCTTAGATTAGACCCTTAGATTCCTCCAATGTTCCCAATATAGATACAAGTTTTGAAAATCCACCAGGGAGATTTAGCGGGAATCTGTCTATTACTGAACTGGATTATTGTATTAAACCATGCAATGGTCAGTGAACTTCCTTCTTTTAATCAAGATACAACTCCTGTATTGAATATTATTAAGGAAATGGACACTGCAGATTCATGTTTTGGTGACTATATTGAATAGTTGTAGGCTACATTATTTAGATCAGACCATCTTAAAAGCCGCCGACATTATTTTACAACTAACAGAAAGGACATTGAATATCAACTTCTTTCTGTTTCAAGATCAATTTTTCTGTATTTTCTGTATTTTGCGTTTAAGATAAGAAAAACAAAATAAGAGTTTAAATGAACAAAACAGATTAGAAAAAAAAAATCTGTAGACTTTTATTGAGCTGAGGAGATCCTGGTAGGATGGGCTGAACTGGGATGGGCAGCACCATAGAGACCCTGCAAGGCCTTTGTCGGAGTGAATCATGTGGGATCAGTGCAAATGTCCACTGTCCACTAACAAGTGTCAGCTGACTCAGGCGTGGGCTGCCAGTTTCTGAGATGTTCATAAGATTTCCTTATTTCCTCCTCCAAACTTATCACAGGATCCATTGTGTTTCTTCCTTTTCTAAATCCACTTTGACATCTAGCCATTTTATTCCTCAAGTAGCCTAGCTTAATCTACCCTCCAAAAAATGTTTTAGTTTTTCATATATCATGCGTTCCATTATCTTATGCAATGTTGATGGAACTGGTCTATATTATAAAGGATGACCAGCATCTTTTCCTATACTTCCTTAAAATAATTACTGGCTTTTTCCAGCTTTGTGGAAGCCTTCCACAACTTGTTATATAACAGTATATATTTATCCTGACTTTCCAGTCTTGGAAGGTGTTATCCCATACTGCAATACATGCACGTCATCTTTTCCTGGAGCCGTTTCCCCGGTGCTATTCACTGCTTTCTGTAACTCTCGCATGTTTAAAAGAGCATCTTGCTCCTCATCTCCATTAACTTTCCTGCATATATTACATCCTTATACTGTGCTTTTATTCTTTCTATTTACATTTTTTTCTTTCTATATTAAAATTTTCTTTTGTATCTATATTAACAAAAGCCTTTGCCATCATCTCTAGCTTTTCATTATTTGTGGTCGCAATCACATTTCCTTCAGTCATAACTGGGTAATTCCATTCACCCAACATGAATTTATCGAGTTAAATTAGCTTTGCACTCAGTGCTTTTAGCTAGGCTACTTGTATACACTTTTGAATCTTTTTAATGCAATAAAAGACTAGTATAAAGTCATCACGTGTACATGCATTATATAACATTTGTTCTTCATCTGCCCACTATAACTGTAAACTTTGCTATTAGTCAGAGCAACATGAAACTGGCCAAAGTTACAGCAGCCTGGAACGGAGAACGGGAAGCGGATTACGAGCACGAGCACCACAACCTTTCCCCTCTTTATCATGAGAAGAACTTAGAGGCTGGACTCGAATTATAAGACGAAGAGCATTTGACATTCAAAAGTGACATTTAACTTTCTATTTAATAAATCAAAAATGTACAGTGTAGCCTATATTAGGTATGTGATTCCTGTGTCATTAGTCATCCATCTGCAAATATATTTTACAGCAATTGAGTTTCTATAGTAAATGAATGCTTAAACAGAGGTGGCATGTGGGTGTACTTTCTTGCCCCTTCATAAAATTAAGGTTAAACCATGGATTTCATTAAAAGATCTTCATTTGTGTATCTAAGATGAAAGACGGTTTAACAAAGGTTTCGTTTTAGTACGTCAGCTATTTAACAACCGAGGTTTATTAATGACTTGCTCAGAATTTCTTTCAGAATACAAAATGCCAGTTAAGCCTAAAGAGTTTGCCATAGTTATGGGAGCCATACATCAGGAATCAGATGCTTTTTAAAAATTGCATTTATCTACAACTACTTTCCTGAACAGGTACAATGTTTTTCAGAAAACAAAGATAGAAATAATAAAGTTTCTTGAAGATATTGTTTCTGTATCTCCTCCAATCTTTTACTGCAATAATTTATTTAAAAATATAAATTGGAAAACAAATGTGTCCTTACAGCAACAATATTTTCTCACTAATAAGGTAAAGGAAGTGTCTTTCAAAATAATAAATACATTTTACCCTGTTAAATATTTTATGGTTAAATATAAAACTAATATTGACACAAGTTCACACAAAAACTGTTTATCATTTATTTTGGTCATGTTTCTATACTGAACAACTAAAAAAAAAAATTTTTGACGCATTTATTAAAGAAAATATCCAGCAAGATATATCCGTAACCTTTAAATAGATTATTATTGGATACTTTGACCCCACTAAAAACAAAGTTTGCTTTGTGATATAAATTCACCAACAAGAAACCAGTTTTTCTTGTTTATTCCCCCAAAGAATTTAAAATGTACTTTAACGCCATTTCTTCCTCAGTAAATAAGAAAGCAATTAAAACAACTTCAATATGTAATGACTTTAATTTGCACAGTCTAACTGATGTTTAAAAAAATATCTTTTGTTATTCTATTTTCTCATCTTCTACTATTTTTCCCTTGTTATTTTTCTGTCTTCTGAACCTGTATGTTCAGATGACATTGAACATATTGTTTATATATTTTGTGTATTGTATACAAAGTTGTGTATCATTAATGTCATCTCTGTACAGTTTGAAAGCATAATGAAGAAAAGCTTTAAGCGCTCTGAGAAGAGGTAAGCAGTTAGCGGTGCTATTTTAATATAAGCCTGTAAAAGTTATCAGAAGTACATATGCTGTAATATTATTGTAAAGAGTGTTGTAAATGTTTTGTATTTTGCTCAGGTTTGGACATAAGTTTCACAATACAATATTTATTTTTAAACAAAACAATGTGTGTGAATTTTTATACACTTTGCACATTGTAGTTTGCAAATACTGTACACTGATGCAGTGTTTTTCCATTTAATAGGCTACATTTGTAAATTAAATACTGAGAGCTCATGTAGGGTGAAGTCAGCTAAAATGAGCTATCGGGTAAAATGGGCCAAATAAGGTTGGTCATTTCTCTTTACATTTTTTACAGCCAATTACAATAACTGATCTTGCATTGTTGCTTCAACACTTGTTGACATGTAACAATAGTTTAGATTGGTCTGAGTATTTAATGGGTGCAGGGCAGAGTGTTAGCTTTTGTCAAGTAATGGGCTATTGATGTTGAAAAGACATCAAATTGATGTCAAGATCAATGTAAAAAAAAGGGTCAAATATGCAAATCAAATTGACGTCAAAACCAATCCATGACATTGATTTGATGTAAACTTAATGTCAAACATATTGACCTGCATATACATGAGCCAATTTCAGTGTGTGGGTATTAACTTTCTCTTTTCACCTACTTACCACTGGAAGACATTGCCTTTGAAACTGACCTTAAAATGATATGCAGTATCTTGATCAAGTCTTGACTAACTTTTGACGTCAAATTGATATCAAGGTGCCCACTGGGAAGCGAGCCTGACAAAGTAAATTTCATTCATCACTAATAAGGGTACTTCAGCAATTATAAGTAAGCTCACCAACAAAGCACAGGTTTATGAACACTGTTTTGACATGCTCTTTCAAATAAAATAAGTTTAATTTAAAAAAAGAAACCTAGAAATGGGTAATTTTAGGTAGAAATGGCTGGTTAGGCTAAAATGGGCCACAATTTTCAGCTAAAATGGGCTGCTCACACACACACACACACACACACACACACACACACACACGCGCACTTTTGCACAGAAGTTACACAGAAATTGAGGGTGAAAATAGGTTTATAGGGCTAGATATGTATCAATAATATCCCACAAAATCTTAAAATAATCTAAAATAAGTTCAGTGCAGACAGTATGGCAGGAGGACAAGCAAAAAAAAAAAAAAAAAGGACACAGAGAGACCAGAAGAGAGAAGAGAGAGGAGAAAGGGAAAGAAAGCAAGAATATGTCTTTACAACCATGGAGAAATGCCAGAATGAGGGGTGATTAATGAATACCAGGAGACAGTTGAGAGCAGGCACACAGTTAATATTAGCTTTTAGGGCTTTGAACAATCCAAAGACTATTTGCAAAGGCGCTTTAGTGGCAAAGACGCGTTAGTGGGAAAGTTTCTGGCTCTGGCTATGAATCTGGGAAGAAGAAATCCTTGCCAGCTCAGTGGAATCTGAGAAAGAACTGGCCAGTCGTGTGAAGCTCATCTCCTCTCCTCCCCCTTACCACAAGAGATGGGAATTACTTTTAATGATGTAAAGGCCAATAATATCAAATACTTTTCTGAAGTAAAGGGCATTGCTGGGTGTTACTGGTTTAGAAATATTTTGAAACGGAATCCAGAACTCAGCAGGGCCGAATGGAACTGGATAAATATTCTGAATGTTCTGATCCAATCTGACTTCTGACCTGTAATGCTGCCTGATCATAATCATACACTGTTCGTTCGTTCGTTGGCCAGAGGAGGACTGGCGCCCCGACTGAGTCTGCACTGTAAACCCGGATAAGTAGAATTTACTTAAAAAAACCAAGGTAACTCGTTGCCTTACATTTTTTAAGTAATGAAGCATTAGTTGAATAAGTGAAGTGGACTACGTTCAATGTACTTAAGCCCATAATGGAATGGAATAGTACATTTAAGTTGAATGTACTTATAACCGAGTTACAGTAACTGAAGATACTTAGTTTAAACAATCATTCCCCACCCATTTATTTAACTCAGCTTGTTAAGTAAACATTACTCCATTACCAATTCAACTAAATTGTATATTCTAATGGGCCCAACTTAAATTTTAGTTACTGAAACTCAAAATATCTTTCAATCAATAGAGCCATGTAAAATACACACATACTGCAACATTACACTGATCCAATTATATTTGTTATACATGTCTTTTTTTTAGCAACAAAAGAAACAAAGCCATGGCCTAATAGGCTTCTAGTGTGTAGTTTCCTCACATACTGTATTTTTACAGCACTAGTACAGTAAAAAGCATTTACAGTACTCCACTATAATTACCAAATACAGTATATACCACATACTTTTACAATATTAAACTTATTTTACAGGGAATGCTGCTTTTATAATTACATAATTAAAATATTATACGGCAAGTTTTCATAAGAGTAGCCACACTAGGAAAAAGAAAACAACATTTTCTGGGTTTTAAAACATTTATTTTGGTTAAATGCAAAGATAAGAAAATCGCCTTCTGTGAACATGTTGGCTGAATTTTTTAAAACATAAAATGCAATTTTAACACTTTAACAACAAACAGGTAACACTGAGCGCTTAATTAAATGGATAGTTCACCCAAAAATCTTAAATTAGCACATGATTTACTCACCCTCAAGTCATCCGAGGTCTATATGACATTCTTCTTTCAGACGAATACAATCAGAGTTATATTAAAAATGTCCTGGCTCTTCCAAGCTTTGGAAGTGATGTGCTGTTTCTGTTTTGAAGTCCATAAAAGTGCAAACGAAATCCCATTCAAAGTCTGCAAGTTTTCGCAGAAGTGAGGACACCTGTAGGCTTACAGTGTTCATTTTTTGCACAGCTTGGCCAGTTTTCTTTGAAGTTACTTGTCCTTTCTTTGTTTTTGATCCACGTTCAGGATTGATGCCAGGAAATCGTCTAAAAGGGAAAAAAACAACAACAATGAAATATTATGGACTGAGATTATATATTTTGACAGAGAGAAACAGCACAAGAAATGTGTAAATAAAAACCAGATATCGGTTTTAACGACTAATTTGTTTGGATAAAACTAAACAACATGAAAAAAAATGCAATGCTGGATGTTGTGATCAATAACTGATATTTCTTCTGCCCTGGTTAAAATACATCAACTCAATGTGTCTGTTTACAAGCGCACTGTCAACTAACTAATTTAACTTAATTGCAAGCCTCGCAATGTGAATTGCATACATGACTACATGGATAATGTTAAACATGACGTTTACCAGACTAAACTGCATGTTTGCACCCAAATATGAAAATTCTGTCATTATTACCCACCCTCAAGACTTTCGTTCATCTTCGGAACACAAATTAAGATATTTTGGATAAATCTGGGAGGTTTCTGTCCCTCCATTGACATCAATGTCATTGCGACTGTCAAAGCCCAGAAAGGTGGTAAAAACATCGGTAAATAGTACATATAACTACAGTGGTTCAACCTTAATATTATGAAGTAACGAGAATACTTTTTGTGTGCTAAATAACCCCAAAATAACGACAGGGTATCTGCACATTTTTGATCAACAAATTTAATGACTTTTAAGACCTTTTTAAGACCTTCAAGAATAAAAATTAAGACCATTACCATGGCAAAATATATATATAAAAATGACACTCTAGGGTGTTAAGGTTAACAAAGCACATTTGTATTTGAGCAACAGTGCAAATAGTCTTAATAGCCTTTGGTGGTCCAATTCATGCTTTCGTCAAACATGACAATGAAGCTGCCTTGATTCACACTTGACAGAAGTCCCCTTTTTATGTACAGGGAACATTGCCCTGAAGTGTCTTCGTTGGATGTATAGGAGTGATGTCGGCTAACCGTGTGCAAAACCCACAGCATTTCAGCCTTCAGTGTATTAGTTGGGGAGAATGTAAAATGGTGCCCCAAAGACACCAACGCGGCTGTAATGTTAGCCTCAGGGCCGTAGCCTAGCCATCATTTCAAAAGTGAGGGGGACAGAATAACTACCAATTCTTTTTTCAGGCTTGTTGACAGGTTTTTCCTTAATTGGCTTAAAATGCTATTTATTTTTAAAGCAATACAACAGAAAGAAAGAAATGCAGATGTTCAGTATTACCGTATACTTTATATAAAAAAAGTATACTTATACTTTATATACTTATGGTAAAATCCTGATCATGTATTTTACTAGTTAATAAAGTAAGCTAATAAAAAGAAAATTTTGTACATTTTAAAGATAAATTCATTAATCTGGTGCACTTTGAGTCACTCGAATCCACTGTTAAAAATAAATAATCCACCGGCCAACCTCCCAAACCGTTATATTCTCTGATTTAGATATCTGCATCTGATCATTGCATTACAATTATTCAAATGATCAGTGTTAAGCATGATAATATGGTAAAATCACACTGAATTAAGCTGATTTAAAAAATAACATTTACTTAAAATAAAAGTTGTTATTTTGGCAAAATTACATTTCCTTAATAGCCTAGCAGAGTCTTACTAAAACTTTCCAATTGCAAACCTTTTAAAACTACTTCAAACTTTCTAGTTAGGCTTTTTCAAGAGAACTTAGTTTGTAGACAACTTTTAGACAAACGTAGACAAATTTTATCTAATTGTAAAGTGTTAACAAATTATGGTAAACATAATCTAACCTAACGTTACTGCCTGATTCAAGCAGATAGTGGCTGTTAATGCATGAAAATACAAATTCAGCATTAACAATCACCATGTTTATTCTAATTTGAAGGGCTTCGATAATATATCTGTGAAACTAAAAGATATTACGAATAAAAACAGTTAGTGAATATTTTAAATTTACAACAAAACTTGTTAATTATTCAACAAGAGAAATAGGCTGAGTTATCCGCATTGTGCAACACAATTCGAATACCACATGAATTATAGATGACAACTTACTTGCAGTGCTTGACTTTTTTGTGAATAAGGAGTGAAGAGTTTTTTTGCCGTTTTGAACTCATTGCGACCTCTATGAAAATTATTCGGCGCGGCCGCGTGCATTTGGGCGTGATGCACGAGTGACTGATTACCATGGAAACGTGAAAGTCACGTATGTAGATAGACTATCCTTGACTCTTTGGATTAAAAAAATTCCGCGTAATTTACACCCATGGTTAGACTTTGAAGTAGATACCGATGCTGCAAATATCTGAATGGGGACAGTTGTTGCCTGACTGTCGCGCTTGTGCTTCTCCCCTTTCATATGCGCGTCAAGGGCTTTGCAGCCCACCGCACTTCGTATACCGTCGTTTTTTTGTAACCAGCCGCTATATTTCTCATCATCGAGCCAGTTATCATTAAATTTGCACTTCCCTATCTTAGCTCGCGTCTGCCGCTACACTTCTTCGTCTGTTCGTCTGACAGGCCTACGGAAAACACGTACTGCCCCCTAAATGGTGTGAGATGCCTGTGCAAATAGGCACACGCTACTTTTTACTGTCTTTAGACAGGGACGTGCGCTGGTGAAATGGAAAATACCGGTAGTTTCTCCCGACAAAAGGAGAAACTCCGCCAGATGAAATTTAATGCCGCCCAGATGAAATTTAATGCCACTCTTCAAAAATTAGTGAAATTTAATACATTTTAAGACCTTAAAAAAACGTATATTTTATTTAAGACGTTTTAAGACTTTTTAAGGACCCGCGGGGACCCTGAACGACATTGTTTAATAATCTCTTCTTTTCCATGTCATTCTCCAACACTGTTGACACAGTGTAAACAGTGCAGCGCTTCTGGGTTCTACATCAGAATGAAGGCTCACTATTGGCTAGCTCCTGGGTCATCACACACGACCAGAGTTGGCCAATAATAAGCCTACGTTCTGACGTAGAACCCAGAAGCGCTGCACTGGCTTTTTTTCAAGGCTTGCAGCTTGAAATCTATAACAGGGTTTGCGTTCTCAAGTCACCAGGCCGGAACGCGTTAAAGGATAACTCTTGCCAAAATGCAACCTCTTTTTGTTAATCTACCTGAGGCAAACTTTCATTTAAAAGCATAATTAGGATGGAAACGCCACTTAAGTTTGACCATATTTTCGTTTAAATTGAACTCCAGCATTGAGAACATTGTTTGTGTACACAGAGTTGTAATAACTTTATTCTAGAGCTGCTGTAAAGCCTAAACAATCTATGTTACTGTACTTTCCTATTATCACTGTAAAGCTGCTTTGAAACAAACTATATTGTTAAAAGCGCTATATAAATAAAGGTGAG
Organism: Rutilus rutilus; assembly: GCA_021464565.1. Classification (NCBI taxonomy): domain Eukaryota; kingdom Metazoa; phylum Chordata; class Actinopteri; order Cypriniformes; family Leuciscidae; genus Rutilus; species Rutilus rutilus. The sequence continues at coordinate 41,119,447 of JAJAQA010000006.1, read as the reverse complement.
CTGACACTGTTTACACTACGTCAACACGTAGGAGATTGACGTGGAAGAGTAGAGATTGTTGAATAATGTCGTTATTTTGTTTTTGTGCAAAAAAGGTATTCTCATCGCTTCATAATATTAAGGTTGCACCACTGTAGTTACATAGATTATTTAAACTATGTTTTGACTACCTTTCTGGGCCTTGAAAGTTGCAAAGACGTTGCTGTCTATGGCTGGTTCAGAAACCTCTCAGATTTCATCAAAAATATCTTAATTTGTGTTCCGAAGATTAACGAAGGTCTTACAGGTTTGGAACGACATAAGGGTGAGTAATTAATGACAGAATTTTCACTAATCCTTCAACTAAACAACTTGCACTGACATATCTTAAAATATGTGACTGCCACTGTTTTGTCTCAAGATGCACACCAGTAATGCTTTTTTTTTTATTATTAGACATTTTTATAAAAGCTGCTTAAATACCCTAATTTTATTAAGGCCTAGACCTGGCTTAAGCTAAGCCCAGTATGGAAACCATGGTCATATTGTTTATACCAGTAGTCAGCTTAATAAATACTGTCAAGAAGACAAGTCACAATTCAGTCTAATATTTATATGAATGGCAAATATGCTAATGACTAACCTCTGAACAAACTCAAGGTGCTGCCTCTTCCTGTACTGCAAGCTGAACTCATAGGAGGAGGCAAACAGCGCTGCCAGGCCAGTGATGAAGATGCTGTTATCCTTTCCATACACACCTTGACCTTCCAAACGTAATATCCAGCACTGGTCGCTTAGAGATTGACCTGTAATTGAAAAAAATAAAATAATTAATAATTAAAATAACTATTGTGGGTTTCACTGAGGTTCGATGTAGTTGTCTATTCATAGTTCTATGAATTACATTTTTCACCTAAACATTAAAATTGATTAGGGTTAGAACGTTAAAACGCACTGGCATATTATTTTGCTTGTTTTAAGCATAAACTCACTTAATTTTGACTTATTCTTTCAGAAAACAAGACAATTTTTACTTGTTCTTCATGTAAGAATTTTAGATATCTGGACTGGAAACAATTAAAAAACACTAGAAAAACATATTTTGCAGTGGGGTGAGTAAATGATGGCTTTTCATTTTAGGTTAAAACTAACCAATGTTTACATATCAAGAAATATAAAGTGTGGACTCTCTGGCAAATGTAGATTGCTGGACATCAGCGTTGCAAATTCCTGAAACAATTTTTACAAAGGACAGCACAACCATGATCAACAGAACCAAAACATAAAACATATTACAGATTAATGAGATTTGTTGAATAATATCTACTTATCTGCTTTAAGGATAACACCGTCTAACTTCTCTTTGAATTGTGTTAGTTGTAGTAGGACCATGGCATGGTAATCAGGAATAAAATATATTTGAAAATAGCATTAGGAACATGGATTTTCTTGTGCTAGCAAAACTCTGACAACGATTCAAAAGCACAGGATCACAGAACTGACAGCATTTTTTTTTTTACCACATATAACGTAGTTAGATACTATAACTGTAGCAGTAACGTTACACTATACTTAAAAGCACTTACATTAGCACTGGACCGTCATCAGATTACAAACCCTGAAACGAAAAATATATATATCAAAAGCACATCGTGCAAATTACATGGTAAATGTTGCCTATTATGTGAATTGTCGAAGTTAACGTTACTTGGTACGTTAAACATGTGGAACAGAGTGAATGCTTGCAAGGCCGCGGTAACGTTAGTAAACCGCGTTCGCAAAATCAAACCAAATACGTGGAAACAATGTAGAAATGCAAACGCAAAAAATATTGGCTTACCGTATCACTCAGTTCAACAATTTTCCATCTTCTCAAACTCTAAATCCCACTTATCGTCACAGGCGCAGGTTAGATTATTCAGATGACAAATTCTTCCAACCGTCTTCATGTAACGTTAATGTCGTCCATTTTCTGCTGCGAGCTGCGTCGCAGGCAACTGTTTGAAACACGAACCGAAGCTCACAAAAGCTTAAAAATTGCTCACAGATTCGCAGACGCTGTTTATCTTGATGACAGGAATGATTATTCTGTTCATTTGAATCCCGCTGACAAATCAAGTTTGCCTGTACTGTCTGCTCGCGTCGCGTCACATTTGAACTGAATTGAGCGCGAAAGAAATCAATCCCACAACGCAATACAGTATGATACTCGATACTGTATATTACGAATTTATCGGGTTGAAAACAGAAATGTGCTGTATATTTACAGCTGTTCCGTAAAAGATAGGCTACATCATTCTGTATTACGAATTTAACACAACAATAACGCCCAGAAATCACGAACTTGCCCATGACTCCATCTGGAAGTAATTCGCGATTTCGTATTTTGTTTTTGACCCTCTGAACTTACCGTTGGACAGGCAAAACTTGGTGATTTTAAGTTGTTTGAGCTCAAACACATAATTACAATAAGATAGGCCATTAAAAAGTACAGTTTACTCAGAATTCATAATTAATGTAAAAAATGACACATGTTTAAGTAATACAAACTCAGTTTGTTTGAGTAGTAACTACTGATTTGACTTAAACACTCAATTACAATAAGAAAGGACAAGAAAAAGTTCAGTTTAATCAGAATTAACAAGTAATGTCAATAAATTAGGCACATTTAAGTAATATAAACTCAATCTCTTTGAGTTGAATCAAAATCTGGGTTTACAGTGTGGGTTATCCCAAGGGTTTTTTCTCCATTCTGTCACTGATGGATGTTACGTCTGTAAATACGACTCGTACTGGAGTTTTCTTTAGTTATCTTTTATTGAGCTCTCGAACGTCTCACATCTCCCGAACAGTTCCAAAAAACCTTCATAACCATTTCATCACTTCCTGTTCCCCCAACCCTTAAAGTAACCACGCTCATTCTATCTTATTAATGTAACAAACATATTATTTTAACTAAACATCAGATTATTAGACTAATTAACTATGCAACAATGGAGTTTTGGTTTCTTGCCACTGTCGCCTTTTTTGCCATGACATGCCATGACGATGACATCACGGTTTTCTCCAGAGCGGCGATATATTAACCCTTGTGTGGTGTTCATATTTTTGTTACTCAGCCAGTGTTCGTGGGTCTGGTGGACCCGCTGCATTTTTGGGTTTTTAATTCAACACAATCAAAAATGTTATGATAAAATACTTAACAGATGTTTACTTCATCCTAATTACAAGCAATATAAACAGCATATATGGTCAATATTTTCTCTTTACCTTTGTTAGATCACATTTAAGAATTGCAACCTCGTGTGGGAATGGCAGGAGTAGAAGCACAAAACTCACTCTTGCACTCTTTCACACTTACACACAATCTCTCTCTCACACGCACGCACACACACACACTCATGCAGACACACACACCAACGCTATCTCACGACCAATTCGTACGAATTCGTACGAATGATAAAAAGTTGGCTAATTCGTACGACCTAGCTCGTACGAATTTGTACGATTTGTCTAAACCCACGTGATGGGTAGGTTTACGGGCGGGGTCAGGGGTAGGTCATTCGTATGAATTCACACGAATTGGCCAATTCGTAAAATATGTACGATTTTGCAAAAATCGTACTAATTCGTACGAGCCAGGTCGTATGAATTCGTACGAATAAGCCACCTCGTTTGTACGTTTTCCCGTGAGATCGGGCTCCATACACACACCCACACACACACACACACACACGCACATACACACACACACACTCACTTGGATATGTGGTGTACGGTCACTCTCCATAGGCATAATGGTTTTTCTAATGTACAAACTGTACAATCTATCCCCATACACTCACCCTACCACTAAACCTACCAATCACAGAAAACTTTTGCCATTTTTTGAATTTCAAAAAGCACAATTTAGTATGTTTTAGTATGAGGACACAGATGTCGTCATAAACCATGTTTACGTTGTAATACCCATGTCATTATACACATTTGTGTCCTCATAAACCATAGCCTATACAAGAACACACACACACTAACAGCAGGCCCTGACAGGAGGAGGACAGAGTATAGGTACACAGGACCTACAATTTCCACACTTTTATTAGCCCCGGGTCCAGTGGACCCGAACATCCAGTGTGTAATGTAAATGTGTAGGGGGGGTGTACAGTGTGTTTTCATTAAAAATGTGTTCTGATATATATTCCTCACAGAAAATGAGCCAAGGCCAATGAGTCTCAGTTTGAAAAAATAATTTATTGTATCATTTTTCTTTTGATAAAAAATGAAAACAAGTCCAACAGACCCGAACACCATACAAGGGTTAATGAACTAAATTAATAACTGTTTTACAACAAAAATGAAACATCACTGAACATAAGCTGGGCTGTGACGCTATTTTCTTCTGGAAACAAACTTTGTCGCATTATTTTCCTGTTATCTCTGTAAAGCTGATTTGAAACAATGTTTTGTTTTGTAAAAAGCGCTATATAAATAAAGGTGACTTGACTTGAACCCTAGTGTGGTAGGAAAGGGGTTTCAACAGTATGAAGCCCTGCTGGAAGATCTCGCGATCAAAGATATTTCATCACATCTTTTGAATTGCGATGAATCTGTCCAGCATGACCGGTTTTGCTCTACCAGTGTGGTTGGGGAGGTGGGTAAGCCCTGTGGCAACTCTAAAGGAAAAACCATGACAGTTCTTGCAGCGGGAGAGTGACCATTTTAATTTTTTTATCACTTTTACTCATGACATGCTAGCTGGCAACAAAGGATTCCATTCATTATGCTAAGCTAAGCTAGCGGCGGCGCTGCCAAACTAAAACAATGCATGCACTGAGACAAAAATGCGTTTGCCCACCTATCTAAATGTAGGAAAGATGGTGAATAAGCCCTATTTCAAGAAACGGTGGAGTGTTCCTTTAAGTCATCGGGTGTTTTTGACCTACACTGTACATGCCGTGAGAACAGTTAGCTATTTAGTCTTGTAAATTAGCATTGACTCCATAACTTTAATTGTAACTTAATGATACTATGACAACCAGAAAATTAACGTTTTCGTCTTCATTGGGGTTGGGGTTGAATCCTTAGGTAACCAGGTTACTGCACCCACATCAGTGATATTATAAATATACCAGGCTTCAGTTGTATTGCACAGATAATTGTTCCGTTCACACAAATCATATCATGCTTTTGAAACGCGCTGGTGAACGCGTGCACAGTATTGTGATTCAATACACTAATACCCATGCCCATCCTCTCAGCATTCCTGTGATCAGTGTTACAAGAACCCCAGGCATATCGTTTAACCATTTTTGTAACACAAACACCATAAAATCGAAGAACGAGATCCCATCCCGTGCAACTGATACTCATCTGCCATTGGCTCATCTGCGTTCAAGGGAAGGGGCTTACTGATAGGTCAATTGGTATGAGGAGGGCTAGAAGTGGATAAGGAGGACGGCAGGACAGAAGCTCCCCAAAACACAGATCTTCTCTCTGTTTCGCCAGGCCTGGCAGAGACTGAGACAGTTGAAAACGCCCAGGCTGGATTCAGGGGCTCAGGGATGTTAACCTGGGATGTCCTGTTAACAAGAACACAATCTTTGATGATGTACACGCACCAAGCATCACAACAGAGAGGGCTGTATTACTCTCAGGAACAGAACTGCCTGTGGTAGAGGATACACCGCGATCTTGTGTTCTTGTGGACTTATAATGGTCACCTGGTGCGCATGTCCATTAAGTCCACAAGACCACAGAGTGTCCCATTTGTCAGTTTAGTTTTCAGAAGGGTGCTCGTGAGCCGATATTCACCCCCGATGCACACGTTTGTCGAGCCGCACAGAAGTGAGCTCCACAGCAGACTTTACCCGACAGTCAAAGCGGCGTTACATCATGAAAATGTGTAATCAGAGGAAGACCGTGAGAGTTTAGGGTGCCATTTGGGACAGGGCCTAATTCTGCTTCATGGTCTTTGAGGCTATACGTAGCCTTTAAAGTAGTGTCTCCATTTGATAGCGTGTACAAACACAGGGACTCGACACATGCGCTCTAGAAAGTTTCATCTTTGCCCAGTGTCTGCGCTATTTTTCTCCAGAAGTTATGACCGATAAAAATGTCTTTGTATTCTTTTAAACTAAAGTTGCGTCTCTCATAACCCGTTATGCGCCCCTATTTCACATCATATCAAGGAAAACTTTCCAGTGTCAGTTAAATAAATTATTGTTGCATATAATTTGCCGGGGTGTGAAGTAATGCATTACAAATACTCACGTTATTGTAGTTAAGTAGATTTTATAAAATAATTTTTAATGTGTACTTTTACTTGAGTACATTTTAAGTGATGTATCTGTACTTTTACTGCGCTAATTTCCTGCCATTTGTGGTCGTAACATGCTTGTTTTAATTTCATTTTTATCCATCAACGTGATGGATTTAATTTTTTTATTTAAAAATACATACTCTGTATTATTACAATTTTGTTTTCCGGACAAAGTCAGCTTGTTAAAAAACAACAATCCTATTTTATCATTGCTTTTTTCTCTCTCAGAAGTCCATGTTCATTGCTGTGGTTCTACTGAAGCTGTGATCCGATTGGTCCTCTCTGCTCTGGTGGGCGTGGCTACTGTCGCTGTTCTGCTTAATGACATCAGATCCAGAAGATCAAGAAAATGATATATCAGAAGTATTGTGACATATTTTATAAAAAAAATATTTGTGATTTTATATGGAAAAATAAATCACTGTTTGATGAAAGAAATATATTGAGTCACAAGTATACAATGTACTTTTTATATGATATTCAAATTTCATATGCTTTAAATTTTACTTTGTTTAATCGTATTATTCTTATTATATACTCTTGTTTATGGTTTATTTATTTAATATAAGTTGTATTTAGCTGTAGTCTGATCTGAGTAGTGTCAGTGTAAATATTGTGGTGTAATCTGTGGTGTGTGATGACCTCTAGCGGTGAGTTTGAGGAACTGTAGATTCATCATTAAACACTAATGCTGTTTGACCATCATGTATAGACCCAAAAGAGTCTATTAAAGTGACAGAGAAATAATATGTCAAACATCTCAGATCAAACTAGTGACCAACACTGATATATAATGAACACATTATTTAGATGTTTTATAATAGCTGATCAGAGAGGTAAAATTACCTTAAAAATTAATTCAGAAATATAAAATGATTAGATAATATTGTATTATTGTAAATATAAATAAACAGAAAACAAAACTCTGATACCTGAAACTTGCAGATAATTTCAGCAATAAAAGTTTTACAAGTTCTCAGATCCTCCAGAAAAGTTGAAGTTGACACAACGTGAATATTTAAAGTGTGTTTCTAGATTGTTCCAGAAGTGACTGTTAAAGTCTCTCATATTTACAGTCTTAAATCACACACTGTGTCAAATATGAAACAGTAATAATGTGAAGAAAAGCTTCAGGGTTTGAACGTTTCTAAGAATTTAAGACATAAATATTAGAAAAAATAAAATAATTCTTACAATAATCAAACCATTTATTTTATGGTAAATTGTCGTTTATAACTTTTTACATTATAATCACAGAAAATCCATATAAAGCTCTATACAAAAATAATTTATAAATATTAAATATTTGATGTTTTGCACGTCATGTGACCATCAGAGAACCGTGATCATGTGATTGTTTAATTATTCAAAAATTAACTTAAGCAAAACCTTTAAGTGTGTGTGTAGTTCAGTGTGACGTGTTGAAGGTGTTTACTGAAATATAATAATAATAATAAACTTATTTTTGATCAGTTAGTTGCCAAGGCAACATTTAGTTTAGTTTATGTTGAAGTACTAAAACTGTATCCATGCATAAATAAAAATTAATAAAACTAGGCATATATTTAAAAGTATATATAAAAATGACAAAATCAAAATGACTAAAACTTTAACTCAATTAAAATGAACAGAAAAAATAAATATAATTCAAAAAATGAGAAACAACTATAAGAATATAAATATAAGAGTATATTAATGATATAAAACAAGACTAGCACAATCTTTTCACTGAAAATATAAATTGCTTAAATAATGATAATTCATAACAATGAAACAGTTTATTTAAAATGTTGCATTTATTCACATTCTGTTATTAAAAGCAACAGTAAAAATGATACTGTACACTTACAGTAGAAACATGTGAGAAACATAAAGAGCAAAAGTGACATTTCAGATTGTGAGTTGTAATGAACTAAATAAAGCAGCTCTGCCTGAATCACAACACAAACATTGTTTTGAAGCAAAATAATGTGTATACGTTTTTATACACTTTGCACATTGTATTATGCAAATACAGTACACTGATATCAAGTCAAGTAAAAAATGACAGTTCAAGATGTGTAGTGCAAATCTTCTTCATATTTGTGCATTTTATACATTTGTAAATGAAATAATGATGTTGACTGTCCCGAGAGCTCGTGTCGGTTTGTCTTAAAGGTTTAAGTTGTCATTGAGTGTTAAATGTTGATTTGAGTGTTTCCATCTTCCTAAATATCATACAGCATTTGTTCTATGAATGTATCAAGATAATAAGTAGGTTATTGTTGAAGTGAATAATAATGAAGTAACTACAGTAAATAAGCGCCGCCGAGTGTTTCCATTATAATGAGTCTCTATCAGAATCTTCACTTCAGAAACACTGAACTCCTTCTCAACCTTCAACAAACACCTAATCCATCGTCTCAAACAAGACTCTTATTATAATAAGCATGATAAATGATAAATGTTAATCTATTCCAGGTTTATACACTGAAACTGTCAGATAATGTTAGTAAAGTTCATCTAAATGTCCTAAATTATATGTGCTTCCAGTAACAGGTCAGTTAATATTTCCATAACATGTAAATAGTGTTTTATGATGAATATGTAAAGTATTTCAGGTTAAAGCTGAACAGCTGAAGTGTGTTTTTGCTGATTCTCCTCAATGGGAATAATGTTGCAGATTCACAATCATCCTGTTGGGATTCTCTCAGATCACGTGATCTTTCTCCATCTGGAAACAATAAATTGCAGGATGTTAAAGAGAGAGAAATGAACAGCAGTAACTGTCACAGAAACTCATGAAATCAGCAAATCAGCCATCAATCAGTGAATAATATTCAGTCTGGAATGTTTATTTCGGGATCATTTTGATGGAAACTCCATTCATTCATGTGAAAGTTTACAGCAGAAGAGCAGAAATGCTTTTATACAGTATATTCAAATATTGAAGTATTTGAGAGCGAATGGAGATCGACTCGATTAAGGCAATTATTTCATGAAAGTGGGCGGAGCTAAAGAGATATTTTGGCACGTTTGGCTTGTTTCCACTCCCTGATTGGTGGAATGTTCAGTAGAGCATCATGGGTAATGTAGTTTTACCATAACAAATTCCGCTGTTAAACATGATTATTTTTGAAAATAAGTTGAAATAATGCAGGCTGACGACAAAAGCAAATATTATCGATTAATAACCTCGTAGCTCACAGTAGGGCTGTATTTGATCAATTTCACAACAGATAAAATGAATGGAGTTTTGTTGCACTCTCCTGAAAATCTCATTAGATTTCTAAAGACATACTAATGAAGTATTTTACCTAATCCTTGTTTTTCACCTGGTCTCCTATGAAATAATGAAATAATCTCACACACACGCACGCACGGTTTGCTATCTTTTGTGGGTACTCTCCACAGACATAATGATTTTTATACTGTCCAAACTGTATTCTCTCCCCTTACACTAACCCTATCCCTAAAACTACCCATCAGACCACACACACACACACATCAGACCACACACACACATCAGACCACACACACACATCAGACCACACACACACACACACACACACACACACACACACACACACACACACACACACACACACACTAACCCGACCCCTAAACCACATAAAACTTTCTGCATTTTTACATTTTCAACAAAAAAATAATCATATTAATTTTGTATGATTTATAAGCTTTTGTACCGTAAAACACACACACATGCACGCACGCACGCACGCACACACACACACACACACTTCTTTTCTGTGATTCTGCATGTTAACAGGCTTGTTAATGCTGAGATAAATAATATAGACAGATGTTGTGGCTCAGAGGTCCAGTAGTTTTATGTCTTTGCTCTTGGCTGACATGTGGCATTGCTATGGCCTACTTGTGGCCCAGATCTGGCAAACAGGAGCGGTCCACCCAAGTGCCATCATTCCACTCAGATCTTCTTTCCACATGTGCCAGATCTGGGCCGGCACAAAGTTGCTATAATTCTAAAGAGCAAATGAGACTCACCATGCAGTGACACAAACACAGAAGCTCCTGATGATCCTGAATCTGCAGCTGCTCATCTGTAGTTTATAGAGTCCAGAGTCTGTGTTTCTGGTGTTTGTGATGGTCAGAGATCCAGTCTGATTGTTCAGCTTCAGTCTGTCTCTGAATCTCTCAGTTTTATTATTACACTGATCATCTGTATAGATCTGACTCTGATTTCCAGTGATTTCAGCGATGGGAATGTCTCTAAAATACCATTTCATCAAATCATCTGGGTTTCTTACACCAGGATCTAAAGTGACAGATTCTCCCTCTTTCACTGACTTTCTCCTCATTTGATCTCGTTCATCAGCAGGAACACCTGAAACACAAACCAACAGATGCTGGAGGATCTTTAGAGGAAAAATCTCCACAAGTGTGAAAATAGTTGTGCGTATTCAATTCCTGGATCTTGACAAATTCAGTAGAAACAAAATGAACTGCAAAATTGCAAAATATCAAGTTAATCGTGGATGTTTTCATTTGTATAGATTTACTGTTTATATTTCACCTCTGCTGGAGATTTTCTTTTTTTACAGATCCACACATATATTACACACGTACATGTTTAGTAGAATGCGTTACTACATTGAAATAAACATTTCTACATTATAATATTGCAAAATAAGCACATTATAATTCTAAAGTATTTATAATGATTTGCAAACACTTCTGATCATTATATGAGATAAACTGACAAACTACAAGATTTTTACACATTTACTATTTCTTTGCACTTTATTGTGAACTAAAAACAACGAGAATGAAAATGAGTATGAAATAATAAATACATGTAATCAGATGGAAAGAACTGGAATAAAGAGAACAAAACTAGCTGTTGAAAACTAATGGATCTTCAGGGGAAAAAACTAAACAGATGAAAGTAATTCAGTTCTGCTCAATGACGCAGATCAAGAGAAAAAGCTCTGAATGTCACTGATATAATAAACACGATGATATGATTTAAACATAATGACTCACCATGAACAGAAACACTGAAGATCTTTTCACTGTCGCTGCCGTTGATGATCTCTAGTGTATATTCTCCAGAGTCTGTGTTTCTGATGTTCATGATGGTCAGAGATCCAGTCTGAGGATCCAGCTTCAGTCTGCCTCTGAATCTCTCAGTAACATTATTACTTTTATTACACTGAACATCTGTACAGATATGATGGAGATCTCCAGTGATTACAGCGATGCTAATGTTATTAAAATACCATCTAATCTTCTCTTGTTGGTTTGTTTTAACACCAGTGCATATAGTGACTGAATCTTCCTCCATCACTGTATCAACACCAGACACACCTGAAGAAGAAATCAACAGAAAATGATGTAATGTCTATGACAGACATCCATAATAATAAAAGAGGAAACACAAATTACACACACGCACAATGCCACCAAAACAGTAACTATAGTATATGCAGGATAAATAACTCATCAAACGTAAGCGGGACCATTGTACATGCTACTTTGAGCTAGATACTTACAGCTTTTAAAGGGTTAGTTCACCCATAAATGAAAATTCTGTCAGTAATTACTCACCCTCATGTTGTTCCAACCCCGTAAGACCTTCGTTCATCTTCAGAACACAAATTAAGATATTTTTGATTAAATCTGAGAGCTGGATCACTCCTCCATAGGCTTCTAAGGGACTGAAACTTGCTGGCCCAGAAAAGTTATTAAAGACATCATTGATATAGTCCAAGTGACTAGTGGCTCAATCTTAAGTTTATAAAGCGACGAGAATACTTTTTGTGTGAAAAAAAAAAAAAGTAGTCACTTGGACTATATTAACGATGTCTTTAATACATTTTCTGGGCCGGCAAGTTATAATGTCTATAGAAGCCTATGGAGGAGTGATCCAGCTCTCAGATTTAATAAAAAATATCTTAATTTGTGTTCCGAAGATGAACGAAGGTCTTACGGGGTTGGAACAACATGAGGGTGAGTAATTACTGACAGAATTTTCATTTTTGGGTGAACTAACCCTTTAAGTATTTTTGCAAGCATCACACACAGTGAAATGGCCTTTGTCTGATACTTACTACAAAAAGCATTCTCTCCTCCTAAAATTCCAATGCAAGGCTGAGGCTCCAGATCAATAGAATGCGCTTCAGAAAGAAAATGAAATATACATTACCAAAACGACTACATGACCATAAAGAATAAAACAGGTTGACATTTTACAATTATTACAGAGTGGATAAATCGTGGGATACAAAACGTATACATTTCTCAAGCACTCATCCCACATGTTTTCATGAATATTAAAACCAATTTCCTCTTCTCAGTCATGTTTTATTTTCTTTGTGTTTTTGTCCACCTTTTCTAGCAGTAATGTGTACAATTTTGACACACTACCACTCATGGGATGTACATTAACAATTCTCTCTGAGGTGGGATTCAAATTCAAAACGGGAAAAAATGTGGAGAAACAAGAGCATATTTTTGTTTTAGCTGTTTAAAAGAGCTTAATGTATAAATATCTGGAACTGTTTCCATGAGTTTCCATTGAAGAAAAAAAGAAAAGAAAAAAAGCTTATGTAACCCTGGAGGAACAGCATGATTACTTCAAATTGGAGTATTCACATAGGCTATACATCAGGAATTTTCAAATAAGCTATAGCCTACCTTAATTTGTTTCCACTCTTCAGTTAAGTTAGAAATAAATAATATGTTTCCGTTGATACTTTAAAGATAAAGAAGTCTTATTACAAGAAGCTTTTTCACTTACTAACCATTCTGGCTTGTCACCTAACTCCACCGAACCCAACTTTCTCCAGCATGCTAAAGTATTTAAATTAGCTAATAATATTATAATAATATTAAATAATAATATTTAAAATCGGGAAGCCCAAATCCTCCTAATCCTTAAGTTTATTTAGATGTTTCTTGTTAATCCTAGATGTCTTGATGGCTCAAATGAAGCTGGTTATAATAGATTGTAGCTGTTTAAAATGACAAAGGGGGATAAACAAAGGAATACAGTGAAATACAAACCAAAATCTTATTTAAAAAAAAAAAGAATTATAGAGTTTATCCTACCTACTAGTGTTAAGACAAAGACACTCAAAGTTTGGTTAATTTGATTTGCATTGACTGACAAATTTACAACAATTTTTTTTTTAAATATGTTAAAAAGAAAATATTAAATATTATTTTGGTTCATTAATATTTAGGCTACCTGGTTCTTGGACTGACAGGTCTTTGTCTGGATCTTGATTAAATCTCTGGTTTGTGCAGGGAACTCTACACTCAAAAAAGTCAACTAGCCACTTGCTTGATTTGCATGATACAAATATGTCTGATTAATAAGAATATAACGAGTTTACTTCTGTTAAATGATTCATTCTTGTTACTTGTAACTAAATTAAGAAATAATTAAATGAATTAGATCAGCACTTGTTGATTCAACGAGACTGAAGCGCTTCATATCAACAATTCTCTCTGGTGAGTCACTGCGCATGCTCAGCACTACGGCGGGAAGTTCGGGCACACACGAGTCCAGAGACGGCTATAAGTGGAGTTTTGTGAGCGGTCTAATTGTTCTGCATCCTTGATATTGATGGTAAGTACTTGATATGTACCTGTTTGTAATTAATACTGTGGGATTATAGATTAAAAATAAGTTATTAGACACTGTGGCGATGTTTCTGCAGGTTTATTTTCCCATACTTGAAGCATAGGCTATGTTGGGTTCAATCATGTGTCTTCGTCGATACGAGTTTCACCTTAACGTTAATATATGCGCTACAATTTGGTGCATTTCTGTCACAATTCAATGTTAGCTACGCGCCTAACTATTTACTACATAACCCACGTTAAACCTGAACTCTCTACCTCAACCATGGGAGGGTAAAACAGGAGATAAAGTGAATGCAGAGTCGAACACACCATGCACTCGTTTTTTTTCTGTTTGTAAGTTAGTGTGACGTTAGCTGGTTTATGCCTAATGTGGCATTTTTACGACATACCCGGGGTATATTTACGTAATCTATCGGTTACATCAGAAACAACAGAAGTTAATGTTGAATGATCAATGTGCACTTCTCATCTCTCCTTTCATGTTAACGTTTAGAGCTTTATTTATTTCTCTTTTGAGATTTTGCTGAGAGTGTGCCAACGGAGGGACTGTTGTTGTTATTATCTAAATTAACTAATATTGGCCTGGCCCTTCATGTGTATATCAGAAAAAAATATTACTTTAAACGTTCTGTAACTAGACATTTCTGTCTTTTCAAACATAGTTCCAAAATGCCACATGCTACCCAGTTTATTGAATACAGTATGCAAAAATTGTCAAGTAAAATCTATGATGCAGTCGACCATACATTTGAAATGTCCTAACAAAAGGAATAGTTTATAATTAAAGTCATGATGGAATAGGTTTGCATGGTTTTATTCAGGGAATATGGTTATTAATATAAGTAAAACACTTGATATTTAGTAACAACAGCCAGTAGTGGTATTTTCTTTGGCCCAATTTTTAAAGTCAGTCTTTGAAATTAGGAGAATACTGCTTGTGTTATGTGTTTTTCTGTTTTCTGGCCTTAGCATACACATTAGGGTAAATAAGTTGCAGTTTTGCAGATTAACTTTTAGACAGTTTTTTTTTTTTCACAGTGAAAATGTTCCTTTTCTTCATACAAAAAAGAAATGCATCACAATATAAAGCTGGCGGCTGGCCCCTTGCTCTTCTGGTGTGAACCTCACCTTTTTTACATGGTAAGTAGTTTTTCTTAACACTCACATACAGTAATGTACAACTAACTATCCTTGATTACTGAACTTTCCTTTTCTTTCTCTTTCAGGGACATGTATGTGGCAGTGTGTTGCAAAGGAGAGTTGTAGGTACAAGTTACTTAAGCATTATAAACTATACCATTGTTTTGTAAGCGGCAATCATTATGTTTGTGTATATTTAAATTTAAGTTTGAGTTAATCTTGTCCCCACCCCACAGGATGACACTGCATACCCGAAGAGCCTGTGTCATCAAGTCTCTGTGCACCTACTTGAAAGAAGACCCTGAAAAACTAGTGAAGGCATATATGGTGAGTTGATGAGAAAATACAGCTTCAAAAGCCCATTGAATCTGTACTTGGGCCGTGTTTTTCCCTATTTGCTACAACAAACATGTGACATAAGAGAACACATAACTTTGTCAAATAACTGAGCTGGACAAATTGTTAATTTATAGGAAACTGAGGGTACACCATGACAAAGTTCTTATGTGAATTGGTTGATGCACTAAGTCAATTTTTTTTTTAAATTCATATCGGTTGAGCTCTCTTGGGGCTTAATTTACATAAAAAAGAAATGGCATCAGAAACTGTACATGCATGCTTTTGTTTTATTGCAGTGCATTATATTCTAAGATGGTTCTAATGTTTTAGCCACCTCATTCATTTTAAATATGGTGGCCAAATAAATTATAACAATCTTATAATATAATGCACTGCAATGACAGCCCAGCACCCACTGTGACCTCAATAATAAACATAGTAGAATTATCACCTTTCTGACAGTTTCAACTTAAAACCTGAGAAATTATAACCTTGTAAATGTAGAATAAATTTTCCTGTATCGGATTGACGTTTACTTAACATGTGTACCTAATAAAGCGGCCAGTGAGTGTGTAATGTGCAATTCTTGTGATCAATATTTGAGCTAATTTTTGTTTGTGATCTTTCATGTGTTTCGTCCCACAGGATTCAGACATTGAGTCACAAAGTACCTTGGAGCAAACTGTGGGGGAGCGCTGTCTGACAATTACCCAGCAGACATTGGTGTCATAATTGAAGATGTGGAAGTCCTCAGTGAAATGAGTAGCATTGCACAGGCTTGTGCTCTGTTATTTGGACTGATATACTGTTTGAACCTGAGCTCAAATAAAATAAAATATATTTTTTTAATTGTTTGCATGTTTTCTGTACTTTTTTTTATAGATTACTGAAGTTTTGGTGATGTCATGCTTAAGGCTGATTTATACTTCTGCGTCGGACCTACGCCGGAGTCTCTACGCTATAGACTACGCGTTGGTTTTCATTTATACTTCTGCGTTGTTGTCCACGTTGACGCGCAATTACACATGCAGAGGGAGCATGTGAAACCCCAGGGAGCGATCCTAGCAGACCAATCACAGCGCTTGCATCCGCGTAGAGTTGACGCGTTGTTACATTTTTGGAGAGGTGCACGTCAGGGTACGCCGAAGGGTACGCGCGCTACACACAGCCTACGACGTAGCTACGGCGTGAGTTCGACACAGAAGTATAAATTGGGCTTTAGTGCCGTCATCTAAAACAAATCTAATTGAAACAAAAAGATAGATATTCATTAAACTACCAAAACCATACATGAACAAGACATTAACTAGTTGATGTAACAAGGCAGAATTTTGTTGAATGGAAGTGCTTTGAGTGAATGAGAATAAATTTGATTAGTCTAACACAATACAAACATTTTGATTCAATTAGTTGTAGAGAAGTTGCATTGACATATTAAAATCATGTTTAATCTACAAATCAATTTTGTGTTCAAATAAAATATTCAAAGCTTTCCAAGTTTACTTGATTTGATTAGATGCATAATGGGTGCTACGATTAAATCATGTTCATTCAACAATTTATTTTTTTGAGTGTATAAACTCATTTTTTATTATTATTATTTTTTTCTCCCATTGACCTAATGAGAAATAAATAAATGAATGTCTTACCGTGCAAGAGGAATGCCGAAACTGTGAACAAATAAACGAAAAACTTCTTTGTGTCCATGTTTCTTAAACGTGCTTTGACACCTTGAATGAATGGAACAGCACTGCTTCTATACAGCGGTATTTATGTAGGATATCTTGGCTGCGTTCCAGTCCACTTTTAGACATGAACTTGTAAACTTCCCTAAGCACTTCACTTCCCCTCAGGGGAATCCCTCCACTATTTTGAAATGCGAGGGAAGTTTATATGGACAGACCCTCGTTCCCTCGATTTTGACAGAGGGAGCGAGTCTACTTCATGTACACTTCAGGCACCTATATGTCCCACAATGCAGTACGTCTCTTGACGTCACCACATATCTTGTCAAATCACCACCAAAACAAACAATTCAGCCCATTGCAGTTTCCGCCAGTAGTGGACATTCATGCAGCGGAATCCCATAGAAGTCAAACAATTAATCAGATTTCGACTCAAACAAACGGAAACGTCTGAAGTATGGGTGTGATGTCTGAGGCTGAGACTAGTTTTCCACAATCTTATCCAGCACAGTTTAGTGAAAGCGGCTGCTGCCTCTGCTGTAATGAGCATGACAGTAGGAATTCATCCACGTGGACATAGTTTTCTGAATTGCTAAAACTAATTCCTCAAAACCATCACCCACTTTCTCAAAATCTTAAACACAAAACCAAATCTTCAAACTACATTCAGAGAACATTTGACTCTTATGGCAAAAAATCAAACAATTGACTCAAAACTATTTTATCTGTGCTCAAAATCAAATAATGCTTCCAGATCTTACACACATCAGTCAAAATATAAAGACTACAGATCATTCATTAGACACTACAGTACATCAAAACATGGAGAACACATAATCCAAAGGATAAAAACATATTATTATATATGTTTATATATATTTTCACATTCAGTCACTCAGAAGACTTGTGCAACTTCTAGGCTTTTATTGTTAAATCTAGTTATAAATACTGTGACCAAACCCTAACAGAAAACTTTATGCGCTTTTAAAAAGTGTAGAAGCAGGGCCGCTCACTCCCTGGACTCATATTGTCACCATTATGTTCTGTTCATAGACTTTCAGTTTGTTTTCATTCAACACCTGTGTTTCCCTGTTTGTTTCCTCTGTTACCATGGACACTGATCACCTTCCTCACAGCTGCCTGTCATTTGTAATCATCATCACTGTGTATTTAAGTTCCTGTCTGTTATCAGTTCTTTGTCAGGTATTGTTTGTGTTTCTCATGCTGTCTCACCCGTTTCCCTGTTCTTGTATATCATGAGTTTTTGTATTATCAAAGAAAGTGTTTTACAGTTTTTACCAACTGCTTACACACAAAATCTTTTCATAATTTTTGAAACCTCTCACTCAAAGTGCAAAACTACATGCCAAATCTTCAAAACCATAATCTATTTCTCAGCCTTTGACTCAGTTTTCAATTGCATAAAACACTTTTTTTCAAAACACTACACACAATTCTCTACCTAAAACACAAAGATCTATCAGGAAGTGACTTGCTTTCCTTTTCCAAACACAACCAATCAAAATGCTACACTTATTCACCAGGTCACACAGACACACTCCTCACATGTGCAAACACTAATTGCTTAACTGATCACTAACCAATCACTACTTTACTGTAGTATAGGCCTAAATAGGTAAAAGGTCAGATGATCTGTTTTGAACAATGGATTCCTGAGACCAGTTAGTTCAACCTGCACAACATTTAGTCATTTGTGCATATCATAGTAGCAGTTTCTCATTCCTTCCAACAAATTGCAAATGCTTTTGGACGTGCATCAATTGCTTTCATACAACTCTCTGCTGTTTTATAACATTATCATTTGCTTATGACATGTCAGTGTAACGGGTACCGTGGCGACGGCACCCGAAAGGGACAGATTATTCTCCTGTAACACACAGGAGAGAAACGAGGAGACAGTGTGTCACGTTCAAGCTCTCTGGAGTAATTTATTCACAATATGTTTATTAAACAAATCTTTGTTTCTCAGTCACATTATGCTTCACATATCACATTTTCAATGTCTTCTTAACATTATAATGACTTTCAGTGTTCATGTCAATTCACAATCTGCAATAAAATAAACTTTTTTTTAATTTCACATTCTTGTTCACTGACTCTGTATTTTTATATTTCACACTATTCATCAAAAAAGAAATACAAAAACCATAGTAATATACCTCAATTACTTCTCATAAATGATTAAACATTTCTATTCACAATATTTTACCAGTATCACATTAATACGATGCTGCAAATCACGGTAACACTTTACTTGAAGGGGTGTGCATAAGACTGACATGACACCTTCATAATCATGACATGGCAGATGTCATAAATATGAAGGAGGTCTTATGCATGTTCATGACAACTGTCATTAAGTGTCATTCGCTCAATTATGACATTTTTAATGCAAATATGACATTGTTTGAGATGTCTTTGTTATAATAATAATGCATTTTATTTAATGGCGCCTTATCATAACACCCAAGGTCACCTCACAAGCAATATACAGGTCACTGCATAAGACAATACACACAACAAACAAGCCGTATATACAGATAAAGTGCATTAAAAAGACTCAATACAACATGTTATAAAAAAGCTTGTATAAAAAGATATGTCTTAAGACGCGTTTTAAAAGTCAACAAGCAATCGCTATTGCGAACATCAAGGGGAAGAGAGTTCCATAGGTGGGGGGCAGCATAACTGAAAGATCTGACACCCATGGTAGTTAGTCGAATCCGAGGTACCACAAAAGAAATTGAAGATGAAGATCTGAGAGTACGTGAAGGAGTGTAAACATGGAGAAGTTGTGTAAGGTATTGGGGTGCAAGATTATGAAGTGCCTTATAAGTAAGTAGCAAGATCTTGAATTCAACTCTATACTTTACTGGAAGCCAGTGCAATTGCTGAAGAACTGGAGAAATGTGCTCAGTAGAAGGTGTTCTAGATAGAACACGAGCTGCAGAATTCTGAACCAATTGAAGCTTATGTAACAATTTTGAGGGTTATGACAACTTGACATAAACCAATACATCATAACCAGTCAGTGTCTTTGTCATGACAACTTGACATTACCAAGACAACATAAATTGTCATAAACATGACATAGCAGATGAATTATCAAACTTCAGAAACCACTTAGCTTTATGGGTTAGCATTTCATTAAACTGTCAGGTGGTTAGTTTTGACATTGGCTGTCATGAAGCCATTATAACCTTTATAACCTAAGCCATTATAACCTAAGCCATTATAAGCCATTGACCTCAAGTACAGTGGTACAAATTTAAACATCTTTATGTCAACACCAAGAGTGCACTTACGGTGGTGAAATCAAATGCTGCCTCCATAGTTATGTACCAGGTATACTGTAAAGGCAGAAAGGCTGTTATGTTGCCATGTCTATTGTATGAGCGTAAATTCACCAAGATGAATAAAAATGGACAACGGATGTTGTGTGGACATCACTAAACATCCTGAAAATGAGCTTGACAACACACCATAACCATAAATACTCCACAGTCAATCCCAAATTATTGTATGGGTAGCCCTTTATGAAGCATTTACAATGGCTATCAGCCTTATACATGTTGTTCTTGTGAATTTTCATTGCAAATGATTACCTCAACATCCAGGCCAGACTGTTCTTCCCATAGCCCAGGCATGATCTTTTGTGCAAGAGCCCTGATCAAAATCAAAACAGTGTTACGAAGAATACTTCCAATTTAAATACACACAGTATAATTCATCTGGGGAACACAAAGAGTTTCAGAAATGCAGAATACAATTACAACAGAATACAACAGGCCTACCCTCATCCAGAACATAGCTGACCTACAAGTAAGACAAAGCCAAAAAGACACGCAAATTTAAAAGTAGCATTTAAAAAAAAAATTACTTCAATGACAGAAATGAAATTCTGTCAAATAAGCCATGCATTTATGTACCAGCTGTTCCTGGAGGGGATGATCTCCTCCAGCTGCCCACATTGTTCTGCAGGGCCTGAGGTTGCTGATGGCAGTAAGTGTTGCACAATGCTGCCCACAATGGTGCGAAGGGCCAACATCTATTAGAAAAATGAAACAGTTAGTCTTATTAATGCTAATATACATTAATCTCACTGCATTTGATCTGACAGTAGCATTCACCTATCCCCAACATTAACCTCCTCCCAGTTAGTAGGCATTAGTTATTTCAACTCATATTCATAATGCTCAGTGCTCACTGTGTGTTGGTGCTTCATCAATGGGTGGGTGTGCCGCTATGCTTTCAGTTGACCTTGGCTCGGCTGTAGTGAGTTGAGGTCCTTAAAGGTTTTGATTACCACAACATTTTATTTTATGAACAATTAAATGACTAGAATATATGAAGAGTTCAGATGCAAAAGCCTCTAAATGCCATTTGAAATTGTCTTATAGAATGATCATTTTTATCAAGCTTGTATATTTAAGTTCAGTAATTTCACTTAAATGATAATTAATAGGTAATCTTCATTGCCATTTAAGTGAAATTATTGAATTTAAATATACAAGCTTGATAAAAATGATCATTCTATAAGAAAATTTCAGATGGCATTTAGAGGCTTTTGCATCTGAACTCTTCATATATTACAGTTACGTTTTTAACTTTTAGACAAAACAAACAATTACGTCACATGGGTCAAGATTAATTCCATGACTGATTTGTATGATCATTAATGTTAAAACTTCCAAGTTAACGATATCGTTCCTCTGTGCTTTTATCTTTAGCTATAGCTGTGATGTGGACTCTGCTATTCTTTTTATTAACAACGATTGTTAGAGCTCAGCTGTATCTTTATCGTTGTCATGTTTTTCAGCTTGTGTTTCAGTTCCAGGTCCGCTTTCTATGGAGGCAGATTAGTCTCAAATATAATTCACGCAAAAAACATGATTCACAAATGCGTAGACAATTTCACATGCATGAAACCTAATTCACGTGCACACAAAAAAAATCCACGTGCGTGAAAAAAAATATATATTCACAAAAAGCAATTCACATGCGCAAAATAAAATTATATACTCATAAAATACATTTCACAAATGCAAAACACAATTCGTAGATATACAACTGTGCACAAAAACCTTTGAATGTTTAAAATGTACGAGTGTATTCTTGCATTTGAATGTGCAAATCGTCATTCACGTACGAATCGCCTTAGATATGTGTGTGTGTGTTTTTGAGACTTTCCTGGCAGCATAACACTCGTAACACAGAGCAGTCGTACTCTTTAGCCAATCAGATTTAAGCTTATCAATCGACCAATCAGTATCACGTGAGGGCGGGCCTACCTACATGTTACGTCATCAGCTTTCGACCAGTTCATGGCTGAGCAGAGGTAAGTGCAGTTAATCGTTCATTTCTGTGTTTAGAAGTTAGAGATCATTTGAAGCAATAGTTTATTAACTGCTGTTTAGTCCACATGTGAATATAAACATTTATTTTTAGTATTGATGGATTTTCATGTCCTGTCCACCACACATTCAACCTATGATAATGTATGTAATGACGTGCATATATAGGAGACATGTTTTGATCTGCATATATTATGTAGTTTTATTGTTTCAGATTTCCAAGACAGATGATGTATGAAGTTGCAGACAACCAGTACTGTGATCTTACCATTTCTACTGTAATTCTTTGAAAACAGTCATGTTGCAAGCCATCCATTTTGACAGTTGTTTCAACAAGTGGTTGAAAGTGATGCATTGTTACTGTATTAATTTGTCTCCTGCGGACTATATGTACACGCTTTAGGAATAAAGCCTTGCTATGCATGCATTATTAAATGTTCTTGTAAGAATTAAAAGATTCAGACATAGTTCAATTTGATGTACACGTTTTATTAATTTGAAAGTTTCTGAACCCTTTGGGAATAAAATATATAAAATGACTTGATCATGATTAATGTTCCTGTTACATATGAAGATCATGAACTGACAGTCTGAACTGTGAAGCACAATATTCAGTACAGAGAAATATACGTCTCTTCAGGAGTTGTGAGATCCAGTCAGAGTGTACTTTGCTTTTAGAGTATATAAATATTAGTGCAATACATCAAGTGAAAAGTTAACAAATGAATTGTGTTCAGTCCGGTCATCAGTAGACCTCTCTGTTAGGACATATAAGATTTTGTCCTGATATTTAAAGTACTAAAACCCTATAGTACAAGAGGTGCAGACAGAGGACGTGGGAAATTAAGTGATGGTATTTGAATAGAGTTTACGGAGTAATCTTAGTCGCATAATCTTAATTGCCTCTCTATGATAAGTACCTTTGTCTTATCAGCATAAAATCAGATTTGCCTATTTTACTAGGCAAAGTAAAATTAATGCTTCACAATATTGTCCTGAGACCTTAAGATGACAATAAAAAACCTTATTTAAAAACCTTGCGATGACAATACAGCACAAAACATAAGGAAATGCATGTTGAATATATTGCTAACACTTTACAATAAGGTACAATAACTTAGTTAACATTAGTTCATGTATTAAATAACCATTAGCAATACATTTGTTGCTGTGTTTGTTAATCTTTATTAACGTTAGTTAAAAATACAGCTGTTCATTGTTAGTTTACAGTGCATTTACTAATGTTAACAAGATTTAAATGAAGTATTAGTAAATGTTAACAATAACAAAAATTAATAAAGGCTGTTCACGTGCAGTTCATTATTAGTTCATGTTAACTAATGAAACGTTTTAATAAAGTGTTACCAATTAAGACATAAATACAAAAAAAAAAGTATAAAAGAGAATTAAGAAACAACATGAATTAAGATGTTCGTGACTGCTATCCAGATGTCACACCAAAGGTGAGTAATCCTGATAAAAAGCAGGGAAACAAGTGTTAATAATAATTTAACATCATACACAAATAGCAAAAAACACTGGCTGCTCATTAAAATAGGTCTATTCACTATTTAAAGAAAAATCTCGATGGGTATTGACCATAGATGATTGTTTTGCAATCATTAGCGTGATTGTAGCTTTGAGAGCTGTCTGTACCTTCAGCTAAAATACAACAAACAAGCATCATTCTTCTTCATTTTTGACACGATATGGGACATCTGATTACAACAACACTTGCTTACATCAGTTAATAGTTCATAAACTATTGCTTCAACTGATCTCAAACTTCTTTAACTTCAGTTAACACAGAAATGAACGATTAACTGCACTTACCTCTGCTCAGCCATGAACTGGTCGAAAGCTGATGACGTAACATGTAGGTAGGCCCGCCCTCACGTGATACTGATTGGTCGATTGATAAGCTTAAATCTGATTGGCTAAAGAGTACGACTGCTCTGTGTTACGAGTGTTATGCTGCCAGGAAAGTCTCAAAAACACACACACACATATCTAAGGCGATTCGTACGTGAATGACGATTTGCACATTCAAATGCAAGAATACACTCGTACATTTTAAACATTCAAAGGTTTTTGTGCACAGTTGTATATCTACGAATTGTGTTTTGCATTTGTGAAATGTATTTTATGAGTATATAATTTTATTTTGCGCATGTGAATTGCTTTTTGTGAATATATATTTTTTTTCACGCACGTGGATTTTTTTTGTGTGCACGTGAATTAGGTTTCATGCATGTGAAATTGTCTACGCATTTGTGAATCATGTTTTTTGCGTGAATTATATTTGAGACTAATCTGCTTCCATAGCTTTCAGCCTATGATATTTGCTTTTGTTGAAGCCGTCAGTCTGCATTATTTCAACTTATTTTCACAATAATCATGTTTAACCGTGGAATTTGTTATGGTAAAACTACATTATCCATTATGCTGTCTGAACATTCCACCAGACAGGGAGTCGAAACAAGCTAAACGTACCAAAATATCTCTTTAGCTCCGCCCACTTTCATGCAATAATTGCCGTAATCGAGTCGATCTCCATACGCTCTCAAATACTTCAATATTTGAATATACTGTATAAAAGCATTTCTGCTCTTCTGCTGTAAACTTTCCCATGAATGAATGGCGTTGCCATCAAAATGAACCCGGTGAGAAATAAACATTCCTGAATGAATATTATTCACTGATTGATGGCTGATTTGTTGATTTCATGAGTTTCTGTGACAGTTACTGCTGTTCATTTCTCTCTCTTTAACATCCTGCAATTGGATGGATCTGTAATTTATATAATATTTTCTACAAATTCAGTGAAGTTCCTCGGGGAAATGACCAAATGTTCAGTAATAGAATAGAATAATAGAAATAAGACATTATTTTATGATAAAAATGATTTAAGTGCAATAATTTTGTATTCATTATAATGTACATGCATTGTGGGAAGCTTTTAATATTTAATTTTGGTGAACCAACACTTTAAAAAGTCTGGGGGACTGAAATATTACCGAATCCCAGGAATGACCCATAAAACGTTAACGCAGCACTGCACAAACAGAACCCGGAAAATACTTTTATTTTGTATTTAGATAAACACGTCACAAAGCGTCACTACGTCATCGCACTGTAAAGACCCCCTGAAATCATAATTGAGGTTTTTAGCTTTTTTAGCTTTCAGTATGAATATGTTAGCCTTAAAGAGGCTACATGCCACTTTTTCCCCAAAATAAACGTAACAATAGCCTTTTTATTTGACCATTTATGACTCAAACATCTCCTGATGAGCATACTGACACCTTGTCAGCTCACAGTGGGTGCACCTATAAGCCAGTATCCTATTTTTCCTATTTTCTGTCGGGTCAGATTTTTCGCGCGTTCATGTTAAACGTTTCAGATCACTCTGCCACCACCGCTAGTCAGCAATTAGCCTACACTCGCAAGCAGTGCAATGGAGTGACTTCTTACCTCTGTAAACATAATGTTGACTTCTTTGCAGCGGATGACTTGTGAAGAGAGCAGAAAGGAAGAGCAGTTCCGTTTTTTGGCCACAGGTGTCAGTCGCGAGTTTAAATTTCAGAAAATTGCATGTAGCCTCTTTAAGGTTATGAATAAGTTAATGCGCTCCGGAAGAATGGCAAAATTTGCATTTAGGAGATATAAGCTTTCAAAACTTACAGTCTCTCACTTCCGCTAAAATGAATCACGGATTTTAAGACATCACCGCAGACTTCAGCTTCTCATCACATCTTCTGTCCAATCAAACGCTCTCTAGAATCTAAAGCTCCGCCCCCTATGCTATAAACACCATCTGGCCAAAGCCACCGTTGACACGTCAGGGAGCAGTATGTGTTGGAGATGTGTGTTCGCTTACTCAAACGCTCCAGTTTTATTCTGTTTTCCAACTGAATGTTGATTAAGAATGAAATGGCTAGAGTTTATTAACACCTCTTGAATCCAACGTATCATCAGCGCTGGGATTCGCTTCATGGTGCTGTCAAGTACGAAGTGAAGTCTGTGAGGTAAACTAAACACTATTGGCCAGCAGCCATATCACCCTGTAGCCTAAGACTGGTTGCCCACTGAAGCTAAGCAGGGCTGAGCCTAGTTAGTACCTGGATGGGAGACCTCCTGAGAAAACCAGGTTGCTGCTGGAAGAGGTGTTAGTGAGGCCAACAGGGGGCGCTCACCCTGTGGTCTGTGTGGGTCCTAATGCCCCAGTATAGTGACGGGGACACTATACTGTCAAAGAGCACCGTCCTTCGGATGAGACGTTAAACCGAGGTCCTGACTCTCTGTGGTCATTAAAAATCCCAGGATGTCTTTCGAAAGAGTAGGGGTGTAACCCCGGCATCCTGGCCAAATTTGCCCAGTGGCCTCTGTCCATCATGGCCTCCTAATCATCCTCATATACTGATTGGCTTCATCACTGTCTCCTCTCCACCAGTAAGCTGGTGTGTGGTGGGCGTTCTGGCGCAATATGGCTGCCGTCGCATCATCCAAGTGGATGCTGCACATTGGTGGTGGTTGAGGAGATCCCCCCCTTCTATGTAAAGCGCTTTGAGTGCTGAGAAAAGCGCTATATAAATGTAATGAATTATTATTATTATTATTATTATTATTATTATTATTGGCTATTTGAAAAGGGGGAGGCCCTATGACATTCAATATGTCCTGTCTTAGCTTCCTGTTTGAGTGGAAATTACGTTACATTAAATTAAATTACAATGCACTGAAAGACACTGAGAAAATATGAGAAAAGTATTAGGCAACAAAATGCCTAATATGAGTTTATGTAATGTATTTTTTATCTATCTTCCATAAGTGTTACTGACTGTTGCATGAGCCTTCTACTGGTATTACAGTTTTTCTGAATTGCTAAAACACTAAACCCCATTCTCTGAACCAAATTCTCAATAGTCTTAACCAATTTGTTGAATAAATCACTCTTTTTGTAAAACAAGTTCAGGTAGTTAAAACACTGTTTGCAAATCTCATTCACTTTTTTTTCAAAACTCTAAACACATTCTCACTCACTAAAACACATTTTGCACCGTGATGCACTTATGTTTCAAAATGCTAAACACAGGTAGGTGAAAGTTAAGCACAACTGCAACACAGTGGTCATCGTTTACACACAACGACTCAAAATTGTTCACACTTATTTCTAATGATGTGACCAAACCAACTGTGCATAATACAAGTCAGTTCAGAGTCCCAACATTTATTCAAAATGTTGCACTGAATGTTGATACCAACAATGGATGGAAACAATATAAGAGGGAGAGAAGGAAGAGGATGAGTAAGAGGAGGTGAACAAGCAGGAAGAGGATGAGGATGAGGAAGAGCAGGTGTGGAGAATATTGTCAAGGCTGGATCTGGCTTTAGGGTTTTCCCCTTTGCCTGCATGCAGAGACGACATTGTCTGAGATATGAATAAACTCCTCCGGCCGGACCCAACATGAAGACCTGATGCTGAAGCAGAATAAAATCTCTCTCACTGACCTTGATTTTGCAGTTGCACAACTCTTCTGAGTGTACTTTACTGTAACATGCTTTTCATTTAGAGTTTTTTACTGTAACCTTTTTGGCTTTTGCAGTTGGGTCACTGTATTTTCACAGTATGCAAGTGGTGAATATACAAACATGCGATAAGGCCTACTATTCAATATTCAGTACAATACTATACTTGCAGTGAATATAGTATATAATTTATTCACCTTACTACTGTAAGTTGTCATTACTATATTTTTTTATTTAATTGCAAAATGTGTTTACTTTGTTACAATATACTTTTTTTTCTGTAACTGCATGCTTTGGATTCTGTGTTCTCCATTTTCTGATGTAGTGTCTAATGAATGATCTGTAGTGTTTATAATTTTGACTCGCTGTGTGTGTGATCTGAAAGCATTGTTTGATTTTGAGCACAGATGAAATGGTTTTGAGGCAATTGTTTGATTTTGCCAGAAGAGTCAGCGGTTCTGTGGATGTGGTTTGAAAATTTGGTTTTGTGTTTAAGGTTTTGAGAAAGTGAGTAATGGTTTCAAGAAATGTGTTTTAGCAATTCAGAAAAACTGTAAGCATGTTTCACAGATATGTGTACTGGTAAAACAATATGCATTTTGTATCATAAAGCACGTTTTTGTCATCGTTAAATGTGCAAAAAGTTGATTGCTTTTATTTGTAATTTGTTTTAACAAATGTCTTGAAACATGTAACCTTTTATGAAGCATTTGAGATGGCATGCTGATCTTTTTTTTTACTGTCAAGTGTAGTTTTTTACTGGGGCGTTAATGTTAATTATTCATTATTCATATCATCTCTTCATTATAAATGTTTTCTCCATTTCATGTCTCTTTTAGTTCTATTCTTCAAGAAGGTTTTGCTGTGCTGTGATTGTCCACTGTTATATGATATGTAAATATTGATAACTGATATGTAATCATAACTGATTTGTGTCATTTATGTATTTATGCCGGCAGGATTTAGAAGTGTTCATCATCGTGTCTGTAGTTATAAATGTTTTCAGAAAAGTCATTTCAGTGTCATCTTCACAAAAGCCTGAACCACAACCTTAGTAGAATATAGACCTTTCTTTCTCATTTTATTTTATTTATTTAATTTTTTTTTTTTTTTTTTTTTTACTTTAAGTTTGAAGCACATATAAACTATATTATTTTCTGGATAATAGGAAAGAAATCGAAATATATGTGTATGTTCATGTGATAAGTGCAATTAAAACAGACCTGATTCACTTATAACGGCTGAAGTCTTTTATTAGATTCTTTTGGATTGTTAAAAACCTAATTTTCTGATGCTGTTATGCAAAATTTAGGCAGTACGTTTGTAAAAATAGTAATGATTTAGCTGTAAACTTCAGAAAATCGTGCATTAGATCAAAATAAAAATTGTAATAAACACTTTTTAATTAGCAGTATCTTTTAGACAAAGAAGAATGAGCTTAATTGTACTTTAATAACATGTACAACTTACGGTTTACAAGGTTAAAGCTGCAGTCCGTAACTTTTTTTGTGTTCAAAATGTATATAATAATCGAGTAGTACATCATGAATGCATTTTCCAAACTGTGTTTTTGAGACTGTCTTTTAAGAAGAAAATACTCAGGAATGGTGTTGACCTATGAAATTTGCACATGGTTTGTCTTAAAGCATATTAAACACCACATAGACATATAAACAACATTAAAAGCTTGATTTCTACCACAGGCGAACTTTAACTCTTTCCTCACCACTGACACCCAGACTGGCTCCATCGTCTCTCATAGAAAGACATGATAGAAAACGTGTTCGTATTTGGTGAAGGAAGGAGCATGTCATTTAAAAAAATTGTTTTTAACTTTATTAAGTATCAAATCAAGATCTCTGTTTCGTGAGCAAATCTTTTGAACAGATTCTTTTACATCAACTGGTTCACAATAAATAACATTCATTTGTGAATTCGACTGATCTAGAAGATTAAACTTGCAGTATCTAACAACAACTCAGTGAT
The DNA here is from genome assembly GCA_021464565.1 of Rutilus rutilus. NCBI lineage: Eukaryota > Metazoa > Chordata > Actinopteri > Cypriniformes > Leuciscidae > Rutilus > Rutilus rutilus. The sequence goes on along the minus strand of JAJAQA010000006.1, from coordinate 41,089,484 downwards.
TTTTGATAGTAGAAGCTTAATTCCTTCCGATGGATGTGGTAATATTTGAGTCATTACTAGTGGGTTATCATGATCTTCACTTTAGAATTAATTATATATTATGCATTATTCATGTTAATTATGAACCTGTATATAGTAGTTCTTAGTAGTCCCTTGGGAGGAATGGGGAAAAAACAAGTTATTCATTAGATAATAGTGAACTACCTCATTCAACTGAGCGATATTACTTACTAATTCATTCATTATTAATAGAAAAATTCATTATAAATACATTTGTTATAAGTAGTGTGTTACTCATTTGTTCCTGTGTAGTTATTCATTAATGACAGAACAATCTTATAAAGTGTTACTGTTGATTTCACTGTTAGCTGAAGTCAGACTGTGATGTTCATAATAGCAGGAGAGGAAGAATATTATCAAACTATATTCATAAATGATCACTCTGTCTTTGTTCAGCCAACAGATCAAACCGTTTCATTCTGACTGAGAAGAAGAGGAACCATTACACTATATTTTACCATGAAGAAAATGTATACAATATTCCAATATCCAATATTATCAGTATTAGATGACAAAAATAAAGAATGTTTTCCATGAACAAGAACATTTAAAGTCTTAAAGTCCACATGAATTCAAAATTGACCATATTTACTTTGTTTGCCTAAATTGTTAGTTTTGTGGTGAACAATTCATCCATGCAAGTCAATCCACACAAAAAAAAATTTTTGGCTTTGTAATCTTTAATCAAAATCTGAAAATGCCCCTCCCCTCTGCATTGGAGGACCTTCCCTGATGACGTATGTTTGACGGCTTGGTTTGGGAAACGCTTAACCACTCCCCTCAAACCGTTAGTCTGCTATGAGCGAGAGATGGAGAGGAGGAGCGCTAGAGTAAAACCCTGCCCTCTGTTCAATATATCTTTTCACTGGGAAATACGTCACAACACTGGAGAAAAGTCGTTTGCAACTTCCGGTTCACGCGGACTTTAATAAGAGTCAGAAGGACATTTAAATGTAACTATAAAGTTTCTCTCTGTGTGTGTGTGTGTGTGTGTGTGTGTGTGTGTGTGTACCTGTTTTTCTATCCCGGTGGGGACTTCAACCTGAATGCACACAGACTCATGGGGACTCGTCACAGTGGAGACCTAAATAGAGGTCCCCATGGGTAAACAAGCTTATAAATCATACAAAATAAAAAAATCTGGAAATGTAAAAATGCAGTAAGTTTTCTGTGATGGGTAGGTTTAGGGGTAGGGTTAGTGTAAGGAGATAGAATATACAGTTTGTACAGTATAAAAACCATTAAGTCTATGGAGAGTCCCCACAAAGATAGTGAACCAGACATGTGTGTGTGTGTGTGTGTGTGTGTGTGTGTGTGTAAACTAGGAGGGTCAAACTCTGTCGAGGAAGGATTCACACATCAGATGAACAGCTTGATTGTTTTTGGCGGATGATTTTATTAGATCATCTGAAGAAAATGTTTCAGACGCTTGTTTTGTTCTGTTTGTGTTGGCGGCGTCTGACTGGTAAGTGTCTGGAACAAGCTAAGATGATTTACAGTTTTTCACAGGTAAATCAAGTCAGTATTATTATTGAGAGATCTGCTGTCTCATAATGAATGTGCATTTCTCTTCACATTTTGTATCAGTTCACATTAAATATTATAAAACTGACGCCAGGCTTTGTAAACCAACATAGACTCAATCTGTTCTTGTTCGTGTTCTTCAGGTGCACTGTAAAAAAAAAAGTGTAATTTTACAGGTAATTGTCTGTATTTTTTTACAGAATTTTACCGTTTTGTCATTATACAGCAAATATCTGTAAAATAAAAGGCATTTGCTGTAATTTAAAGGTCCATTGTTAAATTTACAGGTAATTGCTTGAATTTAATTTTAACAGCAATTTTACGTTTTTTAAAAGGAACTTGTCTGTATTTTTACAGAGTTATGTGTAATTTTACAGAAATTAAGTAATATTTTACAGATTTTTTCTGTGAAATTAGAAAACAAAGAAAAGAAGGTATAACTGTGGAAATCAGCATCTATTCAATATGTTTTCCTTACAGACAGATTATTAAGCATGTGGGGGTTAAAGTGAGGTTTTTTTTAAGGTTAAATAAAAGTATTTGTACCATAGACTGTGATTTGTACAAACAGTACCCTACATAGACTACAGTAGGCCTGAATTATTTTTTATTTCACATTTTATTTTATACTCATTTTGATCATTATTATTCTCAGTATAATAATCTAGTATAGTAAAGTATAATAATAATAAACAGTCTTATTCTCCCATAATTTCATGTATATTTTATAAATATTTTTCCAAATCTCTGTTGCTTCACATTCAGGGCTTTGTGTGTGTGTTTGAGTGCGCGCGCGCGATGACGCAGATTCAAATTCATTTCCGCTGTTTACTCCCGCCCACAACGGTTAAGGTTAGCTGATCCGTCGAGTTTGGGCAAGCGGGAGATTTGAATTCAGTCTAGTGAGTCTACTCTCGTGAAGTGGATTGTGAGATCAACAGTGGTTCAAAGCAATCGTATTCATCAAGAACAGCCGTGAGCAGGAGCTCGTCAGTCAGTCCGTTTGGATTCTTCGGAAATAACGCCCTTTTCAGTGAGCCTTGTTCGTCACAGCGAGCGGACATCATGCCAACCGATCACCGGCTGAGGTAAGAGTCTCATTATACTAAGTTACATGTGAACGATATTTTATATTACATTTGTGTTAAGTTTACAGGTTTCAAGCTAACGTTAGCATTCTTAAATGATGTTCAGTTAACTGGCGAGAGCTGGAGGCCAAAACACTGAAAATGTAACGTTAGCATGAGTCTTTACATTTTCCATCTGTTTTAAGAAAGATCAGTTGAACCCACATCTCAAAAGACCTAAAACGAGCTTTCGTAGACATGTTATAGGCTACATATCAAAGTCCGTTTAATTGTCTATAAAATCTTCGTTAATACGCGATAGTAGGCCTATCTGTCAGTAAATCAATCTCTTAAATGGCGGGACATTTTGAAACACTGTCTGGAAGCTGAAAACTCTTCTCTTAAAAATATCCTTGGTTTTAATTATAGTAAAATTATAGTAACCACGTTTTTGGTGGATTTTTGTTACCATTTTTAATAACCACAGTTATACTACAAATAGGCCTACCATGTTTGTTTGTTTTTTAGTTTTTTTCTTTGTGGTTAAACCATAGTTAATTTTCGTAAGGGTTAACGTGGCTATCAAGACTGTTAAGAAAACGAATTCTGTAAATACTGTACTTGATACAGGAAAGCACATGAGACTAGAATATGAACCCAACATGATAAATTGCATATTCTGGCTGCATCTGCTTGCCAACACGTAACGTTAGCTATAGAATGCATACATGTGCATATATTAGGCTTATAAAATAAAAGTTGATAGAATGTTTGTGTTCTGATGAAGAAATTAACTTATCTACATTTTGGATGGCCTGGGGTCATCATAGTAGCCTTTTTCATAGGATACTTTTGATCATTGGTTATGAAAATTGCATTGATCCAGATGAACAGACAGTTACACCCCTAACGTTAGGTGTCTCAGCTCAAAACATCACTGTTAGCCTTTCCTGCTAAGCTTCCAGATCATAGTCAGTTGAGGTTTTGCATTGTCCCAGTGGAACATATTCTGACATGTGTAAATGTAATACTGAGTTGTAAAAAATTGTTTTTGTTTTTTTGTGATTTCAGGTCAAGTGGAAAGCAGAATGATCATGGCAAACAAGGTATGGGAAGTCTACAATGGCCGAGTCTTCTGATTCCATATGATTGCACTAAAAGTGGCAGAACGTTTAATTTGTTTTATACTGTATTTTCCCATGTGAATATTCATTTGATCCTTGTGAGGCCACTGGAGCTGCACAAGGTTTGGTTTTACTACAGTAAGACCACGATTGTGTTAGATTCCACCCATCTATTTATTTATTATTATTTTTTTTATTTTTTTTGTAGTGTAACTAGGCTCTGTCATTTAGAAACATGACTTTTCCTATCACTTAATGACACATATCTCTACCTTTCATTCCAGCCAGAGGATCTGACGGTTGCTGCTCGCATCTCAGCCTACCTGATGGAAAATTCTTCCTTCACCTTCAACTCAACCTTGCCAAGACAGAACTGCTTATGGTTTCAGCCAAACCATGCGACCCTGCTGATTTGCCTTATACAACATCAGAAAGATCTGGCCCTTCCTATCGGAGCCACACAACTCCTTGTCTAAGCTCTTGTTCTATCCAGACTGGACTATTGTAATGCTCTCCTGGCAGCTCTTCCAGCATCAGTCAAACCTCTGCAACTGATCCAGATGCTGCAGCAAGACCTAAACTCACTGCTTCAGATCTGTGTGTCTCCAGAAGCTTGTGTTCTGCAAGTGAACAGCGCCTTGTGGTGCCATCATCCCAAAGAGACACAAAATCACTTTCACTGACCTTTCCCTGGACTGTTCCCTGCTGGTGGGATGACCTGCCCAACTCAACACATTTTCAAGAAACTGCTAAAGATCCATCTTTTCATAAACACTTGACCCAATAATACTAAATCTTTGTTTTAATAATAAATAAATTAACTTGTGTACTGTGCTACACTAACTGGGACTTGTCACTGCACTTGTTGCTTCTATTGTTCTCTTAATTTTAAGTCACTTTGGATAAAATGTAATTGTAAATATTTGAAATAAGTTATATTAGAGTATAAAGGCATACAGCAATTGTCTTTTAATGTGGATATTTTTACATGTTCTAAATTATATACTAAGCTTGTATTTCCTATCATTCACGTATCTTGATGTTCAGTGTTTGTTTAATGAGTAATACTGTAAATGTGCAGGTATTCCGTACTTGTACGTTTAGTTAATTTAACAGAAATTGACTGTACATTTGCTATTATTAAGTACTTAATTAGAGATTGGTCAAAGTTGTGAAACTGGATCTGCAAAAAAATAAAACTGTAAATATACAAACTTTGTACTTGAATTTATGTACTTATTACATTTTTATACATAACTTCATAGTTATTTTACACAGAAAAACTATATATTAAAAGATAATTACTGTAGATAGACAGAGCATTATTATAAAATAAATTTATAAAACCCTAAATTTACAGTTTAACCTTAAAGTTAAATGTTCTTTTTATGTAATTTGACATAATTTATCTGTTTTTCCACGGTTTAATAAGCCATTATTAACAGTAATGTACTGTAATTTAATTAATTTTGACCGTAAAGTCAATTCTGTATTTTTACGGTTTTTGCCTGTAATTTTGTGAAATGGTTATTTGCTGTAATTTAACGGAACCCGTCTGGAAACTTTGCTGCCAGAGATTTACCGTTTTTTTACGGGATTTTTTTTTACAGTGTGTGTTTGCTGTTGAAACAAATGAAATACAGTCAGTGTCAGTGATGGAGGGAGAATCTGTGCTTCTACACACTGATGTTACTGAAATACACACACATGATGACATACTGTGGAAGTTTGGAAACATTCAATGTTTCTGTCTACAGTGAGTACAGATCATTTATATGTTCTTCACATTTATTGACAGTAGTGGCTCTATCCATAAATTAAGGTGAGAGATTCTGTGTTGTAGCGCTAGTTTATGATTGGCCGCTAGTTTTAAATAATCGCTGAACATGCAGACACACTTTAGTATATGTCTAGTGTATTTGCGTAATTCAGCCTGAGGGAGGCGCTCTAGTGCTGATTGACAGGTTCTAAATACACACATAGAATAGAATGTTCAGAATTACCTTGATTTATACGGGCCGTTGAATGCTTGAATCTGATTGGTTGATGAACGTTCCAATGTGTGCAATTATTTTCAGGAAAAGCGCTCGGCTAAAGTAGTTCCAGGCAGATTTTGACCGCATTACGGTTCCGTATCACTTCGCCAATGATTTCAGTTCTTTCAAAGGTCCTTACAGCTTACAACAACAAAAGAACCAAAACCAACAGCGACACTGAACAAGCAAATAAATATAGTAAACAATAGGTTGGTTTCACGTGACGTCACGCTGCTGCATCGCGAGAGCGCGGAGTTAAGATGGAGGGCAGGAAGTGAAATAGCTGAGGAGCTGCCGTCTGAAAAATGCCAATGTTTTGTGTAGTTTACGGCAGCTCCAATCGTTCTAATCGAGAAAAGGGAAAGGTAAATAACAGCAGCAGGATTGCACTGTCTGTGTGCTCTCGTGCATCAATCGGAGTGTCTGGTAATGTTAGATGTAAACAGTGAGAGATCTTGTGGCAGGTGCGACCAGGTGCGACGCTATAGCCTGTGAGGCGGGAGCCGCGAGACGCGCTCCGTTACGGGCAAAACAAGCGAATAAAATATGTTTACTAAATCCTTGTATCTATTTCTTGAAACTGGTTCTAAATTCATACAATACGGACTCTCCGCAATTCACACACGCTTATTCTCTCTCTCTCTCTCTCTCTCTCTCTCTCTCTCTCTAATAACTGCATTAATAACTGCATTATTCTGCTTTCACTGGCTCTAGCCTCCGTTACTAGCTCTAAAATGACTGATCAGAATTATGAATCAGCAACAGAGGCTTGGGATTAGACGCGTAAGAAATTAGTCCTACACACAAGAGAGTTTTAAGGACAGCACGTGCAACACAGCAGAACCCTGACAACATTCACATTACACTAAAGGATTTATATGTTCACTCATTTGGTACGATACTCCACACATCCCTCTGCCAACGGATGTGTTTAGGGGAGAGTGGGGTGAGTTGTGCCAGTTTTTACTCAAAGTGACTTTAAAATGAGGCCATGGCAGTAATGCCTTCAACTTAAGGATGTACATATATTTCAGGATGTGGTGCATCCCTGAGAACAATAACTTTGGATCTGAAATAAATTGTTTCAGAAATATAGCTCTTGGGAAAAAAGTGGTCTCATGGCACAACTTCCCCCGCACCAGGGGGAAGTTGTGCCTTTGGGGGAATACATTGGGGGTAAATTGTGCCAGTGATTTCTGAAGTAAAACAGAACATTTTAATGTTATGAACCGTAATGCTATATGAAAGCAAGATAAATTCAATACAAAATTACTCATTTAAGGTTTATTTAGATATTGTCCCCCTGGAATACCAAAGCATGCGTTTTTCATACTATGGTCAATTGCATAGGGATTTTGTATTGAACATAACTCTGGATCACAGTGTCATAGAGACAAGGGGGCGGGCTCATTTTACTCAGACGACCAATCAGTCTCTCAGGATCATTGTGAAGCTATCAAGCTATGCCCTAGCAACCATTTAGAGCACCATAGCAACACAATATATGATATTTGTGAATCATTTCAGGCAAAAAGGCTTTGGCAATAGATGCCTGTTGACATAGCGCTGTCTGTCAATTATGTAACATATAAGAATAAAGTGACTAGGCTCATTTCTAAAGATCCTATTGTGACATAGGCCACTTAAAAAAGGAATAAAACTTCTCTTTAATTATAGTGCAAACTCAAAACTGAAATCAGTGTTAGCTAAATTAAACAAATAGCAGGCAGGCCTAAGTCAAACAATGATGAGGCATGCCCATCTCCTCACTTCTCAAGATTATCCCCTGTGAGTATGTAGGTCTAGGTGGTCTGGATCTGGCACAACTTAACCCAGGCCCTTTGGCACAAATCACCCCAGACCCACAAGTTTGAAAAACTAGCATGATCCATCAGTTAAGAGCTAACATCATGCTAACTGTATAGACTCATTGTGTAGCCTACTAAAGCACTAAAACATGTGTGAAATGTTTTCAAGCTTGTCTATAATTGTTCAGACACTACAATCAAAAAACCTTAATCATAGAAATTTTACTTTGAAAGGGAAAAAACAGTTTTTTGCACTAAAATGTGCTTAACTCTCATGCCATGTGTCTCTCTTCTTTGGAGGATGAGTAAAAGTGATTGCTTTTCAAAATTATGTGGTCACATGACCAATTTCTTCTATGGTTTTCCAGAAACAAGGGGTGGAACTACTTCCCCCCTGGCACAAATCACCCCACTCTCCCCTACAGTCTGACTTACTAGTTGCTGAACTGATGCTTGAGGTCTGTCCAAATACACACACTTGCTGTCTTGGCCAATTGACAGTGGGTGTACAGCAAAGCGCAGTACACTTAACACACACTAAATCCACACTATCTAAGGCCCTGTCACAAATAGCACACTACATGTGTTCTTGTGGACTTACAGTGGTCACCTGGTGTGCATGTCCATTAAGTCCACAAGACCACAGAGTGTCCCATTTGTCAGTTTAGTTTTCAGAAGGGTGCTCACGAGCTGATATACACACTCGATGCACACGTTTGTCGAGCCGCACAGAAGTGAGCTCCACAGCAGACTTCTACCCGACAGTCAAAGCGGCGTTACATCATGAAATGTGGACTCAGAGGAAGACCGTGAGAGTTTAAGGTGCCATTTGGGACAGGGCCTAATTCTGCTTCATGGTCTTTGAGGCTATACGTAGCCTTTCAAAGCAGTATCTCCATTTGATAGTGTGTACAAACACAGGGAGTCGACACATGCGCTCTAGAAAGTTTCATCTTTGCCCAGTGTCTGCGCTATTTTTCTCCAGAAGTTATGACCAATAAAAATGTCTTTGTATTCTTTTAAGCTAAAGTTGCGTCTCTCATAACCCGTTTGCGCCCCTATTTGACGTCATATCAAGGAAAACATTCCAGTGTCAGTAGCGTGGCTACTGTCGCTGTTCTGCTTTATGACATCAGATCCAGAAGATCAAGAAACTGATATAAGTATTGTGACATATCTTATAAAAATATATTTGTGATTTTATATGGAAAAATAAATCACTGTTTGATGAAAGAAATATATTGAGGCACAAGTATACAATGTACTTTTTATATGATATTCAAATATATGCTTTAAATTTTACTTTGTTTAATCGTATTATTCTCATTATATACTCTTGTTTATGGTTTATATATTTTATATAAGTTGTATTTAGCTGTAGTCTGATCTGAGTAGTGTGAGAGTAAATATTGTGGTGTAATCTGTGATGTGTGATGACCTCTAGCGGTGAGTTTGAGGAACTGTAGATTCATCATTAAACACTGATGCTGTTCAAATGCGGCTTGAATGTTCAGCGCGCGCGCCCATTAAAAAAACACGTAGAAGTCACGCAGTATTTACATACATTTAGATTGATGGAGTGAATTATTTGATAATCAGCTAAAATATCCTGAAACTTGACATTATTAAATGGATAGCAGGTCTGTGGCCATCGCAAACTGTAAATGGAATGGAAATATGAAAGCATTGAAAATGTAAAACAATGTATTTGAAGTCATTTATATATATAATAGGCCTACATGTGCTGAGGGGGTGCTAGATCATTGACGGGGAGCTGCGCAAAACTTGGCCACTAAATATTTAATGATCACAATTAAAGTTTTAATTTTATTAAATTAAGCATTCAGCATTCAATCAAATATTCTAAAAGATGTAGGTAATTATTAATATTAATATTATTTCAACATAATATCTCATTATTTAGACATAATATGTGTGCGTGCAACAAGCAAGATGTGCATTTGTAAATCCGGTGACACGTGAAGATGAAGATGAAGTTGACGATCGCTATCTCCGTAGTGAACGCGCCTATAGAGAAATACACATAGTAATGGATTACATAATCAGAGTAGCCTTTTTCTTTTTTTCGTTTTGAATTATTTTGCTTGAAAACATTTCAAGCTTTGTGTATTTGATGTATTTCTCATGTCTGTGTGAGGCATACACTGAGCCTGAATATAATTGCTTCCAGAAATAATTTTTGGGGGTGCTATCGGGGTGCTTTGGTCTTTCTTGGGGGTGCTGAAGCACCTGCTAGCCCCTCCCTATAGCGCCGCCCAATATATAAGTCTACCTTTAGAAATGGTAAACGTGGTGTAGAAATAAAATAGCAAAAACTAGGCTACATGATATAATTATGAACATATTTTATCATACAGGCTACACAAATTTACAGATGTAACACGAGGAACAATTGATAAGCTATATGCTTTATGCTTTTGCATCTGAACTCTTCATATATTAACATGCAGTTATTAATAGGCTATTTAAGTGCTGTTGTTTACCGGGGTCTACGGTGTTTAACCCTTAAACAGGCAAGAGTAGAAAATGATAAGCAAAAAATAATTTCATGTAATTTTTTATATAATCTGGACTTAAGTAAAACATATCCAAAAGAATTTTTGAAATATTTGATATATTTAGGATTTTATGAGTTGTGACTCCCAGATCACATTGCCTGATTAGGGTATAAAAAAAGGACCAAATCTATAACTGTAACTGCCATTGCATGTTTAAAACAATTATATCCTATACTTCTCCTGATATAATGTTGACAAATTATATATCATTCGAAAGCTTACGAACTCAAGATCCAGCCTGTGAAAACTGTTTTGAAATCGGACCCCGCGTTACCATAAAAATGGTACTTTAACCCCTTAACTGTCACCCCCTTTTTGAGAATGGACATTAAAATGCACTAATTAAACTTAAATGGTTGTAATTCAAGAATGCTTTTGGGTATAGACCTAAGTTTGGTCTTGTTTTAAAGAAAACACTCTGCAGATTATTGCTCAAGTGAAAGCACTTAAAAAATGAAAGTATGAAAAAGTTATGGAAGTTTAAATTTACAGTAAATCAAATATACTGTACTTAATATTCTTTTATATAAAATATCTATTTTACAAAATATTTTTACTCTAAAATTAATATAAAATCTAACCATGTTTTGTTCCAAATTTGAAGTTGATATCACAAAACTTGAAGTTCCCATGAGATTTTGTTTAGGCGTAATACCAGAAATAGCCACCGGGTGACATACATTCCATTGAATTTAACTGTATGCATTCTGCTGTAACAAATTAATACATTTCTGTCCAAATATCACTTCTGTCACAAAATATCAAACCTTGAGACTCAGACCTTTCTGACAATATTTTGTCAAGATTATAAAAGGTTTTGATCATAAATTATGAAACATGATTACGCCCAAAAGGGGTGGAGCCAGAGAAAATAATTTAGACTACCGTTTCTATGGTAACGCAACCTCCAATTTCAAAGCGGTTTTCACAGGATGAATTCTGAGTTTGTAAGCTTTCAAATGATACCTAATTTATGATAACTACTAAAATATGTGATGTAATAAAAAAGGTGATAAAAAGATATTATATTTTAGAGGATAATATATATGTGTGTTATGCTTTTTAGAGGATAATATTATCTTATCATTTTTTTATTGACAAATACTAGATTATATGTTTTATTATGAACTTTTAGCATGAAAACCAAAGTTTCAATTATTAAAAGTGTGTGCGTCGACTTTTTGTGACGAACGCCAGAAACGCCTGTTATGATGTAGATTTTTTGAGGCGCACTCTTGTCATAAATCCATCTATTACTGTTCCTACATAATTCGTAACAAAAAACAGAGCTAGAATATCTATTTAGGAGTCTTAGACCTTTCCAACGATATATAGTTTGTCATGATTAGATTAGGATTTAATTGTAATATAGTGAAATAAAAACTCAAAATACACAGATAGTCAAAATTATAGTTAATCCCTTTTTTATACCCTAGGCAACGTGACTCAGGAGTCACATATATTTCAAAACGTGCTAAATAACAACATGAACAACATATTAATTAATTTTCTTCTTCAGCACCTTAAGACAATGTTCACAATTAATGTTAGCAGTATTATTATTATTTTTCCAGAAGAAAAGTAAGCTTAATATATATTTACTTTTCTCAAAATCTGAATGTCCTGCACCACCGGTAGCCATGATGGATTTAGGTCAGGCTGACTAATTTATCACAAAAAACTTGAAGCAAATCATGTGACCAGCATACTCAAGACAGACCAGGCTGTGATAAATTATAAAAGGATTTGATGAAAAAATCGTTCTTAGGCCCCAAAAAAGACAATAAAAACTATGCGACTCGTGAGTCACGTTGCCTGTTTTAGGGTTAAACTAATGTGATGTTTAATGTTTTTATGGATGCATTATAGGCATATTTAATGTAGGCCTAGTTATTGTTAACAAATGTTCAGAAATAGGTGTAATAATATTCAGCACAAGCGTTTTCAACGAGAAATAAATTAGGGAGCGCGGTTTGCTGGATTTATGCCAAATCATGTAGGTATTTATATGGTTTGCGAACGTAGGTGCTTACAATGTATTTCTGGGATGTGCAGTTACACGTAACTGTGAAACTATTTCTACAATCTATTTCTTTATTTGCTACAATAGACTTTAATTGTATTTATGCTATATTAGGGCTATATGTGGTCCAAAACAGATGAGCGTCTTGGGTTAAATAAACAAAGCCAAATTTTCAAAGTCTTTTTTTGGGCTAAATTTGGACCAAATCAGACGGACCAAGCAAAGCCCAATTTTCAACGTCTATGTTTGGGCTAAATTTGGACCAAATCAGACGGACCAAACAAAGCCCAATTTTCAACGTCTGGGCTAAATGAAGACTATGACGGGCCGACTTGATTTAGCCCAAAAAACAACGTCTTAATGACGTCTGGTGCTGGGTGGGCAGTGCCGCGTCCGACCGAGGCAAGATGAATGAGAAGTTTATTTTAGCAGTCAGAAACTGTCCAATAATGTACGATATGTCTCCGTGTACATACAGTGGTACTCGCCGTGCTGGTTTCGTGAACTCAGAAAGACCAGTATTTGCCCATTTGCTGCAGTTAAATAGCCACGATAGCACAGGGCACTCGCTGTTTCTCATTCATCTTTAATATTATGCATTTAATGTACTGATTCCATTTATATTTAGACTTTTCCTTCCAAAATGTTAGTTTGTAGAGGCAAGGAAACAGATTTGTTGTCTACAACATGGAGTAACATTCGTGAATGTCACTCACAAACATTACTAGGCAACCAGTAGTAGGAACGCCCACTAACGACCTCACCGCCAGCCACTAGTGTGAACGGGGCTTAAGGAGGACACTTTGCTATAACGTTACATGGTAAGTAATTTCTATTAATTTAAGTAATTTATTCTATAATAGATAATATTAATTACTAATGTTGGATATGTTTTGAGTAAATTCCATCTAATGTTATTTATTTGCATTTTATACTCATTAAGAATTTTCTAACTAAAATTTGCATTAACTCACCCTTATGACATTCCAAATGCATGTGCCTTTTTTGATTTTCAGAAAAATATCTCTTTTGTTAGTCCATACAGTGTAAACCAATTTTAAAGCTCAAAATGATTATGGTATATGATGTGACACATAGGCGTAATTCTATGGGGGGACAGGGGGACACGTCCCCCCCAATATTCAAAGAAGGACAATTTGTCCCCCCCAATATTTGATCATACTGTATGATTATGCGGGCAATATCGATGTGATTGCAAATACGTCTTTCTTTCCAGCTCCGAAAATATAAAATCCCGGCCGGTCCATTTCCCAAATCCATTCGACTGGCCTTACACTATACATTAACAAAACCTATTTCTCCTGAAATCCATGTCATGTTTTCCCTATACCTTTAGTATAGCTCGTGCACCGTCAGTGAGTTAGGAAAAACCAAACAGAAGAAGAGTTAAGAGCGCGAAATCTGACAGAGCAGGTGACGGCGGTGTCGTCTCACATGGTGAAATCTCATATGGCAGGTGACGGCGGTGTCCTCGCAGAGAAACCGAAGTACAGTTGTAAATTTATGTTTCCATTTATGGGTATTGCCAGAGTTTTTCCTGCATAGAGAATTATGAGGCGGCTGCCTCCGTCAAATTTCGTGCCGCCTCCGGCTCTCGACAAAACTCGGACAGACAGTCACATGGTCAGATACACTTTCCCCACCGTGATGGTTCTGTTGCGGTTATAAAAATATTTAAAATAATCTAATTTAATACAGTTATAATTTTTCAATGTAAATTATTTAATTTGATTGGTAACAGCCTAGTGTCTTATTATTTTAATTGGATATAGGCTATTTATCAAATTTAAGAATTTAAAATGAAAGATGGAGCATACAGTTAATAAAATTAGGGGGGAAAATGCCCTTTATAAAGGTAGCCTACAAAAAACTATTCTGAGTGTTTTCAAACAGTGATGTAATGAAAAATGGACAATTTTAAGTTTGAAGGGAGTAAAGCCTCTGTTTAGGCTATTAAGGAAATATAATTTTGCCAAAAGAAGAACTTTTATTTTAAATAAATGTTCATTTTAAATCAGCATGTCAGTGTGATATGTTACCATATTATCATGCTTAACACTAAGAATTTGAATAATTGTAATGTGATGATCAGATGCAGATATCTAAATCAGAGAATATCATAGGTTCGGGCGGTTTGCGGGTGGATTATTTATTTTTAACAGTGGATTCGGGTGACTCAAAGTGCACCAGATTAATGAATTTACCTTTAAAATGTACAAAATTTTCTTCCGGGGGAGCATGCCCCCGGACCCCCCTAGAGGTACCAAGTACACAGCTGTCCCCCCCAATGTGTGATTGACAATTTCGCCCTTGATGTGACATGTACAGTATTGTGCATGTAAAAGGTGCACAAGTACTGGCTGATTTAATATGAAAAAGACCAAATTTAAACAGTGTTTGTGTCAGTTTTTCTTGCAGAATTTTTTTTCATGTTTGCATGAGTCAAAATAGCTGCCCAGAGGCATTTCGAAGACAAATGCTAAGGCAATGTTAGCGTGACTTGCATTGAAAGGAGTTTGTAATAAAATATTCAAAATTATTTCAATATTATTTCAGTATTATATAGCCGTTAATTAAGTGGCATCTTCTGTGCCTACTTATCCCAGATTTCTTCTTTTCCAGTTTAGCTTTCCAATAATATATCACCTTAAAATACTGCAAGAAAATACTGCACCGAGAGCATTATGGTGTTGCCAGGAATGTTTATTTATTATAATATAAAATTATTTATTACAGATAATTATAATTATAAAAAAGAATACAGACTAATTTGCTGTCCTTCGTATTGTAACTGTTAAAGGAGAACTCGGTAACTCTAGCGAACTCTACTCACTTCTTCGCTGATTTTCCCTGTTGTTGTCGCATGTTTTCCCCATGAGCTCCCCCTACAGCTGTGGGAGGGTGTATATTTCACAACACGGTCGTAAAAAACTCACTTGCGGCGGCCTCCTCCCCCTCTCTACCGCTGCTCATGTGCGTTTGTTTTGATCGGAGCAAGCCAACTGTATCGTGTGGAGCTATGTCTACTGAGGTGGGTAATCTGGTAATACATCATACATGCGTGTGTGTTTATGTCGAATTGCCGTAAAGCAATTCGTGTTTCGCGCTCGTTCTCGTTCTCGCTTCTCACGAGACTTCCAATTTCTGATATATTCAAAATAAACATAATACAAATTATATCTGCACAAAATGACGCGAATGCACAAGTGAACTACAGTAGTTACGTGCCATTCATTCAGAATGACTCAGCCGCCTCACAAACAGCTCGCCACTAACAAAAGTTGTTTTTCGCGGATTATATTGCTGTAACGGTCAAAAACATACAAAATTATGTCTCAACTCTGGTCTTGGTGAGTAACCTCGTAAAGACAGTCGGTTATGACTTAAATAAACGTGACTGTATAATGAAACAGTAATGGATCCATGCGCTATCTTTCACCATCTGAAAAACAAGGAGACCATAACATGTATGTACAAGGACTGTACTTACAAAACTAATGTTTATGTGGATTTTAAAAGTCACAAACATAGAACACACTCTGGAGCAAGTGATTTCAAGCCTGGGATAGTTGAAAACAAAAATTTAAACTCTGACAGTGAGTCATTCAGAAGTATTTCATGTGATATTTCAGATGATGAAATACCTTGCAGCGATGAGCATGTTGACCCTGCGATTGACAGTGATCCTGTGAACTTGGAAAAAAAAAAATAGAACTTAAATTTGCTTTGGTCCTTTTAAAATTAGAAAACATCTATCTTGTATCTAACAGAGCCATCGATGAACTGCTACAAGAGTTAAGCTATTTGATTGGCTCTATATCACTTCCTATCACACAGAAGACTTTGACTGAAATATTACAGGAACATAGTTGTGAGTTTGACCAATCAATTGTTGAAAAATTAGCTAATGTATTGTGTGAGTCTAATGCAATTAAAAAAGCATTTGGACACAAAGGGCCGCTTTCTACTGCGTGGAGAAGAAAGAGTTACTTCAAGAGACACTTAATGTGGTTGAACCTGTAGAATTTGTACTTGATCCCAAGGAGAAGAAAACTTTCCAGTATGTTTCTATTCTAAAATCACCACTACTTTTCACCTTATTTATAGAACCTCTTGCTGCTGCAATAAGACAGAGTGATAAAATTATGGGAGTTTTATCAACTAACACTAATCATAAAATTTCATTATACGCAGACGACATACTACTATTTGTTCAAAATCCTAAAACATCTCTTACAGAAATAATTAAACTCATCAATGGATATTCTATCATATCAGACTACTCCATAAATTGGACGAAATCAACAATTTTACCCCTGAACATGAAACCACAGGACTAGTTCAATATTAATAATATGACATACTTAGGAATAAACATATCCCAGAACCTCTCTGTCTTCTTTAGCCTCAATTTTAATCCACTGTTGAAAACGATAGAAGATGATTTAACTCGATGGATGAACTATACCGCTTTCCATTATAGGTCGTATTGCAACAGTTAAAATGTGTATTCTACCAAAACTTCTTTATTTATTCACCATGACTCCGGTACAACCAACTAAGAAATGGTTTACATCATTAAATCAAATAATTAACAAATTGTACTGGGAAAAAAAGAATCCTAAAATTAGTGTACAAACACTTCAAAAAAAATAAAGCTCAAGGTGGTCTAGCAGCACCAAATTTTCAGCATTATTACTTAGCATCCCATCTACAATACCTCTGCAAATGGATCAAAGGTGACAACCCCCAAAACCCATGGTTAGAGTTAGAACAAACAGAATGCAAAGAAATAACCATATCTGATCTCCCATCCCTCACAAAAAAAATCAAACAGAACAATATTTTTAAGATTAACGATAATGATTACAGTTTTTCTCAATTGCTTAAACACTATAACCAGGCTTTTGAACTAAAATTTCAAAACCATAATGCCATTTATCAAAAAGCCCACCCATTTCACTAAACTATAAACACTATTCCCTGCTTTGACACATGAGTCAGATTTCTTGAACTTTCACTGCAAAACTTTACACACATATCCCTTCATTTATCATTGCCCTACACAATGTTGTAATTTAGAAAGCACTAGCATTCAGCACAGCTTCAGCTCAATTAGCACACAATCACCCAGGAGGAAACACAAAGAGTCAAAATTTAACACACATCAATCAGATCCTTCAATAGATAGATAAGGGGGCCCAAATCAGTTTATTGAGTTTTGGAACAATGGATCCAGAAAGACATGAAGGAAGAGATCGAGGAGGGATAAGGAGGAGGAGGAGGAGGAGGAGGACGAAGGGCAAGAAGACAAGCAGTCTCAGATGAAATTCAAGCCACTCTAGTTGCCCATGTCTTTGTCAATGGTATGACTATGAGGAAGGCTGGGCTACGAGTAAGGCCAAATTTGAGTTGCTTTACTGTCGCCTCGAGAACCTTCAGGGAGGAGTGGTGGCGAACAGAATTATATCACTGAATAAGAAAAAAACATTTCCAATAGTCTTTGATGAGGTGTATTTTCTTGCAAGAAAAGGCCAGCAGTCGAGTAAAAAAAAGAGTAAATTTTTTGTGTGTGTGTAGTACATGAATGAATAAAAATGTGCCAATGTATCCATTGGTTGTGTCTTTTGTGTTCATCATGTGAAAAGGTTTGTGAGGGGGGGGGGAACCACAAGCAACATAACTTACCAGTTTTGGAAATGTTGTTTTGAATTTATTGCACCAGTGTGTTAGACTATGTTGTAGTGTGTGTGATTTTGAGGGCTTGTGTGTCCTGTCTGAGGCCAAAGTTTGGTTTTTCAGCAAGAGTGAATGGTTTTGAGTGTAGAGCTTCATTTTGACCTGAAAATAGGATGTTTGGGGAATTGGGTGAGACGTTATGGATTTGTGTTTACAGTTTTGAGAATATGAGGCATAGTTTCAAGAAATGTGTTTAAGCAATCGAGAAAAACTGTAAAATAACTCTCAATGCTTGGTGGCAAATTCCCAGCAAACACATTTACGTTGTGGCAACGTCTCTGGCACGTTGCATTTCTGCTATGCCAACGTCGCTGTCTACGTGCTCGCAACATTGTAACAACGTAGAATTGTAAGACGTGACAGGGCTGTAGCAACGTTGTTGCGCGACATTCAGCAACTGAGAGACGACGTTCTGGCAATATGGTGCATTTTGTTAGATAATTATATACTTTTATCGTTTATTGTTTATCTATATTTTTATTTAATAGGGCTATCAACACCTGCAAGTGTAGCCTACAATTTGAAGAGTAAAAATGACAGAAAGTTTAGTTAATTCAACTTTATTAAAACTGCATTTAATCAAATTGCACTTCCAAAAGTCATACATTTGTGAAAAATAAAAAATAAAAATAAACGAATATACAAATTTATTTTAAGTATAATAAATAAAACATAAAAAGCAAAGGCAGATCAGAACATTTAATGAACAAAACCGGGTCTGTATGGCAGACAGTAGCCGAAAGCAGGTATCACCGGGGAAACATCCACAAATCCAGAGGAGCAAAGAAACGAATGAGACTAACGTTAAATAGCGGAAAAATCAAATGACAAACTAAACAGTGCGAGCGAGGCTACAATCACATTAGAAATTAAAGCTGTAGGTTGTGTTTGATAGCTGAGGTAACTGTTAGGCTAAACGCAATACTCACGTATCCTTGCTCGATGATGAATGAGAACACAATGAGCCCAACAACAGGTGGTTGGAATTAAAAAGTCTGATTTTCCCGCTTCAGGGCAGTGACGAGTACATTATGTATAGTCCAGTGGTTGTCCTGACAACCTAGGCACAACCTTAAGCAATGGCCCTGAACGGTGGTTTAATGTCAACATTGTGACAACGCTGTAACAACCTTCACTACACAACGTAGTTATAGCAACCTTTTGGCCACGTTGTTAAAACGTTGTTAGAAGGTTGGCTACGTTGCGCCAACGTTCTGTGTTTGCTGGGTTAATACATTGACAAAACATGAGCTGATACCACACATCAACTCACCTATATGGCATAATCCTGATTTTACTATCAACAAAATTCCGCTTAACAATATTAAATGGAAAAAGAAAGGTATCACATATCTACATCACTGGCAACACCTTCGCTACATTTATAGAATTAACTCAGAAATTTAATTTAGGAAAAGAACAGTATTACTATTACTTACAAATCAGGAATTCTATTAAAACCACAATTGGAAACAAAGACATTGCACAGCCTCCCCCAATTCTAAAACATATCACCACAATTAGTAACTCACTAAAAACACTTACAGTAGTAAATTATACACCCTAATATCATCTATAGACTCTAAAAACAATAGTAGCACCAGTTAAACAATGGGAAAAAGATCTCAATATCAACACAAATGAGGAATTTTGGAAAACAACTGGCAGAAACACCTATCATAAGTACAAACATAAACATCCAGTTAATTCAGTATAAAATTATACACAGAACACACATAACACAGCGTAAGATGTTTAAAATGGGACTAATAACTTTCGATAGATGTACTAACTGCAGTTTAAATACATCAGACACTTTCCTTCATGCATTCTGGCTATGCCCACCGGTTCATCAGTTCTGGATAGATGTCATTGATAAACTATCAGAGTTTTTTAAAATTACAATTAAAGCACTTCCATTATTATGTCTTTTAGGTGACACATCTCAAATTAATCCTCCCTTTGAACATTCAAAACCTCTGCTCATATCTCTAGCTATCGCCAAAAAAACAATACTACTCTGTTGGTTGTGCTCACGGGCAGTGGTAGTGGTCCCCAGGCCTAGAGAATAGTGTATATTTGCAATAATTTTATTGACTGGCCTAAAATATAGTATTATTATTATTATAAATTACAGTGCTACCACTACTCCTACTGCTATTATCATGAATATACTATTGTTACTACTACTACCACTACTTTTGCCACTACTATTATTATTTTTGTTATAATAATAATAATAATTATTATTATTAGTAGTAGTAGTAGTAGTAGTAGTAGTAGTAGTAGTTGTATGAATACCAATTTTACTACAACTCTGTCAAAATTATTATGATTTTCTTAAATTGCCTATATCTATATCACTAAAATATCTCATTGCTTAAACTTACCAACGTACCTGCATACAACACTATATTGATATATTTATATTTAGTTGTTTTCTTTTTCTTTTCTTTTTTTTCTCTTTTTTTGTTGTTGTTGGGTGCTCTGTATGTCCCTCTCTCTTCTGTATTTGTATATATGTCATTGATCTTTTACTTTGTATAAAGCTACAATGTTTTAATTTGCAATAAAAAAAAAAAAAAATAAATCTTTGCAGCAAATTCTTGAATGTCAGACTGTATTGGATCAGGCTAGGAATTTGAATGACACAGATGAACTGAAACAACCAACTGAACAAAATGGTTCTGTGCAGGTTTACAAATCATTTCATGATGGTGCCTTTTTCAAAGAGAATGATTTTTTATGCCAGCAGAAAAGTATTTCATTGATATTATATGTTGATGATTTTGAAATTTGTAATCCGCTGGGTACGTCACGACGGAAGCATAAAATCTGTGGCATTTATTGGGTTCTGGGCAATTTGCCACCATTGTATCACTCATCTTTGTCTTCCATCTACTTGGCTGCTTTAATCAAAAGTGATGATCTAAAGTCCTTTGGTTATGGAAACGTTTTAAAGCCTTTGATTAATGATCTTGTCATTTTAGAACAGAGTGGTATTTTTGTGTCAAAGTTAGGCAGAACAGTAAAGGGGAGAGTTCAGTATGTGGTAGCTGACAACCTTGGGGCACACAGCATTGCTGGATTCGTTGAAAATTTCACAGGGTCTCGTGTGTAGATTTTTGCACTGCGGAAACAGTTCAAATTCAGACTACAGAAGTGAACAGTGGATGTTTTTGTCTCAGGACCAAAGAAATTCATGAAGAACACCTAAGACAACTTCAGGACAATGGACTGGCAAACTATTATGGTGTAAAGAAACAATGTACTTTGTCGAAACACCTTTTATATTTTGATGTGACATCTGGGTTCCCACCGGACGTTGTACATGATCTTTTTGAAGGAATTGTACCTTTTGAGTTGTCACTTTGTCTTAGTGTATTTATAAAAAAAAATACTTCACCTTACTTGAACTGAATGCAGCAATAAGATCTTTCGATTTTAAGGGGACAGACAAAACAAATAAACCTCATCCAATCCCTCTTCATTTTGGCAAAAAAAAAAAAAAAAAAAAAATGTTGGAGGGAATGCCCATGAGAACTGGAGTTTAATTCGATTTGTGCCATTGCTGATTGGTCAGAAAGTCCCCTGTGAAGAACCAGCTTGGCATGTTTTAACGGACTTGAAAGGTATTGTAGATCTAGTTGTTTCTCCAATTCATACAGAGGAATCCATTGCTTATCTCAGTTTCAAGATTTCAGAGCACAGAATTCGGTTTCAAGAGGTTTTCCCTGACTTTAATCTCAAACCTAAACACCACTTCTTGGCGCATTATCCACACCTGATTCGTCAATATGGACCGCTTGTTGCGTTATGGACTATGCGTTTTGAAGCGAAACAGTTTTTTTAAGCGAGTTGCAAGAAATATAAAGAACTTTAAAAATGTGCTCCTTTCGCTTTCTGAGAAACATCAGTATCAGACGGCACATCACTTGTATACATGCACTTTTCCCAGGCATCAACTGGAAGTGTCAGATGTTTCAGCTCACATTGATGTCCTTGACAAAGGGATCTCCAATGGATTGAGAGAAAAGTTTTTAAATGTGAACACCGTGCACCTAGCTAACAATGTGACGCATAATGGTTTGAACTACAAAAGGGGGATGATCTTGATTCATGGATCTGTTGGAGGACTGCCAGACTTTTGTGAAATAATCCAAATGGTTACTATGGAACAAAGATTGATCTTCATTGTCAAGAGACTCAGTGGGTGGTATATTGAACACTACAGAGCTTATAAACTCGAAACCTCCCCCGTTAAGGAAGTGGACCTTATTGAGCCTCAGGAACTGCAAGATATATATCCCCTGGCTGATTACAGAGTTGGAGGAATGCGTCTTGTTACCCTTAAAAGATACGTCCATTTGTAAAGGGTAAGGCCTATGATTTTTTCCAGTGAAAAAAGACCCTGCTATTTTGTTGATATTTTGAGTTAAGAGCTAATGTAAAATCAGAGACAATTGTGATGTCAGTATCTGCTTGGCTATTGAAGTAAACCACTGCAAATATTTCTGTATAGATTTAAAGCATCATGGCCCGGTTTCACAGACAAGGCTTAGCCTAAGCCTTAGATTAGGCTTTAGTTCAATTAGGATATTTAAGTATATTTTATAAACATACACTAGGAAAAAAAACATAACTGGTGTACATCTTGAGACAAAACAATGGTATGGCACTGACAAATTTTAATATGTCAGTATAAGATGCTTTCAGTTAAAACCACTCAAACATGCATTTTAGTCTAGGACTAGCTTAAAACTTGTCTGTGAAACCGGGAGTATATCTGCATATTACTCAAGGTATTTAGATAGCCCCACATGTGTATGTGGACTGAAGATTCAATATGGGTTTGGCATGAAAGTTTGTTGTGGTCTATCACTTGCAGTAAATGTGACTGAAGGCATGCATATTGAATTGAAATTGTTAAAGGTTTAAATGCTGGAAAAAGTGCAAAAATATAAACATTCTGAATTTTTAATGTTCAGTATTCTGAATGTTTACATACTAAAAAGATTTAATGTCTTCCCATTTGGCACATACTAATTGAGTAACTTCTGTCTTTCAGATTGCCATGGCTGTATCAAAACCTGCAAGACTGAAAGTGATTTTAGGGGAGGACAACATCGAAAAACTCAGCCTTCCTAATGGCATACCGGAGTCACTTGAAGACCTTCACTGCTCAATTAAGACGACCTTTGGGATACAGGGCAACATCAGACTTCAGTACATGGATCAAGATTTTGGCAGTGATTTCTTCAATCTGAATTCTACCAATGACCTTAAGGATTTGGGAACAGTCAAGGTGATTCTTCATCAAACCACTACAGATCTCAATACCACTGAGGTTGTATTGTCTCATTCCACAACATTTGACTTGGATGAAACAGTTTATATGGCTTCAAATGACACATCAAATGTCACACTAAAAATGTCATCCCCTGAATCTCTGTTTTCACGAAAAGAGCAGTTGCCAAAGGACTTTGCAATTCCTCATTTTTCCTTTGAGACTGAACTCCAGCTAGAGCATGGGAATTCTGAATACCTTGCAAGTGGGAAACTGCTTATTGTCAGCTATCGTACAAAGTCTGATATCCTAAATCGACTAGCAGAGGAAATTTTCAAATACAAGGCCTACCCAGACGATACACACTTCTACATAGTTGCAGAGGCCTTGATCAAGAAGCACCCTTGTCTGAAAGAACCTGCCTCTTCCAGTGTATGGTCTGGTTGGAAACAGCGACTGAAGTATAAAATGGGAAATTACAGGACCCAACTCAAAATGCAGGGGTGTGTCTGTTAACTCGCTGAAAGCCAAAGCAGCCACAGATGGTTTCCCTGCAAAAAAAAAGAAGAAGCCGAAACGTGCAGAAGCAAACTTTTACCCTTCCCTTCCTGTTGGACAGAGTTGTGAGAGTCTTGAAAAAGAAAGACTTGAACTTTTAACAGAGGCTGAAAAAAGGAAAAATGAAAGTGTTGTCAGGGATTTCAGGGCGAGGTGGCCTGCGCTTTTCAGACATTACGAGGTATTGAAAAAAGAAGTTAAAGTTCTAGTTCCCTTTCGTTGTCACTCCGAGTTACGTCGGATGACGACGAATGGGGTATCGCTTAGAAAGCCTGTCATCTTCGAGTATATAAAACGAGCCAATGGCAATGAAATGCCATGGGTCTGCGGAATTTGCATAGCGTAACTCCGCCCCACCCTGGGGGTATATAAGGAAGTGCGCTGGCAAAATGCAGATATGTTTTCGCTTCGGAGCCAAGTTCATTACTTCACTCCACAGCCAATTCTGAGTTATCATCTCTTTCTCTTCGAGACGAGCCTCTCTCCAAGTGTTGGTGTGACAGCGAGTTCCAGCGAGTGCACATTCCCTGCTTATCTGTGCAGTGATTTGCCAGTGTGTGTGTGTTCTCTCCCTGGTCGCTTCAACATTTGCGGAGAAATCTCCTTTCTAAAAGAGCTTACACGGTGCACGTCTTTTTAAAGATGCCTCGCCCGTGTACTTCTGGTTGCGGTCTATTTGTTTCTGATTCTGATGGGCACAATCTCTGCCTTGTGTGTCTGGGTGCCGAGCACGCTAAGGCAGCGTTTGTGGATGAGTCATGTTCCCACTGCGGGAACATGCCCATCGCACGGTTACGGTCGAGACTCAATGACTCTGATATAGTAGAGTCCCCTAATCCGCACCCCGATCTACGAGCTCCGCGAGAGCTGGTACTTCGGCTGGCGAAGGGTGACCTGAGGGTGACGGTGTGGAACCAAGCGCCGACTATTCCACGCTCCACACCCCCCTCTACCTCCGTGCAACCCGCGAGTGTTCCGAATGTGACCGCGGTACAGTCCTCTGACTTGCCGCGGGTCTCATTCGGCGCTCCAGATGAAGATTCAATGTCGATCGCTGCATCTCAAGGTGGGCAGGAGTCCTCGGGAAGTGATGGTTCGGCTGTGCTGCCACCCTCGGGTGTGCCAGCATTGCCCGAGTCAGATCCCGAGCTGACGGCCATGCTTTCCCGGGCAGCCGCGGCCATTGGACTAGAGTGGTCCCCGCCACCTGGTCCAGTGCGCTCGCGGCTGGACGATTGGTTTTTGGGTGCGGCCGCTGACCCTCGTCGGCGTCCAACCCCAATGCCTTTCTTCCCGGATGTGCATGAGGAGGTCACAAGGTCCTGGAAGGCACCCCTGTCTTCCCGTGATCGCTCGGCGACCTCCTCCGCCTTGCCTCCTCTCGATCAGGCGGCCGCCAAAGGGCCACTGGGGTTCCCCAGGTTGAACGCTCTGTTGCGATGCAACTGTGTCCTCAGAGTGCTTCTTCCCGCGGTGACCCTAAGCACCCCTCCAAGGCCTGTAGGTTCTCCTCCACGCTTGTGGCGAAGGCCTATAGAGCTGCGGGGCTGGCGGCCTCCTCACTGCATGCCATGGCGACACTCCAGGTCTACCAGGCCCAGATGTTGCGTGACATGCACGAGGGGATGTCTGACCCAGGGCTCTTTGATGAGCTGCGTGCCGCCACCGACCTCGCTCTCCGGGCGACGAAGGTGACCGCACGCTCCCTGGGTCAGGTGATGTCCACCTGTGTGGTCCAGGAGCGACACCTGTGGCTCAACCTGGCTGATATGCGGGAGGCCGAGCGGACCCGGTTCCTCGACACCCCCATATCCCAGGCTGGCCTCTTCGGCGGAGCAGTCGAGGACGTTGCCCAGCAGTTCTCGACTGCACAGAAGCAGACTGAGGCTTTAAAACATGTCCTGCCCCGGCGGCCCGCTGCTCCGGCAGCGCAGCCGTCGGCACAGGTGCCTCAGCCTGCGCGCCGCCGAGGACGCCCTCCTACGGCTCCCGCCCCTCCCGATCGGCCCCAGCAGTCCGCTGCTCCCGGGTCGCGTCGTGGAGGAAGCCGTAGGAAGGCGTCACAGCCCCCTCCAGCCCCGCGCCCCGCTAAACGCCAGGCCAAGCGGCGCTCCTGAGGGTGGCTGCTCAGAGATGACACCCAGTTCTGTGCAGGAGACGGTAGCAGGGCCGCTCCTTCCCCCGGTGGAGGGCCGGGGGAGAATCCTTGGTTTTCCCACTCCCGCTGCTCGTCCCTCGACGGGCAGCACCCTAATGTGGTTAAAGACAGAACTGACTCACTCATCTCTGAGCACACAGAGTTCTCGGATGACAGCATGCGCCGCCCACGGGCCACGCTCCTCTCATCCCCCTCTGTCGCCAGTCCCCTGCCAGAGCACGCCCCCGTGGGACGCTGGTCCTCCCCTGGCCTCCTCTGGCAGGACATGGCAAATGACCGTGCCCCCGCACAGGGCCGCTATGCCACCCTCGCCTGGGCCGGTCATTCTGCCTCGCTGCACCACCGACGGTACGTCTGTGGTTCGTATGACCCCGCTGGTACAGTTTTTGGGGGCCTGGCTAGAGCTCCCCAGGCTGTCCCGCTGGGTCGCGAGAACCATCAGGCTCGGCTACGCCATTCAGTTCGCGCGGTCTCCTCCCCGCTTCGCGGGAGTCCGCTCCACTATGGTCAGTGGCAATGCCCCTATCATGAGAGCGGAGGTCGCCACCCTACTGGCGAAGGGTGCGATCGAGACTGTCCCTCCAGCCGAAATGAGGTCCGGCTTCTACAGCCCCTACTTCATTGTACCAAAGAAATCCGGTGGATTACGACCTATCCTGGACCTGCGCGTCTTGAACCGCTCCCTTCACAGGCTGCCGTTCAAGATGCTCACGGCCAAACGCCTTTTCGAATGCGTACGGCCACAGGATTGGTTTGCAGCGATCGACCTGAAGGACGCCTACTTTCATGTCTCCATTCTTCCTCGACACAGACCGTTTCTTCGGTTTGCTTTCGAGGGGCAGGCATACCAGTACGCGGTTCTCCCCTTCGGGCTAGCCCTGTCTCCTCGCGTCTTCACGAAGGTCGTCGAGGCAGCCCTTGTTCCTCTCCGGGAACACGGGGTTCGCATCCTGAACTATCTCGACGACTGGCTGATTCTAGCTCACTCTCGAGATCAGGTTTGCGAACACAGGGACCTTGTGCTCCGGCACCTAGCTCGTCTGGGCCTTCGGGTCAACTGGGAGAAGAGCAAACTCTGCCCAGTGCAGAGGATCTCTTTTCTCGGTATGGAAATCGACTCGGTCGCCATGTCTGCGCAGCTTACGAGCGAGCGCGCGCAGTCACTGCTGACTTGTCTTCGTCAGTTCGAAGGCAAGAGTGCGGTCCCACTGAAACGTTTTCAGAGGCTCCTGGGGCATATGGCATCCGCAGCCGCTGTAACGCCGCTTGGTTTGCTTCATAGGAGACCGCTTCAGCTTTGGCTTCGCGATCGAGTCCCGAGGTGGGCATGGCAACACGGCACGCTCCGAGTTCCAGTGACTCCGACCTGCCGTCAGACCTTCACCCCGTGGTCGAACCTCAGTTTTCTACGGGCCGGAGTGCCCTTAGAACGAGCTTCCAGGCATGTTGTTGTGTCAACAGATGCCTCCACCACGGGCTGGGGTGCCATGTGCAATGGACATGCTGCCGCGGGCTCCTGGACAGGACCCCAGCGCCTTTGGCATGTCAATTGCCTCGAGTTGCTGGCCGTATGCCTTGCCCTGCACCGCTTTCGGGCGTTGCTCAGGGGTCAACACGTACTAGTCCGATCAGACAATACCGCCACAGTAGCGTACATCAACCGTCAAGGTGGTCTACGCTCCCGCCGTATGTCGCAACTCGCCCGCCACCTCCTCTTATGGAGTCAGAAGCATCTGAGGTCGCTTCGAGCCATTTATATTCCGGGACACCTGAACCAGGCGGCCGACGAGCTGTCTCGAGTTCGGCCTCTCGCTGGAGAATGGCGACTCCATCCCCAGTCGGTCCAGCTGATTTGGGATCAGTTCGGGGACGCTCAGGTAGATCTGTTTGCCTCCCACGACTCGTCCCACTGCGACCTGTTTTATTCCCTGACCGAGGCCACGCTCGGCACGGATGCACTGGCGCACAGCTGGCCGCGGGGCCTCCACAAATATGCGTTTCCCCCAGTGAGCCTTCTTGCGCAGATCTTGCGCAAGATCAGGGAGGACGAGGAGCAGGTCATTTTGGTTGCCCCGTATTGGCACAACCGCCCCTGGTTCCCAGAACTAGTACTCCTCGCGACAGCACCTCCCTGGCCAATTCCTCTGAGGAAGGACCTGCTTTCTCAGGGACGGGGCTCCCTCTGGCACCCTCGTCCCGATCTTTGGAACCTCCACGTGTGGCTCCTGGACGGGACGAGGTAGGTTTGAGTACCCTACCACCAGCGGTGGTGGCTACCATCACTTCCGCTAGAGCATCGTCCACGAGACATGTCTATGCGTTGAAGTGGAACCTCTTCGTCAACTGGTGTTCTTCTAAACATCAAGAACCCACGAAATGCACGATCAGTGTCGTGCTTTCCTTCCTGCAAGAAGGGTTGGAGCGAAGGCTGTCTCCCTCCACCCTGAAAGTGTATGTTGCCGCCATTGCCGCACATCACGATGCAGTTGAAGGTAAGTCTCTGGGGAAGCACGACCTGATTATCAGGTTCCTGAGAGGAGCGAGGAGACTAAATCCTGCTCACTCTCCTCTCGTTCCCTCTTGGGACCTCTCAGTGGTTTTAACTGCCCTGCAGAGTGCTCCCTTTGAGCCTCTGCAATCAGTGGAGCTTAAGTTCCTGTCAATGAAGACAGCGCTCCTGGTTGCATTGGCCTCTATCAAGAGGGTAGGGGACCTGCAGGCTTTTTCGGTTGACGAAGCGTGCCTGGAATTCGGGCCGGCTAACTCTCACGTGGTCCTGAGACCCCGGCCTGGATATGTGCCCAAGGTTCCTACCACTCCCTTTCGAGACCAGGTAGTGAACCTGCAAGCGCTGCCCTCGGAGGAGGCAGACCCAGCCTTGGCACTGCTCTGTCCAGTACGCGCCCTCCGTGCTTACATAGACAGAACGCAGTGTTTCAGGACCTCAGACCAGCTCTTTGTCTGTTATGGTGGGAAGCTGAAGGGAAAGGCTCTCTCCAAGCAAAGGTTGTCTCACTGGATAGTGGACGCCATTGCTTTGGCATACCAGCAGCAAGGTCGACCGTGCCCCCTTGGTGTGAAGGCTCACTCCACTCGGAGTGTGGCCTCCTCTCGGGCTCTAGCACATGGTGCCTCGCTAACAGACATCTGCAGAGCTGCAGGCTGGGCGACACCAAACACATTTGCGAGATTCTATAATCTCCGAGTAGAGCCAGTTTCTTCTCATGTACTCGCTTCAACTAGCCGGTACTAGATTCTGCTCAGGTGTCTTCGCTTGCTCGCCATTCCTCTCCACGGACGGGATACGTGCAATATTCTCCTCAGGTGAGCCTAATAAGCCCTGAGTCTCCTCCAGCACTGTTGACGTCAACGCCAGAGTTATGCCACCGGCAGCTCTTGCGCTTGGCTAGGTGCCTCCATGTGCATGGTTCCCCCTCTGGGCGACCCCCACATGTGTATTCCACTGTAAGCCTCTCTGAGCATGTGTCTTTCCCTCGGCAAGCCACCTTGCCACCCCTGGGGTTGAAATATTCCACCTGCGGCTGGACACCCCAGTGTTACTTCGTATGCAGCCCTTCGGGGTCATATGTGTATTCCAAGTCCCCCCCTTCGGGTTGGGCATGATTGCATATTTCCACTGAGATATGCTTCCCAGTGTACCTTGGTATTCCTGTGTTAAGTAGGAGTCCTTCGTCCGTGCCAGTCTCACGACAGGGAGCTCAGACTTACGCAGGGCACTGGAAGACAGTCGAGAGGTGGCGTGATTACACTGGGAACCCCATTCGTCGTCATCCGACGTAACTCGGAGTGACAACGAAAGGGAATGTCTCGGGTACGTATGTAACCCAGTAGGGAACGGAGACGTTACGTCTCCCTGCCACTTCCGCTGTACCGCTGGAACGCCTGAGTTCAGTCTCGGCTCCTCAGCGAAGACATATCTGCATTTTGCCAGCGCACTTCCTTATATACCCCCAGGGTGGGGCGGAGTTACGCTATGCAAATTCCGCAGACCCATGGCATTTCATTGCCATTGGCTCGTTTTATATACTCGAAGATGACAGGCTTTCTAAGCGAAACCCCATTCGTCGTCATCCGACGTAACGTCTCCGTTCCCTACTCAGGGAACGAGGGTTACATACGTAACCGAGACGTTTTACTGGCTAAATACATTATTTGAGTTGATATAATACAATTTTGCATGTACAGTTTGACTGTTGTTGACACTTTTTTTTTTTTTTTTTTGATTTCAGATCAATGCAGAGTTCCATAGGCTTATGGCTGTTCCACTGGAAGACGCTCTCACAGTTAAATGTATACATGAGTCAACTAATTGGAGTAATCCGTTCCAAAGGAGGAGCAACCCGTGAGAAGACTGCTGAATTTTTTCACATTTTGGATCAGGTATGTCAACGTCAACTACACAATCTTATTTTAGTCACAGTATGTTTAACAGTAACATTTAATTGTTAAATACTTGTTTTATAGCATAGAAATTTTAAATTGTCATCACCACCCAATCAAAATGGACAATTTAAAAGTGATAGTTCACTCATAAAATAAACAAATGCTGTTGATTTATCATCCAAGATGTAGGTGACTTTTTTTCTTCAGTAGAACAGTAATTTTTTTTTTTTTTTTTTTTTTTTGCTGAAACTGTGGTCCATTGTGATTCATTTTATGCAAGTCAAAAAGAGTAAACAAAAATAGTAAAACATACAGGCAAAACAAAATTAATACCTGTGGGTCCTGACAATTCATTGAGGTTTTATGGAGCAAACCGATCGGTCTATGCAAGAATTATTTTTTTTGACTCTCAAAGTGACTTTAGCCATTGTCTTGCATTATATGAATCACAGAGGACTACGGTTTCAGCTAAAAAACTGCTTATACTGAAGAAAAAGTCACCTACCTACATCTTGGATGGCCTGTAAATTAACAGAATTAATTTAGAATTAATTTCTTGATAATTTACTTACCCCCATGTCATCAAATTTGTCTTTCGTCTTTGTTACTTCAGTTAAAAAGAAATTCAGTTTTTTTTAGGAAAACATTCCAGGATTTTTCTCCATATGGTGGACTTCACTGGGGCTCAACAGGTTGAAGGTCCAAATTGCAGTTTCAGTGCAGCTTCAAAGGGCTCTACACAATCCCAGTCGAGGAATAAGGGTCTTATCTAGTGAAACGATCTGTCTTTTAAAAAAAGAAAGAAATGTATACTTTTTAACCACAAAGGCTCATCTTGCACTAGCTCTGCGATGCGCATTTATGCAATCACTTATGATTCATGGTCACTCATGACCGTAGGTGGAAGTATCGACCCAGCGGTAGGGCGAAAAATAAAATGTTCTCCTCCAGCAAAAATAAAATGTTCTCCACCAGCTTCAAAATCGCCTGACATCGTTGTTTTACCTTTTTTGTGACAGGGCGTTTGAGTTAGTCTTTGCACTTTCGCTTTGTAAACACTGGATCGGTACTTCCGCATGACCTTTTCAGTGTGATAACATATTGCTTGAAGTCGTAGATGCGCATCGCAGAGCTAGTGCAAGAGGAGCCTATGTGGTTAAAGTTTTATATATATAAGGGATAATGTATAGCGAGGCGGTTGTTATAGCGAATACAACCCCGACAGGCTGAACGGGACCCCGACGCAAAGCGGAGCTTGAATCAGCCTGAAGGGGTTGTATTCGCTAGAACAACCGCCTCACTATACATTATCCCGCTTATTACATGGCTACCTACAAAATAAATAAATAATTTGACACAAAATATTGATTTAAAAACGATTGTATTGCTTCCACTAAAGAAAATAGTCCGTTCCGCATCCATAGCAACGGTATATATATATATATATATATACAGTGTATATATATAATACATTTTTTTTAGAAAATGACCGATTGTTTCACTAAATAAGACGCTTATTCCTCGTCTAGGATTGTGTCGAGCCCTTTGAGGCTCCACTGAAACTGCAATTTGGAGTAGTAGTTAAAGTCCCTATATGGAGAAAAATCCTGTAACGTTTTCCTCAAAAACCATAATTTCTTTTCGACTGAAGAAAGAAAGACATGAATATCTTGGATGACGTGGGGGTGAGTAAATTATCATGAAGTTTTAATTCTGAAGTGAACTAATCCTTCACAGGGTTAGTTCATTCAAAAATGAAATTTCTTTAATTTATTTACTCACCCTCATGTCGTTTCAAACCCGTAAGACCTTTGTTCATCTTTAGAACAAAAATTGAAATATCGAAATCTGAACCACACATAGGCAGCAACATCATTGCACTTTTCAAGGCCCAGAAAGCGTGGTTCAACCTTAATGTTATGAAGTGACAAGAATACTTTTTGTGCGCAAAAACAAAACAATTATAATGACTTTGTTCAACAGTTTTTTTTCTCTCCTGTCGGTCTCCTATGCTGTTCATGTAGTAAATTCAGTGCAGAGCTTCTGGATTCCATGCCAGAATACTGGCTCAGTATTGGCAGACGCTGTACACGTGAGCAGCACAACGCATATGTATGATGCTGACGCAGGAGCTGGCCAATAATGAGCCGGCATTCTGACGTGGAATCCGGAAGCTCTGTGCTGAACCACTTTAGTCAATGCAATATAGTTGTTATTTGAACCACACAGTTACTTTCAAAAGGTGATTTCTTCTATTTTGAACGGTAACATAGACATCAGCGTATAGACATCAGCGTTTGAATCTGAATAATGAACTTTTGTATACTTCTGTGATATATACTACTCACAAAAAGTTAGGGATATGAGGGTGAAATTTCAGAATGCACCTAAAATGCAACCTTTAGACGTGAACTTAATTTGGCATTTCTATTAAATGCCCTACTTTCATGATATAATATCACTGTAGCATGAATTTTTTACATTTTCTATAAATTTCACACGAAACGAAAGTCGAATATCCCTAACTTTTTGTGAACCCTATATATATATACTTTGGCCAGTCATTTAATACAAACTTTTATAGTTTTGTAAATGTTTATATTTTCTTGTCCTTTGCTATCCTTGGCGAAATCTGATTCTCTATTACAGATTACTCCGAATTTTTAAAATAAGAAAAATATATTTTTTTTTATCGATTGCTTTAATCACAGACTGAAAACATTCACGTGAAAAGAGAGTGTGTCCTGAAGGCCCTCATCGTTTTCCTGGGGGAAAATCCTCAAGATCTTATCAAGGAGTACCTTGTGAGTTGAAAGTCTGCATATTCTATTTTGATTTTATTTTTCAGAAAGTACAAATTTGTGACAACGAAAAATGTTAAAGAATAAATAAAAATTATGTACACTACTTTAGGAGAACCAGCAAGATGATTGCGAGGGTGAGCTGGAGCAGTTCACCATGGCGGTGTATGTTATTCGGAAGGAGGGGGGAGAACATCACGAACCACCGGCTGACATAGGTGTCGTCATCGAGGGTGTTAAAGTTCTGAATGAGTTGCCTTCGTTCACATCAGCTTGTGCCTTGCTTCTCGGGATGATATACATCATCAATCTTGCTTATCCAAAACCACTTCGCTTTACATTCGAGGTATTCCAGAAAGTTCTCTTGCAGCTCGATCAGCACAAGATGTCACCAAAAGTTCAAAGTCTTTTCAGGAGACTACAGTGAACTTGCAGTAATGTTTGAATGTGCATATGTGTTTGAAAGAATGTCTCTGTTTTAGTTGGATGTTTCATGTGTTCTTATGTTTGTAAGACTATCCATTTGTTCAGTCATATGTCTAGTATGATAGTTGTTCAAATCTGTAGTTGATTGGTTCCCTTTACATTGGTGAAAGGGTAATTACCTATAACTCTAAGCTGTTAAAAACATTTTCCATGATCTGTTTGATCGTGTGTTTTTTTTGTTTTTTTTTATAAAAACATGGCTCAGTTTAGGGCATTACCTGTAAGCTGTTATAAAGCACTTCTAAATACACTTATATGGTTCTATTTTAAGAGTATATTAAAGGATATAGTTGACCCAAAAATGGTTCAAGTTGTTCCAAACCCGGTCAACTGTCTGGTTACCAACATTTTTCAACACATCTTATGTTGTGTTCAGCAGAAGAAAGAAACTCATACAGGTTTGGAACAACTTGAACCATTTTTGAGTGAACTATCCCTTTAATTGTTTGTAGGTGGCTCATTTAAGGGCATAACCACTTTTTATATTTCTTTTTATAAATATGTGCAGTGCAAAGACAACTTTGCAAAAAGACTGTTATGGATGTAAAGTGTGTCAGTAAATGAAATTTCATTGGCACAACAAATATGAACAGTTTGTAATGATTTTTCAAAGTTTATAATATGGAAAACACTGTTAGCATATAAATGAATTAATCGTAATAAATATCTGTAAAACAATTTGAGTCTTGTGTGATTGACCAAGTGAAATTAAGTTGAAAAAATATAATTATTTAAGTTGAGGAAACATAATTTTTTTAGGTGTTACCAATTGAAGTAATTTTTTTAAGTTGATCCAACTGTAGCAAAATTTAATGCATTTAAGTTGGGATGCAGTGAAATTAAGTTAGACTAATGTAAATAATAGGATTGAATGAACTCAAATAACATAAGTGTGATTAACCTAGTGAAATTAAGTTGATAAAACGTGATAATTTAAGTTGAGAACTTATTTTCTTTAGGTGTTACCAATTTAAGTAATTTTTTTAAGTTGATCCAACTGTTCACTTTTTACAGTGATGAGATCAGCAAATCTTCCATCAATCAGTGAATAATATTCAGTCTGAAATGTTTATTTCGGGATCATTTTTGATGGAAACGCCATTCATTCATGTGAAAGTTTACAGCAGAAGAGCAGAAATGCTATTATTCAGTATATTCAAATATTGAAGTATTTTGAGAGCGTATGGAGATACGAATTGCTTCATGGAAGTGGGCGGAGCTAAAGAGATCTTTTGGCACATTTTGCTTGTTTCTACTCCCTGATTGGTGGAATATGTTCAGTACAGCATCATGGGTAATGTAGTTTTACCATGACAAATTCCACTGTTAAACATGATGATTTTTTAAAATAAGTTGAAATAATGCAGACTGACGGCTTCAACAAAAGCACATATTATCGATTAATACTCGTAGCTCACAGTAGTGCTTTATTTTAAAGGTTTATAAGTTAACATTAAAAATCAATTTCACAACAGATAAACTGAATGGAGTTTTGTTGCACTCTCCTGAGAATCTCATAAGATTTCTACAAACACATACTAGTTAAGTATTTTACCTCATCTGTGTTTTTCACCTGCTCTCCTGTGAAATAATGAAATAATCTCACACACACACACACACACACACACACACACAGACACACACACACAGGAGCGGTCCACCCAAGTGCCATCATTCCACACCGCATGTGACTCAGATCTGGGCCGGCACAAAGTTGCTATAATTCTAAAGAGCAAATGATCCTCACCATGCAGTGACACAAACACAGAAGCTCCTGATGATCCTGAATCTGCAGCTGCTGATCTGTAGTTTATATTCTCCAGAGTCTGTGTTTCTGGTGTTTGTGATGATCAGAGATCCAGTCTGATGATCCAGCTTCAGTCTGTCTCTGAATCTCTCAGTATCTTCATCACACTGAACATCTGTACAGATCTGACTCTGATCTCCAGTGATTTCAGTGATGGGAATGTCTTTAAAATACCATTTCATCAAATCATCTGGTTTTCTTACACCAGGATCTAAAGTAACAAATTCTCCCTCTTTCACTGACTTTCTCTTCATTTCATCTCGTTCATCAGCAGGAACACCTGAAACACAAACCAACAGATGCTGGAGGATCTTTTGAGGAAAAAACTACACAAGTGTGAAAATAGTTGTGCGTATTCAATTCCTGGATCTGGACGAATTCAATAGAAAGAAAATGAACTGCAAAATTGCAAAATTGCTAATTGTGGATGTTTTTATTCGTATAGATTTACTGTTTATATGTCAACTCTGGAGTTTTTTTTTTTTTACAGACCTGCACATATATTACACATGTACATGTTTAGTAAAATGCATTACTACACTGAAATATAATTTTCTACATTATAATATTCCAAAATAAGCTAAAGTATTTATAATGATTTTCAAACACTTCTGATCGTTATATGAGATAAACTGACAAACTACAAGATTTTTACACATTTACAATTTCTTTGCACTTTATTGTGAACTAAAAACAAGTAAGAAAACGAGTATGAAATAATAAATGAATTTAATCAGATGGAAAGAACTGGAATGAAGAGAACAAAACTAACTGTTAAAAACTAATGGATCATCAGTGGAAAAACTAAACAGATGAAAGTGATTCAGTTCAGTTCAATGACGCAGATCAAGAGAAAAAGCTCTGAATCTCACTGCTATAATAAACATGATGATATGATTTAAACATAACCTGCTTTCAAACATAATGACTCACCATGAACAGAAACACTGAAGATCTTTTCACTGTCGCTGCCCTTGATGATCACTAGTGTATATTCTCCAGAGTCTGTGTTTCTGATGTTCATGATGGTCAGAGATCCAGTCTGATGATCCAGCTTCAGTCTGCCTCTGAATCTCTCAGTAACTTTATTAACTTTATTACCTTTAATACCTTCATTACACTGAACATCTGTACAGATAATACTGAGATCTCCAGTGATTACAGCGATGTTAATGTTATTAAAATACCATTTAATCTTCTCTTGTTGGTTTGTTTGAACACCAGTGCATATAGTGACTGAATCTCCCTCCATCACTGACACTCTGTCTGTATCAACACCACACACACCTGAAGAAGAAATCAACAGAAAATGATGTAATGTCTACATACAAAATGATAAAAGAGGAAGTGCTATAAAAATGTTTCATATATACAGGATAAATAACTCATAAAACGTTCTAAGTGGTAACATATAGTACTTTGAGCTAGATTAACAGCTAGATAAACCCTTTTGTACATGAGCAACAGAGTGAACACAATCTGTTATCCTGGTAAACGGCAACAGCCAGAATTTAAATAATGTATAATCAGACAGTTCAATTAAATTACAGGCGATGTGAAGCAATAAATAAATAAATAATAAATAAAATTGGTTTCCAAATCTAAATGAAAATGGATAGTTTATCTTTTAATATAAATCTCAGTTCTTCCAAGTGCAACATATTTCCCAGTTTCCTAACTCACATCTCAAAAGTGAATCTGCTTTCCACATCTGTAAAATAAGTATGTTTGCAAGCATCACACACAGTGAAATGGCCTTTGTCTGATACTTACTACAAGAAGCATTCTCTCCTCCTAAAAGTCCAATGCAAGGCTGAGGCTCCAGATCAATAGAATGCGCTTCAGAAAGAAATTGAAATATACATTACCAGAATGACTGAATTTTACTACATGACCATAAAGAATAAAACAGGGTGACATTTTACAATTATTACAGAGTGGATAAATCGTGGGATACATTTAATAAGGTTTTGACCTGAACTGAACATGTCTACGTTTCTCAAGCACTCATCCCACGTGTTTTCATGAATATTAAAACCAATTTCCTCTTCCCAGTCATGTTTTATTTTCTGTGTTTTTGTCAACCTTTTCTAGCAGTAATGTGTACAATTTTGACACACTACCACTCGTGGGATGTACATGAACAATTCTCTCTGAGGTGGGATTCAAATTCAAAACGTCAAAGTCTGGAATGTGCTTTCCTACAAAGTCTCTAATGGGCAAATAAAAATGTGCAGAAACAAGAGCTAAGTTTTGTTTTAGCTGTTCAAAAGAGCTACATATATACATATCCGGAACTGTTTCCATGTGTTTCCATAAAAAAAAAAAAAAAAGCTTAGCCTATGTAACCCTGGAGGAAAAGCATGATTACTAAAAATTGGAGTATCCACATATATATCAGGAATTTTCAAATAAGCTATACCTTAACTTGTTTCCACACTTCAATTAAGTTATAAATAAATAACTGTTTCCGTTGATACTTTAAAGATAAAGAAGTCTTACAAGAAGCTTTTTCAATTGCTAACCATTCTGGCTTATCACCAAACTCCACTGAACCCAACTTTCTCCAGCATGCTGAAGTATTTAAATTAGCTGCCTAATAATAATAATAATATTTAAAATCAGGAATCCCAAATCCTCCTAATCCTTAAGTTTATTTAGATGTTTCTTGTTAATCATAGATGTCTTGATGGCTCAAATGAAGCTGGTTATAATAGATTATAGCTGTTCAAAATGATAAAGGGGGATAAAGAAAGGAATACAGTGAAATATAAACAAAAATCTAATAAAAAAAAAAAAAATTATAGCGTTTATCCTGCCTACCAGTGTTAAGACAAAGACACTCAAAGTTTGGTTAATTTGTTTCGCACTGACTTTTTTAATCGTTGACCTAAAGAGAAATAAATAAATAAATGTCTTACCGTGCAAGAGGAATGCCGAAACTGTGAACAAATAAACGAAAAACTTCTTTGTCTCCATGTTTCCTCTCAATCGTGCTTTGGTACTTTGAATGAATGGAACAGCACTGCTTCAATACAGCGGTATTTATGTCTCTGGTGTGTGGTTGTCAGAGACCACGTGATCATTTGAGATGCCAAACGCTGGCAGCTTGAAACTACACGTGGGAAAGCGGTTGCGGTGAGGAGAGAGAAAAAAGTGCAGTAAAGACAGTGCTAAGTTTAGCTCCACAGTGGAGCTAAACTTAGCACTGTCTTTACTACACTTTTTTCTGACAGGAAAAAGCCTCCACTGACAGGTCAAATGTACATCATGTGGGCGTGGTCACTACTCAAGAGCTGGATGTCTGAGAAACATGTTCTGTGGCTGTACATGGTTTAAGTCTAATCAAATTGTTAAAGTTTAAATTCTATAATACAAACTATTTCAATCTACAATAGAAATTTGCATTACACCTGTTCATGTGATAATTCAATTTCATGCAATGATGTGCAAGTATCTTGGTT
Organism: Rutilus rutilus; assembly: GCA_021464565.1. Lineage (NCBI taxonomy): Eukaryota > Metazoa > Chordata > Actinopteri > Cypriniformes > Leuciscidae > Rutilus > Rutilus rutilus. The sequence continues at coordinate 41,050,538 of JAJAQA010000006.1, read as the reverse complement.
TGATTTTTAAAAAAAGTATAAAGTTTTGTTACAGTCCTAATTTATGTTAACATGTTAGATAAAACAGGACAGTAGCATTCAGTAAAAGAGGGACATCCTATTAAATAAAAGATAATACATTTAAAAAGAAACAGAGCTGAGCATGACACATCATCATCATTAATCCGCAAGTGTGTCTGTTTTTATAGTTATTCTTTTACATAAAAAAATAAATAAAAAAAAAACACACACGTCTCCTGGGAATCTTGTAGAAGTCAAACAATTAATTAGATGTCGACTTACAGACGGAAACTCCTGAAGTGTGGGTGTGATGTCTGAGGCAGAGACTAGTTTCCACAATCTTCTCCAGCACAGTTTAGTGAAAGCAGCCGCTGCCTATAATCAGCATGACTGTAGGAAGTCTAAACCACACGTGGACACAGAATTGCTAAAACTAATTCCTCAAAACCATCACCCACTTTCTCAAAATCTTAAACACAAAACTAAATCTTCAAACTACATTCAGAGAACATTTGACTCTTCTGGCAAAAAATCAAACAATTGACTCAAAACTATTTTATCTGCTCAAAATCAAATAATGCTTTCAGATCTTACACACATCGGTCAAAATATAAAGACTACAGATCATTCATTAGACACTACAGTACATCAAAAAATGGAGAACACATAATCCAAAGCGTGCAGTTACAGAAAAACAATATATTGTCACATAGTAAATTAATTTTGCAATTATGTAAAAACGTATAGTAAAGGTGAATAAATACTGTATACACTGCCAGTATAGTATAGTACTGAATATTGTATAGTATTGAATGTCTGTATATTCAGCACTTGCCTACTGTAAAAATACAGTAAAAAAAAACTAGCCAACCAGCAAAGCCAACTTCCACTCCTGATAAGCCTGCCGACGGTAAAAATACTCAGATCGACTCCATGCATGACTATCACAACATGTCCTCATGGAAGAAGTCTTTCCTTCTCTCCCTATCACACCATGTGCCTCTCCTTCTGGTAAGCTAAGAAAAGTTATGGACACAGAAGCATCTACCGTTCTCTCCCAGCTCTCGTCACTTATCAAGCTGATTAACTCGAGGTCAGATACTCTCGAAAAAATGGTTAGCGGCAACTCCATAGTGATCTCCGAGATGAAAAAGGCTGTTCAAGAGAACACTAAACATATCACAGCTGTGAAAGAGTCTTTTGATGCTGTCTGTGCCGAGATAAATTGCCAATATGGAAACGCAAGTCGAAAAATGTCAGACAAACGCCGAAGCACAGGAGAGGCGCATCTCTCATCTTGAGAGCTACTCGCGCCGTTGGAATCTTAAACTTTACGGCCTAGCCGAGAAGGAGAAGCAAGACGTGCGGCAAGAAGTTATCCAGGTCTGTCAGTCTGTTTTACCGGAGGCAAAAGATAAATTTCCAGATGTCGTTGACACAGTACACCGCCTCGGCCCCATGAAACCCAGCAACAACCAACCCAGAGGAGTCATTATACAATTTACATCCAGGATTTACCGTGATGCTGTCTGGCGTTCTGCCAAGAAGTCAACCTTCTTGAAAGACAACAACTTGAAGCTGGCGCAGGACCTGTCAGCTGATGACCGCGCCCGGAGAAACCGACTCTGGCCAGCCGTGGATTAAGCACGCAAGGAGGACAAGCTGGCATTCTTCGTTGGAGGACGCAAAGTGAATGGTAAAGAAATTTTTCCACCTCAGTGACTGGTTCTGTGATGGCACAAGGTACAAACTGGAGTACAATATGGCTTAGCTGTCTTTACTATCTCTCACATTATTATTATTATTTTGTATGCAATCGCGCTAAAGAGCCGATTAGAATTTAACTGCTGTACTTTTGTTGATAATCTAAATATGCCCTTTAATTTAAGTAGGTAGGCCTATGCAGCACTTTGATTATTGCTCCTGGCAGAGCTGCCTTTTTATTGAGCGAGGTTTTTGTTTTTTCTTTCTACAAAGTGTGAGAGGTTTAATTGTTTGTTCTCTTCAAATGTACAATTATTTTAGATGGTACATATGCCACATTAGCTTAACTTACTGCTATTTCTTGCTATGTTCTAAGTTCACATTTCCCCCATTGGGTTTGCAGTTCTCACCTTCTACAGTACTCTCTTAAGTGACCACAGGTTTTCAACTTAACTACTCATTCGCTTATTCGGTCTAAGCTTTCATTTATTAATTTAATTTAATTTAATTTAATTTAATTTTTTTTTATTTTATCCTTATGTCTTTGTCTATTATTTCCTTAAATGCGAGAGGTTTAAGAAACAACATTAAACGTAAAGCCGTATTTTTGTTTTGCAAGCAGTTTAACATAGATTTTTGCTTTATACAAGAGTCCCACTCAACAGAACAAGACAAATCTTTCTGGAGTTCGCAGTGGGGTGATGATTTGTGGATGTCCCATGGCACAGAGCGGGCTGCAGGTGTTTGAATACTGAAACGCAGATTTAATGGGAAAATTTTGATCTCTGACTGTGATAAAAATGGCCATTACATTTTTTTAATACTCGAAGCTGCACAGTCTTTTTACATTCTAGTCAATGTGTATGGCTTCAACTATCAAACAGAGAATAATATCTTTTTTGACAAGTTGGAAGAGCGTTTGCTGCACTGGTTATCCAAATATCCAGATTCTTTCATAATCTTTGGTGGCGACTTCAACACTGTGTTGGACAACAGTATGGATAGATGGTCCTCTAGAAGTTCAGACTCCTCTACCTCACATATAAGGCTATTTGCACAAAGATTTGATTTGACTGATTCCTGGAGGGACTCGCATCCAGCTCAAAGAGCATATACTTGGTGCAACAAGACACAGACCAGTCACTCGCGCATCGACTATTGGCTTATTTCAAAAGATTTGAAGGAAGTTAAAACAGATATTTTTCCTACGCCACTTTCAGATCACAAAACAATTCATTTAACGGTCCCTTTTGTCTTCCTCCTCTAGTGCGAAGTCTTCATATTGGAAGCTTAACAGTACTATCCTCGAGCATAAAGAAGTGATTACCGAAGTATATGATCTAATAAAACATTGGAACAAAGCTTTAGCTGAAAAGATATTCTGTAATAACTGGGAGCTTCTGAAATATGAACTTGGTAAATTTTTTAGAAAAAAACTGCATTGAGTTGGCAAGGAGAAGAAGGGCTGAGGAGACAGAGGTAATAGAGAAGATTGCTTTTTTTTACTTCCAAACCGATAGAGGCTTTCAGCGAATCTGATAAGACTGAACTAAATGACTGGCAGCATAGGTTGGATGAGATTTATAAGCGCAAAGCTGAAGGAGCATTTGTCCGATCTCGCAAAAAGTGGCTCGAAGAAGGTGAGCAGAATTCGGCTTACTTTTTCAGACTAGAGAAACATCAATCCAACACTAATTCTATTCTAAAACTAAATATTAACGGGACAATTTCTAATGATCAGAGCACCATTGCGAAATATTGTGCAGATTTTTACAGTAAACTTTACTCTTCCAAGTATTGCCCTCAAGCTGCTTTTTCCTTTTTATTAATTCTGTAAATAATATCACCCAGCTGAGTGAGGCTGATAGTGAATTTTGTGACAGGGTAATCTCCCTGAATGAAGTCACAGATGCTATAAAGTATCTTAAGCTAAACAAGTCCCCCGGGACAGACGGCCTTACTGCCGAGCTTTATAAACAATTCTCTGACAGCTTAGCCCCATTTCTTTTGGAAGTCTTTAAGGAAAGCATTGATAGGGGTGCACTCCCTCCCACTTTATGTCAGGGACTAATCACCCTGATTCCGAAACCAAGAAAGGACCCTCTGCTCTTAGATAATTGGCGACCAATCTCTTTATTGAATAATGATTATAAGATACTAGCACTGATTCTTGCAAATAGAGTAAAACCTATTTTAGATACAGTCATTGATGAGAGTCAATCTGGTTTTATGCAGAATCGTCATATTTCTAACAAGATAAGATTAATTTTAGATATAATGGATTACTCAGAACTTGTACAAGATGACAGTTTTATTCTTTTTCTCGATTTCTATAAGGCTTTTGACACCCTGGAACATGATTTTATTATTACGGCTTTGAATAAATTTGGCTTTGGTCAATTCTTTTGCAATGCAGTTCAGATGTTATATTCCAATAGTAATAGTTCTATAAAGCTTGCTAGCGGTACTTCCCCCAGATTTTCCCTGAAGTGTGGAGTGAGGCAGGGGTGCCCCCTATCAGTGTATTTATTTCTCCTTTCTGTACAACTCCTTAGTTCACACATCAAACTCAGTCCGTTAAAGGGCTTGGTCATTGCTAACAGAGAAATACTCATAAGCCAGCTAGCAGATGACACTGCTCTATTTCTCAGGGATGCATCTCAAGTATCGGCGGCAGTCGACACTATCCAATCCTTTTCTAAAGCCTCCGGACTCTCCCTTAATCTAAATAAATGTGAACTTTTGCCTGTTAAAGCCTGCTTGGCGGCCTCAATTTATGGAATCCCTGTAAAAAAACTATGTAACATACCTTGGTATTCAAATCACTAAAAATGAGCAATCCAGATGCGCTATAAACTTCACTCCCATTATAGAAAAAAACCCAAAAATCCTTAATCACTGGCTCCAGAGAGACTTGTCTTTGAAGGGCAGAGTTCTGCTTTCAAAGGCTGAAGGAATCTCTCGTCTAATACTGCTCAATCTTTACATGTTGATAACACTACTTCAAGTTCAAAGTTTTATTTGCCATTTGCAGAGCACAAAAAGAATTGTACACATACATAGGAATTGTACTGCATCACCCTTAGAGTCAATATATATATATATATATACATACATACAAACACACATACATACATATACACATATATAAATAAATTAATGAATAAATAAACACAGTGCACCAGTGCTTGCTAGCCATATATACCATATATACCCTATTTCTATGAGTTAGCCATTAGTCTCACCACTGCTGGATAAAAGCTGTTATAGAAGCGTGTTTTATGTGTAATGATACTGTCTGCTCTTATATGTCTCAGGCTGTAGGTTTTGTGTCTGGGCTTCAAAAGTGAGTGAGCTGGGTGATGAATGTCACCAAGTATGGACTTAGCTTTCTTCTTACAGCGCTCTGTGTACAGTTCAGTCATGGGTGTGAGGTTTGTCCCAATGATTCTCTCTGCAGTCTTTATAACTCTTTGGAGAGACTTCTTCTCTGCCCGTGTTGCATTTCCAAACCACACGGTAATGCCATATGTCAAGACAGTCTCTATAAGTCCTCTGTAGGCATGAGTAAGAGGGCACATCCCAAGCCCAGCCTTCTTCAAAAGCCTGATAAAATACAGTCGTTTTTGAGCTTTCTTCACTGTGGTAACAGTGTTTGTAGTCCAGCTCAAGTTAGATGTTAAATGCAGGCCCAGGTATTTGTGGCTGTCGGCCCTCTCCACCACAGTTCCCTTGATGGTGAGTGGCTGCAGAGGAGGGCTTTTCTTCCTAAAGTCTATAACGAGCTCTCTGGTCTTGTCTACATTGAGGAACAGGTCATTTTCCTCTCCATAGACCATGATGTCATTGGCCAGTTCCCTATACATAGTTCCCACAGGCCAATTAATGTCACGTGACCTCCCCGGAGACGCCATCTTTGAGGGCAAAAGCTGCTGTGTTTACAATGTTTTACCATACTGTCTATGAGTTTTACAAGCAAATTTCGAATATTTCTTTCCATTTATAATGTTACGAAAATCATGAAGAGACAAAGTGACAGAGATTATAAAGAGACTCTATTAACACAAGACAGAGAGAGGTACAATGCGAACATTTCAGTCATAAATGGTGTGGATCCGTATGCGTTAACAAAGGAAGCACTGAGCACTGATTATGCAGCTTTGCCTCAGATACAGTATTATCATGTGTATCATTATCTGGTATTGGCTAGGAGTTTTAATACATGTGAGCAATTCCGAGCCTGGAAATATGTGCATGAATATGAATATACACGGTATGAAAATAAATAAAACTCGCGTGCAAAACTGCAAATTAATTAATGTAATGCGGAACTACTTTATACGCGGGTTCTTTAGGGACATAATCTAAGATTGCCGTGCTGGAATGTGTGTGTGTGTGTGTGTGTGTGTGTGTGTGTGTGTGTGAGAGAGTCGCGGGCGCGATCGAACAGTGGAAACAATGTTGTTTTTGTATGTTTTTAATATCTCGTCATTTTGTTCATACAGGACATAATTCAAACTGCAAAGTGTTAACTTATATTTGTGTACACTCGCAATAAAAAACAACAAATTCTTGCGTGTTTTGAGGGAGTTTCTTTCCTGTTTATCCTCGCCAGCCATAACCTCCGTCGTTGTTCTGACAAAAGCTTAGTCTTCTCACATTCACGAAGTCTAATGACGGGTATACTGTAAAATCCAAATTTAACTGAACCTCCGACACGATTTAAACATCCATTGACCCAGCAGGAGATCACCATTTTCACTTTTTATCACGAAATTAACTCGCTTCAGCTTCTTCTACTATTGTTCTGCCCACAGAAATGGCGCCGGGTCGGCAAATGCTAAAAAACTAAATTTAACTGAACCTCCGGCACGATTGGAACATCCATTGACCCAGCAGGAGATGACCATTTTCACTTTTTAATCACAAAATTTCCGTTTCAGCTTCTTCTTCTCATGTTCTGCATTGTAAGAATGTTGTGTTCTGCCCTCAGAAATGGCGCCGGGTCGGCAAATGCCCGTATGTTGTGACGTCATGTGGGAACTATGTATACCCTGTCTCATCTCCCCCTTAATAAGGCTTAATAATACTTGTAATTCAGTTAACAAAATCTTACACAATTTTTTTATGGAAGAATAAAACCCACTACCTACGAAAATCTGTCACTTTAAGCCCCTGTGACAAAGGTGGTTTGAATTTTATCGATTTTGGTGCACTTAATAACACCTTCAAAATAAACTGGATCAAAAACTACTTGAAAAACCCCACATCCATTTGGCATTTTATTTCTCATTTCGTATTCTCAAATTTAGGTGGCCTTAACTTCCTGCTGCTATGCGATTTATAGCATTCCAAAAATACCACTGAAACTTTCTCATTTCCATCAACAGGTTCTTTTAGCATGAACATTGATTTGCAAACATAATTTCTCTCCACAAAGCTGTTTTATTTGGAATAACTGTAATATTGTTTATAAAAACAAAACATTATTGTTGGATATTTGGTTTAGCAACGGAATTGTTTTGGTTAGTCAACTGTTCAAAGAAGATGGCTTATTGTACAATTACTCTGAATTTCTCAGGAAATATAATGTACCAATAACAATTTGATGCTATCCCGTCTGGTCTGTGCATGTTATTCAGGTGCTCCTACAGCTCTCCTCCCTTATCATTCATTCCTCCTGATGTGTGTCAGTCTTCTCTTGGTAAGGTTTGCTTTTCATCTGGTAAGCGTCTGAACTCCAAGATAAGATCTATGTTTCAGGATGCTCTAATTTCTATCCCACCAGCCACGTTTTATTGGTCTAATTTTGTGGCTGATATTGAGTGGAATAAAGTTTGGACTTCACCTCAAAAGTTCTTATTAACAAATAAAATTAAAGAGATTTCATTTAAACAGATACACAAATTCTACCCTGCAAGACATTATCTATCAAAATTCAAGTCTAATATAAATGTTAACTGCTCTTTCTGCCAACAGCCTTTTATTTTATAAATCTGTTTTTATTTTTAGCAAAATTTCATATACACAAGAGCAAATTCACTAATAGAAAGCCTGAACTCTTTCTACTGAAGAAAGAACTTGAACAATATATGATGACTATCTCTTTGTCAAAAAACACAAAGGCTCTAAGAACTATTGACATCTGTAAATCCCTAAAACTGTTTACATTAAATATTCTCGGTGTTTTTTTTTTTTCTCTGTTTTGCTTTGTTCTCTCTATATGTTATATCTGTATTTTGTTCTTAAATTTGCTGTCTGTATTTTGTAAGAATTTAATAAAGCTTTATTTTAAAAAAACATTTTTTTTTTTTAAATTAAAAAAAACGTACGGGCGAGTGGAGCTCCACTCAAGAGCGGAAATACGTCACCTTCAACCTTCACTGCGCCCAAGCGCATTTATACGTCACCTGACCTACTCTTCACACAAAATATTGAAGCGGTATACTGAGCTTTTAGGTTTTATGACTTTAATATAATAATTTTATTATATTATAGTAGAAATAATTTCAGAATTTTGTATTTAAAGCAAAATAACATGTACAAATCAACTATTTTGACAACACACATTAACTGCAAGTGACCATACTGCAACAAATAGGTTATTAAAATGAAAAATATGAACAAAAATTTGTATTCAGAATTTTGTATTTAAAGCAAAATAACATTTACAAATCAACCACAGTAAAATAATGAAGAATAATTTCCACAGTTAATTTATTTGTTTTTGAGAAAGAAAAAAAAGAACTATTTTGACAACACACTTGAACTGCAAGTGACCATAATTTACAGCAAAGACACTTTGCGCACACACACTTCACTGTTCAAGACCTCCATCATCGTCTAAAAAGCAATCCTAGCTACAGTAGCCAGGGTTGTCATCTGAAGAGTAAAACCCCAAAATCACTCCCCGTTGTCCATTTCCCTGGTAGCCAGACCCACAGTCTTTGTAAAGCTGGCTGCATTGTAGACGGCTGCATCTAGAGATGGTGTATGGCTTTCTGTAGCTCTGACAGTGTCTCTTTGAAAGTCTTTTCCAATTCACTACACCTGTTCAATATCAAAATGACAATGACAGTCACACAATTCAGACAATAAATGACGAAATCTTTAACTGTCAAAAGTTTCAAGTTAGGGAAATGGAAGAGAGTGAGATTGACCTAGTCTAATTGTTTAGACAAAAAACAAGATTGATCAACCACACTTATTGAACTCACCATCAAGCCATCTGAAGTGTGTCTCCTGCTGAAAATGCTCCTGGCTGACTATGTTGTTAAATCTCTGGCATTGCAGAGCAGCCGTCTTCTAGAACTACGAAGACAAGGATCCTCTGGAGAATGTCATCGGGCAACTGTAGATATGATACATGATTTAATATGGAGTCATTTAAAGCCATTTCATCAACATTAAAGTGAATATGAACACATGCCTGCAAAACGTCAGTGGCCACTGCACCATCCTGTGAAACCCTTTTAATCTTTGCTAGGAGTGTAGGTACCTCCAAAAAGTAAAACATAGAAAATATTACCAAAGTGCTGTGTCTCCTTTTCATGGGGACACGAAAAACAGGCAGCAGACTGACCCCATTTGTCCCAGAAATAGGAGGCCCCATTTGTCTAAAAACCAAACCCTCCTTGTGTGGCAGTTATCTTTAAACTCTTAAAAAACCTTATTACCTTTTGTTTTACTTACTTGTAAAATGAGACAATCGTACCAGTTACACTGTGACATTTTAAATGATATCAAACATGAATAACACTGGATGATAATTGTTGACATTAAACTAAATTAAAATTGAGTACTTTAACGTTCCTACAAAACATTTCACCCACCATTGAGTCCATTTCCCTGTTTAGACCTAAAGAGAACAGGTTCTCCCTGGTCAAACATGTAGGGCCATCCTTAATAATAATTTCATTGGCAGGCCTACCCTCATCCAGAACATAGCTGACCTACAAGTAAGACAAAGCCAAAAAGACATGCAAATTTAAAAGTAGCATTCAAAAAAAAAAAAAAAAATCCTTCAATTACTTAAATGACAGAAATGAAATTCTGTCAAATAAGCCATGCATTTATGTACCAGCTGTTCCTGGAGGGGATGATCTCCTCCGTCTGCCTACAATGTTCTGCAGGGCCTGAGGTTGCTGATGGCAGTAAGTGTTGCACAATGCTGCAGTGCCCACAATGGTGCGAAGGGCCAACGTAAGCTGGATGAGCACAGTGCACCCTTTCATGTAGCCATGGCAGTGATACCTGCACTTTTCTCACAACTCCAACCTGATAATATTTATGACAAACTGTAAACAGACCATTTACTGGACACTTTCTTACCCATCAAACCCAGAGAACTTCGTCACATGGCAACATCACCTTTTCTTTTGCCAACTCATCCATCAGATGGTCCTCAGTAACACTGCTCAGCTGTGCTTCAGTTGAAGAGGGGCATGTTCTCACTTTTTTGAACTCTGTGTTGAGAACAGTGCCACCTCGACGCGTTTCACTCCCAATCCAGGGATTCATAGCTGTGTTCATAGCTTGGACTGACAGTGAAAGGGTTGTTTGCACTGCCTACAAAATGTGATGCATTATTTGTCATCCAAATTGTGTTTACAATGTAGAATCTGATGAAATTTAGTAATCACCATAACTCACTTTGGAAAAAATGCGACTTATCATCGCAAGATGAACAGAATTCCAAAAACTCTCAATGTCATTTTCACCGTTGAAGTCATCAGGGGGTGTTTTGAGGTCACTGACTGTAATGAATCACACCATTAGGGAAAAGCAACACTTCTGCACTGTAAACACACAAAAGAATCACAATGTCACTTACCTGCCAGCTTGAAAACCCCTTTCCTGTGTAAATCCATGACTACCACAGATAGGTTAAATCCACAGTTGATACAGGAGTAAGTGTAGTCTGTGTCGCACAAAGCCTCAAAGTGACACTCAAAGACACTCCTGGATGGAAACTTCTCTCCTCTTAACCCCTCCAATGAATCCACAACTCTTGACACAGACACATGCTCCTAAAGTGTGGAGCAAACACATATAAGTCTGAGATTAGACAGAGACACATGTTCTTGTTGCTTAAGGATAGAAACATATATATATGTAATGTTCCATATAGTCAAGTAATCTTAAGGAGAAAAGATTAATACTCCCGGTAACATTTTCTCTGAGAAACACACAAAGTTCAAGGGTGAGAAAAATCTGGTTATCAAAGTTGTGAAGACCATCTTTCCACTCCTGGGGTCTCATTTATAAAACTGTGCGTAGGAACCTTACTAAAAGTGTACGTGCGCCCGAAAGCCAAAAATGGCGTACGCAAAGAAATATTCAGATTTATAAAACCGTTCGTACGCCAGAACCTGCGCAGAATTCACTTTATAAATCCCAGTCATCGGAAGATTGTGCGCACATACGTCTCCTCCCCGAAATAACCATATATGGAGCTTACAACGCCTCGTTTTACTATGCAGATCCTCATCTGCATATCATTTGCATATGATTATTCATCCACGTGATAACGTTTAACGGTACAAGACACATTACATTAATAAAAATCATGTAGTTGCCTATCCTTGCCTTGTTTTTGAATACATAAATCAAATAGTGTAAAATACATTTCAGAGAAAGTTTTTCTCAATCTTTTCCACTGGCCGAATTGTATTTTTAATTGATTTATATATTTAATGGAAACAGATAGGCCTTGGGCATTATTTGCACGAAACTATTTTCTCAGACAATCTGGTATTATCATGATAAGCAATTATCTCTGTGGTTAAAACATTAAAACAGCACGCCACAGGAAAAGTGTTCAAAAACATCGCATCCACAACAAATATTTCTATTGACTGAATTTGAATATAAAAATGTTGTAACTTCTCAGTATTTCATGTTTAAGTGTTTAACTCCATTAATTTGAATGGCATATTTAATCTAAATGTTTATATCAGAAGTAAAACATAGTTTAAATCATTATTTTATTTATTTAAACTGTTATTTGCGTCAGTTTCACTAAACGGCCCAACGCGCTCGCTGGCGCGGACATTTAAGAAGGAATGGATATTTGCTTCAAGTGACAGGCTTGGTGAGTGAAATTATATTTGTATTATCTTTCTGTATATGTTTAATTTTCTTTAGATTTTCTGTCTAAAAGTGACCAAAAAGACACTTAACTCCAGCTCACCATCGGTGTCGCCAATTCCCTTTGTCTCCAGAATGTGCGTACGCACGGCTCAAAGTTTGCTTAAAGGTGCGAACATTCTCCCGTCAAGTTTGTTTTTTATAGATCACAACCTTTGCGTGGGAACTGGCGTACGTACGTTTCCAACCCCGTTTTGTGCGTACGCACGCTTTATAAATGAGACCCCTGGTACCTATACACCATGTTGCACTGTGGACATATCCTATGGTATGTGGAAATGTCTGTAAAACACAAATCATATTGATGTTAACCCATCACAATACTAGCCATCACTGATCACAATTGCTCTTTACATTAGTTATACTTCACTGACTTACTTTCTATCAAGCCCATCATGCTGACAATCCTAGCTTTTTTGGTAACTAGTACAGTCTCTGCAAGTGCAGGGTGTCCAATGCATAACTGGCATGCTGTCTGAAGAGGAAAGAATTGCTTTGGGTAATCAATTTTCATTCTCTGTGTTGTAACTTCTTTTGGCAGTGCTTCTGGAATTTTTTTCGCTTTGAAAATGTACTGCACACATCTCTTCATACCAGTGGTATTCTAAGACTGAAAATACTGGTTGAGGCCTGGTCTAGAGACAAATGTACATGCAACCTCACTTCCTCTCAAAAAATACTAAGAACTCACACAAGAACATGGTTTAATGTGAATGTTTATCATTGACTGTTATGTTTTTGGTGTCATTTGAAATGTCTCAAAGTGAGTGGTACAGATATCTCATATACAGAGAGAAAAAAATAAAAGGTAATAAGGTTTATAGAAGTTTAGGGAAAACTGGTTAAGCCATTTGAGGGCGGTTTCCCCACCGCCATGTCACCTGGTCAAGCGAACAAAGGAAGGTGTTTGGGCTCTCTCTGGCTTCTTTTTTGCTGGACAGGAGTCGGATAGGTGGTTTCTCTCTCTCTCTCTCTCTCTCTCTCTCTCTCTCTCTCTCTCTCTCTCTCTCTCTCTCTCTCTCTCTGTGCGCATGTGCTGAGTGAGTGGGCGGAGTTGGCGTCTGAGTGAGTGTGTTTCCAACGGAGTGTGTGAGTTCTCTCTAACTTTTCTATCAGTTGTTGCTGTTTAAGGATTTTTTTTTTTTTTTTTTTTTTTTTTGGTTTGTAGTATAAAGAAAGGTTTTTATTGAGAACAGTATTTTTGTGGTACGTGGCCGCCTGCTTTTGCTGGCCGGTGTTACAATATATTCGGTTCCTGAAATATTTGGTTCCAATGGGTGGAGCTACCATCAATATTCACGAGACCATATCGTGGGCGGGGCGACCAACAGGCGAGTGGAACAGAAATTATTAGCGTGAGCGCCTCAGATCGCGGTTTGTTTTATGGATTATTTATTTCAAACAGGTAATAAAGCTGAACGAAGTTAAGCGTAAACTATATATTTTATAAGTAATTCATCATTTATGTAGCATGTGTTTCACAGTACTGTGTTTAGCTGAACTAGTAGCTACAGACCTGATCCTGTAGGAAGCGTTGGAAGACCTACAATAAAGGCATATTTCTCCAAATTTCTCCCAGATTAGTTGCACCCATAATTTATTTATCAAGTTGTGCTTCATAACAGTGCAGCTGTCAGACAAACGCAGTAATTATTATTAGTATACTGATGATAATATGAACAACAATAATAATAAAATCAATTTAGCCTATTGACGTGTGTAAAAAAAAATTGTAGAATGTTGCAGGTAACCCAAGAAATTTGAAATTAATTCCTAACCAATCACAGTTAGGCATCAATTTGAAAATAATTCCTAACCAATCACAGTTAGGCATCAAAGACCTCGCGTTTCCTCTCCAGCTGTTGTACTGCGCGGGCTGGGCACTGCACAGTGCACACATTTCAACATCCTGACACACCTGCTGTGGACGATGAGTGAACATAGGTAAGGAAAATATAAATAGATATTGGTGTACTGTTTATTAGTGTTTTTTTTTTTTTTCGTTTTTTTTTCTGTGAGGCAGCAATTGATTTTTGTGAACTGGCGCGATTTTCCACCTAGCCTACTATTTAACTACCAGAGTACCTTTAATAATGTAGTTAAAAGTGACTTAAATATAATAACTATATATATATATATATATAGTAGTCAGGGGGCCAATTCTGAAAAGGGCTTCCGTTAAGACTTTTGCGGACATGTTTTGGTACAAGCTGTCACCCTATTTTTTTTGTTAGAAGACACCCATAGGTAAGATATTAGGGTGGTTGTCAAGCTGAATTTTTTTTTTTTTTTGTGACTTGTACAGGTACAAGCAATTTCAGGCCAATGTTTTGGTTTCCTGCTCAACACGACATGCCAACAGTAAATGTTGAATATCTCCACAACCACAAGGACCATATTCATAAAAATGGTATCAAATGAAAGCCAACACTCATGGGATGTCTGCTGAAGATTGAACATTTATTGTACAGTGTAAGAGACAACAGAACTAGAATATGAAAAAAACAATCTCCACCTAAAGAGAACCAGTTTTCAAAGTGAATATCAGCTTGGAAACATAACCTAGTATCCCAAAACCTCTATCAATCAGTACCCATATCTATGGGAATGAGTCAAGCCAAGTTTAAAGCTTGTAGGGAGAGACAGTGCAATGCTGCACAAGTTATAATACTTTAATGTCAAGGCAGACATTTAGAACTGTAGATGATGGTCTATGGTGCTATTTGACTTAATTAGTGTACCAGGTTGTAACACAAATTATATTTAATTCACATGTCACTATAGTTATTAATTCCATCCTAACAAAACTGCTCTCTCACTTCTTTAGGGTTAGGGGTTAGTAACTAGTTAGTAGTAATAACTATGTAATAGTCGTATGGCAAAGGTATGTTTTCCCCATCAAAGCAGTGGCTCTCAGGTTGGCAGAGGTTGTCTCTCAGGTTGTCAGTCTCATCCCTTTGAGACTGAATAGATTTAATAAGCAAGTGTCAAGCTAAGCGCAATGCAAATAATGGTGTGTCTATTATATTGCAAAAATATTGCACAATATTATACTACAATAATCTCTAGAAAGAGCACAAAGACACCACTTCCTGAAAAATCACTTCAATCAAAGGGCTTTATCTTGGCTGTATTTTCCATATTTGTCTTGACAAATGAAACATTTTTCCCAATCAATATCTCTTCCTATTTGTTTTTCTTTGGACGCTAGGCTTACAGCTCCCTCTGGATCCATGTTATCTCATCTGAAGGCAAAGAAATGTTTCACTACACTAGTCTAATTGGTTTCTGAGTGGATCACTACAATGTCCTCTGACATAAGCTGAGGGCTTTGCTATCTAACAAACTTATTAACACTTTTAGCTATAGCAGACTGTAAAATAGGCTGCTGTGCAGCAAATAAATTAAAAACATAATATTTCCATTACACATCTGCACAAAACTTAATTTACCTATTAGTAAGTATGCTAGTAATTATGAAAGTAAATTAGCCTAGCTATACACTCACCTAAAGGATTATTAGGAACACCTGTTCAATTTCTCATTAATGCAATTATCTAATCAACCAATCACATGGCAGTTGCTTCAATGTATTTAGGGGTGTGGTCCTGGTCAAGACACTCTCCTGAACTCCAAACTGAATGTCAGAATGGGAAAGAAAGGTGATTTAAGCAATTTTGAGCGTGGCATGGTTGTTGGTGCCAGACAGGCCAATCTGAGTATTTCACAATCTGCTCAGTTACTGGGATTTTCACGCACAACCATTTCTAGGGTTTACAAAGAATGGTGTGAAAATGGACTGCATTTATATAGCGCTTTCACAGACCTATGGCCACCAAAGTGCTTTACATAGCCTCACATTCACCCATTCACTCACTCATTCATACACCGACGGCGGTGTCAGCCATGCAAGGCGCCATCCAGCTCGTCGGGAGCAGCTGGGGTTAGGTGTCTTGCTCATGGACACCTCGACACTTGGTCAGGTGGAACCAGGGATTGAACCACCAACCTTTCAGTTTGTAGACAACCTACATGAACCACTGAGCCACTGCCACCCCAAAAAGGGAAAAACATCCAGTATGCGGCAGTCCTGTGGGCGAAAATGCCTTGTTGATGCTAGAGGTCAGAGGAGAATGGGCTGACTGATTCAAGCTGATAGAAGAGCAACTTTGACTGAAATAACCACTCGTTACAACCGAGGTATGCAGCAAAGCATTTGTGAAGCCACAACACGCACAACCTTGAGGCGGATGGGCTACAACAGCAGAAGACCCCACCGGGTACCACTCATCTCCACTACAAATAGGAAAAAGAGGCTACAATTTGCACGAGCTCACCAAAATTGGACAGTTGAAGACTGGAAAAATGTTGCCTGGTCTGATGAGTCTCGATTTCTGTTGAGACATTCAGATGGTAGAGTCAGAATTTGGCGTAAACAGAATGAGAACATGGATCCATCATGCCTTGTTACCACTGTGCAGGCTGGTGGTGGTGGTGTAATGGTGTGGGGGATGTTTTCTTGGCACACTTTAGGCCCCTTAGTACCAATTGGGCATCGTTTAAATGCCACGGCCTACCTGAGCATTGTTTCTGACCATGTCCATCCCTTTATGACCACCATGTACCCATCCTCTGATGGCTACTTCCAGCAGGATAATGCACCATGTCACAAAGCTCGAATCATTTCAAATTGGTTTTCTGAACATGACAATGAGTTCACTGTACTAAAATGGCCCCCACAGTCACCAGATCTCAACCCAATAGAGCATCTTTGGGATGTGGTGGAACGGGAGCTTTGTGCCCTGGATGTGCATCCCACAAATCTCCATCAACTGCAAGATGCTATCCTATCAATATGGGCCAACATTTCTAAAGAATGCTTTCAGCACCTTGTTGAATCAATGCCACGTAGAATTAAGGCAGTTCTGAAGGCGAAAGGGGGTCAAACACAGTATTAGTATGGGGTTCCTAATAATCCTTTAGGTGAGTGTATGTCTGGTAAGTATATAGCTGGTTGGAAAACAGTTTAACTTACCTGTTTCTGGCAACATTTGATGGTAGAACGGTAGAATCTTGAGGTAAATGTTTGTGTAGACAAATAGATCAAGTTAATCTGTTGTGTGATTGTGTGATTCACTCCTTTATAAAGTTTTGTTCAGACTGTACTGTTGACACCTGCTGTGATCATCTTCTCTGTATCTGCTGCCAAATCACAGCTGTGCTGACACAACAGTGCCCCTTGTGGTGTGATACTCTTGTGGTATTTATTGATTATTATTTTTTAATGATCATGCTTGCACATAAGTTGGATTATATTGCACATTTGCCCAAAATTACAATAGGTAACATGGAAGAAAATGGAAGCACTTTGGGAAAAAAATCCGCTTTTACCACTTTTAAGAATATAGTGTTAAAATGGACAAAAAAACATTTTCTAAGCTGACAACCTGGCTAGAACACATGTTGAGGGGTTAAATATTAATACTGGATAGGTTGTATACTTGTACCAAAAAGTGTCCAACAAAGTTTTAATATCAGTTTTGGCCCCCTGACTAAAGTAGTGATAGGAATGTCGCCTCCGCGCACATTTTTCTGACTGAACTGCATGTGCGCACTGCGCCAGCTGTCCGGTTATAGGCCGCTGTTGTTGGGGGAGTCGGGGAAACGTGACTACGTGAAATAAATGCATTCATTTATATCAATTTTACGGAGCCCTCCACATGACACGCATAATAGTGGCCATACGTGTCCTTTGCCGTGGATTCTAGATCACTTTATTGTGTAAAATGTGCTAGTGGGTCAATTTAAAGGGTCAAAAGATTTTCGACATGCCAATTTTAAAATACAAAAAATAATAATATCTATTGCAATTGTTCTAACATTAAGACTGTTGTGTACACATAAATACTGAGTGTTTATTCATATAGATGAATTGGTCGTAGCCTTAAAAAATGTCATGTGGTGCGAACGTGATTTATCTTATTTTATTTCCTTAACATGCTTAAAATTTATTTATATATATAATAATTGTGTCATACATTAAATCATGATTATCTGTGCATTATATATATATATATATATATATATATATATATATATATATATATATATATATATATATTAAGTTTTGGTAACACTTTACAATACGGGTGCACTAATAGGCATTAAAGGCAGGGTAGGTAGGATTTATTAAAAATTAAAGATCCAAATTTGTTAAAACTTTCTATATATATCAATACATAATTAAAATGTAAGAACTCTGAAAAAATCATAATAAAAATCAAGTGACTCTAGACCGTTTAATCTGTATTAAACACAGCTCATTATTTCGATTCGGGACGAATCAAAGGATTGGCTTAGGCGACTGTCACTCTCTCGCAACCATGGCAACCACCCTTTTGCCACACAGCACCTACCCACTTGCGCGCGACCGTTTGATTTGAGGAGTGCGAGAGGCACGGAACCTGATCACACCTCCGTCCAGTAGATGGCGGTAATGCACTATGTTTGCAAGCTGCCAATAAAATCTATCGAAGAAGAAGAAGAAGGCACTGAACCTAGGAATACCAAAACAATGGCAGAGAAAGAGCAATCTAAATTTACAGTACCGGCATATGCAGTTAGTGAAGGCAAACCAGGCAAAAAAATGCCCCTTCCCCTCCGCTTGTCTCAGGTAAATAATGCGTCCTCTAACACAGCGGTCGGAGTCGCGCGTTCATGTGTTTTGGGGACGTGGCTTTGGAAGAAGCACAGAAATGAGGGGGTGGAGTGAATGGAAATAATGAGATGTCTTTAAAACAGTCGTGAGAGGTCTACAGACACTCGATTTTGATACTTTCTTTTTCAGAGTACTTACATTTTAATTATGTATTGATATGTACATAAAGTTTAAACAAATTTGAAAAATAAATTTTTTAGACCATTTCTACCTACCCTGCCTTTAAGTGTAGCGTCTGTTCTCTAACTTTTTCAACCTTTTAGGACCCACACTAAAACGTTGTGTTTTTGCTCACCCCCCGAAAGTGTCAATTTTAACATGTTATAAAACCAGTGTGACATCAAGATATGACAAACCTACTAAACTATAACAACCGCTTCATAATGTGTTGTATATAATTAATTATTTGGACATTTAAATCCTCTTTCTTTTGTATCCACAAATGAGGTAATGGCCAGTTTCAATATGAAGTGTGGGAAGGGGAAGCTTGCCTTCACCAAGCTCCATCTTTACAATGTTGTCACAGGTAAAAAAAAAACAGTAACCTCATAGTACCTTTCCGTTTGATATCTTTAATTTTTCAGAACTCTAACGTAGGGGCAGAGGTGGAAGTAACGAATTACAACTACTCACGTTACTGTAATTAAGTAGTTTTTTTGGGTACTTGTACTTTTTTGAGTATATTTTTAAATCTGTAATTTTACTTGTACTCAAGTACATATTAAGCTAAGTAATCTACTTCGCTACTTGTAAAATCACATTTCGTTACTGAGTACAATTTGAATTGATATTCAAATCTTTGAATGGCATTTCGGTAGCCAATAAAAATATTCGATCGTAAACGGACCAATAACACCCCTGATATTTGGCCTGAATGAAAGCCGCCGCAGTCGCAGCAGGTTTTGAAGAGCTGATCATGAAGGAGGCGAGGAGCTCAGAGTGATTAATGGCTGGACTGAAAGTTTGGAACAACAAACTACATAGTAGTACTGTCAAAATATCTATATTTTACCAGCTGCGCGTTCTCATTCTCTCATCTCAACGACAGCGAGTTTGACACACCCGCCTCCCGCCTCGGGATTGCAGGTAGGCCTATTACTCATAATGTTATTAATACCTGCAAGTTTCTATGGCATATTTTAATGGCAAATGTCACGAACAATATTATAACGCGAGTCGCGAGGGCACATTCATGTAATCGCAGAAAACTGGACGCGAGCTCTCAAATGTACGAACGAACTGGACTCGGATATTGAGTCTCATATGGACTCGGACTGTGTCATATCATGTGCAATCGCGAATCTCTCCAAGTGGTTCTCACTGCAGATTCAAATGACGTCCAGCTCCAATCTCTCCATGCTCTTGAATTAAACGCTGTCAAAAGTTATGAAAAATCTAGTCTTTTTGCAAATTAAATTCAGTTTGAATTGAAATCAAGCTTCCTTGTGCTGTGTGTGAGCTATTGCAACAGTTCACGTTACCCTATTGTAAAGACAAATACACTGAGTGAGTAAATATTAGATTATTGTAATGGTTATTGATCAATGTTTAAATATGTAAACAAAAGCCTAAATTAAAATCTCACCTTATAAAGTGGACGTGTCTCTTCAGAAGACTTGAATTAAACTTTTCCATTCAAATAGATTACTGTTACAATGAGTGTTGTGCTTTTCAATGCTTGAAAATAATGATTGCCTTGACAAAATGGATGGACAAAAATGTAGATATTAAAATATTTAGTATGTAGTAGTTTTCCCGATGGTATTAAAAATGATAGGCTAGGCCTACTGAATATTGACATATTTCAAGGTGTCATATTGAAGGTAGAAATTCCAGTATCCACTAATTAATGTCCTTTGACAATAAGGTAAAAACGTGTTAAAAGTAGCTATTTTCTACATAAATCTATGATTTTGTTGAATATTTTTATTGGTAATGCATTAACTATCGCCAGCTAAAAAGTAATTAGTAACTAGTACTCTGAGTAGTTTTTGAGAAGAGTAATTTGTACTTTTACTTAATTACTTTTTTGACACCAGTACTTTTACTTGTAATTGAGTATTATTTCAGCAATGTAACGGTACTTGTACTTGAGTACAAATTTTCAGTACTCTTTCCACCTCTGCGTAGGGGTGGGCAATCTGACAATTTTATATCGTGATCGATCTTGAATACTTTTCAAGCGAGTCTTAGAGATCGCAAACTTTTATGTCCTCATAACAGCAGGACTTTTATTTTGACAATAATGTGTCCCCAGTGAAGCTGACTTTTATTTTTACGGGCGACCCTGAGCACACAGCGCTCCTATTCTTCGTCTTCATTAGTTTATGGTCTCTGTTTAACAGTTTTGTCTAATACGTTACTGGATAGAACCTGTTGTTGGATAGAACACAAAGTAAACTGTTTACGAAAAAGTATTATAGTGTTTGCTTTTATATTATTTATTGTAACAGAAAGGCAAAGACTCTTAATACTTTCTCATTTACCATGAACATTCAGCAAATATACGCATTTATATCATTTAAACAAATCTTTGAATATTTAAAAAACATTTAATTTCACAATCCTTGCAGACTTAGTCGAATCCAGCTGTCAGATATTCTGAAGTGTGCATAGACAGTCAGTCCGTGTGAATTAGTTCAGCTTTACTGGGGACACATGATCGACAAACTTTACACCCTTGATTTCAAACTATGCTGGGGCTATATTCAGTTGCCCTCTGGCATATTCATGTCATTTACACTGTGCTAAATGTAAAATGAGAGTCACCATGTCTTTATTTGAAAAAATATGATTCCTAGTGCGCACAAACTTACTTGAGTGCCCAGTTAAAGGACAAGTTCGATATTTTACACTTAAAGCCCTGTTTTCAGATCGTTTCTGATGAAATAGAACGGTTAAGATTGAAATTTGGACACATGCTGCTGGCCCGAGAATTTTTGGTTTCTGTGGTAGCACCCCCCACCTCCACAATGGCTGCATAGGTGCACTGGAACAATCCTTCCTAAAACGCATTCAACTTTCGTTTACAAAGACGTGAAACTCACCGAGTGGTCAGGGGTGTTCACTGATATGCTCACACAAAAATCGCTGCAAAAGATGCTTTCCAACAGGTTTTATCGTAGTTTTTGTCCAACTCCATTGACTTGTATTGGATGTGCTGTGAGGTACAGTGTTACTCCGCTGGGCTGGAGTGTCTATTAGTCAAGCTCTCAACGGAAGAATGTACGGGTGTGAGGCGTTTAGAAAAATAGGTCCACAGTTTTACAACGAATGGTAAAACACCTGTTGGAAAGCATCTTTTGCAGCGATTTTTGTGTGAGCATATCAGCATATCATATTTAGCTTAAGACACTCTGCAAAAACACTTAGGCTTTGCACCTGTGCATTCACATTTTTCTGCTTAGAATGTCTGATCGCTATTTGTGAACATCAAAAAAAAGAGATTTTAACTTTTGATGCTGAGTTACAGCATGTACATGCAAGAATGTTACATGTGTATGGCCCTTAAAGCTAGGGTAGAATTTTTTTCCAGAAACTGGTTGAAAGTGTGTTCCTATCTTGGTAGATATATATATATATATATAGGATGTCCTACCTGTTTGTCAATATATACATTTGCATACCTCTACACAACTTGTTTGCAAAAACAAACATGTCATCATCAGCGTGTTCATTGTGCAGAGAAAGTGAGAATAGATGCCAAACATTAGCAGTTCCTCTTGAACCAACAAGTGAAAAAGGTTTTATATAAAAAAAAAAAAAAGACATATTATTGCAAAATGTTTAAAAAAAAACAAAAAAACTTTTTTTCATTATTCACATTCCTTATTATTGTTATGTCTCACCAGTGAATAAGACATGAGGTAATCTAAAAACTCTGTCTCTCCTCCTGGCTCTTTGCAGAAGAGGCATGGCTTTGGAGACACTCTGAAGGGAGGGTGGGATCATATGCTTTCAAAGCTAGCTTGCTATTGCTAGCCTCTGTGAAATTTCCTACCCTAGCATTAAAGGATTAGTTCACTTTAAAAAAAACTTTTGCTGATAATTTACTCACCCCCATGTCATCCAAGATGTCCATGTCTTTCTTTCTTCAGTCGAAAAGAAATTAAGGTTTTTGATGAAAACATTCCAGGATTTTCCCCCATATAATGGATTCCAATGGGCCCCAAACGGTTCAAGGTCCAAATGACCGTTTCAGTGCAGCTTCAAAGGGCTTTAAACGATACCAGACGATGAATAAGGGTCTTATCTAGCGAAATGATCGGTCATTTCAAAAATAAATAAAAAAGTTTTATAAGCACAAATGCTCGCCTTGCTCTGTTCTGTGATGCGCGTTCGTGACGTCACGTAATACGCAATTACGTTGAAAAGGTCACTCTTGAAAAATTTCTGTCCTGAAGAAAATTTTCTTTTAGTCTTTTTAATATTAAAACACCCATGATACACACACGAAATGGGCATTTTAAGCAAAAAACTGACACAAATACATTTGAATATGTGTATATGGTCCTCCTTCCGCACATTTGTAAACACGTCAAACGTGACCTTTTCAACGTAATTGCGTATTACGTGACGTCACAAACGCGCATCACAGAACAGAGCAAGGCGAGCATTTGTGCTTATGAAACTTAAACCTTTTTTTTTTTTTCCTCTCAAACGTACACACACATACAGTACAGACACACACTCGCACAGAAACATGTTGTCAGCGCTGCTTTGACGATTTTATCAGTAAAATAGTTTAACAATTTAGGCCTACATGAAATTACTAGCGAGGGAATAACGGTGCTGTTTTTGAAGCCGATAAACTTACAGTAGAGACGCTGCTGCCGAACACTGTTGACAGACACACAGACTCAGGTAATTCACACACGCATAATCTCTCTCTCTCTCTCTCTCTCTCTCTCTCTCTCTCTCTCTCTCTCTCTCTCTCTCTCTCTCTCTCTCTCTCTCTCTCTCTCTCTCTCTCTCTCTCTCTCTCTCTCTCTCTCTCTCTCTCTCTCTCTCTCTCTCTCTAATAACTGCATTAATAACTGCATTATTCTGCTTTCACTGGCTCAAGCCTCCATTACTAGCTCTAAAATGACTGATCAGAATTATGAATCAGCAACAGAGGCTTGGGATTAGACGTGTAAGAAATTAGTCCTACACACAAGAGTGTTTTAAGGACAGCACGTGCAACACAGCAGAACCCTGACAACTTTCACATTAAACTAAAGGATTTATATGTTCACTCATTTGGAACGATACTCCACACATCCCTCTGCCAACGGGTGTGTTTACAGTCTGACTTACTAGTTGCTGAACTGATGCTTGAGGTCTGTCCAAATACACACACTTGCTGTCTTGGCCAATTGACAGTGGGTGTACAGCAAAGCGCAGTACACTTAACACACACTAAATCCACACTATCTTAGGCCCTGTCACAAATAGCACACTACATGTGTTCTTGTGGACTTACAATGGTCACCTGGTGCGCATGTCCATTAAGTCCACAAGACCGTAGAGTGTCCCATTTGTCAGTTTAGTTTTCAGAAGGATACTCGCGAGCCGATATACACACTCGATGCACACGTTTGTCGAGCCGCACAGAAGTGAGCTCCACAGCAGACTTCTACCCGACAGTCAAAGCGGCGTTACGTTATGAAATGTGGAATCGGAGGAAGACCGTGAGAGTTTAAGGTGCCATTTGGGACAGGGCCTAATTCTGCTTCATGGTCTTTGAGGCTATACGTAGCCTTTCAAAGCAGTATCTCCATTTGATAGTGTGTACAAACACAGGGAGTCGACACATGCGCTCTAGAAAGTTTCATCTTTGCCCAGTGTCTGCACTATTTTTCTCCAGAAGTTACTTATGACTGATAAAAATGTCTTTGTATTCTTTTAAACTAAAGTTGCATCTCTCACCTGTCATGCACCCCTATTTCACATCATATCAAGGAAAACTTTCCAGTGCAAATTAAATAAATTATTGTTGCATATAATTTGAAGGGGTGTGAAGTAATGCATTACAAATACTCACATTACTGTAGTTCAGTAGATTATATAAAATCATTTTTAATGTGCACTTTTACTTGAGTACATTTGATGTATCTGTACTTTTACTGCGCTAATTTCCCACCATTTGTGATCGTAACATGCTTGTTTTAATTTAATTTTTATCCATCAACGTGATGGATTTAATTTTTTTATTTAAAAATACATACTCTGTATTATTACAATTTTGTTTTCCGGACAAGGTCAGCTTGTTAAAAAACAACAGTCTTATTTTATCATTGCTTTTCTCTCTCTCAGAAGTCCATGTTCATTGCTGTGGTCCTGCTGAAGCTGTGATCCGATTGGTCCTCTCTGCTCTGGTGGGCGTGGCTACTGTCGCTGTTCTGCTTTATGACATCAGATCCAGAAGATCAAGAAACTGATATAAGTATTGTGACATATTTTATAAAAATATATTTGTGATTTTATATGGAAAAATAAATAACTGTTTGATGAAATAAATATATTGAGTCACAAGTATACAATGTACTTTTTATATGATATTCAAATATCATATGCTTTAAATTTTACTTTGTTTAATCGTATTATTCTTATTATATACTCTTGTTTATGGTTTATATATTTTATATAAGTTGTATTTAGATGTCTGATCTGAGTAGTGTGAGAGTAAATATTGTGGTGTAATCTGTGATGTGTGATGACCTCTAGCGGTGAGTTTGAGGAACTGTAGATTCATCATTAAACACTGATGCTGTTTGACCATCATCTATAGACCCAGAAAGAGTCTATTAAAGTGACAGAGAAATTATAAAATATGTCAAACAGCTCAGATCAAACTAGAGACCAACAGTGATATATCATGAACACATTATTTAGATTTTTAGAATAGCAGATCAGAGGTAAAATTACTTTAAAAATTCATTCAGAAATATAAAATGATTAGATAATATTGTATTATTGTAAATATAAATAAACAGAAAACAAAATCAAAACTCTGATACCTGAAACTTGCAGATAATTTCAGCACTAAAAGTTTAACAAGTTCTCAGATCCTCCAGAAAAGTTGAAGTTGACACAATGTGAATATTTAATGTGTGTTTCTAGATTGTTCCAGAAGTGACTGTTAAAGTCTCTCATATTTACAGTCTTAAATCACACACTGTGACAAATATGAAACAGTAATAATGTGAAGAAAAGCTTCAGGGTTTGAACGTTTCTAAGAATTTAAGACATAAATATTATATTATACTTTTTACATTATAATCACAGCGAATATATATAAAGCTCTATACAAAAATGATTTATAAATATTAAATATTTGATGTTTTGCACGTCATGTGACCATCAGAGAACCGTGATCATGTGATTGTGTCGTTTAATTATTCAAATATTAACTTAGCAAAACCTTTAAGTGTGTGTGTGTTCAGTGTGACATGTTGAAGGTCTTTACTGAAATATAATAATAATAAACTCAGTTAGTTGCCAAGGCAACATTTTTTTTAGGTTATGTTGAAGTACTAAAACTGTATGCATGTATAAATAAAACGAATAAAACTAGGCATATATTTAAAAGTATATATAAAAATGACAAAATCAAAATTAATAAAACTTTAACTCAATTAAAATGAACAGAAAAAATAAATATAATTAAAAAAATGAGACACAACTATAAGAATATAAATATAAGAGTATATTAATGATATAAAACAAGAATAGGACAATCTTTTCACTGAAAATATAAATTGCTTAAATAATGATCATTTATAACAATGAAACAGTTTATTTAACATGTTGCATTTATTCACATTCTGTTATTAAAAGCTTACAGTACAAACATGTGAGAAACATAAAGAGCAAAAGTGACATTTCAGATTGTGAGTTGTAATGAACTAAATAAAGCAGCTCTGCCTGAATAACAACACAAACATTTATGTTTTTTTATACACTTTGCACATTGTATTATGCAAATACAGTACATTGATAACAAGTCAAGTAAAAACTGACAGTACAAGATGTGTAGTGCAAATCTTCTTCACATTTGTGCATTTAATACATTTGTAAATGAAATAATGATGTTGACTGTGCCGAGAGCTCATGTCGGTTTGTCTTAAAGGTTTAAGTTGTCATTGAGTGTTAAATGTTGATTTGAGTGTTTCCATCTTCCTAAATATCATAAAGCATTTGTTCTATGAATGTATCAAGATAATAAGTAGGTTATTGTTGAAGTGAATAATAATGAAGTAACTACAGTGAATAAGCGCCATCGAGTGTTTCCATTATAATGAGTCTCTATCAGAATCTTCACTTCAGAAACACTGAACTCCTTCTCAACCTTCAACAAACACCTAATCCATCGTCTCAAACAAGGCACTTATTATAATAAGCATGATAAATGATAAATGTTAATCTATTCCAGGTTTATAAGCTGAAACTGTCAGATAATGTTCATCTAAATTATATGTGCTTCCAGTAACAGGTCGGTTAACATTGCCATAACATGTAAAAAGTGTTTTATGATGAATATGTAAAGTATTTCAGGTTAAAGCTGAACAGCTGAAGTGTGTTTTTGCTGATTCTCCTCAATGGGAATAATGTTGCAGATTCACAATGATCCTGTTGGGATTCTCTCGGATCACGTGATCTTTCTCCGTCTGGAAACAATAAATTGCAGATTGTTAAAGAGAGAGAAATGAACAGCAGTAACTGTCACAGAAACTCATGAAATCAGCGAATCTTCCATCAACCAGTGAATAATATTCAGTCTGGAATGTTTATTTCACATCGGGATCATTTTGATGGAAACGCCATTCATTAATGTGAAAGTTTACAGCAGAAGAGCAGAAATGCTTTAATACATTATATTCAAATATTGAAGTATTTGAGAGCGTATGGAGATCGACTCGATTACGGCAATTGCTTCATGGAAGTGGGCGGAGCTAAAGAGATATTTTGGCATGTTTGGCTTGTTTCGACTCCCTGATTGGTGGAATATGTTCTGCACAGCATCATGGGTAATGTAGTTTTACCATAACAAATTCCGCTGTTAAACATGTAACATTGTAAATAATAATATAAAGATTTTGTGGCTCAGATAAGGTCCAGTAGTTTTATGTCTTTGCTCTTGGCTGACATGTGGCATTGCTATGGCCTACTTGTGGCCCAGATCTGGCAAACAGGAGCGGTCCACCCGAGTGCCATCATTCCACACCGCATGCGACTCAGATCTTCTTTCCACATGTGCCGGATGTGGGCCGGCACAAAGTTGCTATAATTCTAAAGAGCAAATGAGACTCACCATGCAGTGACACAAACACAGAAGCTCCTGATGATCCTGAATCTGCAGCTGCTGATCTGTAGTTTATAGAGTCCAGAGTCTGTGTTTCTGGTGTTCATGATGATCAGAGATCCAGTTTGATGATCCAGCTTCAGTCTGTCTCTGAATCTCTCAGTATCTTCATCACACTGAACATCTGTATAGATCTGACTCTGATCTCCAGTGATTTCAGTGATGAGAATGTCTCTAAAATACCATTTCATCGCATCATTCGATTTTATTTCACCAGGATCTAAAGTAACAGATTCTCCCTCTTTCACTGTCTTTCTCCTCATTTCATCTCGTTCATCAGCAGAAACACCTGAAACACAAACCAACAGATGCTGGAGGATCTTTAGAGGAGAAAACTCCACAAGTGTGAAAATAGTTGTGCGTATTCAATTCCTGGATCTTGACGAATTCAGTAGAAACAAAATTAACTGCAAAATTGCTAAATATCAAGTTAATCGTGGATGTTTTTATTCGTATAGATTTACTGTTTATATTTCACCTCTGCTGGAGTTTTTCTTTTAACAGACCCGCACATATATTACACACGTACATGTTTAGTAGAATGCATTACTACATTGAAATATACATTTCTACATTATAATATTCCAAAATAAGCACATACATGTAAAGTATTTATAATGATTTGCAAACACTTCTGATCATTAAATGAGATAAACTGACAAACTACAAGATTTTTACACATTTACAATTTCTTTGCACTTTATTGTGAACTAAAACCAATGAGTATGAAATAATAAATGCATGTAATCAGATGGAAAGAACAGAACAAAACTAACTAATGGATCATCAGTGGAAAAACTAAACAGTTGAAAGTGATTCAGTTCAGTTCAATGACGAAGATCAAGAGAAAAACCTCTGAATGTCACTGATATAAGAAACACGATGATATAAACATAATCTGCTTTCAAACATAATGACTCACCAGTGACAGAAACACTGAAGATCTTTTCACTGTCGCTGCCGTTGATGATCACTAGTTTATATTCTCCAGAGTGTGTGTTTCTGATGTTCATGATGGTCAGAGATCCAGTCTGATGATCCAGCTTCAGTCTGCCTCTGAATCTCTCAGTATTATTAACATTTTTATCTTTATTACACTGAACATCTGTACAGATAACACTGAGATTTCCAGTGATTACAGCGATGAGAGTGTTATTAATATTATTGTTATTTTTAAAATACCATTTAATCTTCTCTTGTTGGTTTGTTTGAACACCAGTGCATATAGTGACTGAATCTTCCTCCATCACTGACACTCTGTCTGTATCAACACCACACACACCTGAAGAAGAAATCAACAGAAAATGATGTAATGTCTATGACAGATATACAAAATAATAAAAGAGGAAGTGCTATAAAAATGTTTCAATAGATCAATAGAATGCACTTCAGAAAGAAAATGAAATATACATTACCAAAATGACTGAATTTTACTACATGACCATAAAGAATAAAACAGGGTGACATTTTACAATTATTACAGAGTGGATAAATCGTGGGATACATTTATTAAGGTTTTGACCTGAACTGAACATGTATACGTTTCTCAAGCACTCATTCCACGTGTTTTCATGAATATTAAAACCAATTTCCTCTTCTCAGTCATGTTTTATTTTCTCTGTGTTTTTGTCAACCTTTTCTTTTGACACACTTCCACTCATGGGATGTACATGAACAATTCTCTCTGAGGTGGGATTCAAATACAAAATGTCAAAGTCTTTAATGTGCTTTCCTACAAAGTCTCTAACTCACAAATAATGGAGAAAATGTGGAGAAACAAGAGCACAGTTTTGTTTTAGCTGTTCAAAAGAGCTACATATAAATATCTGGAACTGTTTCCATGTGTTTCCGTAAAAAAATAAAAATAAAAGCTTATGTAACCCTGGAGGAAAATCATGATTACTACAAATTATGAGTATCCACATATATATCATGAATTTTCATATAAGCTATACCTTAATTTGTTTCCAACATTCAATTAAGTTAGAAATAAATAACTGTTTCCGTTGATACTTTAAAGATAAAGAAGTCTTATTACAAGAAGCTTTTTTAATTGCTAACCATTCTGGCTTGTCACCTAACTCCAGCGAACCCAACTTTCTCCAGCATGCTGAAGTATTTAAATTAGCTATAATAATATTATAATTTAAAATAATATTAAATAATAATATTTAAAATCGGGAAGCCCAAATCCTCCTAATCCTTAAGTTTATTTAGATGTTTCTTGTTAATCCTAGATGTCTTGATGGCTCAAATGAAGCTGGTTATAATAGATTATAGCTGTTTAAAATGATAAAGGGGGATAAAGAAAGGAATACAGTGAAATACAAACAAAAATGTATACCGTTTATCCTCCAGTGTTAAGACGAAGACACTCAAAGTTTGGTTAATTTATATATAATATATATAATTATATATAATATATATAAATAAATTAAATATTATTTTGGTTAATTAATATTTAGGCTACCTGGTTCTTGGACTGACAGGTCTTTGTCTGGATCTGGGTCAAATCTCTGGTTTGAGCAGGGAACTCTATAAAGTCATTCTTTTTCTTTTTTCGTTGACCTAAAGATAAATAAATAAATAAATAAATGTCTTACCGTGCAAGAGGAATGCCGAAACTGTGAACAAATAAACGAAAAACTTCTTTGTCTCCATGTTTCTTCTCAAACGTGTTTTGACACCTTGAATGAATGGAGCAGCACTGCTTCAAAACAGCGGTATTTATGTCTCTGGTGTGTCATTGTCAGAGACCACGTGATCATTTGAGATGCCAAACGCCGGCAGATTGAAAGTACATGTGAGAAAGAGGTTGCGGTGAGGAGAGAGAAAAAGTGCAGTAAAGACAGTTCTCTCTTCAGGGCTGCGTTTAGCTCCACTGATTGGTCAAATGTTCATCATGTGGGCGTGGTCACTACTCAAGAGCTGGATGTCTGAGAAACATGTTCTGTGGCTGTACATGGTTTAAGTCTGATCAAATTGTTATAATTTAAATTCTAATACAAACTATTTCAATCTACAATATAAATTTTTATTACACCTGTTCATGTGATAATTCAGTTTCATACAATGATGTGCAAGTTTCTTTGTTAGATTTTTTTTTTTTAAAGTATAAAGTTTTGTTACAGTCCTAATTTATGTTAACATGTTAGATAAAACAGGACAGTAAATTCAGTAAAAGCGGGACATCCTATTAAATAAAAGATAATACATTTAAAAAGGAAGACAGAGCTGAGCATGAAACATCATCATCATCATCATCATCATTAATCCAAGAATGTGTTTTGATAAATGTAAAATTTAGTCTTTTACATATATATATATATATATATATATATATATATATATATATATATATATATATATATATATATATATATATATTGATTTACAATAACCTGTTGTAATCAATAGTATTATCCAAGCACAAGCTACATGAAAATGTGTGTCTCACTTCACAAACTGCAACTTTACCCAATTTACCTGAAAATGGCTGTATGAATCTCTGTATATATATATATATATATATATATATAAAAAACACTTATATTCTTTCAAAACCTGTAGTTGGAGATAAAA
This sequence comes from Rutilus rutilus, assembly GCA_021464565.1. Classification (NCBI taxonomy): domain Eukaryota; kingdom Metazoa; phylum Chordata; class Actinopteri; order Cypriniformes; family Leuciscidae; genus Rutilus; species Rutilus rutilus. The sequence goes on along the minus strand of JAJAQA010000006.1, from coordinate 41,019,039 downwards.
GAGACCTTGAACATTTGTTTAAACCGTGTAGAATAGATTTATTTGCATTTAATACACAGTTTACCAAAAAAATGTCCCAATTAGCTGACTGAGGCTTTTCCTGGTCTCATGTAGCCAGACCTTCAGATTCACCGCTGAAGATCTGGACTCAATCAACTTTCACTTGCCAAGGACCAATCAAAAGGCCATCTGACTCTCAAATAAAGCAACCAATCACGGTTCGTTTAAATAAGCTTCATGTTTATGGGCTGAAACATGTAAACTCGATGACCCTTCAATAACAGACCAGTGTCTAAAACTTCAAACTTTTGAAAATCTAGCACTTATTTGACTGGGGTTTGGCGTCACGTTAGCTTTGTTTCCAGGCATGCAGACCGTTAAAGAACAAGACACACACAGCGTGACCTTTCCAACATTACGTAATGCCTGACGTGTGGCAGACCAGCACAAGATGAACAAATGATGTTTTATTAACAAGGTTCGGGAGGAGCACATTCAGATAATTAACACAGGTGGAGAGCACTCAGCAATCAATGGTAAGGGGTGTATATACTCAGCAGTCTCACCTCATTTCATTGACAGTTTTTGCAGCATTTAGCCCGGCAGTACCGTCCTAACAGGTCCGAATCTAGCGATTCCCGGCCGATGAATAATCTCTCGTCTTTGAGAAACCTCTGCTGCAATCCTCTGGTGTAATTTCGCGGGCGTCAGGCTTAACAAACGGGATCATAACCGCGGGCGAAACATCCGCGATCTCCTTCCGCGTATTATCTACACCGGTCCATACAATAATTCCCGCCATAGAGAAATGGTCAGTAAGGCAATGCTGCCCTCTTCACGCGAGGGGAAGGGTCTTCTTTCTTCGTCAGGCCGCCTGACAAAGTAAGCCGCGCCGCAGATTCAGTCCCGGCCAGTCCATACTCAATGTCTGCTGGGTCAACTCAGTGAGTGCTTCTCGTGTCTGTCCTTGGTTGAGCTTGGCATTGTTGTTGAGCCACGAGCCAGTTATGCCAGTTACACGTTTTTAAACTGTTTATGTAGCCTACAATGATTTACCGTCATACATAAACAGTAGGTTGCACTATACATGCAGGTTGCTTACAGAATCATTAAGAACCTATCGTTAACACTGTCCTGCAATTTATCTTCAAAATCGCGTAGAATCAAAAAAAAAAAAAAAAAGAAACCTACTATATATACAAGCAGTGTGTTTCACGCCAAGAGTTTAGTAATCCTTAAGTGAAACACAATTAAATAAATGCAAGATGCCTAAATTTATGCAAAGCTTCGTCTTTTACCATAAGCCGTCTCTTTTGTACTTCACTAAATGAACTTAAGACAGTCAAAACTGTTCTAAACGTGAACAGTTATCTTTGCTCGGTCACTTAAACTTCAATGTGCATAATCCTGCAAGGATTTCATCTCACTTCCTTTTGCCAGCTAAGCCACTCTCCTCCCTTTGTTCAGCCACACACCGCAGGAGCTCAGTTCTCCAGGTAAGTTTATCCACTGCCACAGCAGTGATGTCTCCTCTGGTCATGTAGGAGCTCAATTTCTCTGGCTAATTTCTCTAATATTGCAACAGTAATGTCTCCTCCGCTCCTACTAGAGCTCCGTTTCTCTGCCTAATTTCTCCACTGCCACAGCAGTGATGTCTCCTCTGCTCCAGCAGGAGCTCTGTTTTCTATGGCTAATTTTGCCACAGTCACAGCAGTGACGTTTCCTATGCTCCTAGCCTTATCCTAGCCTTTTTTGGTTTTCTTAGATGCTCGGAACTCGCCATCACTTCCAAATTTGACCCAAAAATCCATCCCACCATCTCAGACTTATCAGTACCAGATGGCGAAACATTTCATATTTGATCAAAGTAAGACTGACCAAACCAAAAAAGGTAATTTCATCTACATTTTTAACCTCGCTTTGCAAATCAAACCATACCAGTCGATTCTGGCATATCTGCAATGGAGAAGTTCTCAGGCTAAATCTCCTCTGGAACCCCTGTTTTTAGATGAATCCAAAAAACCTGTGACACGATTTTGGTTCCAGAAACACCTCAAATTTGTTCTCCAACAGTCAGGCGTTCCAGCAAATAATTTTTCAAGTCACTCATTCCGCATCGGGGCAGCAACTTCAGCAGCCCAAAAAGGCCTCTCCCAACAGCAGATTCAAGCCCTTGGGAGATGGTCCTCCGATGCTTTCCAAAGCTATATCAGGACGAACCGGTAAAATAAAAATAAATAAAGGTAGAGCACTTAATCCCCTCTTTCTCCTCTTTCCTGTCTCCTCTTTCTGTCCAGCGAGCATTGGTCTCACAGTGGACGGAGTGAGAACTTTCCCAGTAGAGCACTTACGTTTTCTCTTTCATCCAGCAAGGCAGTGTGAGAAAATCTCCTGGGCAAGCACTCATTTTCCTGTTTCCTTTCCGTCCAGCGAGCATTGGTCTCACAGCGAACGGAGTGAGAACCTTCCCAGTAGAGCACTTACATCTTCTTTCATCCAGCGTGCATTTGGTCTCACAGCGGATGCAGTGTGAGAATCTCCTGGGCAAGCACTCATTTTCCTGTTTCCTCTTTCTGTCAAGCGAGCATTGGTCTCACAGCGGACGGATTGAGAACCTTCCCGGTAGAGCACTTACGTTTTCTTTCATCCAGCGATGCAGTGTGAGAATCTCTTGGACAAGCACTAATTTTTCCTCCTTTCTGTTTCCTCTCTGTCCAGCGAGCATTTGGGCTCAGCGGGGAAGCGCAAATCCTCCCGATCGGTCACTGTAAACTACAACCGCTCCCCGTTCGCAGACCAACAGGGGCCGTCAGTCCAGGCAGTGAGCCAACATTACGGGCCTTCCCGGTCAAGCTTCCAGGCCCCTTCTTGAGATGCCAGCCCGCCAAACTCGGCACTCATTTGGGGGGTCTTTAGTCCGGCGGCTGTCCTCTGCTCTTTAGCCTTTGGGGGGAGTACTCTGGGTTCGGGCCGAACTCCGAGCTCGGAGCCCTCCCTCCGGACAGCACGCCAAATACGCATTAAACTTTACCCCTTCAAATTATATGTAAGTGTGAACTCGTGAAATGATGTTTTATTAACAAGGTTCGGGAGGAGCACGTTCAGATAATTAACACAGGTGGAGAGCACTCAGCAATCAATGGTAAGAGGTGTATATATACTCAGCAGTCTCACCTCATTCCATTGACAGTTTTTGCAGCATCCCTCCACCACCCCTTCTCCACGCTTCTAGTCCTAAACACTTACATACGGGGGGAGTACTCTGGGTTCGGGCTGAACTCCGAGCTCGGAGCCCTACCTCCGGACAGCACGCCAAATACGCATTAAACTTTACCCCTTCAAATTATATGTAAGTGTGAACTCGTGAATTGTGGTTAAAAAGTGTGTATATATATATATATATATATAATTATTATTTTTTTTTTTTTTGAAAATGACCAATCGTTTCGCTAGATAAGACCCTATTCCTCAGCTGGGATCGTGCAGAGCCCTTTGAAACTGTATTGATTTGGACTTCAACAATTTGGTTACCGTTGAAGTCCATTGTGTGGAGAAAAATCCTGAAATGTTTTCCTCAAAAACTTAATTTCTTTTCCACTGAAGAAAGACATGAACATCTTGGGTGGCAATGGGTTGAGTAAATTATCAGGGGTCTCATTTATAAAACTGTGCGTAGGAACCTTACTAAAAGTGTACGTGCGCCCGAAAGCCAAAAATGGCGTACGCAAAATAATATTTGGATTTATAAAACCGTTCGTACGCCAGAACCTGCGCAGAATTCACTTTATAAATCCCACTCAGCGGAAGATTGTGCGCACATGCGTCTCCTCCCCGAAATAACCATATATGGAGCTTACAACGCCTAGTTTTACTATGCAGATCCTCATCTGCATATCATTTGCATATGATTATTCATCCACGTGATAACGTTTAAAGGTACAAGACACATTACATGAATAAAAATCAAGTAGTTGCCTATATCTTGCCTTGTTTTTGAATACATAAATCAAATAGTGTAAAACACATTTCAGAGAAAGTTTTTCTCAATCTTTTCCAGTGGCCGAACTGTATTTTTAATACTTTTAATGGAAACAGATAGTCCTTGGGCATTATTTGCACGAAACTATTTTCTCAGACAATCTGGTATTATCATGATAAGCAGTTATCTCTGTGGTTAAAACATTAAAACAAAGCATGCCAGAGGAAAAGTGTTCAAAAACACCGCATTAACAACAAATATTTCTATTGACTGAATTTGAATATAAAAATGTTGTAACTTCTCAGTAATGATTTCATGTTTAAGTGCTTAACTCCATTAGTTTAAATCATTATTTTATTTATTTAAACTGTTATTTGCGTCAGTTTCACTAAACGGCCCAACGCGCTCGCTGGCGCGGACATTTAAGAAGGGATGGATATTTGCTTCAAGTGGCAGGCTTGGTGAGTGAAATTATATCTGTATTATCTTTCTGTATATGTTAAATTTTCTTTAGATTGTCTGTCTAAAAGTGACCAAAAAGACACTTAACTCCAGCTCACCATCGGTGTCGCCAATTCCCTTTGTCTCCAGAATGTGCGTACGCACGGCTCAAAGTTTGCTTAAAGGTGCGCACATTCTCCCGTCAAGTTTGTTTTTTATAGATCACAACCTTTGCGTGGGAACTGGCGTACGTACGTTTCCAGCCCCGTTTTGTGCGTACGCACGCTTTATAAATGAGACCCCAGAACATTTTCATTTTTAGGGTGAACTAATCCTTTAAACAGACGGAAATCCTGAAGTATGGGTGTGATGTCTGAGGCTGAGACTAGTTTCCACCATCTTCTCCAGCAGAGTTTAGTGTAAGCAGCTGCTGCCTCTGCTGTAATGAGCATGACAGTAGGAAGTATAACCCACATGTGGACACAGAATTGCTAAAACTAATTAATCAAAACCATCACCCACTTTCTCAATTTCTTAAACACAAAACAGTATATTGTCACATAGTAAATTCATTTTGCAATTATGAAAAAAAGTATATGTAACCCGTGTCGTGGCAAGTGTGTTACCCTCACCCTCCTCAGTAAAAGACACAGAGGGGCGTGAAAGAAGACACTGCTTCAATCTATGGACCAACGATCAGAAGACCAGAATTCGCTCAAGAGACTGTGTTAGCAGCAAAGAAGCACAGGGACACACTGTTTAAATTGGAAAAACAGGCAAGTTGTATTTAAAAGGAATAACAAGCAATTAAAACTAAAGAAAATGTTCAAAAAGACAATAAAATTTAAACTCAACACGTCAATAAAAGAAAATAAACCAGAAATAAATAAAGTCTTATTTATATCCTAATTATAACCCCTTTTTTTTTTTAGTCTTTCTTTTTATCTACTATAATTTATACGGTCTATTTAATTTTAAATCTAATTTTACCTAATTAACTTATTTTGGTATAATTAAGATATATGGTTTCTTTAGTTATTTGAGTTATTCCTAATTTGGCTTATTTATATTAAGAATACTTTTCCCTTTTGGTCTGATTTAAATGTAACTCTTTTCAATTTCAACCTTTCAAATTACCTTTCAGTTCACTCTTATTACCCAAAAAAAAGAAAAGAAATTATAAACTCTTAATAATTCAAAAGAAATAATCACAATATAAATTTAAACAAAATAACAACAATAAGGAAAATAATTCACAGTCAAATTATCTCAGTGTTCACAGAAATCTCAATGTGATATGAGATTGTACTAGTTCTCAGCTCCAGTTCAATGTTCCTTCACGAGATCCTTCTTCCGCAAACTCAAATTAACTCACGGTTCGGTAGGATAGGAAGAGAAACCATGTACTCGATCCTACCACACAGTTCACAGTGCGATTCTCAGTTCGATCCTTATTTGGGCATGGCTCGCCAGTTCCTGCTTGCACCAACTCTCGAACTTTCGCAGTGAAGCAGGGACATCTCACGTGCAGCTTCCCCGATCCTCGTTCCAGAAAGCAGCATCCAAACTCAGCAAATAGAAAATGGCAGACAAAACCAAAAGAAAATCCCGAAAGGATATGGGGGGGGGGGGGGGGGGGGGGGGGGGGGGGGGGGAGTACTCTAAACCCAACCAAGAGTACTCTAATATCAATTAGAAAAAGTTCGCGGCAGCTCTTTCAGCTTTAGGCCCGTACTTCAATGCACGTACAAAAAGCTAGTTTCACTTTTACTCAAAATCAATCATCACAGTATCAAATTCTGTTTCTATTTCTCAAAATCTTAATGTTCTATATCTCTAAATCTCTCTAAACGACTACTAGCTCGCTCAGTCTAATTCTTTCTCTTCTCAGATCGCGCTCACTGCTTCTTTTTTAGGTGCTTCTCTGGGAAAAATGATCATTGCATCATCTCTCGACTCCGATGACTCCACCCACTAAGGCGGCCAACTCTGATTCGTTTATTAGGACCAATCATCGTCTCATTAAATCAAATCACTCTTCTCTAATTTATGTATTCTTATTTTCTCTTTTCTTTACAGATATTTAATAAAATAACTGTTCATTCACACAAGTGTCAGTCTCTTTCTTTTCTATTTCAAAAATAAAAACATCTTTAGTAACCTGGGTTACATATAGTAATGACAATTTACAGTAGTAAGGCGAATAAATACTGTATGCACTGCCAGTATAGCATAGTACTGAATATTGTATTGAATGTCTGTATATTCAGCACTTGCATACTGTAAAAATACAGTAGTCCACCTGTAAAAGCCAAAAAGGTTACAGTAAAAAAAACTCTCAATGAAAAGCATGTTACAGTCACTCAGAAGAGTTGTGCAACTTAGGCTTTTATTGTTAAAAATAGTTATAAATACTGTAACCAAACCCTTACAGAAAACCTTATGCGTTTTTAAAAACTGTAGAAGCAGGACCACTCACTCCCTTTAAGTATACGAGTCATTCCACCGAAGGGGTGATATTTGCTTGTTGTAACTCTTCCAAATTTGATTTCATTTTTATCTTTTTTCAACACTGAATCTAATAACTTTGCTTCTTCCCAGTCTGCATTTTTAGGTCACACAAGTTTACATGGTGATTTATTAAGGGCCATATTTCATGTAACTGATTGTTTCACACGATGTACTTGTATAATTGTGACTTTAAGTCCTCCTGTGATGGACACGCATATGTTTCATTGATTATTTTCTTCCTTTAAGTTGTTTTCTTTACGTTAATTAAGCTCTAATTGCTGCACGAGTCCTCATATCTGTTTGTGTTACCCCAGATGTAATAAACTAGGATTTGATGGGACAAATTACGTCGCTGTAAGAACTGATTTTCCTGTTAAGACAAAACTCACCCTGCAATAAATCAACTCTCCCTGGGCACAAGATCACAAAGAAGATCGCACAGGACATTGTCCTTTCCAAACTTTTCTTCTTCCTTATCTCTGCATCCCCCTTTCCATCCTCCCTTCCTCTTCTCGTGAGTCAAGTCACCAAAAGTTCACAAAGAATGTCTATATATCATATATGATGTATCTTGTGAATCTATTGTTTTTCTTTTTCATGTTTGGTATAATTTTAAGTGTCTCAGTGCGATTGGTAAAATGGTCTTAATTGCATTGCAGTCATTGGTATAATGAGAAAGATTGAGAACTTAGGAGAATCCTGTTCTCCTCTTTGGGTGATGTTTCTTCAGGATATCTCCCCTCTCCCCCGAAACCAGGTGTTTCCTCCCGGGGACATGAATTAACCAAAACAACCCTAAAAAATATTGGTACAACCCTTTTGTTCTGGTCTGGGTATTTAACGGTAGGTGACAGAGCAGTCTGTGGGAATCTGTAACCAGGAAAACACCCATACAGTGCTGTTTCAGTGTTTTTCCATTGGAAAGGAATGCATTGCTTACTTTTAGAGTCATCTTTGAGTAAATTATGTTATGTATTTATTATTTCTGAATTGGCTTTTAATCAGTTACTTGTGTAATTGGCATGATACATTTTTACCTGACAAATAAATGTTACATCTTGATTTATTCTGAAGTTTTCTGAAATCATTATTTTTGTAGACTATGAGGAGGCTGGTGCTACCGCAGCTCTGTGTCCAGGATAGGTCAAACTAAAGCCGCATATGAACGGAGCATAGGCACGTCATCTGAAGACCTTTTGATTTCTGTCTATCACTGATTTAGCAAGTTGTAATGAAGTGGCTAAACAAACTACACTTTTTTTTTTTTTGTATGAGTGAACAGTAGGCAACCGACTTAAGAGGTATTAGCAAACCCTGCACCCTCTGACCAAGATCAGACTGGCGAGGCTGTGTCCATGAGATCCACGTAAACCTGGGGCGTGTGACTCTGTGCAGCATCGGGTCCCTTAATGAATCAATAATTGAAAGTATGGGATGCTCAGAATAATCAAAAATCTAAATGAATTCATAATCAATATTTATGACTATTTTCTAATAACACAATCTAAATTTGATTATCATTTGAAATTGGAGTCAGATTAAGCATAGAGCTAAAGTAATATTGAAACTAAATTCCAATAAATTAAGTGAACTTCACTGGAGCTCTGAAAAGACATACGCGCATTATCCATTCACCCAGGCCATTGGATTCCGTCATTGGGCCAATGGGTGGTCTTTACAAAGTAGTGACAGGCCCTCCGTGATTCTCCAGATTGCGAGTGTCTTTTTAGTATGCTAGCTGGAGCCATTTACATCCAGTCTTTGTGCTAAGCTCGGCTAGCGGTGTGTGCGTCAGTGCGTCATGGACTTATCTAACTCTGGGGGATACGTAACGGTACTATATTACACATATAGGCTACACATACATATATACATAATTTAGCCTATTTTTATCATATCGTTAGCCTCATAGCATAATTGCCTAAGTCATATTTCAATGTTTTTGGTAAACAAGAAAAAACACATTTTTTAGAAATCACATTGTTATTTTTTATTGATATTATAACAGTACATTCAACCAGATGTGTGAACAAGTATGCAAAAAGAAAAAGATCCATCATCAATTTCCTAACCAATAAAAGTGACTTAGGCAGAATATGCCATGACTTAGGCATTTTTTCTCTTACATAAAAAATGCAAACATAACATAACAAAAGTTGTTTTACTCTCCTAAATATAACCAAGATGTGTAACTTGTCAACCCTAACCAAGTTGTTTCTTAATGTTTAACCTTAACCACTGTTTTCCTTTCCCACCAAGTTCCACTCAGGTGTTGTGCACACGCATTTTCACACTGTCTATTGATGAGGGAGGTTGTCATAGTACTGGTGGGCCACTCTTGGTAGTACTGGTTTCATTGTTTTTTTTCAAATGCACGTTATAAGTGACTCAAACTCACAGTGCTTTCAGACGGAGCAGCGTTTACAGAGCCGTACATCAATGACAAACTGCGCATAAAAAAAATTATCGCAGCCTTTGCGATTTTAAAATTTAAGTGCGATTACATGGAAATTGCGATTAATCGTGCAGCCCTACAGTAAATCATGTTAAATTCATAGGTTCACTGCAAAAAAAATCTAAATCTTACCAAATACTTCTTATGTCCAGTCAAAATGTCTAATTTATATTAAAAAAACTATTTTACTATTTTTACTTTTATTTGCACTTAAAAGAAAAAGAAAATGCTTGAAAAATTACTTCACTTGCCTAAAATTGCTTAAATGTCTTTTTATGGTGATGTTTCTTAACTGTAAAGATTTGTTCTGACCAGAAATGAGGTAATATTTTGCTAGTGTTGGCTAGCTACTTCATCATATCTTGTAGCAAAAAAAATTCAAGTTTAAATACACAGTTTAATAATCCCTTTATAATCCCTTTGATTGACTGTAATTACATTTAGTGTCTAGAAAATTGAAGAAATATGAACTCTTACCAGATGAAAACGAATCAAACAGAAGATCTAATACATCACTTCTGGACATCTGTCTTCCCATGTTTTCTGCCATTTTGTTTGTATCAAAACTGCCTAAGTCAAAGAGATGACTTAGGCAGATAGTGTTTTTGGATTCTAATAAGTGTTGTGATTGGCTAAGGACATAGGCAGAAAGACAGGATGATGCAGCATTGGTAGGACAGTAAAGTTAGGCAGATATCACAATTTGGCCAAAAAATGACTTAGGCAATTATGCTATGAGGCTAACGATATATAAAAAATGTGCATGTATATACTAAGAAAGATTAATATTCATTGATTTTTAGATGCAACCCCAACTCCAAACGTTCTTGACAGCAGATAAAGACAAAAGTGGTGAGTATTTACCACAACCTTTTATTATTTTTGTGAACATTTTATCACAATACTTGTTTGCAGCAAACATAGATAAAGAGTGAAATTCAGAAAACCGGTGGAGGGCCACTCCTCCAGAATACACTGGGGGGACGGCCGATTATGGATGGGATTACAGGTGCTGTACAATCTGACCCTGGTGCTGGCTCCTCTAAGCAAGTAACACTGGGTACGTGTGCAATACATTACTACTTTTTTAAGTTTTAAGTATGGCTGACTGTATGTTCTGCAGTAGAGGGAAATGCAGTGTCCCTGTTGAAGCCAGCACACACACACACAGTCTCCCACACAGAGGTCAGTATGCAGCAGACAGAACACCAAACATAACCTGCTTTACAACAGTTATGCTTTACACTGGCCTATTTTTATTTTTTTAGGGTGGAGGAAATGATGAAGTCACTCTGTCTGTGTGTTCTCAGAGTTGCTGAATGAATGTGAAAACTTGTAATGATCATGTTTGTGGTGGAATTATGTTTCAGGTGGAAACAGACTCAGTCAGGGCCCTGTACAAAAGGAGTCTCGAACTAGACTGCACATTAAAGGAGTCTCGAACTAGACTGCACACTAAAGGAGTCTCGAACTAGACTGCACACTAAAGGAGTCTCGAACTAGACTGCACACTTAAGGAGTCTCGAACTAGACTGCACACTAAAGGAGTCTCGAACTAGACTGCGCACTGAAGGAGTCTCGAACTAGACTGCGCACTAAAATAGTCTCGAACTAGACTGCGCACTTAAGGAGTCTCGAACTAGACTGCGCACTAAAAGAGTCTCGAACTAGACTGCGCACTAAAGGAGTCTCGAACTAGACTGCACACTAAAGGAGTCTCGAACTAGACTGCGCACTGAAGGAGTCTCGAACTAGACTGCACACTGAAGGAGTCTCGAACTAGACTGCGCACTAAAGGAGTCTCGAACTAGACTGCACACTAAAGGAGACTTGAACTAGACTGCACACTAAAGGAGACTTGAACTAGACTGCGCACTAAAGGAGACTTGAACTAGACTGCACACTAAAGGAGACTTGAACTAGACTGCGCACTTAAGGAGTCTCGAACTAGACTGCACACTAAAAGAGTCTCGAACTAGACTGCGCACTAAAAGAGTCTCGAACTAGACTGCGCACTAAAAGAGTCTCGAACTAGACTGCGCACTTAAGGAGTCTCGAACTAGACTGCGCACTAAAAGAGTCTTGAACTAGACTGCGCACTAAAAGAGTCTCGAACTAGACTGCGCACTAAAAGAGTCTTGAACTAGACTGCGCACTAAAAAAGTCTTGAACTAGACTGCGCACTAAAAGAGTCTCGAACTAGACTGCGCACTAAAAGAGTCTCGAACTAGACTGCGCACTAAAAGAGTCTCGAACTAGACTGCACACTTAAGGAGTCTCGAACTAGACTGCGCACTAAAGGAGTCTTGAACTAGACTGCACACTAAAGGAGTCTCGAACTAGACTGCGCACTAAAAGAGTCTCGAACTAGACTGCGCACTAAAAGAGTCTCGAACTAGACTGCGCACTAAAAGAGTCTCGAACTAGACTGCGCACTTAAGGAGTCTCGAACTAGACTGCGCACTAAAAGAGTCTCGAACTAGACTGCGCACTAAAGGAGTCTTGAACTAGACTGCGCACTAAAGGAGTCTCGAACTAGACTGCGCACTTAAGGAGTCTCGAACTAGACTGCACACTAAAAGAGTCTCGAACTAGACTGCGCACTAAAAGAGTCTCGAACTAGACTGCACACTTAAGGAGTCTCGAACTAGACTGCGCACTAAAGGAGTCTTGAACTAGACTGCACACTAAAGGAGTCTCGAACTAGACTGCACACTTAAGGAGTCTCGAACTAGACTGCGCACTAAAGGAGTCTTGAACTAGACTGCAAACTAAAGGAGTCTCGAACTAGACTGCGCACTAAAGGAGTCTCGAACTAGACTGCACACTAAAGGATATCATTGTTTTAGTAGATCATTGTTATATTTGTTAATGTTACTAATGTAATTAATGTTATTTTTTGTCTGGAAAAAATACTCCGATAACGCAAAAATCGTCATGATACAAAGCTTAATGCTAAATGCTGAAGTATCTTTTTTATTATTATTCTGTTAATCTTATGATAGGATTCCCTAGAGTCATTGGAGCAATAGACTGCATACATGTTGCAATCTCCACTGCTCTAGGGGAACATGAGGCAGATTATGTTAATAGGAAGTCCTTTCACAGCCTTAATGTTCAGGTAGAGATGATGTGAACATGTGAGATGATTATTTTCTGTGAGATGAATCTTTAAATTAATTGTAACATTAACAAATATAACAATGATCTACTAAAACAATGATCTATTTCATCTGCAGATGACTTGTGGTCATGAACGTATGATCACAAGTTTGGATGCCAAATGGCCTGGCTCCAGTGCTTGACTCACGAATTTTCCGTGAGTCTGTGTTGTGTTAGCGCTTTGAGGAAAGCAAGTTAAATTTGGTACAGTACAAAACACTGTTAATTTGAATTGGGACAGAACAACCTACGCAATAACCCCCTATCATTACCCTCAGACAGAGCCACATCACCGCTTCAATGTGGCCCTCAGTAAAACCAGAGTGAAGATAAGATGACCTTTGGCCTCCTAAAGGCACAACACAGACTTACGGAAAATTCGTGAGTAATTCACTGGAGCCAGGCCATTTGGCATCCAAACTTGTGATCATACGTTCATGACCACAAGTCATCTGCAGATGAAATAGATCATTGTTTTAGTAGATCATTGTTATATTTTTTAATGTTACAATTAATTTAAAGATTCATCTCACAGAAAATAATCATCTCACATGTTCACATCATCTCTCTGAACATTAAGACTGTGAAAGGACTTCCTATTAACATAATCTGCCTCATGTTCCCCTAGAGCAGTGGAGATTGCAACATGTATGCAGTCTATTGCTCCAATAACTCTAGGGAATCCTATCATAAGATTAACAGAATAATAATAAAAACGATTAAAATAATTCTTAACATGTACTGTATTGTATAGTGCATTATATATATACTATATACCATTTTGTGAAAAAAAAAAAAAATCTGTTCATGTGATGTCACCCTATCAATATGTCTTACCGGCAATTTTATAAAAGCCGTCTTTTATGGACATGGTCGATAAATGTCCGGGGAACACTATTAATTAAACTATTAATGCACTCCTGCAGAGCGAGGACCCAGTAATTCCAATTATTGTGGAAATATTGTTTTGAAGTAAGCCTTGATTGTGCCGATGTATATGTCCCACAAAAGGTTTTATGACAACTGGTTTTGTGGTGTTAATCTTCAGGTGCAGCTTGAGAAAGCAGGGATCCACAGTGTGGGAACTGTAAGACAAAATCGTCTTGCTGGATGCACCCCCACAGAGGACAAAGTTATGAAGACCTTCAGACGTGGGAACATATGAAGAAAAAGAGACCACACATGATGGTACAGCACTAACAGCAGTAAACAGTTCAATAACTGCCCAGTTATCCTCATAAGCACATTTGCAGCAGCCATTCCAACCTCAACTGTGGACTGGTGGGAAAAGAAGAGGAAGGAGGTCATTACAGTGACTCATCCAAACATCTTTCAACTCTACAATGAAAGCATGGATGGGTGGATCTCATGGATTCTCTCACTGCTCTGTACCGCACCAAAATATGCTCAAAGAAGTGCTACCACAAGTTGTTAGAAAAACGGTGTTGTTTATAAGTACTGTGTAAAAGCTTACAATAGCACCAATTGAATCATCACAAACAACATTAATTAGGATAAAATTAGGAAAATAATTAGGAAAAATATTAACTATAAGTAAACTAACTTTTACACTGTGTCAAATTAGTGTATTAGAGTATTAGTGTGAAACAGTTAACATAATTTGAAGAAAAGCTTTGAAATGTTTAAAGCTTGAGGGTTTGAACGTTTCAAAGAATTTAAGACATACATTTTAGTACATTTGTAAAAAAAAAAAAAAAAAAGAATTATTAATAAATAAATTATATAAATAAATAATTATTTTAATAAAAAAATATTATTACAATAATCAAATCATTTATTTTACGCTACAATTGCCGTTTACAACTTTTTACATTATAATCAGAAATGCACTAAACCTGTATACATTTTAAAAAAAATTTAACTATGGACATATAAAAGTATAAAATATAAAAGGGACAAAATCAAAATTACTAAAATGTTAACTCAAATTAAAATGACAACAGAAAATTTAACATGTTGCATTTATTCACATTCTGTTATTAAAAGCAACAGTAAAAATGATACACTTACAGTACAAACATGCAAATAAAGTATAAAAGTGACAACCAGTATTTTTCCAATTAGTTTTCTCCATAAAGAGTTTAAATGAGTTCTAATGAACTAAATAAACCAGCTCTGCATGAATCACAAACGTTGTTTTTACATTTTTATACACTTTTCACATTGTATTATGCAAATACAGTACATTGATAACAAGTCAAGTAAAAACTGACAGTACAAGATGTGTAGTGCAAATCTTCTTCACATTCGTGCATTTAATACATTTGTAAATGAAATAATGATGTTGACTGTCCCGGGAGCTCATGTCGGTTTGTCTTAAAGGACAAGTTCGGTATTTTACACTTAAAGCCCTGTTTTCAGATCGTTTCTGATGAAATACAGTGGTTAAGATTGAAATTTGGACAAATGCTGCTGGCCCGAGAATTTTCAGTTTCTGTGGCCAGCAGCATTTGTCCAAATTTCAATCTTAACCGTTCTATTTCATCAGAAATGATCTGAAAACAGGGCTTTAAGTGTAAAATACCGAACTTGTCCTTTAAAGGTTTAAGTTGTCACAGTGCAAATACAGTGTTAAATGTTGATTTGAGTGTTTCCATCTTCATAAATATCACAGAGCATTTGTTCTATGGATGTATCAAGATAATAAGTAGGTTATTGTTGAACTGAATAATAATGAAGTAACTACAGTAAATAAGCGCCGCCGAGTGTTTCCATTATAATGAGTCTCTATCAGAATCTTCACTTCAGAAACACTGAACTCCTTCTCAACCTTCAACAAACACCTAATCCATCATCTCAAACAAGGCACTTATTATAATAAGCATGAGAAATGATAAATGTTAATCTATTCCAGGTTTATAAGCTGCAACTATCAGATAATGTAAGTAACGTTTATCTAAATGTCCTAAATTATATGTGCTTACAGTAACAGGTCGGTTAATATTTCCATGTAAAATTTGAAAAGAGCTTTATGATGAATATGTATAAGTATTTCAGCTGAACAGCTGAAGTGTGTTTTTGATGATTCACCTCAATGAAAACAATGTTGCAGATTCACAATGATCCTGTTGGGATTCTCCATCTGTGAGGAAACAATAAACCATAGATTTTTAAAGAGTGAAACTTGAACAGCAGTAACAGAAACTCATGAGATCAGCACATCTGCCATCAACCAGTGAATAATATTCAGTCTGGAATGTTTATTTCGGGATCATTTTGATGGAAACGCCATTATGTGCCATTAACGTAATCAACGTTTTCATGGGAAAGTTTACAGCAGAAGAGCAGAAATGCTATTATTCAGTATCCTCAAATATTGAAGTATTTGAGAGCGTATGGTGATCAACTCAATTACGGCAATTGCTTCATGGAAGTGGGCGGAGCTAAAGAGATCTTTTGGCACATTTTTGCTTGTTTCGACTACCAGATTGGTTGAATATTTGCTGTAAAGCATCATGGGTAATGCAGTTTTACCATAACAAATTACACAGTTAAAAAGTATTATTTTGAAAATAATAAAGAATAATAATGCAGGCTGACGGCTTCAACAAAAGCAAATATAATCATTTATAGCTTTCTATCATTAGAAATCAATTTCCCAATGGAAAAAATGAAAGGATTTTTGTTGCACTAGCACTCAACTGAGAATCTCATAAGATTTCTACAAAGACATAGGCTACAGTATTTTACCTCATCATCCTTGTTTTTCACACACACACTTAATCAAGAAGACAACCGTTTCCTCTCAATATGTGATTCTTGCCTCTCCTGTAACAACAGTAAATCACACCAGTAGTTACAACCAGGAGAAGAAGAACAGCGACACCTGCTGATATTCCCGCTGATATTCCAGCTGATGATATTCCAGCTGATATTCCCGCTGATATTTCTGCTGATATTCCTGCTGATATTTCTGCTGATATCCCAAATGCGACCCCTAGCTATGCATGCAAAAGCATGGGAGGCTATTCAGGGCGCGTCAGAATGGGTGCTCAACACCATAAGACACGGTTATTCGCTCCAATTTGCTCGTCGCCCTCCGCGTTTTCTAGCGCAGACGGAAACGAAAGTGAGTTTGGAAACAGCACATCTGCTTCAAGCAGAAATAGCAAAGCTGCTGCAAAAAGGGGCCATAGAACAGGTTCATCCTTCCTTGAGCGAGTCAGGCTTTTACAGCCGTTACTTCCTCGTTCCCAAGAAGGACGGAGCATTAAGACCTATTTTAGATCTGAGACATCTGAACAAGGCTCTCATGAGACGGCCGTTCAGGATGATTACAACCAGACAGATCCTTGCGCAAATTCGCCCAGGAGACTGGTTTATCTCTCTCGATCTGAAAGACGCGTATTTCCAGATCCAGATAACTCCCCGTCACAGGCCATTCTTGAGATTCACCTTCGACGGTCGAGCTTATCAATACACAGTCCTGCCGTTCGGCCTGTCTTTAGCACCCCGTACATTTACGAAATGCATGGACACGGCTCTCGCTCCCCTGAGGAGTCAGGGAATGCGAATTCTGAACTATCTGGACGATTGGCTCGTTCTAGCGCAGTCAGAGACAGAACTTGTGTCTCACAGAACAGCGCTACTCGACCACCTGGAGGTTTTGGGTCTAGCGGTCAACTGGACAAAGAGCTCGCTCTCGCCCCGGCAGTCGATTTCCTTTCTCGGAATAGAACTGGACTCGGTGGCGATGACGGCCAGATTGACGGAGCAGCGCGCGCGCCGCATCCAGCGCCTCGCTGCATCCTTCAAGGAAGGCAACCGGGTTCCCCTGAAAGCATTTCAGCGCATTCTGGGGCATATGGCCTCAGCTGCAGCAGTGCTTCAGCTGGGTTTACTGCGCATGCGCCCGCTTCAACGCTGGCTGAGAACGCGCGTATCCCATCGAGCCTGGGCGACCGGCGGCTCGCTAATCAGAGTGACTCAGGTCTGTGTCTCAGCCCTGCAGCCCTGGCTAGCAGCCGAATGGTATCACACGGGAGTGAATATGGGAGTGGTTTCACACCGGAAAGTTGTCTCAACAGACGCGTCCAACCTAGGTTGGAGAGCGCTCTTCGAAGGCAGACCGGTCTATGGCCACTGGTCAGACCAGGAGAATCTCCTACACATAAACTGTCTAGAGATGCTCGCGGTCGAGAAAGCGCTCATGCACTTCCTCCCATTCCTCCATGGTCACCATGTTCTAGTCCGCACGGACAACACTTCAGTAGTGGCCTATGTGAACCGCCAGGGCGGTGTCAGGTCAAAGCAACTCTGCGCCCTGACGGAACGCCTCCTCGTATGGGCTCAGCACTCTCTGCGCTCTCTGAGAGCATCGCATGTGCCTGGCCATCTGAACGAGGGCCCCGACAGGCTGTCCAGGGACAACGTTCCCCCTGGGGAGTGGTCTCTACACCCCCAAACAGTCCAGTCGCTGTGGCGCCGCTTTGGCAGAGCGAAAGTCGACCTCTTTGCGTCAAAAGACAACGCACACTGCCCAGTATTCTTTTCAAAGAGCGAGGACGCGCTGGCCCAGTCTTGGCCCAGCGGCCCGCTATATACGTTTCCACCAGTCTCTCTGCTGCCTCAGGTCATCGAGAGAGTCAGGAAAGCGCGCCACACAGTGCTCCTCATAGCCCCGTTCTGGGAGAACCAAGCTTGGTTCCCGGAACTCATACAATTGGCAGACTCAGCCCCTTGGCCGATTCCGGTGCGGAGAGACCTTCTCTCTCAAGCCCGCGGCTCGATTTGGCATCCCCACCAAGAGCACTGGTCTCTGCATGCGTGGAGCCTCAACAATTACATGCTGATCTACCAGAAGGGGTGATGAACACGATCATACAATCTAGAGCCCCCTCCACGAGGCGGCTCTACACGTCTAAATGGTCGGTGTTTAACAAATGGTGCACTACCAGAGGGCTCAATCCACAGACATGTGGGGTCTCGCAAGTATTGTGCTTCCTTCAAGAGCTACTGGACGCGGGCAGGTCCCCCTCCACGCTCAAAGTCTATGTCGCGGCCATTTCAGCGCTCTCTGTCTCAGAGCCGGGCCGCGCATTAGGAAGGAACGAGTTTGTCATCCGCTTCCTTAGAGGAGCGAGGAGGATGAACCCCCCGCGACCCCCTTCGGTTCCTATGTGGGATCTTTCACTGGTCTTAGACGCACTGAAAGCACATCCCTTTGAACCCTTAGAAACTGTGGATATGAAATACCTCACGCTCAAAACCGTTTTTCTGATAGCACTGTCTTCAGTAAAACGTGTGGGAGACCTTCACGCGTTATCCACTAACGCTGCGTGCCTCGAGTTCGGACCCAATGACTCTAAAGTTATTCTCAGACCGAGGCATGGGTACGTCCCCAAAATTTTGGGCACTCCCTTCAGAGCGCAGGTCATTTCCCTTTCAGCCCTGCCGAATGCTGGCTGCGAGGCAGATAGTAATCTCCTCTGCCCAGTTAGGGCGCTGAGAAGCTATATTTCACGCTCCGCCGCCTTCAGGCGTTCAGAGCAGCTCTTTGTTTCGTTTGGTGGGCGCACCAAGGGTCTCGCCGCATCGAAACACACCCTGTCCAGATGGATAGTTGATGCTATCGCAGCTGTTTACGCATCTAAGAACCTGCAGTGCCCTTTGGGCATTCGGGCACACTCCACCAGAGGCATGGCCTCATCGTGGGCGTGGTCCAGTGGGATTCCCATTCATGACATTTGTGCAGCGGCAGGCTGGGCCTCCCCCTCCACATTTGTTAGGTTTTACAACCTGGAAGTTCCCGCTTTGCAGGCCAAAGTGTTATCAGTCTAAGTCTCGCGTAAGCCAGCCCACTGTCTGTGCGCGGGCTACGCTGCTGATTTAGCTCTACTGGTTGAGCTACACTATGTGGGAAGTGTTAGTTGGACCGGCTGTGCCGCTCCCTGCCCCATATTATGTGCTTGTGTACTGTGGTATCTTGGCCGCCCAGCTCCGCTTCGCGTTCCCTGGGCTCCCCATGGGATTCATTCAGGATGCTGGGCGCGCGCACGGCGTTGACAAAGGTGTTCCCGCAGCGTAAGCTAGCTTACGCAATACGAGAGAACCTCTCGTAAGATAACGTACTCGGTTACTAACGTAACCTCTGTTCTCTCTAGAGAGGGAACGAGTATTGCGTAACCCGCCGTGCTCTCGCCACGAGCTCATTTCGCTTCATGCGACAGAAACCAGCGAAGCAGCCTCTGTTCCTTGCTTATATACGCTAAGCCACACCCCTAATGACGGGCTGTGACGCTTTAAGCGCGCCAAGCGCGCTCATTGGACGTGACGTCACGCGCAAGGCTCAGCCATAGGCTGCTGCAGTTGCCGCAGAGCAGCCAATGGGCACGCGATTCGCTTGCCCTAGGTCTGCAGGCTGCCGCACTGCGTTGACAAGGTTTAAAAAATTAAGGATAATTTTTGGCTTCAGTATCTCGAGAAAGGAGACTTTCCCGCAGCGTAAGCTAGCTTACGCAATACTCGTTCCCTCTCTAGAGAGAACAGAGGTTACGTTAGTAACCGAGTACGTTTTCTGCACTAAAGCAAACCAGTTTTTCCATGTTAACTCAATAATTCATGCTTACACACACACACACACACACACACACATACACACACAGACAAATGTTGTTTTTTCAATGCTATTGCGATCCGTCTAAAAATTCCCAAGTTTAGCTAACCACATGGTAGAATAAATAACGTAATATAGTCCCAATGTCCTCAAACGAGTGCTTCACATTTACTGATGTCCTGGAGTGCTACTATTACTAAAATATATCAAATTTTAATCCCCATATGATGATGGAGACAGTATTGTACATAAATACATTTGTTTCATTCATATAATTTGAATAGATTTTTTACCTGGGTCATTTTTCTTTCGGGAAGTGTTTTGCTGATATTTTGCTGATTTTCCAGCCATTTTCTTCTCACTGACATTGGTGTAATGTTGTTATATCACCACAAGATGGTGTGGGCAGTGTCCCTAAATGTGGCCAACATGTCTAAGATTTTACAAATTTGACTATCATTGTGTCAAGAGGCAAAAATGTAATGTCCTCATATGAGGACACAGGGTCTCAGGAGGTTAATTTTATAAGCTTAATCAATTCCTCAATTCAAGCCTCAAAACTGTTTCCTTACAAAAAAAAAAAAAAAAAGGAAAAATATTTTGGTTTTATTAGTGAAATGTTCTCAATATTTTCTATACAACACTGAACCACAATTTTCTTAATATACACAATATGTTTTATTTATCACCTTATTTTTTTAGCTGATCAATAAAATGCAGCTCATATCTGTTACTTTCGTGACGTGCACTCCATTAAATCTGCATATAGCGCGGGAATTGAAGATCGGATTTAAATCCGTTTTGCAAAAACACATTTATGTGACCAGGTGTAAATGGAATCGTTTTGATAAATCAGATAGCTATCCGATCTGAGAAAACGCATGAAGTGGCCAGGTGTGAACAGCCCCAGACGCTTGAAAAAGCACAAATCTGTGGCAAAACTCAAGTGATATTACGACAGGAGTGATGGTGGTGTGTAAATCGAGTTTCCCCTCACACTTCTGCTAGTTTTCCTGAGATCTCTGATCCCGTGTGAATTGATGGCCATCATTATTACAGACCTCCTGTGTTAAAATTACATTACTCCATCTACCCTTGTAAAACTAATCCTGTCCGAATAGGGCTGTCTGGATCTTGGTCTTGACTAGACCTCTGGTTTGAGCGATAAACACATTTTTATAGATAGGATAGGATAAATTAGATAGATTAGATAGCTACGTCTTACCGTGCACGAGGAATGCTGAAACCGTGAACAAATAAACGAAAAACGTATTTGTCTCCATGATTGGCTACTTTGAATGAATGGAACAGAACTGCTTAAAAACTGCAATATTGGTTTATCCTGAAGAGTGTCGTTGTTGTCAGAGACTACGTGATCCTTATATGCCAAACGCCTCCAGCTGGAAAGTAGCCTACATGTGAGAAGAGGAGAAGGTTGCAGTGAGGAGAGAGAATAAAAGTGCAGTAAAGACTCAAGAGTTCTATCTTCAGGGCAGAGTTTAACCTCAAACTTATTGGTCAAATGTGGGCCTAGGCTACATCATGTGGGCGTAGTTAGCTTCTTACTTAATGTCTGAGAAATGTTAGCAAAACATGGTAATTGTGAAAATCCCAGAAACTCTATATTCTTCTAAAATGTTTTGCAAATTACAGGAAAAGATTTCTCAAGAATTAGAAATTATGGGAATTAAATGAGTTCTTATTTTTGACTCGATGTAGGCTACTATATTAAAACACACACACACACACACACTCTTCTAGAACGTGTATTTACCTGTGTCAGCTGTGTTGTCGATGCCTCGAGAGAAAAGAAAGTGCAGAGCGCGAAAGCACCAGAGTGACTGAAGGATCCCCATAAAGCAGTATCTCTGGTCGTATGATGTGTATGACGTCATTGACACTTTAAAATACTTTTTAAAGCAAATAAGTGACTCTAAAAAATCTAACACCCAGCAATGTGTAATTTCTTTGCATCTCCTTTCGAATACAACATTCAAATTACTAGACAAAAAATGATATCCTGAGAAAAGTGGATTTTGATGGCTGTAGCGCCATAGACCTCCATTCATTCTGCACTCGTCCTGTGAGCGCCCTCATATGAAATCAGAGTGGAACTGCAATCAGTTCAGAAGCAGGAAGTGTACTGAGAGTGACATTCTCTGGTCTGAGATAGCGACTTATGGTGCGTTCAAGTCATCTCGTATAGATCGTATTTACGAGTTGAACGCACTTGAACGCCACCACAATGTCGTAAATACCAGTGGGGAGCTCGGGATTTTCTCTAAGCTCCGATCTTTACGAGTTGGGGGCGTGTCAGTGATTAACATGGCGGAATACACAATACGTAAAGGTATTTAGCTGTGATATTGTCAGGCTTTTCTATTAACAGCTCAGTTAGCTAATCGCCAACACAGAATATGATAATATAACAATGCAACATGTAACGATGTGTTGGCAGTGGCTTCATAAATTAATTAAAAACATAAAAATACAAAGTACACCTGATGCACATTTCTTTGTTCTTCATTTTCTAGAACAAGAGTTTAAGAACCATACTGTATTTTTGTGTAATTAATTAAGAGCAAGTACTCCGCCATTTTGCTCCGACGAAAGTGACTTGAACGCACATGCCGTTATAAGCACGACTTCCCACCTCGTACGTACGAACTTCCCAGGAGGACTTGAACGCACCATTATCTCCCAGTTTTCCTCCGGCCTCAAAACAGCCGGCCAATCAACGAACAGAGGGCGGGCTGAGAGCCGTGACGTAGATGCTAAGCTCTGAGTTTAAGATTGTAGTTTAGGTTAGGGAAATCAAAAAACGACCGCGGATATGGAGACACGGGATGCAATTCGCTCTGTTGTGGAGAATATTCCCGGCATTTGCAAACAAAAGCCCGAACAAGAAGAGTGTTTGTTAAACACTTTGAATAGAGGTGATGTTGTGGCCCTACTCCCAACAGGTTTTGGGAAAAGTTTAATTTATCAACTATTACCGATCGTCAGCGAGAAACTGGAAAGGCCAAAGGCCGGCAAGGCAAGTACTGGACCTATTTCAAACCTAGTATTGCAGTGTTTAACCCACCTCGGTGACACTGCTCCGTGATGGCAAGTCCATGGCCTTCCTCGACTTTTTCATGGTCCTTGGAGTTTTAGAGGGTGTATCTCGGTCTCTTTTATCTGTCGAGCTCGAACTGGCACCCTTTTGACAGGTCAGTGTCTCCTTTCTTTCCAGTCCTTAAATATTGCCATGTCATGCTGTAATCTTGCAATTAATGCCGAGTTCAGACTGCACGATTTTAGCCCCGATTTTGGCTCGCCGACAGGTTTTGAGAAATCGCCGACAAATGCCCGAAATCACAGGCAAATCGGTGCTCGTTCACGCGAGTGACAATCACGCAGTGTGAATGAGCAAAGACGCGATCTGAGAGAATCACCGACGAGTCGCCGACGCCCGTGAGATATTTGGCATGCTAAATATCTGGACCTGTCGGCGATTCAAAATCCTGCTGTGTGAAAGTGTTCTGACTGAAAACTACATCGGCGATGACCGACAGCCAATGAGAGAGCAAGATACAGAGCAGCGGGGAGTTCGGGGAGGAGTTATAGGCCACAATATCAGTATTTTAATAGATATTACAATTATATCAAACAGAAACAAAGCACAAACATTTGCTTGACCAGCAGCAACAGCAGCACATTGCAAAATTATTTATTTACCCCCAACTCTCTTTGCAGAACACACAGTCCTTGCTCCCCTTGTCTTCCCAGCCATTTCCTCATATATAATATGTTTTTCTTTTTCTCCTTTTCGCTGCAAATCAGTGCACAGACTATTTGGATCGCAAGCTTCTTGCAGGCTATCATTTTTAATAACAATTTCAGTCTCGCGCGAGAACTGCGGTCTTACACACGTGGGATTTTGCGTTATTTCCATATCACTTCTCGCGTGTGTTTGGTTGTGAAACGTAGTTTGCGGACCAGACAGAAGTTGTCGGCGATTCTTCCTCCTGAAAGTCATGCAGTGTGAAACCTCCTGTCGCCGATGCATCGTGCAGTGTGAACACACCAGCAACTGAATGTTACCCCAGATAGTCACGCAGTGTAGGAACAGTGACCCGACTACTTTGAAAATCGTGCAGTCTGAACTCGGCTTAAGTTGCAGCATTTCAGACAGACTCGAGATGAACAAAGAGCTGTGTTTACCAGAACTAATCCTAACTTTGACAGTTGGCTGCAAATATTTTCTTGTTTCTCTCTACTGTCAAATATTAGTTTAGAGGCCCTGATTGTACCGTGGATGCGTAGATTTACTTAACATAATCTGCAAAAGTCGTTCACAGCCATGTTCACTCCGGTATTTCGCTCGATGGTTTTGTTTTCGCATCATACATGTGTTTACAGTGGAAGTTCGATGCAGCTGAGCCTGCGCATAACACACGTCATAACCAAACGTTATGTGATTGGCTTACGGGTAACCAATGATTTTAAACTTCAGACAAGCGCCCACCCGCGAGAAAGAAACATAAGGCTTGTTTGAGATGAGCAAAATCTGCGCAGAACCGATCACCGGTGATCAGCACGAGATGCATGCCGGTTAGAAATGTGTCCGAGTGCGGTCCGCCTTGCTCTGATGTCATGCTGACGTATGTCAAAAAACTCTCGCGACCACGAACGTGTCGGATTCTGCAGTCGCGCGCAGTTGCTCTCCACCGACTGCGCTGATCAAAAGCATGATGGGAAACGACTTGCTGACGACACAGCTTAATGCTCATTGGTTTAGACAACCGTGATGTATTGTTCTCTTTTAAAATGTTTGAATGTTAAAACTCTGGTATCATGTTTTATGTGTATACGTACGTTATGTGTGAATAAACGCTCTGACAGTGCGATATGGGTTATGTGATGTCATTTTTATATATATAAAAAAAATATATAAACATGTCTGTAATGTATTAAAGAAAAAAAAATTGATAAACACGTATTTGGAATGGAATTAAATAACAAATACTTTGGGTGTCTTGTTCATTATATTTATTTTAATATAAAAGCAACAGAACTTAATTACATCCAGTTTATTAGCAACACTGTGCACGAGCGTGAATCCCGCGATATCCGCCTTTGATCTCGCAGGTGTCAGATCCACTATGAGAAGAGAGAACTGTCCGGCTTGCCTGCGCTTTTTTCACTCCTCCCCTCACTGCAGCCGCCTACTCTCACCTACACTTCAGGCGAGGCAAGGCGCATCTCAAACAAGCCTATTGACAGTATAAGAAGTGGACAGAGTCATCTCATTGGAACTCAACTGAGACAAGTGAAGCCCATTTTTAGCGATTTTTTTAGGACTTCCGTTCCTGACGCGCAGACTCAAACCGACTCAAACAGAGCTTGACGACGTAGATGTGACGTGAGCAACCCGTCTGTCTTCTAGTGGCTGTGGCATGAGAAATCTGAATCATTACCTTCCGAAACTTGCAGAGACGGAGAGTGTGAGTAGGAGGTGTCCATGAGCTTGGAGCAGGAGAAACTTTTGCTAGGTATTCTGATTAATTACTTTGTCATTTTGCCTCCACGTCCCCCCGATTACCCGCGAGCTTCTCCTCCTGTCCATACGGTAATCTCTCTACTGTGCGACAGAGAGTCGCGTGGTTATGACGCAATCGTTAGCCTACTTTTACAAAAACTGCTTTTACGGGGCCATAACATAAGCTACAAGGTAATGGAGCATTTTATACATTGTCGTGTTTCTTTAGAAACAAATAATGGACAAATGGAGTCTTCAAACGCCTCAAATGTAAAGTTACTCGCTGTGACGCCAAAATGAATGGGATGTGATCTGCAAGATGGTGGCACGCGGCCGGCTTCAACTTCCGGTCGACTTCCTTCCCGCTTGGGAAATTCCTTCACTGCAGCCCTGCTGGTTTCTTATTGGCTATGTTGACAGCACTGACGTAATCACAGTCTTAGTCTTCGATTTTAAATCCTAAATATCAAACATGTTTTAACTTGAAATTATTTTTTTATGATAATACTAGTTAATTCAATTTTTTTAATTTTTAATTTCAAATTTCATCTTTGTTACATTGTGAATTTACTAAAACTTCTTTATCCACAAATGTAAATGAAGAGTAATAAAAAACAAATTGTACTCATTTTAAAATAGAAATAGGCCACTACTTGTATACATTAAAAGAAACAATAAATAATAAAGCGAAAGAAAAAATAAACTTAATAATTTTAAAGCCTTAAATCTAATCTTTGAATAATTTGTAACTCTTATTTGTAGTTATCTGAATTTCTCTCTGCGTTCTCTTTTTTCTTTTCTATTATATTTGTTTATTATTATATTTAATTTTATGTTGTTGGGATGTTATTGCCCTTGTATGTTCATTGTTCAAAAGATTGCAAGAATTTTTATTTTTAATGAGTTTGAGAACATAATGACAGAATGTTCTAAAAGTATAAACGGATCTTAATTCACAAACATTTCATTTCAAGCACCAGTTTTATATATCGCTTCCTGCCATTATATTTTGAAGCATATTTCTTGTGAATTGGCTGTCTGTTAAATGGCGCCTCAACTGTGGCCAAACCACGAACAACAACAACACTGTAACCAACTTTGAAATGAACAAACGTGCTGTTTAATAGTTTTTAGTTTTCAAACAACAGATTGCAAAGCTACAATAGGAGATAAAATATGTCCACTGTGAGAGACATAATCGGAAAAAAAAAAATCCAGAAATCACAATATATGATTTTTTAACTATTTATTTGTATGATACAGCTGCAAATAAGTATTTGAACACCTGTCTATCAGCTAGAATTCTGACCCTCAAAGACCTGTTAGTCTGCCTTTAAAATGTCCACCTCCACTCCATTTATTATCCTAAATTAGATGCACCTGTTTGAGGTCGTTAGCTGCATAAAGACACCTGTCCACCCCATACAATCAGTAAGAATCCAACTACTAACATGGCCAAGACCAAAGAGCTGTCCAAAGACACTAGAGACAAAATTGTACACCTCCACAAGGCTGGAAAGGGCTACGGGGAAATTGCCAAGCAGCTTGGGGAAAAAAGGTCCACTGTTGGAGCAATCATTAGAAAATGGAAGAAGCTAAACATGACCGTCAATCTCCCTCGGACTGAGGCTCCATGCAAGATCTCACCTCGTGGGGTCTCAATGATCCTAAGAAAGGTGAGAAATCAGCCCAGAACTACACGGGAGGAGCTGGTCAATGACCTGAAAAGAGCTGGGACCACCGTTTCCAAGGTTATTGTTGGTAATACACTAAGAAGTCATGGTTTGAAATCATGCATGGTACAGAAGGTTCCCCTGCTTAAACCAGCACATGTCAAGGCCCGTCTTAAGTTTGCCAATGACCATTTGGATGATCCAGAGGAGTCATGGGAGAAAGTCATGTGGTCAGATGAGACCAAAATAGAACTTTTTGGTCATAATTCCACTAAACGTGTTTGGAGGAAGAAGAATGATGAGTACCATCCCAAGAAAACCATCCCTACTGTGAAGCATGGGGGTGGTAGCATCATGCTTTGGGGGGGGGGGGGGGGTTTCTGCACATGGGACAGGGCGACTGCACTGTATTAAGGAGAGGATGACCGGGGCCATGTATTGCGAGATTTTGGGGAACAACCTCCTTCCCTCAGTTAGAGCATTGAAGATGGGTCGAGGCTGGGTCTTCCAACATGACATTGACCCGAAGCACACAGCCAGGATAACCAAGGAGTGGCTCTGTAAGAAGCATATCAAGGTTCTGGCGTGGCCTAGCCAGTCTCCAGACCTAAACCCAATAGAGAATCTTTGGAGGGAGCTCAAACTCCGTGTTTCTCAGCGACAGCCCAGAAACCTGACTGATCTAGAGAAGATCTGTGTGGAGGAGTGGGCCAAAATCCCTCCTGCAGTGTGTGCAAACCTGGTGAAAAACTACAGGAAACGTTTGACCTCTGTAATTGCAAACAAAGGCTACTGTACCAAATATTAACATTGATTTTCTCAGGTGTTCAAATACTTATTTGCAGCTGTATCATACAAATAAATAGTTAAAAAATCATACATTGTGATTTCTGGATTTTTTTTTTTTAGATTATGTCTGTCACAGTGGACATGCACCTACGATGACAATTTCAGACCCCTCCATGATTTCTAAGTGGGAGAACTTGCAAAATAGCAGGGTGTTCAAATACTTATTTTCCTCACTGTATATATATATATATATTGTTGCTGTTTTTCTTTATTATCAGTATATATTTTTTTTTTACATTGTACCAGTTAAATGTGTTTATTCTGAGCAACTTTATTATTCCTTTACACACAAGTGTGACTTTCTGAAGAACCAAAATGGTGTTTCTACAGTTTTCCAGTCTGGAGGATCAGGATGAGCATAAAGCAGACAACAGCCTCAAGATTTGTGTTTTTGTGGTTTATTTTGATTATTTTATTCAGTAACAGCATGAAGTGAACGCTGTGCGTCCGGCTCAAATCAGCAAATACAAAAGATTCAAGCTGAAGCTTCTCTAATAAAATGAAATAAAAAAAACAATCAGAAATCAATAATTTCACACAACAGTGAAAATCATCAACAGAGAATCAGAGTTTATAATTTCACATTCACATCTGATCTGAGAGACACAGATGGGCAGATTCACTTCAGATAATACAAAATATAGATTGATAAAAATATAAAAGCAATTATGTATCATAAAAAAAACATTATAATATAAGAAAATAGAGTAAGGCCAAATAATACTAGAGTAATATAAATGCTCAGATAATTCCTGCAATAACAGCGTCACATCAGAGTTTCACACAGAGATGAACAGTCAAAGTCACACTGAAGCTTCTTCAATTAAACTGTTTCTAGAAACTTCTAGAAGTGAAGAGACTGTTAAAGTATCTAAAGCTCAGGATTAAACATGCTTGTTATATAAAAACACACATTAGTCAGAGAAATACTGGTTTAACACACACACACATTCTTCTTATATAGTCTATACATGACATTTCTCATCAGATATTTTGTCTAATAGATGCAGAAACAGAAACTGGATTATACAGTGTGTATTATACGCCATGAGTAACATGTGAAATGTGAGATTTTGATTAGATTTGCATTAGAGGATCAAATAAAGATGAGAGTTAGTCTAAAGATCAGTGTGAAGAACATAGTAAATTAAATGTGTATGTTGTCCTGTTGTTTAACATCACAACATCACACACACACACACACAGCTAGATCTCCTTCATACGGGGTTTAGAGACTCACACGAGGAGAAATCTGATTTGGATTGATTTTGAATGTTGATAATGTCACAGTCCGGAGTCAGGGAACATGTGCACACTTATCAAATGCACATTCTCTAGGTTATCTTCTGAAAGAAAACACACAAGACAGATCATATTAAAGGAAAGCTTTGCTTATATATGTATGTATGTATATATATATATATATATATATATATATATATATATATATATATATATATATATATATATATATATATGTATGTATGTATGTATGTATGTATGTATATATATATATATATATATATATATGTGTGTGTGTATATACACACTCACCTAAAGGATTATTAGGAACACCATACTAATACTGTGTTTGACCCCCTTTCGCCTTCAGAACTGCCTTAATTCTACGTGGCATTGATTCAACAAGGTGCTGAAAGCATTCTTTAGAAATGTTGGCCCATATTGATAGGATAGCATCTTGCAGTTGATGGAGATTTGTGGGATGCACATCCAGGGCACGAAGCTCCCGTTCCACCACATCCCAAAGACGCTATATTGGGTTGAGATCTGGTGACGGTAGGGGCCATTTTAGTACAGTGAACTCATTGTCATGTTCAAGAAACCAATTTGAAATGATTCGAGCTTTGTGACATGGTGCATTATCCTGCTGGAAGTAGCCATCAGAGGATGGGTACATGGTGGTCATAAAGGGATGGACATGGTCAGAAACAATGCTCAGGTAGGCCGTGGCATTTAAACGATGCCCAATTGGCACTAAGGGGCCTAAAGTGTGCCAAGAAAACATCCCCCACACACCAGACTGATCTCATGAAATGGCGTATGTATGACACGCCAATTCGTATTTCCATTTTTGGCGTGCTATCAACACGCATAATCGCTTTTCAGAGTGTTTATCAACGCCATTGACTTAACGTTACATTACTGTATTATGACCTACCCCAGCTCCGTCCCTAAACCTACCCGTCACTGGGGTTAATACTATTTATGAGTCTTCCCTTACCATCCTAGGAAAAAAAAAATATCGATCCCCAGATGTAGATATACATTTTGCTCCGTTTCGCTCGGACATTTAACGGCGTACACATACACGCGAAATCACTCGGACATTTAACGGCGTAGACATACACGCGGAAGATGACGGTTAGTTTCGGCGTGAACATACACGCGGATAGCTCAAATGCGTATAGATAACACGCCACTTGACTTGAAAGTGGCGTGTATGTTTACGCAAAGTCATGATGTCATGTTGCCCACACCATTACACCACCACCACCAGCCTGCACAGTGGTAACAAGGCATGATGGATCCATGTTCTCATTCTGTTTACGCCAAATTCTGACTCTACCATCTGAATGTCTCAACAGAAATCGAGACTCATCAGACCAGGCAACATTTTTCCAGTCTTCAACTGTCCAATTTTGGTGAGCTCGTACAAATTGTAGCCTCTTTTTCCTATTTGTAGTGGAGATGAGTGGTACCCGGTGGGGTCTTCTGCTGTTGTAGCCCATCCGCCTCAAGGTTGTGCGTGTTGTGGCTTCACAAATGCTTTGCTGCATACCTCGGTTGTAACGAGTGGTTATTTCAGTCAAAGTTGCTCTTCTATCAGCTTGAATCAGTCGGCCCATTCTCCTCTGACCTCTAGCATCAACAAGGCATTTTCGCCCACAGGACTGCCGCATACTGGATGTTTTTCCCTTTTCACACCATTCTTTGTAAACCCTAGAAATGGTTGTGCGTAAAAATCCCAGTAACTGAGCAGATTGTGAAATACTCAGACCGGCCCGTCTGGCACCAACAACCATGCCACACTCAAAATTGCTTAAATCACATTTCCTTCCCATTCTGACATTCAGTTTGGAGTTCAGGAGATTGTCTTCTTCTTCTTCTTCTTATAGGATTCCGGCAGTGTAGACGCTGCTGAGCGTATTACTGCCCTCCACAGGTCAAAGTTTGGCTTAAATTATTACATACAGTCCTGTATCATGCAAGAACTGAAGAACTGCCTTGGAGATCAGTTTATGCTTAACACTGTGACCAAACAAAGATAAAAGAGAAAAAGCCTTAACTCCAAGTCCTGTCAGTTTAATAAAGAATATATTTCTTTCTGCCCTATACTTTCTGCATTCTAGGAAAACATGACCTACTGTCTCCAGACTCCCACATTCACACAAGCCAGAAACATGCTTTCCTACAATGCACAAAGAATAATTTAACCCACAGTGCCCCAACCTCAATCTACACATTTTAACTGAGTCCCTACGTGACAAAATGTTAAATGAACCTCTTTTCCTAACATTAGGTTGTATGGAAAAGTAGTGTCTACCCCTAATTTTCTTTTCCCACCCTCTCTGCCATTCATTTATTAAACCCTCTTTAATTTGTTCCCTCAGTTCCACGCTCCCTAATAATACATGGACATCTACTTCTCTTCCTAAGCTCTCCTTTGCTATTTTATCCACCCGCTCATTCCCCCTCACCCCAGCATGCCCGGGAACCCAGCAAAAACTGATATTACACTCAAACCTAATTCTAAAAAACACATTCAAGATGTCATATACAATGTCAGGACGAGCTTTAGATTTTCCTACTTTTAAATTTTCTAGAGCAGCAGCAGAATCAGAACAAATAATGACTTCTCTAGGTTTTACTTCCTCAATCCACCATAGAGCCCATAAAATTGCCATTAATTCAACAGTAAGAACAGAACTTCCATTAGAAATACGTCGACCAAATTCCAACCCTAACTGTTCCACATATACCCCAAATCCAGCTTTCCCACTAGCTAGATCTCTAGATCCATCTGTAAAAATAATCATAGTGCTCTCACTGATTGAATTAAGATATTCCTCTATTTTTGGTGCCACCTCACATTTATCCTTTTCCTGAAGAAAACCAAGCTCAACACACACTTCAGGAAGCACCCAAAGGAGATTGTCTTGACCAGGACCACACCCTTAAATGCATTGAAGCAACTGCCATGTGATTGGTTGATTAGATAATTGCATTAATGAGAAATTGAACAGGTGTTCCTAATAATCCTTTAGGTGAGTGTATATATATATATATATCTGTATACTGTCTAATAAGATCGTTATTATACTGACATATTTGATTTACTCACCAAGGACATTGACCCTGAATAAATAAGTTTCGACATATCCTCTGGAATATTTATTTAGCAAATAAATTCCAGCATCTGTGGGTCTGATCTTCTTGATGGTCAGTGATCCGGTCTGATGATCCAGCTTCAGTCTGTCTTTGAATATTTTATGAGCTGATGGTGACATTTTCTTAGTCCCTCTTTTGATTTCAGTGATGCGAGTGTTTAGTCCAAACCTCCACAGGATCTCATCAACTTTCTGTATGTCAGTAACACCAGTCTCCAGTGTGACAGATTCTCCTTTATTCCCTGACACTTGCTTTATTTCATTTGTCTGACCTACACATACAGAGAAACAGAACAGAAATCAGAAAAAGAAAACCAAGTAGTAAAAGCAACATGGATAAATTCCTCCAGACCTAAATACCTCAAATGTACTAATTTTATAAATAAAATGAATGTAATTTCTCATTATATAAACAACTAACTGATGGTATAAATCTATAAACAAGTCAGATGGCCTCAGTTCTCATGTGTGTTGTGAATTTGGACCAATTATATTCTCTGATCCATGTGTGATCATCAGCATCAACACATCAGTGTTTAATTGTGTTTATGCCAGGAAACAATATCATCTTTATTGAATATCATGTTTCATTGTGGTTTGTTTTACGTTCCTCTTTGTTTTCTCTTCTTATTGTTCCAGTAATAATGGTTTTATTCTGATTAACTCTACACTTTATATATTTATACTGTTGAGCTTGAGAAACTGCAGATCATTTTTACTTTCTATCAAAAGACTGATGTGATTTGATTCAATTTTCTTGAGCTAATGTGTTTATGATTAATAATGTCAGATAGTTGTGGAGGTCTTCAGTGGCTCACAAACACACAACATATTGATCAAGTTTAGTGCAAAATAATTAAAACATTAATCAATACTCGTTTGATTTTAAAGTGATTTGAAATGAAACTGTGTCTTTATATACAGCGTAATAGATGACATTATGCTTCAATAGTTGTGCAGAAGACTGTGCATATAAGAAGATATAACCAAATAAACCCATAATCCTTAATTTAATTGATTTAAAATAAAATCATTATTACACAAAGATTTGAGTTACTCACGAAAGACAGAAACACTGAATCTCTTTACTGAGATCTCTTCCGATCTGATGATCAGTAGTTCATAAACTCCAGAGTCTGTGGTTCTGGTGTCTTTGATGGTCAGAGATCCAGTCTGATGATCCAGCTTCAGTCTGTCTTTAAATCTCCCATCAAGAACATCATCACATACAATGAATCTATCAGCAGCTCTCTTCCTTTCAGCAGCGCTTTTCCTTTCAGCAATACAAGAGCCTCTAAACATCCACAGTAATTTGTCGTCTTTATGTACTTTAGTATCATCAGGGTTTAGAGTGACAGGTTCTCCTTCCATCACTGACAGTATCCTCCATTTATCAATCCCTTCACATCAGCAAACAGAAACAGAGAAACACAGAACAGACATTAGCTGGAGAAGAAAAGCAATAAAAGCAGAAAGGAATAAAATCAACATAAAATCACTGTCATCTGCTCAATGATTGATAATTAAACCTGTAAATACTGAATCACACTCACACTCACAGCAAAAGACAATATAAACGAACACATTATCTGAGATACTTCAACATCATTCATAATCTGTGTTTTGTGTTGTTTTCATTATTAATTAAGTGCTTCTTTTTTAAATAAAAGTATCTGCTAAATGTTTCATGTTGGGTAGTCAGAGAAGGCTTTATTTATTCCCCCTCTGATTTTGATCTCAGGTTTTGTTAGATATGGTTGTGTTTATTATTTTAGCATCTGTGACACTCTGAAGTCATTGCTCTGTATTTCCTATCATTTAAATAAATCTATAACTTCTCTATTAAGAGTTTCTATTTCTTTGGTATGAAGAGCATCATAAACTACTCTGAGCTGGTGCGCTGGTTTAAGATGACCTTTGCACGGAATTCCTTGAGTTCAAGCTAATAATGCACTAACAAACACAAATTAATTTCCTGACTTATATTCACGAACACATACAAACAGGTTCCCAAGATGGAAGGGAAGGAAGGGAAGGAAAAATGTCGATATGAATGCACACTTGTGGTAACACGATTCCCAAGAGTTAATACAATGGAGTACTGAAGTCACATTGTTTCATGAGTTATGTATGTCACATATTTCTTACATTGTCATATGATTTATTACACTGTAAATGATTTCTGTTGTTTTCACAGCATTATAATGTTTTTCTCAACAGTTTCTTGCTGTATAACCTATGTACAGTATGTTACTGTAGATTTTGTTGCTTTCACAGTATTGTTGTGTATTTTCAACAGTTATGTACTGTGCACACAGTTGACAGTATGTTACTGTAGATTTTCAATGCATTCTGGGAAATTATTAGTTACTGTAAATCTAAATACAGCAGTGCAAATTGACCGCGAAAAACACCACACACAATTCCACAAGTAAAATTGTAGCCTAAGCCTAACGTTATCCTTACATAAAACATTTTCAGGACTGGGTGACCATTAACAGCCTTAATTTCTGTCAGTGGGGGGTGCATGAGAGCGCAGAATGAGTTTTTCTGTTGTGTCAGTGCATCGTGTAGACCGTACTTGGTTACTTACGTAACCTCGGTTCCCTTAGAGATAAGGGAACGAGTACTGCGTTGCAAACGCTGTGGGAAAACTCCTTTTCTCGAGAATATTGAAGCCTTTATTTTAAAACGCATTGCTGCAGCATAAGCGAGAGCATCAAGCTCGCGCGAGCTAGCTGATAGGCTGTGCTGCAGGCAACTGCACGAACCAATGGCGAGAGAGCAGAGGCGCGTGAACCAATCAGAGAGCTTGGCGCCCTGCCATACTCGAGCGCGCCAAATAGGGCGTGGCAGGAGAGTATAAATACAGAGAAATCTCGCCATAAAACAGGTCTAATCGACTGAACGAAAATACCTGATGTTCGAGAATAGCACGGCAGGGCAACGCAGTACTCGTTCCCTTATCTCTAAGGGAACCGAGGTTACGTAAGTAACCAAGTACGTTCCCTTACGAGAACGTTCTCTCGTACTGCGTTGCAAACGCTGTGGGAACACTTTTTAAAACGCCGTGCTAAGTCTCGTGACTACTCTAATCCAGGGATCCCGGGATAGAAAGAGTAGCCAGAATACCACAGACCAGAACATCGGGCCTAAAGATATATAGCGTGTACATAGACTAGGGCAAAAAGGCCAGCCTACGTAAAGTTCCCTTACAACTTAGAGAACTAACCTGGATCCAGAGAGCCAGGGTTAGATGGAGAGAACTCGTGCTTGTAAAGCCGGGATCTCTAAGTTATAAAATCTTGCAAATGTGGACGGAGTTGACCAGCCTGCCGCCGCACAAATGTCTTCAATAGGGACACCACTAGTCCAAGCCCACGAGGAGGCGATGCCTCTCGTAGAGTGAGCCCTGACACCTATGGGGCAGGAGAGGCCCAGTGAGGTGTATGCAAGAGCAGTAGCATCAACTATCCATCTGGATAGCGTGAGTTTCGTGACCGGCAACCCCTTGGTTCGGCCCCCGAAACAGACAAAGAGCTGTTCAGACTGTCTAAATGAGGCTGAACGCTCCAAGTAAATTCTCAACGCTCTAACAGGGCAGAGCGTGTGAGCATCACTGTCTTCCCCCGAAGCTGGGAGAGCTGACAGCGAAATTACCTGTGCTCTGAACGGAGTAGAGAGCACTTTAGGTACATAACCGTGTCTTGGCTTTAAAAGGACTTTAGAGTCGTTAGGGCCAAACTCAAGACAGGAAGCGCTTATGGAAAGCGCGTGTAAGTCCCCTACTCTTTTGACTGACGCCAGTGCCAGTAAAAGAGCGGTTTTCAGGGAAAGGGATTTTAGGTCCGTTGACCTTAAAGGTTCAAAGGGAGGTCCCTTCAGGGCCCGTAGAACCAGTGAAAGATCCCAGGCCGGCACTGAGGGCGGCCGAGGCGGGTTGAGCCTCCTAGCTCCTTTAAGGAAGCGAACAATAAGGTCGCATTTTCCCAAAGAAGAGCCAGCCACCAGAACGTGAAAAGCCGCGATGGCTGCCACGTATACTTTGAGTGTTGACGGGGAACGTCCCGCGTCCAGCATCTCTTGGAGAAAGGAAAGAACCATTGGCACTTCACAAGTGTACGGGTCGAGGTTTCGAGCCTGACACCAGCTGGAAAACACTGACCATTTAAGGTGGTAGAGACGTCTAGTAGACGGAGCTCTAGCCTCCAGAATAGTATTCAGGACGCCCTCTGGGAGGTCCTGGGGTAGCCGTTGAGTGGCCAAGCATGAAGGGCCCACAAGTCGGGACGGGGGTGCCAGATCCTTCTGTTCGCTTGAGCCAATAAGTCGCTCCTCAGAGGAATTGGCCAAGGGTCTGAAACAGACAGCTGCATCAACTCTGGGAACCAAGATCGGGACCGCCAGAGAGGAGCTATCAGGAGGGTCGCACACCCCGTGTTCCTGATCCGTTCGATGACCTGAGGTAACATCGAGACCGGAGGAAACGCATAAAGGGGACGATTGGGCCAGTCGTGGGCCAGCGCGTCCCTTTTCTTCGAAAAGAAGATTGGGCAGTGACAGTTGTCTTCTGAGGCGAAGAGGTCTACCTCTGCCTGCCCGAAGACTTCCCATAATAGGAGAACTGTCTGGGGGTGGAGTGACCATTCCTCTGGGGGAACGTTGCCCCGAGAGAGCATGTCTGCTCCTATATTCAACGTGCCCGGCACGTGAGCTGCTCTGAGCGAGCGCAGATTGGTCTGAGCCCATAGTAGCAGCTGAGTCGCTATGGCGAACAGATTGCGGGATCTGAGGCCGCCCTGGCGATTTATGTAGGACACCACCGACATGTTGTCCGTCCGGACCAAGACATGGTGTCCTGCCAGGTGTGGAAGGAAGGTTTTTAGGGCTAGAAAAACTGCTCTCATCTCGAGGCAGTTTATGTGTAGGCGTTTCTCCGAGCTCGACCAGAGGCCGGAGGCAGGCCTGCCCTCGTACAGGGCTCCCCAACCTGAGTTGGAGGCGTCTGTCGAAATGACCCTCCTTTCTGAGACCACTCCCATGCTTACGCCCTGCTGATACCAGCTGGCGTTCATCCAGGGGGCCAGTGCTAGGATGCAATGCTGGTCCACCCTGATATTCAAGATACCCGAACGCCAAGCGTGAGGGGGCACCCGAGGTGCTAGCCACAGCTGAAGAGGACGCATGCGCAGTAGGCCTAGTTGGAGTACTGAAGCTGCCGAAGCCATAAGGCCCAAAATCCTCTGATACGTTCGAAGGGGTACATAAGCGCCCTTCGTGAACGACGCGGCGAGCCGCTGGATCGAGAGAGCACGGGTTGATGTGGGCCATGCTCTCATAAGTACGGAGTCTAGAACTGTTCCCAGGAACGTGATACGTTGACTGGGCGACAGAATACTCTTGGAGAAGTTCACTCTGAGCCCCAGGCATTCCAGATGACTGAGAAGCCAGGCTTTGTGAGTATTGGACTCCGCCTCTGACTGAGTCAAAATGAGCCAGTCGTCGAGGTAGTTCAGGATGCGCATTCCCCGCTGTCTTAGGGGGGAGAGAGCCGCATCCATGCATTTCGTGAACGTACGAGGTGCCAGTGCCAGTCCAAAAGGTAGAACTGTGTACTGGTATGTCTGCCCCTCGAAGGCGAATCTCAAGAATGGCCTGTGGTGGGGGTTCACTTGTATGTGAAAGTACGCATCTTTTAGATCCACTGAGAAGAACCAATCGCCTGGGCGAATTTGCGCCAGGATGTGTTTGGTTGTAAGCATTCTGAACGGCCGTGTCATGAGGGCTTTGTTCAGATGTCTGAGATCTAAAATGGGTCTTAAGCCGCCGTCCTTCTTCGGAACGAGGAAGTAACGGCTGTAAAACCCTGACTCGCTTAGTGCAGCGGGAACTCTCTCGATAGCCCCCTTTGCCAGCAGACCCTGTACTTCGGTGCGGAGGACGTGGGACAATGTGCTCCTTACCGAAGTTTGAATAACAGCTCGAAAGCGTGGTGGTCTGCGGGAGAACTGAAGCGAGTAACCGCGCTTTATAATGTTCATTACCCACTCTGAGACTCCGGGTATGGCCTGCCATGCCATAGCCCGATGAACCAGAGGTATAATCATGTCTGAAGACTGAGCGCCTGGAGACGGGGGCTCGACTAGACATGGAAGTGAAATTCTGCTCGATTTGTGCTTTTTGTGGGTCGCTGTTAAAACAGCGTTTGTGTGCAGAGGTGCATGAAGAATAACAGGCCCTATTTCTGCATTTAAAACCACTCCAGCCGCCTGAGCTGAAGAGGGGGCTGTGAGAAGCGTTCGAGCGATCTTCGGGGCTGGTCCGGCCGCGGCGGGACATGAACCCCTCTTCCTGTCGGTTAGGACGGCTTCTTAGGCTCGTGGTCGAGCGTGAGCTTCGGCCTGGGTCCCTGGCGCTTGGGGAATGGGTACCGTTTCGCCTGCTTTAGGTGCTGACCGGTTTCAGCCGCTGGGCGGGGCTGGTGAACCTGAGGCACTGGCTTTTCCGGCCGCGGCGCGCTCTTGGGGCGCCGTGAAGCCGAGCTGGAGCGTTTGGGGAGAAAGTGCTTCATAGCACTTGAAGCCTTCTGTGCTTCAGTGAAACGCTCCGCGAAGCCGTTAACAGATGGGCCGAAGAGACCAGATGTGGAGATCGGAGAATCCAAGAAGGCGGTTCTATCTGCGTCCTTGATCTCCGTCAAGTTGAGCCACAGGTGGCGCTCAAGCACAATCAAACTGGCCATACTGCGGCCGAGGGCTTGTGCGGTGGTCTTCGTGGCCCGAAGCGCCAAATCTGAAGCACTACGGAGGTCTTTCAGGGTGTCCGGGAAAGAGCCTGACTCATCCAAGGAGCGGAGGAGCTTTGCTTGGAACGCCTGAAGTGTAGCCATGGCGTGAATCCCCGAAGCAGCTTGGCCAGCGGCGGTGTAGGCGCGGGCGGCCAAAGCTGAGGTAGCCCTGCAAGGCTTAGAGGGCAGCGCCATTTTGGACCTCCAACTGCCTGCAGTGGGAGGGCACAAATGAACGGCGACCGCTTCCTCGATGGGGGGAAGAGACACGTAGCCCTTCTCTTCAGCGCCGTCGACAGAGGAGAGAGTATGAGAAGCTGAAGAGCGCGTTCGCGCTGAAAAGGGCGCGCGCCAGCTTTTAGTGAGCTCCTCGTGAACCTCCGGCAGAAAGGGGGCGGCGCGCTGACGGGGGGCCTGTTGGCGGCCCGGCAGGTACCATTCGTCGAGGCGGCCTCTCGTAGGTTCAGCTGGGGAAAGCCAGTTGAGTCCTAGTTCGTCGACAGCGCGAGACATGACACGGCAAAGTTCGGCGTCAATGCTCGCACGTGCGTCAGGACGATCACACAGAGAGGAGGGGGCGGGGTCCACAGAGCCCGACCATTCCTCGCTCTCAGATGCCGCCACAGAAACTGCGTCATCATCCTCCGCGGATCCGCCAAAGGAAACGAGTCCCACCGCTTCGAGAGAGGGGCGTTGATCGCTCCTCGCGAACAGAACCGGAGATGGGGGGGAGGGCGAAGCACGCGGGGAGAGACCCGGCGTGAGCTCTTCAACCTCACCGCTTTCAGGGATCCTCTGATCTCGTCGCTTCTTCCTACGGGGCTCGTGGGGCGCCGAAGACGGAAGTGAAGCGGGTTCACCCTCTGAAGTAGCGAGGGTGAAACGTGACCGGAGAACCGCCATGGTCATGCTGTCACAGTGTGGACAGCCGCCTTTAGTGAGCGCTGACTCGGTGTGCTCAGGACCGAGGCAGACAGCACACAGTGTGTGTCTATCAGACACGTGCAGGGAAACCCCGCAGGAATCACAAACGGGCATTTGAATCAACGCCGTTTACGCGCTGTGAAAACAGCGATTTGCTCTTTTGTGAGATAGCAAAAAAGGATACTCGTCGGATGCCACAGGGAAACGCTCAGCCGGCGATGCAATGAAGATCTGCCAAGACGCGAAGCTGTTCCGCTGAAGGGCTTTTCCACGACGAGCGGCTTCTCTCTGGAGATTTCAGCGAAGAGGTGAGTCTCGAAGCTGAAGGAGATTAGATCTGTTTTATGGCGAGATTTCTCTGTATTTATACTCTCCTGCCACGCCCTATTTGGCGCGCTCGAGTATGGCAGGGCGCCAAGCTCTCTGATTGGTTCACGCGCCTCTGCTCTCTCGCCATTGGTTCGTGCAGTTGCCTGCAGCACAGCCTATCAGCTAGCTCGCGCGAGCTTGATGCTCTCGCTTATGCTGCAGCAATGCGTTTTAAAATAAAGGCTTCAATATTCTCGAGAAAAGGAGTTTTCCCACAGCGTTTGCAACGCAGTACGAGAGAACGTTCTCGTAAGGGAACTGTCGTTTCTGCCGACCTGGAACTTCGTCATATGGTAAGTAATAAATCTTAATATTTGTATGCATGGATTCTAGCTAATAACTTTAAAATTATTTAGAGAGTAGCTGACCAGGATTTAGATATTTAATTTAATTTATTCTCAACATTTTACTATAAGCTGTGTACAATATGATAGGCTACTCTAGGTTTCAATGTAGTTTGGGACATTGGGACATGTTACTGTCAATTTAAATACAGAAGTACGCGTGAAATGACCGCGAAAAATAACCACAAGCTGCCGTTTTATGAATAACTCTTCAGTTCCCTGAGTAACGTTGAGAGCGCAGGCCTTTGCATTGTCGCTGTGTCTGTCGGCCAAGTTTTCGCCATAAATATCTGGTTAGTGATGAATCTTTATATTTTTTTTACGCAAACTAAATAGTAGCTGCCAGATTAATGTCTTTAGAAGAACTGCCCGCGGCTTATGTTCTATAACGCCTGTAACGCGGATTTCCTTCATGTTGATAGCTAGCCTACTTGATTAATAAATGCAATTTTATAAACATAGATTGCATATGTAGCCTCTTATAAGGTCAGAATGATCTAATAATTGTGTTATTTACCATTTTAAGTCGGTGGAAGCGCCTGCGCGTTCATTATTTTATATCATACGGTTGGGAATTGAAAATTGATCAATGTATCCTGAAATCGGATACCCAAGGTTAGGATTCGGATTCTTGTTATAAAATTAAATTTTCGATTCCTCTTATTGATTTATTGGCGATTATTTTTGTCAAAATCAGAATTTTCTTTTACACGTCTGTGAGGACCTGACCTGGCGATCTGCCAGGACCTTGTGCAGTTACCTCAGTCTATGTTCATTCATACACTTTTGTTACAAATTGATTTCTATTCTTTTTATTTTGCACAAGTGATGGTTTAGAGCTTATCCTATTGTGATGTGACTTATTACAGATGATATTGTGATCACTATTGATTCAGTTGGAATATATATATATATATTTTTTTTCTGTGTATTTACAGGTTTTTTGTCAGGATAAATCCTGAAAATTCTAAATGAACATCACAGTTCCAGGTGAGCAGAAAGAGTGGGAAGGTTGTTCGGAGAAAGACCATGGCCTGTAATCCACACGTTGCATCTTACATCAGGGACTTTGCAGAATATGATTGGCAAAATCATTAAGGTAAGAGTAATATTAGGGATGTGCAGCGGAGCCCATATCTGTAGAAATGATTTGTGTCTGAATCTGTATTTAGAAAAATCCAAAAAGGGTGGAAATGACTTAAACCATACATTTTTCAAATTGATAGTCTGTTTTATAATGTAATTATGTTCCCTTCACAGTTTACATTTAACAAATA
Source organism: Rutilus rutilus (assembly GCA_021464565.1). Classification (NCBI taxonomy): domain Eukaryota; kingdom Metazoa; phylum Chordata; class Actinopteri; order Cypriniformes; family Leuciscidae; genus Rutilus; species Rutilus rutilus. The sequence continues at coordinate 40,976,759 of JAJAQA010000006.1, read as the reverse complement.
TGCCTTGTATAAGTCAAATAATTTGTATTTTTATATTATAATTGTAACATCTTTTTAAATAAGTTTTAATTAAAACATGAAATGGTAAAAAATAGGGTTGAGTAATATGGTCAAAAATCATCTTGATAAAATGTTTCATATCAGTCTGTATTGATAATTATCACAATCAATGTCAAATATTTATTTATTTTAAGTTTTAAATGTTCTCAAACATACATTAAATAATGAAGACAACAGGTAAAGTTAAAATATAATGAAATGTAATAGGGGTGGGAATCTTTTGATTCAATGATTGGATTCAAATCGATTCTTTGGGTCACGATTTGTTTCAAAAGAGGCGGTACTTTTGAAATTGGGAATTCTCTTTTGAATCAAATTTCAATTTGATATATGCATAGAATCGATTTAAAATCTCTGATCAAATCTAAAATCAAATTTATGCATATATCTAAATGAAATTTAATTCAAAATCGAGAATTGAACAGAAGAGAAATGATCAGCAGCTAATGTTAGCTCTAATCAAGCAAGCGGGAGTTATTTAGTTTAAATTATACACACCTCATATCTGCGTTAATTTAATCTAACGCTCAGCGTTCACATTCGCCTCTCACGGCGTGAGCTCAGGCACGTCTTTTTCATCATTAAAATTAGTAAGCATAAAGTCGACAGACATATACGAAAGGAACTGACTATCGTAAGCATTGTAAGCCTAATTGATCGTAGAGACCATTGGTGGTAATTGCTCTATAATCAATTTAAGGTTACAATACTTTGGGGAAACGCAGCCCTGGTCAGTGGCCGATTGTTTGGAGTCAGAGATATAGAATACGGGCCATTGCTTTCTCAATATTTATTACTTTAGCTTCTGATACAGGACATGTTCATTCTCTTTTATAGAGTATTTGTTCGTTACCACAGAAAACCGCTTGCGTGTCCATGTTGAACGCGTTTCTTATATGTTAAAACTAAAGTAGCCTACCTAAGCTATTTTCTGTGCTACAAACTAGTGTTTACAATTATGACAAATTCAATACATCAAAATATCAAGAAGCATAACAAGCTTTTTTGTACAGCTAGAAATAACTATAAGCGGATGATACCGGAAGCCAGACACATTTCATTTATAAATGGCCGTGCCACTCTTCCGTGAAAAATAAGGTGGATACCATAGGAAAAACAAATTCTCCTAAAAAGGTGTTGATAATGTGAGTTAGTTTTTTTTTATTATTAGTTGTATTTTTTGCCTCTGATTGATTTGTGCTTATCATTCCTTGCAGGATTATCTGAAGTGTTGTCGCTCTTCTACCACTTCACACCATCACTACCCTCCTCACCTGGCCTTCATCCTCACCTGTCTTGCTTTCTTTCTAAGTTTATTTTTTACCTGTTCAGGATCATTTTTGCATGAATTGAAATACATGAATTCTTCACTGATCTTAATTATTAAATATATATTGTTCATTAGTCTTCTTTTAAAGAGATTGTTATTGTTGTATTATATTACATTATTATTATTACTAATGTATTGTTTAAAAATACACAATAAACCTTGTTGTGCAGTTAAAGCTTCAATTGTTCTTTTTTCTATTTCCCATTAACAGTTAAAATAATATTCCTACAGATTTTCTACATATTCTACAGGTAACACAGTAGCCCTATAAAAGTAAATAAAATAACATTTCATAACTGTATAATACTATATACAGTATTATTAAAAATCAACGGTGTAATACTGTGTTTTAACGTGGTAAAAAATTACAGTAAAATAATGTATTTAATTTTACAGTATGCTTAACAGTACTGTATTTAGTGTTACAGTAATTTTACTGTTGAATGAAATACAGCATCTACTGGATAATTGTTGCCAGTAAGTTACTGTTAATTTGACAATAAATTTTTTACAGTGTAGTCACATGGTTTTACTTCATCTGGGAAAAAACACTAGCATAGGCACAGGAACTGATGTAACCAACGTTCCTATATACACGAGTGCTTTTTGTATGAGTGTTGTTGCGTTTTTGATTTTGATGTCGTTGCAGCCCTGAAGAGAATATAGATCTCTTTCAGTTTATTTCTTACTAAATACTTTGGTTGATATTGCTCTGCTGTATTTCCCAACTTGATAAACCTGAATGAGGACAAGTTGACTATATACACTGCTTGAACTGCTTATAAGGTAATTAGTCTTTGTAAATCCTTTCACAGGACTGCCCTGGAATAGGATATAGCTGGAAGTATTATAATCTGTAACCTTTTGTTTATTTGCTACAAACCTTTTTTTGTTTTATTGTTTAAACAGTATTTTAATCTTTTGTATAAATACATTTTATTTTATAAAGACAAGTTTGTTTCTTTTACACTCCAGCTCACAAAAGACAGTTCTATAAATATTATAATAGAGCATTATAAGTGTAGTTTATACTATACTATTCATCAACCAATCCTTGGACAAGATTCTGCTGGAAGGTAAGCATACATTTTGATCCATAGGTATAACTTACAAATAAGTATTGTTACACAATGGGGTTATGATATTCTTAGACTTGCTGATATGTGTTAGACAAGCCAAGGGAATTAATCCTAGAAATATGACCTGACAGCACAAGGCTATCTAGTTAACTTTGGTTGCTATGAAGCTAATCAGGAAATGAGATAATATCAGATCTCAGTACACCTTTGAACCTGACCAGATGAAGAGTGCACAGAATCTGTGTGAAAGCAGTAAAACACCAGTCAGGAGAGCAGATCAGTTATGACTGAGACTCACGTCTACTCAGTTATCTGAATGTGGACATTACACACAAGTCTATTGTTAAAGCTAGTAATACATACTGTACTTTAACCCAAACCCAGACACCAACACTAACAGAAAACTTCATGCATTTTAAAAAGTGTGGACTAGCAATAAATGTCATTTCCACACAACAATAAAACAGACGTTTAATTTTTTATAAAAATGCATTCAGAGCCCTTCATTCTTAAACAAAACCACAGGTCAGTGCTCTTTAATATCTGTGTATTGATTATGTTTCTTTCTAACCCTGCTTTTATGAGCTCAGTATTTCTCGTGCTTTATCAGCTGTAATACTTACATTCTTTTAGTTTAGAGATCTTGTGGTGATGGTAAATCACACCAGCAGCTGCAGCAGCTGCGAACGCCAGCACAACATCAACAACACCAACACTGATCCCTGCTTTAGCTCCTGGAGACAGACCTGGATCTGTAATGATAAAGAGAGAGTCAGTGTGAGTGAATCTGTCAGTCTGATCTATTTAAATATGAATCTGATTCTGTTGAAGGGGAATCATAAATGAGCCTCTAATGTAATTTCAGATATCATGATTCTCCTTTTCACTGTGGTCATCTTCTGTATTACTGTGTTACAGCAGGAGTTTGATGTGAACACACGACTGATCTCAATAAGAACAATACAAACAGCAATGCAGATTAAACAGTTTAAAAACAGTCAGAAACATGCCAACTGTCTTAAAGCATTTACTGCAGATACAGATGAGCTCTGACATTTTATTTTCTTAGTTAGGAGTCTGAATTTTTTGAAATGCTTGTATTAAAACTAAGAGAAAAACATAAAAATGCATGCACTTTTGGTGTGATCATTAGAGTAATAGATGTTATCAATGTTATCAATAATTTAAATACAACTAAAATGTTAATTAAAAAGTTTGTCTCAAGCGTGAAATGTTGAGACATTTGGCGCTTTTCCACTGCATGGTACGGCACGGTTCGGCTCGGTACGGTTCGACTTGGCGCGGAACGGTTCGGCTCGCTTCGCTTTTCCACTGCGTGGTACGACTCGACTCGGTACGACTCGACTCGGTACGGCACGGTTCGGTTCGCTTTAGCTCGGTTGCTTTTCCATTGCAGTTAGTACCGCTTCAAACTGGGTGGGACTGATCGTTATAGTTGCCGCCTCTACTGCCATGACATCATCGTAAACGCGCCACATTTCAAACGCACAACACAGTGGATGGTGCTCTTGATTCTCGGCATGTGGATGTTTTTAAATTAAATTAAACGTTCTTATAATGGTTTACTATATGGAAGGAAAATTCTTAAAGTGTAATAAACGTTGCGTTCGTATTCTGGGCTCATCTGATTTTTTGTACATAGCATAGCCTACTTTGTTATGATTTTAGTATCATAATGATTAATAAATGCACGCACAATTATCCGTGAACTTGATTTGAACAAATGCCTTTCAACTTGTGTGTGCAAAATTCAGAAAAAAATGAATGTGCAGCAATCTTTACAAATAGAGAGTCTAGGCCTAATGTACTGTTTTAGCCTACTGCCATTGAAAAAGCGCATTTAGTTAATGTTATGTTATTTTTTTCCATCTGCCTATGTTGATTAAGAAAAGTGAACAGCACGAGTAGAGAGACATGGAGCGAGTCAGACATCATTTTGACCACTTCATTAAGTTTTGTTTTGTAGAAAGCATTTCTTTAAAGTGAATTTCGTTTTGTATAAATTGTATCTTCATTTTAATAATTTTTTCATCAAACAATTGCCTGGATTGAATAAGATGCAAAATAGACAATTTAATCATTGAGGCGCCCGAGCGGTCACTTGCATTGTACGTTAACTGGAGCGCATCTCATCCTCAAATTACACAAAGCTTGAAATGTCTTTAAACGAAATAATTCAAAACAAAAAGAAATAGGCTACCCTCTTATGTAATCCATTATGTACATTTCTCTCTATAGGCGCGTTTACTACGAATATGGCGATCGTCAACTTCATCTTTGCCATGCACAGACACTGACAGAAAACACTATTTTATAAATAAAAATCAGTGCACGCGTTTTAATAAAATTAAAACTTTAATTGTGATCATTAAAATAGCCTAATTGGATATTAAATATTTTGTGGCCAAGTTTTGCTCATTTATTAATAGTATAGCCTATATATAGGCTATATATAGGCCTGATTTTATTAAATTGAACAAGCGCAAAATTCAGCATTCAATCAAATATTCAAAAAGACTTAATAATAATGTTATTTCAACATAATATCTCGTTATTTCGACATAATGTGCGTGCAACAAGCAAGATGTGCATTTGTAAATCCGGGGACGCGTGCACTGATTTTTATTTATAAAATAGTGTTTTCTGTCAGTGTCTGGCAAAGATGAAGTTGACGATCGCCATTTTCGTAGTAAACGCGCCTATAGAGAGAAATAACATTATTATTAAGTCTTTTTGAATATTTGATTGAATGCTGAATTTTGCGCTGTTCAATTTAATAAAATTAAAACTTTAATTGTGATCATTAAAATAATTGAATATTAAATATTTTGTGGCCAAGTTTTGCTCATTTATTAATAATATATATATATATATATATATATATATATATATATATATATATATATATATATATATATATATATATATATATATATACACACACATATGTGTGTGTGTGTGTGCCCTCAGAAACTACAGCGTTGGCTGTTGTCTACTGGCTATTTAAATCTAGCGGGTTTGTCTCGTGCATGGTCTCGTGTCGCAAATACAATGACACTGGTAGTGACGATTCTGTCTGACCAATCAGTGATCTTCAGTGTTTTCACGTCACATTTTAGTATCGGTACGGTACGCTTGGAACCTCAACAGAGGTGGTACCATTTAAAGCGAGCCGAAGCGAGCCGTACCGTACCGTACCATGCAGTGGAAATGCGCCATAAGCGAGGCGAAGCGAGCCGTACCGTACCGTACCATGCAGTGGAAAAGCGCCAAAGCGTGCCGTACCGAACCGAGCCGTACCGTACCATGCAGTGGAAAAGCGCCAATTGTTAGTTAAAATAATATTCCCTTTACAAATATCTTTTGCACCAAAATCTTTCGAACGAATAACAAATTATAACTTATTTAATTATAAAATTCTGTTTAAATTAATGCTAACTTGTGTTCATTTAACTTCAGGGTTGTTCTCAGAGCTCTCAATAATAAGATCATCATCATATTGGCAGAAACAATCTACTCACCAACAGTGACAGTTACAGTAACAGTGACAATGAATCTCTTGTGTACGGTGCGTCTGCTGTTGCTGATCTTCAGTTCATAGAGTTCAGAGTCTGTGTTTCTGGTGTCTGTGATGATCAGAGATCCAGTCTGATGATCCAGCTTCAGTCTGTCGTCAGATGTGGAGAATCGATCGCCTGCTTTATTGATTTTAGCTATGACATTGTCCCCAAACATCCACTGCATTAAATCATCTGTCTGTATTTCAGTAAGACTAGAGTTTAGAGTGACAGATTGTCCCTCCGTCACTGATAGTGCTGACTTCATTTCACCTGTAACAACAAACACATGAAGATCACTGACAAACACAGACTCAGAACATGCCTACAGAAAGTCTGTTAATACATCTCACTCATATAAAGGTCAATTAAATCTCACTTAAAAGGTTTAATTACTACAACAAACCTTCACAAGTCAAAAAGGCACAATTAAGTCTAATAGGACATTTACTGGGACAGAAAATTAAAAAGAAAAGAAACATGTTCATTTTGCATATCATTTTATTAATATATGTAAAAATGTCTAAATAAATATAATAATTCAATATACATTGAAAATAATTATTAAACTGTTCCAGTTCAGTATAAGCTCGCTGATTAATCTCGCTTTTTGCGGCATACAGTTACTGCAGTTCCCTTATCGAGTCGGTCCCTAGACATTATGTATGGGGAAATCCATTTTCCTCGAAATGCTAAAGCCTGATTTGAATAACTCTTTTGCTTGCAAATGGCCAATGGCAAAAATCTCAGAATCTTTGTTCTTCACCTGGAGCCTGGTTTCGCCGTGGATTCACACAAACAGAGTGGACAAAGTGGAATATCCCCTCTTGCGTTCCCGCGGATTTTTTGCTTTTAACGAAGAAATGTCTCTTTGCCGCACATGTGGTGGTCCTATCGACTTCCCGGACACACACGAGCAGTGTGTGCTGTGTCTGGGTCGAGCCCACGCAGAGGCGGCACTCGAAGGATCAGGTTGTCGAGCCTGTGAGGAACTCCCTATCAAAATCCTTCGTTCAAGGCTGGCCGTTACTCGTAACGGCAGCCCTCCGACTCCTGCCTCAACCCCGCCCGCCGCCGTCGAGCCGCGGGCCGGGAGACTTCAGAGAGCTCCGTCTATGGACTCTGTAGAGGAGTTGGCATTGGCCCAACGCCCAAGCCACCCTTATGTATCAGAACCTTTCACCTACACTGAGGCCAGTTACCGCCCTCTGAAGGAAGCGCGGGAAATGGTATCTTTCGGGTATAGTGAGGACGACGCCATGTCCACGAGCGCCTCCGACCCGGGAGCGTGGTCTGAGGCTCCTTCAGAAGCCACCCAGACCTCGCTGGACGCGGAGCTCATGGCTATTCTTACGGAGGCAGTAGCGGACTTGGAGCTGGACTGGGCAGCACCCAAAGAACAGCCGTCTAGGAAGTGGATGGACGGGTCCTGAGAAGAAACAGCTCCTGGACGCACCGGTAAGCCCGTCGGGTCTTTTCGGCGTTGCAGTCGAGGCTTTTTCGGAGAAGTACGCTGAGACCTTGAAACAGTCAAAGATGATGCCGCATCTCCTACTTAAACGGTCTCAAGCCCCCCCTAGAGCGAGGTCTAGATCGTCCTCGGCTCAGCGTCTGGCTGGATACGCTAGGCGCGCATCCCCGAGCACGAGAGAGCGACGCGAACCTGAACCGCTGCTTCGCCAGAGGCAATTCAGAAAGCCCCATTTCGGCACGAAACCGGCCTCTAGCAGCCAAGGGTGGCCGGCGGACAATAAGGGGCAGCGTTCCTGATGTTCGTGCCAGGAGGAAGAGAACGCGGGCCGTGCACGACAACGAACCTGCGGCGAAAAGGGCGTGTTCCCGCTCAGAGTTCCCTCGGCAACCTACAGTGAAGCCCAAGAATGTTGTTTTCAATGTTATGAAACTGCTGTGTTCTGTTTCAATAAACATAAAACATTACATGTCTCAGCAAAAGAGCTCTTTTCCTCCCTTGACTATTACCCGCGACATAAGTGAAGCCTCTCCTCCGGGAGACGCTTCGCAGAGTGGAAGCCCTGGGCAACCCGAGGATGTGATTTTGTGTTTCCCCGTGCAAAGAGCCGTGGACGAGTCAACAGTCACTCATACAGCTGTCAATGCTTCAGCGGCGACTGGCGCGCAGCTCCCGCCGCAGCATGCGTTAATGCCCCCTCTATCGAACCACCTGAGCGCGTGGTTGACGCTGCCAGCGGCGTCAGATTGGGCAATCAACACTGTAAAACGCGGCTATACGCTTCAGTTCACTCGCAGACCACCCCGCTTCGGCGGTGATTATGTCAGAAGTATCAGAACAGAGCGCCCCGCTGCTATGGGCAGAAATCTCCTCTCTCCTGGCCAAACAAGCAGTAGAGATAGTGCCCGAGGAACAGAGAAATTGCGGGATTTACAGCCGCTATTTTCTAGTCCCTTAAAAAGGATGGAGGTATCCGCCCCACCTGAGATTACTGAACAAAGCGCTCACGAAGCATGCGTTCAAGATGATTACGGTGAAGCAAATCCTCGCGCATATTCAGACCGAGGATTACTTCATCGCAGTAGATCTGAAGGATGAGTACTTTCACATTCAGATAGCCCGCATCACAGGCGATTTCTGCGTTTTGCATTCGAAGGTGTCGCATACCAGTTCAAAGTGTTAGTTAGTTTAGTTAGTTAGTTAAGCTTTATTATCCCACATGGGGCAATTTAGCCAGCAGTCACATACAACGTACCATCAACACAAAACAAAGAACACATAATAAAATAATACATTAAATATACTCATTCATTTAAAAGACTAATCGCTCTGGGGATCATGGACTTTTTGAACCTGTTGGTGTTACACCGTGGAACATTATAACGACAACCGGAAGGAAGCAGTAAAAACTCTTGGCACAAGGGGTGGGAAGGGTCAGCAATAGCCTTAGCCTTCCTCACACATCTGACCCTGTACACCTCGCTAAGGTCATTTAAGGCAATTCCAGCAATTTTACTACACACTTTGACGACATCAAGACGGTTCTTTCCCTTCTCCAAGAGGAAACCGTGCCAACAGATAAATGAGAAAGTAAGAATTGATTCAATAAAGCAGGAATAAAACATTTTCATAAAAGTAGTGTCCAGGTTAAAATTTCTAAGTTTCCGATAAAAGTACATACGTTGATGAGCCTTCTTGCAGACAGCATCTACCTGGGACTCAAAGCGCAACTTATTGTCAATGACCGTCCCCAGGTATTTGTAGTTCTCTACCTGATCCACAGCCTGGCTTTTGATAAGAGTGTTGCCGTTCGGGCTGGCTCTGGCCCGGCCCCCCACGTATTTACAATGTGCATGAATGCAGTGCTCGCACCCCTGAAGCTCAGTGGGATACGCATACTGAACTATCTAGATGACTGGCTAGTCATTGCTCAATCGAGAGGCGCTCTCGAGGAACACAGACGCAGACTCCACGCCCATCTGACATGCTTGGCACTATCTGTGAACATACAGAAGAGCATGCATCAGCCGAGCCAGTCGATCACATTCCTGGGTATGGTTCTGGACTTGCGCACGATGATCGCGCGCTTATCAGAGCCGAGGATCCAGTCCATTCACAATACTCTAGCCCTCTTCGTTCAAAGCAGAGCTGTCCCCTTAAAAACGTTTCAGAGGCTACTGGGTCTGATGGCAGCCGCAGCCTCCGTCTGCAGACTGGGCTTGCTACACATTAGACCGCTGCAGCACTGGTTGCAAAGCCGAGTGCAGCCGCATGCGTGGAGAGCGGGGACAGAACGTCTTATCATAACGCGTTCATGTCTCGAGACTCTGGCACCTTGGTCCGGCACGACCATGTACGAACAGGGTGCTGCTATGGGCAGAGTGGTCAGACAGGTGGTGGTCACTACGAATGCATCACTATCAGGTTGGGGAGCCCTCTGCGATGGCAGACCAGCGTTCGGTACGTGGGCGGGGGACCAGAAGCGCTGGCATATAAACTGCTTGGAGATGGAAGCGGTTCGTTTGGCTCTGCAGAGCTTCCTCCCGTTCGTGAAGGACCGTCATGTTCTCATCAGAACGGAACATGGCTGTGGTGGCGTACATCAATCGCCAGGGAGGGTTGCGCTCGCGGTCCCTGCACAGCTTAGCGAGGCAGCTGCTCTTGTGGACGGATCGGATACTTTTTTCGATCCGAGCAGTACACGTACCAGGCAGTTTGAATTGCGGCGCGGACATGCTGTCCAGGGACGGCATTGTACACGGGGAGTGGAGGCTACACCCGCAAACTATAAATATGATCTAGAATCTCTTTGGGAAAGCAGAGAACACCCACTGCCCGCTGTACTTCTCGCTGACAACAGCTCCCCTGGGAGGGGACGCCCTGTCGAACCGCTGGCCCAGGGGGCGGAAGTATGCTTTTCCCCCAGTCAAATTAATGCCGCTAGTGCTGCAAAAGATCAGGGAAGAGAGATGTGCGTTGATTCTGGTAGCGCCCAAGTGGCCCAACCAGCCGTGGTTCCCGGAATTAGTGAACATGTTGCAGCTCCCCCCATGGCGAGTCCCGCCGAGAGGGGACTTTTATCTCAGGCAAGGGGCACCATATGGCACCCCAGCCCAGAGCTGTGGGACCTACTGTACATGTGTGGGAGATCAATGCGGAGTATCACAGCGAATGCTGCAGATGATAGCAGAAGCTAGAGCCCCTTCGACAAGGTGCTTATATGCTCTGAAATGGAAGGTATTTGCTAACTGCTGTATTGGCAGACGGAAAGAACCCAAGGGGTTGTGATATTTCCATTATTCTGACCTTCCTGCAGGAACGTCTGGACGCTGGAAGCTCCCCGTCTACAGCGAAAGTCTACGTAGCCGCTATCGCCGCTTTACGTGACACGCTAGATGGCCATTCGGTGGGTAAGCACCCCCTGATAACGAGCTTTCTCTGGGGGGCGAGGCGGCTAAATCCTCCCTGCCCTCGCCAGATGCCAGTTTGGGACATATCGTTAGTGCTCAGTGCACTCTTCGACCCACCCTTCGAGCCAGCCGAATCTAGCGACCTTAAAGTGCTCTCGGTTAAGCTGGCACTACTGCTCGCGATAGCCTGCGGGAAACGAGTGGGAGACTTGCATGCCCTGTCGGTAAGCAGCGAATGTATGCAGTTTGGACCGGATGATTGCATGGTCAGACTCATACCCAGACGTGGCTACACACCAAAGATGCTCTCAACACCGTTCAAAGCCCAGGTGATTACAATTCAAGCGTTTTGTCCCACTGAACTAGACAGCAATTCAGTATGACAGAAGCGTGCTTTGTGCCCTGTGCGCACGCTACATGCTTATGTGAACAGGACTAGCCAGTTTCGAGCTTCAGAGCAGCTTTTCGTCTGCTATGCGGCCGCCAAGAAAGGCAGCGCGCTGTCGAAGCAGAGGCTATCACACTGGATTGTGGAAGCTGTGCAACTAGCTTATGCTTCCCGAGGAACAGATTGTCCGATAGGGGTACGCGCCCACTCCACTAGGAGTTTGGCGTCATTATGGGCTTGGGCAAAAAGGCATGTCTATTCAGGACATTTGTCTCGCAGCGGGCTGGTCATCTCACAACACATCTCATCTCACGAGATTTTATAACCTGGACATTCCCTCGTTCACACCACATGTTCTGTCAGTGCAGGAGGAGAGAGCTGAGTGACTAAGTTGCCTGAGGACACGCCCCGGTTGGCGCATTTTTCTACCATGGTTTCAACCAGGTCGTACAGACAGCGACAAGTTACTGCAGTATTAGCTGCGGTTGATATATCCACATTAACATTGTGCTCTACAGGGGCTCGATCGAGCTGGGCCAACTTCCACACGGCAGGGGTTTTATATGTTCCCCATACGTAATGTCGAGGGACCGACTGTCACGAGATGCACACACAAAAGGTAAGGTCCAAGTGCAGCTTTAATGGGGTAATCCGTAATCATAAACAGCCAGGCAAAAGGTCAAAATCCATACAGGCTTCAGCATTTCGAGGAAAATGGATTTCCCCATACGTTATGTCTTGTTCCCTCCTCTCAGGGAACTACGGTTACGTGAATAACCAGAGATGATTTAAACATGATAAAAGGTTATCAGGGTGGTCGCTGAAAAGGAAAAATGAGAGAACAACTGGCTGGATGTACATTATCCCACTTATTACATGGCTACTTGCCACGCAAGTAAATATTTAGACAAAATTTTGATTGAAGTCTAAATATTTTATTAGCTCTCGAAACGCAAAGCTTCCGCGGAGAGTAGCTGTTAGCGCAGCAAGTTCAAACTAAACGTACATTTAAGAGATACGGCAGTCATACCACTTATTACACAGCATTTCACCACATAAATAATTATGGAGATAAGAGTTATTGATTTCAGATTAAACTGTTTTAAAATCTTACCTGTTTGTATCTCATAATCCAACAGTGTACAAAAACAATAGTCACAAAATGGCAGCAGCTGCGTTTGCATGAAACAAGAGAGAGCGAGTTCACAATACAGGGTGGCATAATTAAAGGCACAATATATATTTTTTTTGCTTTAAAAATATTAAAAAATCACTATATCTATGTTATATATTTTTTAAAGTTGTGTATTTACATTATCCCGACAGTTCCAATTAACTTCTAAATCCAGAGAAATTAATATTTTAATTCGAAGACACGGACCGTGTCTTTATTTCCGTTTTGTCGCCGTCAATGCCGTCAATCCGTGTTGTCTCTGGTTTCCGCTCGTGCTGCCATGGCAACCAGAGCTATGACCCAGAGCCCTCTGATAGTAACCAAACAGACGTATGTATTCAGTCATCCATAAACATTATTAGATCGGCCGGCTTGACGTTGACGACAACATCCATAATTCTTAGCATGTGTTGCGTCATCAAACTACGCCTTTGTTATTGTAAATAGGTTAGCGACCCCTAGTGGCGAAAAATTCCATATTGTGCCTTTAAATAACTGTACACAAAATATGGATTTGACTGAGTTTAAATATTTTATTTGCTCACCAAATGCAAAACTTCTACGAAGAAAAACTGTTCCGAAAGCGTATAGCGCTGCTGACTTCAGTGACTCGGATGAGCCTGTGTTTCTGTTTTCAGAGGTTGTCATCTGGGAACAATTTACTGCTGGATGGCACGATTGACCAATCAGAATCAAGTACAAATTGTAAAGCGTTACAGATAAATTTTCAGCAATGCCTGACATAAAAAAAAACTAGAACAATCTAAACAAAGAAAATACAGTAGTGACTACTGTTGTAAAGTTTTTCTTTCTTCAAAGCAGACCAGGAGACGTTGGGATCACGTTCAAACAGAAGAGTTTCTTTATTTGAGCGCGGCTGCGGTTTCGTCCAACATAATCTAAAGTATATAAATTTACATGGTGTCTTATAGGCATTATAGGCATTTTAGGAGGAGGGGTTTTTGAAGGTGGAGACAAATTCAAACAAAGCATGTAAATGAGTATACAGGTTTAGGTAACACCCTAGACTGTGAGGGTCTGGCCAATCCTAATTCAAATCAGCATAAGGCTCCAAGAGCCATTTGGGTCCGAAAGCCATTTGCAGAACAAAAGGTGAGATTCTCAGTGAATCATTCGTGTGCTAATCCAATCAGTCTGAGTGAAACTGGGGCTTCAAGAGCCATTTACAGACAATAAGGAGAAAACAGGAAAGGCAACTTTGCTGAGCAGAATCATTATCTTACCCTTAAACACTAAATACAATATTCTTTACCGTGATGTTATGTAAGTAAGCATATTTGAAATAGATTCTTAAATTTGAATCCTTCAGTCTAGCGCTAGTCTTTACGTGCACAAGCAGTAGGGTGACCACCGTCAAACAAACCAAATGTGGGACGATTATAAGTTTGTGTGGGACAATGTGGGACATGTTACCAACACTAAAACATAACCTGAAACTGTTATATAATGTCTATCTAACTTAATAAAAACATTTGTAATCTGCCTTTCAGATGATAAAAATTCTTTGTTCTTTAGTCCCTTTCAGAAAACACAATTACATCACAACGTAACATAACATGTCTTTATTTTACATGTCATTTAAATTCAACATCACTGAGGCCAAAGGCATCATGCAGATAACTATTTTTGAAATGGTTCTGATCAAGTCCAACTAAAATCCAACAAAATAAACAATGAACAAATAAAATATAAAACAACATGAAATTAGATAATTGACAGTCATGTAACAGGTACAGAAAGTTTCCTGTTAAATGTATAAAGTGTTTATTAGAATTCACACAAAATTGTTTGTTTACATACACCTGATATGACTGCCTAATTGAGGTGTGAGTGCCTTTCCCTTTAATTGTGGTGATGACATCATGAGTCAATATAATTTCCTGTTCTTTCCCCTCCTCTTCCTCTTTGCACTGGTGATGCACTGAAAGGTGAGGTTATTTTGGGCTCCTGATAATCTTTTTTTAATCTTAATTGTTGCTTTTATGCCTATATTTTCACTCTAATTTATGTATATAATATTATTTTATCTATCTGCATGGTTATTTTTGTCATTTCATCCCGTTTAAGTTATATTTTTGCATCTGGGCCTAAATGTGGAAATATGAAGAGCACATGTGACGAGTGTACATCACATTTGTTTTATAGATAAAGCGAGGGCAACTCTCAAACTAAAAAGCTGTTTACATTTGTTTTATATCAGGTATGTTTTCTGTTATGAGTCTTCTTGTTCAATGTGATTTCTCTCTCTTTGCATTGGTGACTCACTGAGAGATAAAGCGAGGGCGACTCTCAGACTAAGAGGCTGTTTACATTTGTTTTATATCAGGAATAAAAGGTCAGTGAAACTGCCGAATGCTGTCTTGTTCTTCTCATACCAAAAAAAACACAACGCAGACAACAGACCAGTTACATTAAGAATATATTAAACCAAAAACTTTCATATTATTTTAGAAAGCATGTGAATTAAGGCCACATTTACACATAGCCGGGTATTTAGAGAAACAAATATTTCTCCCCCTCCGTTTTCAAAAATAACATTGTGCACACAACATCGTTTTCAAAAAAGTTGTCGTTTACATCAACCCGCATAAATACGCCGTCGAGCAACATCATAACTGTGCCAAACCTATGGGCAGCAGTGTATGGAGAAGGACAAAGCCATGCAAGCCAATCAGAATCCTCAAAATCGACAACAACGAATAGCACGAGCGACTTGAACTGGAAGTTGCTCGTGCTATTCGTTGTTGTCGATTTTGAGGATTTGCAAGGTTCGTTTGTGTGGACAGACAGTGAAGTAAATGCAAACAGGCCAAAAACGTTTGCACAAAAGTAAAAATGAGTACCACCTTAACAGCATCCATGATCAAATAGTAGCCAAACAAACTCTAAACATAGGGCGCTCACATGACGTAAGCATTTTCTGGCGCATAATGTGACGTCTGAGAACCTAAAACCCCGTTTCTCCCAGTTGACACGGCAAGTGTTGGCAACACATAACCGGCGTTTTCAGAAATCTCCACTTTGGCCGGAGTTTTTAGAAATAATCGTTTTCTGGGATAAAAACGGCGTTTTCGTGTAAATGACAGGCCAAAATACAGGGAAATATCTGCGTTTTCCCATCATGTAAATGGGGCCTAAAACAACCACAGCAGGCAAAAGTTGATAAATTCTGTTATATTAAAATGTTTATTTACCAAATTGTCCATTTGTTTTCTGACAGTGAACACATGGAATGAATCACCGGTCCACATTTTGATTGACAGCCGTCTCAACCTATAGTGACCGTGTTTACTTTTGAACCATTGGATAAAATTAAGAGAAAAAAAAAGGCTGTTGTATTTGTACTTCTGACAAAGCGCTGTTAAATATAGGTGGAAAACTACGCCGCAAAAAGAATAAATAAAATGCTTTCTTAAAGGCAAAAGAACGCATGCACGTTTTCTTAATATGATCATTAAAAACCAACAGACTGATGAAAATGCGGGACATTTCTCAATATGCGACGTGCGGGACAAGGGGTGAAAATGCTGTGCGGTACAACACAAAGCGGGACGGGTGGTCACCCTAACAAGCAGCCACCGCTCTGGTTCCACGGGGCGCAGCAAGAGCACTGAAGCTGTAATAATAGGATATTGGTGAAATTGATTTGTCAAATGCTCCAGTGCGTATGCGTGTTTGCGCTATGGAGAGCGTCAAATGTTTCTATTTACAATGTGCTTTTCAGTGAGCACTGTAGCTAGCTAACAATCTTCGTTTTTAAGTCCTCATTAACAAATGTGACAAATAGTGGGGTCCATTAAAATTCTTGCAGTGGGAAGTGGAAACTTGCGCGATTGGTTGTGTGGGCCGCGTGTTGGAAAAGGATGGGAACCACTGATCTCAACTATTCACACAGTGCTAATCTAAACATACTTATTACATTGATGTACTCACCGCTGACAGTCACAGTGAATGACCTGTGTATGGTGTGAGAGCTAGTGCTGATGTCAACTTCATAATCTCCGGAGTGTGTGGTTTCAGTGTTCCTGATGGTCAGAGATCCACTCCAATAGTCCAGCTTCAGTCTGTCTTTGAATCCCTCATCAGTAGATGTAAAGGATTTTCCAATCTTTCTTTTGATTTCAGCTATTGAAGAGTTTAGATGTCCAAACCTCCACTGCATCACATCATATCTCTGTGGTTCAGTAACACCAGTGTTTAGAGTGACTGAATCTCCCACCATCACTGACACTGTCTTCACTGGACTAGCTGGCACAACTGGAGAAGAAACATAATTAATAAAGACCTGCACTGCAATTATTCAGATCTTCACTGGTCCAAAACCAACATGTCAAATCTGTAAAGAGATTTTCTGGATAAGGCAGCAACATCTAGAAGAGAATGTGTTCATAAAATCAAGTGAGTTAAACACACCATAACTCCTGAGTTCAATGAATCCACATTTACATTTGTTCATTTACTTGTTCTTTTACCCAACGTGAAATGATAATGAGGAAAACAAAGTGATTCATCATAAGGAGGCTGCGCATCTCAGACAGCGTGTAAATCGTAAAAATAATTTCTCTTTCACTTCTCCCGGTCTGTGTTCTTAATAGCCACTGTCGGGCCTTGCCCCTGATCATGTCGCGGATGACTTCATATACCAGCTAACATCAGCATTAAAAACTTTTAAAATCAAAAGGAAAAAAAGTGTTTGAAATAACTTCTGTTTGTGATCCGATGTGGATTCTGATCACCGTATAAGGCAGAGATATTTATATGCGATGCAAAAGACTATGCGTGCTAACCATTACCATAGTAAACATGGTAAACACGACCGCTGAAGAAATAAAGACAAATCATAGGCAATCACAATCCTGTATTCATTTTATCTGTCAGTATGTCTGACAAAACAGTTGAAAGTGATTCTGTTCTGTTCAATGACGCAGGGTTCAAAAACCTCTGAATGACATTGATATAATAAACACGATGATATGATTTAAACATAACCTGCTTTCAAACATAATGACTCACCATGAGCAGAAACACTGAAGATCTTTTCACTGTCGCTGCCGTTGATGATCACTAGTGTATAATCTCCAGAGTCTGTGTTTCTGATGTTCATGATGGTCAGAGATCCAGTCTGATGATCCAGCTTCAGTCTGTCTCTGAATCTCTCAGTAACTTTATTAACTTTATTACCTTCATTACACTGAACATCTGTACAGATATAACTGAGATCTCCTTTGATGTGAGCGATGAGAGTCTTATTAAAATACCATTTAATCTTCTCTTGTCTGTTTGTTTGAACACCAGTGTTTAGAGTGACTGAATCTTCCTCCATCACTGACACTCTGTCTGGATCAACACCAGACACACCTGGAGAAGAAATCAACAGAAAATTATGTAATGTCTATGACAGACATACAAAATAATAAAAGAGGAAGTGCTATAAAAATGTTTCTCTACAGATCAAACAAGCAGCGTAAAAACACAAATAACACACTCATGCACAATGCCATCAAAACAGTAACTATATATACAGGATAAATAACTCATCAAACGTTCTAAGCGGTAACATAGTACATGCTACTTTGAGCTAGATACTTACAGCTTTTAAATATTTTTGCAAGCATTACACACAGTGAAATTTTTAATGTTAGAAAATATTCTATTTAAAAAAAATGCTGTTCTTTTGAACTTTCTATTCATCAAAGAATTTTGAAAAAAAAAATTTGTACACAACTGTTTTCAACATTGATAATAATAATGAATGTTTCTTGAGCATCAAATCATCATATTATAATGATTTCTGAAGGATCATGTGACACTGAAGACTGGAGTAATAATGCAGAAAATTCAGCTTTGATCACAGGAATAAATTACATTTCAAAATATATTAAAATAGAAAACAGTCATTTTAAATTGTCATAATATTTCACAATATTACTGTTTTTTTTTTTATTGTTTTTTTTTTATCAAATAAATGCAGCCTTGGTGAGCAGAAGATACTTCTTTTAAAAACATAAAATCTTACTGACCCCAAACTATTGAACAGTAGTGTATATTACCAAAATTTTACTACATAACCATAAAGTATAAAACAAGGTCCTTTCTGACATTTTACAATTATTACAGAGTGGATAAATCGTGGGATACATTTAATAAGGTTTTGCCCTGAACTGAACATGTATACATTTCTCAAGCACTCATCCGACGTGTTTTCATGAATATTAAAACCTGTTAACCTGCAACCCCACTTTTGAAAAAATCCCAGAAATGACATACCCAAACTGAAACAGATACAGTTCATGATCCCTTTGCACTAAAAGCACAAGTATGATCTCATTGAAAGCTGACACCTGGCAGTTTATTGTAAATGTAGAATTAATTATTGTCATAATGAAAAAAATAGTTATAAATAGCTTCAAAATTTAGTAAAGTTATTAGAAATGTATTTTTATGAAACATTTTCATGAAAATAAAATTGAAGTTGGCACTGTAGCAATCTAGAAATGCACTGCACTGCAAGCTGCAGTCTGACCATTGTATATGTAAAATATGAAGATGTTAAGTCTAAAACTCTGTATTTAGTTCAATGTTTTTCAAGATCAAGTCATGACTTTATTTTGATTAGACTCTGAATAGATGATGACTAAGCATCAGTAGCATTTTAGTCTATTGTCTCTATTGTTTTGTGGTGCAAACGAGCCCCATTCAGTCTCAGTCTCCCCATGCACACATTCACACCTCTCTCCAGCCTGGTTATGGCTCTAAATATGCATTTCTTTTGTCTGCATTATAGTTACTAACGACTGGCTATTCACAGGCTATTCATAGGGTTTCAATCCCTATTTTCTTTTATCAAAGTTCTCACTGTATCTAACTGTATCAAATACCCTTCTGGAATAAAGAAACATTTCAGTAAGCATTCCTATTTAAAAAAAAAAAAAAAAAAACAAGAGAATAACTCCTGGGTGGCAGGTGCACCTAGAGCTAGCTAGCGTGTTAGCTTAGCACACCGTCAATACACGACAATTTATGAGATTAAAACCATGTTTGTGCTCCAAACTTACTTTATAACGCAAGTCGAGTGTTTTAAATAATTTTCTGTGATCTAATTTGGCTTCAGATAAAAAAAATCAGACAGAACATATACTATTTTATAGTATTCTGCACAATGATAGTCTATATAGATTAGCATTACATTATAAATAATCTATTATTATGAAAATACCTGGCATGGCTTGAAAAACACAGGTAAATCAAATATCATTGCTATCATGTTTATTGTCTTCAAAACATCTATATCTGCATGTTACATCCAATACAGAGATTTTTTTTTTTTTTTTATTTTTTTTACATCCATTACAGAGATCTCTGTTAGCTGTGTGTATCAGTGACGTCCTGGAATGTCACATGATCATGGCTCTTCTTCATGTTCCATATATGGACTATTATTGTGCATGTAGCGCCCTCATGCTATTGGTATGAATTGAAAACACAGTATAGAGTACCAAACGCTCATAATGATTACATCGACGCATTTGGGTATTCAATAATATATTATTCCTGTCTATAGAAATCTGATATAAACCTATGAGAATCTATCAATATTTCTCCAAATCTGCAAATTTTTTAGCTAAAAGCCCCGAGGGACGTTGTTTTGTGAATCGCTGTCATGACGACAGCACGGAGTTTATGAATGGGAGCGCGGCTGACGGTCATAATTCATATTAAAAGGTATCGACTCATTTTTTCATTTCATAACTCCTGACAAATTAAGAAATAACTGTCGCTATACGTTTCTTAGAATACAATAGTGGCCAAATACTGAAACTTGATGATGTATAGTTTGTCAAGGTATAACATTAAATCTGATAGTAACTTTGAAGTAAAAAAAAAAAACGCTTCAGTGCGCGGGCGCACTGGCAACGGTTAACAGGTTAAAACCAATTTCTTCTAGCAGTAATGTGTACAATTTCGACACACTACCACTCATGGGATGTAGGCTACATTAATTCTCTCTGAGGTGGGATTCAAAATCAAAACAAAGTCTGGAATGAGCTTTCCAACGAAATCTCAAACTGACAAATAACGGAAAAATGTGCAGAAACAAGAGCATAGTTTTGTTTTAGCTGTTCAAAAGAGCTACATATGTCACAGGCCGGAGTGGCCGACCCACCACCCCTAATGGGTGTATCACCTCGAGGAGCAAATCAGTGAAAAGGCAGGACAAAGTTAAAAGAATAAAAGTCTTTGCTTTATTAAGTTAAGAACAAGAATCTTAAGAGTGGGGAACATATCCCAAAAAGAAAAGTTCCGCCAGGCCGCTTGTCACCCCGTGGCATCTACATAGCCGGAACTGTTTCCATGTGTTTCCATTGAAAAAAAAAAAGCTTATGTAACCCTGGAGGAAAAGCATGATACAAATTGGAGTATCCACATACATGGGCGTAGATTACGCGGGGGACGTAATTACGCTTATTTTGTCATCTTACTTCCGGCTAAGCGGGACTTCAACTTCCGGCTGAAAGGACCTACGCTAGTTTCTAGCGTAATTCTATTCACCTTATTTTTAACGGAAATACGGACGCAGCCAGTTGACGGTATTTTGTGCGAGACTTCCGGTAAGGCACTTCCGGTCACTGGCGAGCGTTGTTCGTAACAACAAACTCATCGTTATGGCTTCGAGGAAGACCGGGATTGTTTGTGCAGTTAGAGGTTGTCATAATAACTGGCACAAAATAAAGATTTACTTGGAGCAGGAGTGTTTTAATCATCGAATTATTGACATTTTAATAATCAGGCGCCCTATACGACCGGCGACACACTGGCTGCGTGGCGTTTCTGTTGCGTGGTGTTTTCTATGTCTTTGCACACCAGAAACGTCTCTGACGAGGCGTTGCTGCTGCCAGGTGACATGATAAGCCTCATTGGTGATATATTCGACATATGGGGAGAGAGTTGTGGAAGGCACTTAATGTTAAACATAAATATATAGCAGCAAAGACAACGTCGGCAGTATTGACGGCAAAATAGGCTACAGAATATTTCGTTCTGTATTGACAGGTGCAATATTTGAAAATCAAAATGTCATTTATTAATATGTATTCATATCAAAATGACATACAAACATATTTTCCTATTCTATTTTGCCTGGAAACGCTTCCGAAACGCTTGCGTGTCGCGTGAAAAATAGGCATCGATTCTATTTCTAGCATGCACGCGTTTTCCCTGAGACGCGCGTCACGCAGGCAGTGTGCATGCAAGCTCTAAATAACCTGTTAACATCCCAGATAGCACACGACTATTTGATGTGAAACTTACATCTGGAAGACGTATTTTAAAGAGTGTTTGCTCATCTGCAATACGTCTATAAGACGTTTCCTGTCAGATGTCAAATAGACGTTTAGAAGATGTCAGTTTAACATACATTCTAAATCATTCTAAATCATTACATCTTAAAGACATCTTCTAAACGTCTATTTGACATCTGACAGGAAACGTCCTATAGACGTATTGCAGATGAGCAAACACTCTTTAAAATACGTCTTCCAGATGTAAGTTTCACATCAAATAGTCGTGTGCTATCTGGGATGGGAGCCGAAATAACGGACACGCCACGCAGACCATTTGAAGAAACGACCGTATGTTTGTTCTTTTCATTTCGTGAACACAAGACCTACAGAAGACCACCCGATACCAGAAAAGTGGCTGGGCTACGAAGTCTGAATAAAAACTCCAAGGAGAAACAAAATCATTATAGTAACCCCTGTATAAAATCTAGTCATCATGGCATGATCATCATGGCATTTATTTTGTATGATTTATAATTATTTATAGCCATCTACTTATTGCTATCATGTGATTTGGTTGCATTCTGATGACATTATTAATACATTTGACATGACAAAATAGCCTACCTCCATAGATATATTAACTTAGTCCAGCGTTGGCTCGACCGTGTTTAGGGCGGTGCTGAAGGCGCCGGCGAAGTTTTGGCAATCTGCCAGCTAGATGCATGAGTGTTTTCAACCAGGTCCAGTACCCGACCTGGGTGAGGCGGGGCTTTAGTTCTTTGTTGTATTCATCTGCTACGGCATGTGTAACATTTTTCTGTCAACTCTGCATAATCCTTCGCAATCGATATCGTTAGTTAGCCCAGAGAAGCGAGGAAACGGAAGTGCCGCACAAAAACCGGAAACTGGACCCATATTTACTTCCGCGTTCGAAAATAAGGTGAATAGTTGTAACGGTAAAATATGTAACGTATTTTATACTCAGTTAGGGGCTGCCATAACAATTGGATTAAGAGGATAGAACAATTTTTAACCAATGGTGTTTCGAACACAATGTAGGCTAAAGCGATCGGAACGTTGTGGTGTACTTTACGATTTACACGAGGAGAGGCAATGGTGGAAGGCGCTAAACTTGAAGTGCTCACCCAAGCGCTGTGTGTTCGTACCATGTGTGTTCGTACCATTTTATGGACGGGGAGCAGACTGACGAACGAACACCCTTACCCCGAGTAAAGGCTCGGCTACGATGTTCTGGTAAAGAAGTCCCGACGGGTGCTGAACAGGTTGTCAGATTCAGGTAAGCTAACTTAAAGCTATAGTAGGTAATGTTGGAGAGCTAGCAAGAATTTGAAAGCGGCAACTCTTCTAAGTTCCACCCCCTCCCGTCAGTACTCCGTCCAAAGCTACGCCCCCACAAACATGAACGCGCATCCACAGTCGGAGTCCACAAAACACATATGCCACATCACCAGAGTTGTCCCGTTTATAAGCAATAAATTAACGTCATTTTATCACAATTATAATGCAGACACTTGTGACTATGGCTGTGCAATATGTTCAAAATGTCATGTCTTAAAAGTCAGATAAGCAGTATGTACCTACGACCTGTAACGCAACTGGCTTACACCGACAGAGAAGCTAATGTTAGCATTGGGCTAATACTAGCTACAAAAGTAGCTACGTTGCCTAACGTAACATATATCATGGAAATAACAAATCCCACCGAACAGGGCCGGCTCTAGGTTATTTGGTGCCCAAGGCGAGAGTACTACTTCTGACAGGACGTAGTTAAATATTCCCATAGGTTACCGTTACCTCTGGCCACGTTAATGACGATGGATGAGACAATGTGAGACGAACTGATAGTCGTACAAAGTTTTCTCCGTACTCCCAATTTAAAACATTTACGGTATTAACGTTATTTGTCATTTTGATAAAGTTTTGGCTAACTATAAACAATCTTCTAACTACTGAAATAGCTACCGGATGTGCCGTGTCAGTTTAGCGGAAGTCAGATGACAAAATGCAGAAGCGCGAAGTATTAAAAGTGGGCGGGGTGGAATAAGGTGAATACATCCAGATTTAAAATTCAAAGAGTCAAGATAGTCTATCTACACGCGTGACTTTAACGTTTCCATGGTAATCGACTCGTGCATCAGGACACGCCCATGCTCGCACCCGCGCTGTATCCATCATTTCAGAGGTCGCAATGAGTTCAAAACGGCAAAAAAACTCTTTACTCATTTTTCACGAAAAAGCCAAGCACTGTAAGTTGTCATGTGGTATCCGAATTGTGTTGCACAATGATGAATAACTCTGCCTATTTCTATATTTGTTAAATAATTAACTAATTTAGTTGGAAATTGAAAATATTCACTATACGGTCCGCACAAACGTGAACCTATTTTCAGTCTTTTTTATTCGTAATGTCTTTTATTTATTGCACAGATATACTATCAAAGCCCTTCAAATTAGAATAAAGATGGTGATTGTTAATACTGAATTTGGATTTCCATGCATTAACAGCCACTATCATCTGCTTGAATCAGGCAGCGTTGTAACATGATGTGTAACATGATGTGAAAAGTTTTACTTTAGACAGACAGACAGACACAGTGGCAGCCCCAAATCAAATTTGACTCAATAAATTTAGATTGTTCGGGCGCCAGACAAGTAAAAAATAATAAATAAATAAATAAATAAATAAATAAATAAAAATATAATTTTTTTTTTAAAGAAAACATTTAGAAAAAAAATAAAAAAAAATATCAAAATTTTTTTTACACTAAGTACAATTTTCACAGAGTTTGTATTTTTTTTTTCCTTTACCTCACATGACAAATAACAAAAGATTTAAGGCAAACAGACAGTAAGTAGGTTGCTGTTCAAGTTCAGTTCAAGATTTCACAAACAAACAACACCACCAAAATCACGAGAGTCCTTGATTCACTATAATGTCTTAAAGTTCGTTCTTTTTTTTTCTTGTTCAATTTTCAACCAAAATAAAGAAATGAAAAAAAAAAAAAAAATACTTCAAACGAGTGTTTGTGTATGGGTGTGTGCGTGTACAATGAGCGTGCATGTGTGTGTGTGTGGTGGTGGCTGCGTGAAGCAGTCTGTGTAGAGGCCGCAAATCCTGGGCTGGGCCGGGGAAAGAGTTTGAAGACTTCGCGTGAGGTTAAAAGATGATGGACATCACCACTAGTATGAGGCAGGCGAACGAACCAGGCTGGATTGTGTTGCACCAGGCAGGCGAACGAACCATGCAGGCGAACGAACCATGCAGTAGAGCTCAATTTCTCCGTCACTTTGGCGATCGCACCCAGTCAGCGCATGCACAGAGATTCCAGCAAAGAATATCAACGACTTTCATGTAGCGTGTGTCCTACTCCGATAACAAGCTACACGTTTGTTTTGTTTTTACTCGCCCCCTCTTCCGTTTCTAGCTTTCTTTTATATTCAATTTCCTCATTGGTTTCCGCCCATTACAAAAAGTGAAAAGCTGGCATGGATTTCTTCCATTTCGCCACAAATAGATAGAACTAAAGTAGCTATCTAATGAAACCTTATTGTAAAGTGTTACCTAAAATTCTATATAAATGCAGTATGCAATTGTATGCATTACTGTTCTGATGTAGGTCTTGATTTATAGGGTTCATTATTGCACTAATTTAAAAAAAAAAATCTGTGTTGTCAAGATTGATGAAGAAACAAGCAGCGGGTTGTCAGGTCAGAAAGAGGATGACACACAAACAAAAGAAACTTCACAGGTGAAAAGTGAGAGAGTGGCTTATTAAAACATCTGCTATTGCATTTCGTATAAAATCTACAACAGGTGTTTGTAGTACCATATATAGACCAATCATAAAATTACCATTAGGAAAATATAGGAACAATAATTTAGGATACAAATGTTTGATTATTGTTCAGCAGTGTACTTAATTTCTTCTGTATGTCACAATTTCCTGTATCTGCATATTTCAAACATATTTCAGACAATATTCTTTGTTGTCAATAGACAGAGCCAGAAGTTCATTTAGAGACTTTATTTTACTTTTTTATTTCCTTCCTGAAATGTGGACTAGAATAAAGTAGAGTGTGAATGTGCAAGTATCTACTGTGTGCCATTCACATACAAAACAATGTACACAAAAAACTATTTGAAATACGTAAACAATATAGTAGGCCTACAATGTACAATACCATGTGCAATATAAAGTACAGAACATCTGCATTTCTTTCTTTCTGTTTTATTGCTTTAAACATAAATAGCATATTAAGCCAATTAAGCAAAAACCTGCAGTCAACAAAGGTCTAAAAAAAAAAAAAAAAAAAAACAACGCTTGACATTCTGTCCCCCTCACTTTTGAAATGATGGCTACGCCCCTGTCCACATATATAGGCTGTATCAGGAACTTTCAAATAAGCTATACCTTAATTTGTGCACACTTCAATTAAGTTAGAAATAAATGTTTCTGTTGATACTTTAAAGTCTTATTAAAAGAAGCTTTTTCAATTGCTAACCATTCTGACTTGTCCCCCGAACCCAACTTTCTCCAACATGCTAAAGTATTTAAATTAGCTGCCCAATAATCATATTTAAAATCGGGAAGTCCAAATCCTCCTAATCCTTAAGTTTATTTAGATGTTTCTTGTTAATCCTAGATGTCTTGATGGCTCAAATGAAGCATGGTTATAGATTGTAGCTGTTTAAAATGATAAAGGGGGATCAACAAAGGAATACAGTAAAATACAGACAAATATGTTATTTAAAAAAATAATAATAATTATAGCGTTTATCCTGCCAGTGTTAAGACAAAGACACTCAAAGTTTGGTCAATTTGATTCGCATTGATATAACAACTTGACAAATTTACTACAAAAAATGTTAATTAATAAAGTGAAGGCCTTTTTATTTTTTTATTTACACTTTTATAGTTTTTATTTTATTTTATTTGGAACAAACAAAATGTTTGTTAGCTGTCTTGTTGATCTTTGTTCAGTAAAGAAAAATAAGTGAGAAGTTAATATTTCATTAATATTTAGTCTAGCCTACTATATCTGGTTCTTGGACTGACAGGTCATTGTCTGGATCTGGGTCTTGAATAAATCTCTGCTTTGAGCAGGGAACTCTATAAAGGTTGTTTTTTTTTTATTTTGTTTTTTTTATCATTGACCTAAAGAGAAATAAATAAATAAATGTCTTACCATGCAAGAGGAATGCCGAAACTGTGAACAAATAAACAAAAAACTTTTTTGTCTCCATGTTTCCTCTCAATCGTGCTTTGATTCTTAGAATGAATGGAACAGCACTGCTTCAGTACAGTGGTATTTATGTCTCTGGTGTGTCATACAGTGTACATGTACATCATGTGGGCGTGGTCACTTCTCAAGAGAGGGAATGTCTGAAAAACACTTGGAGGGCTTGGATTTCACCTACATGTGAAAAAGAGGTTGTAGTGAGCAGGGTTGCTATGGAATTATTCTTGTGCCAATAATAATGAACGTAGCTTTTCAAGAAACTAATGAAACTACATAAATTATCTCTGAAACTGAAAAAGAATAAATCGTAGGCAATTTTTTGGACTTCGTTTTTAATACACTGCATGTTTTGCTAACTATTTCTCATATTTCAATTGCTGATCTGAACTTACAAATGCACTTCCAGAGTTTTCATTTACTCTTCTGAAGTTTTCGTTTACGCTCCCTGAGTTTTTGTTCGCCATTCAGACACATTTCTCTCGTGGGGGCGGGGCTAGTAGCAGTGTGTTCTCATTGGCTACTGAGTTTTTGATTGACAGCTTCTTGACCTGGAAGTGAAGACGTCAGTGGTGTGTTTATGTGTGGATGTGAGCGTATGTAATCGCAGCTTTCTATTTCATTTTAGTGATATTAAGTTATGTTTGTTGTTTAATTTTATCTGTATTTACCTGCTGCTACTACTTCGACTGAAGCTTTTAGGAGCACAAGAGATCTATTCAGTCTATTCAGGTGTAATTGTAGGCCTACATTAAAGTACTGTATATAATACTTAAAATATTGTAGTGTCAATGTTTTCAGAGAATATTTATTCCTGATGATTCTTTTGCACACTAAGAATGTTCAAGTTGCCATTTTTTTAATTGATAATTGTATTTAGTTATTTATAATATAAATAATTTATAAATAATCCATCTCTGTGAGACGAGTCCATATAATACAAGTGGATTGTAACCCATGTACGTAAGACAGTTGGTCGGAATTGATTTTTAATAGTTAAAACATTCATATTATTAGTATTTTTCTTATCTAGCCTATTGTTTGACTTCAGAAGGCATTGATTCATCCACTGAGGTCGCATGGATTACCGTCACGCTCACTGTGTGTGGTTTTTAAAGCGTCTTTAGGACTCGCAGAGATGGATTACTTTCCTTACAATCTTAATTCGTGTTTATCTGTAGAAAGAAAGTAAAATCCATCTGGGACAGCATGAGGGTGAGTAAAATAAGAGAGAATTGTATTTTTGGGTGAACTATCCCCTCAACATTCATATGCTGTTGGTATGCTAATCCAAGATCAGCATAGACTAATAAGAATAAAGTGCAACCTCTTGTGTACTTGCAAACTATGTTTGTTTTAATCTAGAGGAAATTGAAATATTTGCTAGTTTATATTAAAATAAATAATTTGTCTGAAGATCAAGATCCCAGCCATTCAAAGGTGATGTGTCTGAACAAAGTATGATTATTGTCTGACAGGGACAGTGGATCTCTGGGACTATCACTCCATCCTGTGTCAGCATCAGAATTTTGTTTATGGAAAAGTTGCTCCACTCCATGGAAAATGAGAGAGGAAATGTATTATAATCTAACAATACAAACTGCTTTGAACTCCCACATACAGTAACAAATTGCAGACTTAAAATATTTATTATATATATATATATATATATATATATATATATATATATATATATATATATATATATATATATATATATATATATATATATTTAAGGGATTTTACAGTACTAAATATTTACCTCGGAGTCATACAGCATTTATCATCTGTAATACTGTTGTGTAACCAGTAGATGGCTGTATAGCCCTATATATAAACATATATCCATGGCTGTGTATTCCCTAGTTGCTGGAGGTTTTCAGTCATAATTACTTGCATGTATTAAGTTTTTAATTTGGACATATATTTATTATTAAAGACTATTAAAGATTAAACATTTTTCTTAGAAATGTTCATTTGAAATGCACTTTTTTGCATTATTATTAGTCAAATATAGACACAGAAAAAAAACATTTTGTTACTCATACTAGCTACATATAATAGCTTTATCAGTCATCTTTATCACACAAAATAAATCAGAATAAATATTGCAACCAGGGCGATACTTCAAAATAATTGAGTGTTTACATATAATGAACAGAGACGTGTTCTGTGGTCAAGTCGTGTCTCTCCTCTTTCAAAAACTCTGCATCGCAAATTAATCAGCAATTGAGAAATTCAGGTTTAAATAGCTTTATTGGCATGGTAAAAAAGGCTTTACATTGCCAAAGTTGAATCAGGCAGTGATTGACAGCGCTCTGGTCCTATGGCATCGGCCCAATGTTGTTTAGGGTGGCTGGGGGGGAAATATGATCTAATCATAGACTGTAACCGAATGTAGCTAAACAAGTCATGTAATGATTGGGCTAACAGTTAAATCAAGACAACACAGCTGTGTAATGTTATAGGCTCTCGCTGAGCTCTAAAATGCCTCTCCACCTGAAAAAAGCCAGTATAGCCTACTATATTATAAATAGTATTATAAAAAAAAAAATTCTGACTTACCAGGAGTAGGCTAACGTTATGCAGTATCCTGATATAGTGACGATGACTAATGATAATGATAACATTCGACTGTACTATTCATTCTATTCACCTTATTTTTAACGGAAATACGGACGCAGCCAGTTGACGGTATTTTGTGCGAGACTTCCGGTCAGGCACTTCCGGTCACTGGCGAGCATTGTTCGTAACAACTAACTCATCGTTATGGCTTCGAGGAAGACCGGGATTGTTTGTGCAGTTAGAGGTTGTCATAATAACTGGCACAAAAGAAAGATTTACTTGGAGCAGGAGTGTTTTAATCATCGAAATCATTGACATTTTAATAATCAGGCGCCCTACGACCGGCGACACACTGGCTGCGTGGCGTTTTCTATGTCTTTGCACACCAGAAACGTGTCTGACGCAGCGTTGCTGCTGCTAGGTGACATGATAACGGTGCGTTTCCACTGGCGCGTTGCGAGCGGAGCGGAGCGAGCGTTTTCAATTCATTCCTATGGAAGTCGAGCTTCACGCTTGCGCAGTGCATTTTGGGATTGACAGCGGACCGGAGAAAGCGTTGAGAGCGACCGAGAGCGTCAAAAGGTTGGGCAGTTCTCGACTTTATGCAAATATCAAGCGAAAAACGCGGTCGGCAGCCAATTGCTGTGAGGTTCGGGATGTGACGTCTGTTTTGAGAGTTTAAAAATATGCAAATTGTGCCGGATTTTATGCTGGATTTAGTGCGTAAATCATTTTGTTTACAAATTAGACGCTTTGCAGTTGTTATATATATGTTAAAGATTTTATTTTGGATGTGTTCATTGTGATTATATTGGCTGGGTTTATAAAAGTTTATAAAATTGAAAGGATCTTTGCTTGGGGCATTTGGAAACAAAGATTGTCTATTTCTAAATGTAATCGCGTGCATCGCTGATCATGATTACTGTCCGTGTGTTGAAAAAACTTATATTAAACACACTCGGAACAGACACACCCCAAAGCGGAGACGTTACAGCGTTGCCAGCGGCACTGAGCGGACTTTTGCCGCTGTAGTGGAAACGCACCGTAAGCCTCATTGGTGATATATTCGACATATGGGGAGAGAGTTGTGGAAGGCACTTAATGTTAAACATAAATATATAGCAGCAAAGACAACGTCGGCAGTATTGACGGCAAAATAGGCTACAGAATATTTCGTTCTGTATTGACAGGTGCAATATTTGAAAATCGATCATTTTTTTTTTTTTTTTTACATTTATATCTGCATTTATGTTAAAACCTAAATTCAAACATCAAAATGTCATTTATTAATATGTATTCATATCAAAATGACATACAAACATATTTTCCTATTCTATTTTGCCTGGAAATGCTTCCGAAACGCTTCCAAAACGCTTGCGTGTCGCGTGAAGAATAGGCGTCGATTCTATTTCTAGCATGCACGCGTTTTCCCTGAGACGCGCGCGTCACGCAAGCAGTGCAAGCTCTAAATAACCTGTTAACATGGGAGCTGAAATAACGGACATGCCACGCAGCCAATTTGAAGAACCGTATGTTGTTGTTTTTTTTCATTTCGTGAACACAAGACCTACAGAAGACCACCCGATACCAGAAAAGTGGCTGGGCTACGAAGTCTGAATAAAAACTCCAAGGAGAAACAAAATATAGTAACCCCTGTATAAAATCTAGTCATCATGGCATGATCATGGCATTTATTTTGTATGATTTATAATTATTTATAGCCATCTACTTATTGCTATCATGTGCTTTGGTTGCATTCTGATGACATTATTAATACATTTGACATGACAAAATAGCCTACCTCCATAGATATATTAACTTAGTCCAGCGTTGGCTCGACCGTGTTTAGGGCGGTGCTGAAGGCGCTGGCGAAGTTTTGGCAATCTGCCAGCTAGATGCACGAGTGTTTTCAACTAGGTCCGGTACCCGACCTGGGTGAGGCGGGGCTTTAGTTCTTTGTTGTATTCATCTGCTAAGGCCATGTGTAACATTTTGCTGTCAACTCTGCATAATCCTTCGCAATCGATATCGTTAGTTAGCCCAGAGAAGCGAGGAAACGGAAGTGCCGCACAAAAACCGGAAACTGGACCCATATTTACTTCCGCGTTCGAAAATAAGGTGAATAAGAAGTCATCTCAACAAGCCTAGTTAATAAATACAGATATAAACTTTATATCACTAAAATGAACTAGAAAGCTGCAGTTACATACGCTCACATCCACACATAAACACCACTGACGTCTTCACTTCCAGGTCAAGAAGCTGTCAATCACAAACTCAGTAGCCAATGAGAACACACTGCTACTAGCCCCGCCCCCACGAGAGAAATGTGTCAGAACGGCGAACGAAAACTCAGGGAGCGTAAACGAAAACTTCAGAAGAGTAAATTAAACACTCTGGAAGTGCATTTATAAGTTCAGATCAGCGATTGAAATATGAGAAATAGTTAGAAAAACATGCAGTGTATTCAAAACGAAGTAAAAAAATTTGCCTGCAATTTATTCTTTTTCAGTTTCAGAGATAATTTATTTAGTTTCAATTTATATTTTCATTAGTTTCTTGAAAATCTACCTTCATTATTATTGGCACAAGAATAATTCCATAGGTTGCCAGATGCCAACAAGGTTTTCCAGCCCAAAACCTTGTCAAAAACCGCAAGAATGCAAAAAAATAAAAATAAAAAAAAAAACGCCCAAAATGGTTTTGGCTTTTTTCCCGTTTAAACACATTGAAATCATAAGCAAGCAAAAGTAGGCTACAACACTGACCTCAGTCAGCCTATTAATGATAATAATAAAACATTTTATTTCTAATGTGCTTTTCTTAGACTCAAAGCTCTACAATACACAAAAGAGAATAACAACAATAAAATGCAATAAAGCTTGATGGCCTCTCTAATTGACCCTTCGCTAAGCCCCGCCCTCCTTAGTTACTGTTGCTACGCCTGTCAAGCTTTTGCGCCTGGCACGTCTATTACAGTATGTATGCACCGGTTTCAGACATTCCCAAGGAGATAATTAGTCATTTGGGCGAACACTTGAAATATCTGAGAGAGCAAGACAAAAGGGACTGCAGTATGCATTCGAGGGATATATCCACTACATAATATGCAACCGATTAGAGAATAATTTGATCAAAATTGAAGCTAAAGCCTAGATCGTTAGGTCCCAGCGCAAGCAGCAGCGCCTCATACGCTGACCATTCAAATGGGAAACACACAAATTGAGGAACAGCTATGTGCATGCACAGCAGGGTGAGTGAAATTTGAAAATAATATAACAATTATAAATCAAACAGCTTATCCATAACATAAGTATTGTGGA
Organism: Rutilus rutilus; assembly: GCA_021464565.1. Lineage (NCBI taxonomy): Eukaryota > Metazoa > Chordata > Actinopteri > Cypriniformes > Leuciscidae > Rutilus > Rutilus rutilus. The sequence continues at coordinate 40,943,820 of JAJAQA010000006.1, read as the reverse complement.
ATAAACACAAGACATTAGCCTGACCACTTTGCAATGATAACATTCTCCCGCTTATATTTTTAGTGCGCCAGGCTACAGCTCACACGTCGTGGGTCACATAAGTGACTAACGTTACTGTTATGAACTGATTAAGTTTGCATACCAACCTTTTCCTTGGAGATCTCCGGCAAGCCCCCTGATGTTCCCTCCTTTTACTAACTACCTTTTACTTATACTAGAACTAACACCGGGAGAGTCGTGATCGGATTGGGGTACTAGTTTAGCCGTCGATTAACAAAATGCTGAAATATATTTTTAAGTAACGTTAAGTTATGTCAGTGAGCCTCCGACTTGCCTTTAATCACACTGCTTGATCCACGAGCTGGACAATAACTTTATTCTAGAGCTGCTATAAAGCCAAAACACTTTACTTTTAATTTCCTATTATCAATGTAAAGCTGCTTTGGAACAATCTACATTGTTAAAAACGCTATATAAATAAAGATGACGCCCGGCATTTCTCCCCTTGGGTTTTAGGTTTCGGGAAGAGAACAAAATCCACCACCCCGTCCAAACTTTTAGGATACCGGGTATCAGATTTGCACAATCCATACGCATAACACATGGGCATGTTTCCCTCGCTCGAAAGCTTGCCAGACCTCCCGCGCCTAGTTACGGTTGCTAAGCCACGATTGGCCAGTGGCGGTTTTCGGGCGTGGCTTAGCGAAGGGTCAATTGATTGATGGGGTTGCCCTTGCCCTGACCCTGCCCTAGTGTTGACCTTACCCTCTCGTTGACATTGTCACCTTTGACGTTGTATCCTCCGGGGATTGGCAATGACCTATGACCGTTGATTAATGGGTTAATGGTATTATTTATGACCTTGTGAGTATAAGGGGATCCATTGATGAAAATGTGGGTTATTTATGACCTTGTGAGTTTTAGGGAAATATTAGAAATTTGATGAACCTACAAATACACTTCCAGATATATACACACACACACTTACACAGAGGCCTTGAAGCGCAGAGGACGGAAAGGACGGAATTCGGGGATCCATTGATGAAAATGTGGGTTATTTATGACCTTGTGGGTTGTAGGGAAATATTTGAATTTTGATGAACCTACAAATTCACTTCCAGATATATACAGACACACACACTTACACAGAGGCCTTGAAGCGCAGAGGACGGAAAGGATGGAATTCATGAATGCCCATATATAGCAAAAAACATAGTACCACAACAACCGTTTTGAAAGTTTTGAATGACATTGTGGGATCAGTTGATAAGGGTGATTACTGCACTTCCCTTTTTATCGATTTATCAAAGGCTTTCGACACAGTGGATCATGAGATATTGCTGCATAGACTAAGGAGTGTTGGCTTAGCAAATCATGTTATTTTCTGGTTTAAAAATTATTTAAGTAATAGAACTCAATGTGTTTAGGCTGAAGGTAAAAATTCAGGACTACTGGAGATTGTTAAAGGTGTTCCTCAAGGATCCATGTTGGGGCCTCTTTTATTCACTATCTACATAAACAGTATTGATTATGATATTCAAGATGTAAACTTTCACTTTTACGCAGATGATACTGTCATGTATTGTGGTGCACCTTCGAAACACCAAGCCTTGCTTAAACTTCAAGCGGCTTTTGATGTTATTCAGTCTCGGCTTCATACACTAAATATTGTTCTGAATGTGGATAAAACTAAAATCATGTTATTCTCAAGGTCGAAAAAGGTGGTAGACAATTTTATTCCTCTCCAGACTTTGCAAGGTAATGTGATTGAGTTAGTAAAAGAATATAAATATCTTGGCATTATTATCAATGAAAAATGATCTTTTGGGTCTCACATAACTCATTTAAAGAAAAAATTGAAAATAAAGCTTGGGTTTTATTTTAGAAACAAGTTTTGTTTTTCATTTAATGTAAGAAAGAGGTTAGTTTCTGCTACTTTGCCTGTACTTGATTACGGTGATGTGGTGCATCAATTTGCTTCCTCTCAACTTCTTTCTTCTTTGGATGCCATTTATCACAGCGCTTTAAGATTTATATCAGATTGTAAACCTTTAACTCATCATTGTATATTGTATAATAGAGTAGCCTGGCCATATTTGTCTATTAGAAGGAAAATTCATTATTACCTAATTATTTATAAAACTATTCTGGGGTTGTTGCCTTTGAATCTAGGTTGTCTAATTCAAAAGAAAAGTGTTGGGAAATATTCCCTCCGGTCTGATAATTGTTTTACTCTCTCTGTTCCATTTTTAAGAACTAAACTGGGAAAAGGGGCTTTTATGTACAAAGCTCCATTTGAATGTAATTTACTCCAAACAAAATTGAAATGACAAACTCTGGTGCCTATGGAACACATCTATTATTCGGTCACTCGAAGAAGACTCATTGATTTGCAATTGTTTTTAAGTGTTTTAATTGTATATTTGTTGTTTCATTCCGTAAGTTGTGACTCTAACTGCTGTCCATTCTTGGCCAGGACTCTCCTGTGAAAGATATTTTTTAATCTCAGAGAGATTTTCCTGGTTAAATAAAGGTAAAAAAAAATATATAGATATTTATATGGAAACAGGAAGCCTCCTTGACTGAGGTAATAGAAGGTTGATATCATATGATTCACTTCCTCTGGAAAAAAACAAAACAAAAGAACAATGTAACCCAGTTCCGTATATAAATGTCTGCTTTTTGCGGCTTTTTTGATCCCTGGAGATAAATTAGCTCTCTTCCTTTCTTTTTTGCTTATATTGCTCTGTATTCCGATGATTCATATTTGAACTTTGACATCAGGATGTGTGTGTGTCATATGCATGAATCAGTATGCAGTTCGCTCCCTGCCTCCCTCTGGAAGTGATAAAAATATATTTTCTATTAATGATGTAGCCTATATTTCACACTAATAATTTTTATAAAATAAATTTATAAAACATAATATAAAATAAATATATTGCTAATTTAACTAAAGGTGAAAAACATTCTGTTCTTTCTGACATCAGGATGTGTGTGTGTGTGTGTGTGTGTGTGTGTGTGTGTGTGTGTGTGTGTGTGTGTGTGTGTTCAGCTCCCTCTCTTCCGTGTGTGTGTGTACTCAGCTCCCTCCCTTCCTCCCACCCTCCACATTCCAGAGCACAGTGGAAGTGAGAAAAAGAGGTTTTCTATTATCTTGCTAATTTAAGGTATACCCAGGGGGCAAAACACCTGTTTTTTAGGAAATCAGACATGGGCTGCTGTAAAAGGTTGTCATATAAAAATGAAATCTATGATGTCTGAGGATCACAACCTGGGTGGACAACCCGGTCAACAAGCTGCTGGAAACTTGTAATTAGGGTCAAAACAATGTTACCTCAAATTCAGCTTTAACTCCCCGGAATCACCCAAACATGCTAAAAAGGTTTAATTTTATTCATGAATCCTGAGTCATATCTCCCTGATACTTTATGCTAGAAACAAAGCTTTCATCTGATGACTTGATTGTACATGTAATTAGAATGTAAGAGTTAACAATGCCTCTTAATTCATAGGTAGGCAAAAAAAAAGAAAACAAATATTGAACATTCCATTTGTAATCGTTAGCATTCTTTTCCCTTTGTTGTTGTTAAAATAAACAAATTACCATGTGAAGTTAACTTTTAGATGAAATCATATTTTGATCATTTTCACTAACCAGACAGTCCTCATGGCCCATAACACATTTAGAGGGAATTCAATTTCAAGCCTATAATAGCCTGTCAATTCAAACAAGATCCAAGAAAGAAGTTTACCATTAACTGATGTTAATTGTATACTGCTCTGTTTCTGTATGTACAGTATATTGTTTGCATATTTATGCAATATCTATTATTTGTATTGCAATGTCTAGTATTTCTAATATTCTTTCACAAGTGGGATAGCTTTATTCATTCTATCAAAAAAAAAAGAAAGGATTTGAGGATTTTGGGTTAGGCTGGTTACTGTTCAATCCAGTTGTTTGGAGTGTGAGACAAAGGTACTGACAACTAAATGTTGAAAGACTAAAACACACAGGAGTCATGTGTGGAGTAGATTTAAAAGTATTTACTGATTAAAACTGTTACATTAAGTAGCAATTTGTACCAAAAAACGATTAATGAAACAGACAAACAGATTACAATTCAGGGTGATAACTAATTTCTGTAATAATGTTTATACAATTTGTTTAGCTGTTTTGAGAGTCACTGCTGCTGTCGCTGCTCTCTAGCGTTTCAGCATGCTGTATCCTACTACATTTGGTTGCCAACCCCTGGCAACGGCATCCTATGTAGCATGAGCAGGAGCAGTTCTTCTGACAACCTTTAACCAGAGATGGGCACAAATACATCAAAAAGTATTTAATTACAAATAACAAATACTTACTCATCAAATGTATTTAAATAAAATACAAAATACTGCTGTGAAAAAAGTATTTAATTAAAATACAAGTAATTTGTAATTTGAAAATACAAAAAATAAAAATAAAAATGTACAGTCTTCTGTAGTGTAAGTGTGGCATTAGATACATGTAAGAGTCTAGAATATTGCAATATCATTGTTTAGTGCAGAATATGCACTTTTAACGTACATGTTGCCACATACTGTCATAATAAAAGATAATTACGCATATAACACTATATTTGTATTATATTACACAAAAACTAGTTAACGCTGCTGTGAGGGTGTTTCTAATAGAGCGGCTGTGACAAAGTTGACAACTTTCTCTCTTCCGACTGCCATTATCTTTTTTACTCTTTTTGAAAGTTGTGAAAACGCTGTTGTGGCGTATTTCTTTTGCTATTTGAGCAAATTGGAACACAAAAAAATATATATTTATAATATATTCTGTCTCGTAATAATGACTTAACATCTCGTAATAATGAGAAACTTTCTCGTAATAATGACTTAAGCCACGCACATGCGTTCAGAAAGCGACTGAAGCGAGGCGTGCTTCATATCATGAAGAACTGTTAAGTATGCCTGTATAACAACAGCTGAACACTTTTTTCAAGTAATTGCAAGTTAAAACGTTGCATATCATAAACGTTTGCACGGTTTAACGATTGGTTGCATGAACACAAGAGGGGCCAGGTTGTGATTCACGTAGTTGTCGTTCCCATTGGTAGATAAATGGTCTATTACTAAGTTGGCCAAATCTCTTTGATTATATCGCATTTATTAATTATCGAACACTAAACACGCAAGTGAAATGTGAGACGAAATACTGCTATGTTTGAATCGCGCGGCGCGAGCTACCTAATGAGTATGTTTTCACCTGCAGAGCAGAGTTTAATCATGGAATGTAATCAACAGCATAGTGCAGAACCAAACATTTTAAACACTGCCCGAGCTAAGGGACTGTCCCTAAACTCTCGATACAGACCCCAGTGAGCCAGTGTTGAAGCAAGTTCAAAACCATTTCAAAACAGCCCCATTCTAAACAACGTTTTCACAGAAAACAGGACAAAACATCCATTTATGTGCAAATATAATTTACGACTTAAATCTACACATCACCAGCCATACAAAACTGACCATGAGTTTACTGTAGTAACTATGGTTTTGATATACTCGTAATGTGTGTGTTCTTTAAATACAATAGGCTACTGGTAATCAAACTTGTAATGTGGGTAAAGGCCCTGTAAATAGAAATTTTTTGCAATATATTTGAGCTAAATACCTTTAAGTATTGTGCGTATTGCGGTAACTTGTTTCAGTAAACAGCTCAACATGCATTTTAGTCTGAGATTAGCTTTGTCTGTGAAACCAGAGGTTGGAAACCATCTTGTCTGCCCCAGATTTCTTATCGCTAAGAAAGTTAGATCTATCACACAGTTGTTTTTAAATATTAAGTATAGTCAACACTTTAATTCTTCTATCAGCCCAAGAGGTAGACAGAGGCAGTGGAAGAGCAAGAAGCAGGAGCTAAGAATGAGCAGTCTATTAAATAAGCTTAGTTAAATTTCTCAATGAGAATTCATCTCACCAGCACAAATTCAACAAGTCTTATTATTCTCAAGCAACAGTGATGAAAAATGTCACATCATCATCCTTTGATGATAAAAACTTTGAGGTGGAGTTTTCACTTCTCTATAAATTTCTGGTGAAGACAACATGGCACACAAGATTAAATGATAATATAAAATGATTAAACTGGGTGTATAGAGAGATAAAGATGATGAAAATATATAAAATAGCATAGGCTAAATGAAGTACAACATATCTGTATTTTTGCTCTCTTGAAGCCGCACATGCACTCAGCTTACTATTAGAAATCCTTAGATTCTTCACAATGGGCACTTTTCCCCTAAAAGAGAAGTTGTCATAGTTTGGTAAACTTCTACAGTGTTGAACGATAGATGACAGCAAATATCTTTTTTTATTATTATTATTTGCTCCAGTAGCAAAAGAAAAAAAACAAATCTGTGATGGAGTTTCCACAACTTTCCAAAAGAGGGAAAAAATAATGAGAGACTGATTACAGCAGTCAGATTAAAGAATGATGTGAAACTGCCATCACTCCCTCAGCCGTTGTATTAGAAACATCCTCACATCAGCATTGATTTGTTGTTATTGTTGTTTTTTTTTGTCATTTATTGACAAGTTAATATAACACAATATATGGCATTATAAATGTGTATTAACTTTACTTCATTTGGCTATACTAACTTTACTAGATTTGTGTTGGTGATAACTTTGGAAATGCATCAGCACAGTCTGTGAAAAATGTAACATAAATAATAGTCCATGTAAAATAAATAAATATATGATTCTATGTAACACAAAAAAATAATTGATTTAGGATGAGTATAAAAGTTATGTGTCTGAAACACACAAACATGTATATTAGTGCTGTAAATTTTTTACAAAATGTACTAGATCGCAATGAAAAACACTTAGGCTATATGTTTTTATAGGCCTACGTTTTTTTTTAAATATATTTTACAATGTAATTATTTCACAGTTAATCTCCAGATTAATGTAGAAACCAATATAAAGACATTACATTTTAAATACTTGTTTAATGTCATCTTTTTATGAAAACAATCTTTAAAAAAAGTCTCACATAAACCGGTAATTGGATGTACAAATGAACAAAGAAATCTTTTTTTAGTTCCTTCATCCAATCCCCAGAAGAATCCCCGACACAACTTCCCTGTCTGCCTGCGCCCAACATTTCACCGAGGACTGTTTCCTCAACTTGGGTCAATACAGAGCTGGGCTTGCTGAACGTTTGAAAATAAAGTCTGGATCAGTACCAACTCTCTTTGGCTCAGCTACAAACCTCGGACAATTAATTAAACTAATGATATATAATTGTGTTTGTAACGAGGTTTAGATGTTATGGGAAGAAGGAGGCGGGAACTGGCGAACGTTCAACATTTTAATAAATAAATAAACAAATACAAAAATGAAAGTAAAAGCCAGCAGCCCCTCACGGACGACTGCTGGCAACACAAAACAGAAACAAAACATCAAATAAAATCCAGGCCTGTCCTCTCTCGCTCTTCACTGTCGTCGCTCCTCCTTTATGCTTCCGCTCCTCCGTGAGAGATGCGAGACCGGTGCGTCGCGCACGTGTCGCTCATTATCAATCACGCCACCGGCCTCGCGCCGTCCTACCACTGCCCTCGACCTCGTCGTGCTCGCCACAGTGTTACTTTACTGTTTATGGTTACCTAGCTTTTTACACGTAGAATGTGGCTGTCACATTAGCTATGCAGCTAACAGCCGACTTACTGTCGCTAATGTAAAGGTATTGATACTTTGCAGTCACGTGACTACCACGGACACCTGGCGGGCAACAAACGGGTATTTTCAACGTTGAGTCCTGTAGTTCCAGGACTTTCTAGTAGCTATAAAGTCTGTTAGCGAGCTAGCCGCATAACTGGACTAGGATTAACTCCAAGGTAGCTAAATTGTGTAAAGCAGCAACCTGGTCTCACAGGATTCCGTGAAATGTCCACGGGCCCTTAACTCAAAATCCGTGGAGCCATCACGGAATCGCCCCAAATTCCGTGATGCTGCCACGGATATTACTCCAATGCAAGTCAATGACACTGACCTTCCGTGGTCCACACACGGATACCCGTTTCAATGACGGAGTACAGATCTCACTCAACGGACGTGCTTTCTCATTTGGAAACGCAACATTTGAAGTATTTGTTTATTTTCCAACATCAAATGCCATGATGACGTTAACCTGACTGTTATTGTAGCTATTGCAATGTCCTGTCATTATAAAATTTCGGTTTGTTTCAGTTAGCCTAATCAAAGTCCCGTGATGGCACCACGGACCTCAACAACCTGACCTCACTCGTGGACGTTGTAATGTTGCTGGCTTGTTTAGGAATTTATAAGCTTTATGTCGACTGTGTTGCAATGGCATGTAATTAACTTGACATTTTGTCTCGTCCTGTCATCATAAAATCCAGTTTGATGGCGTTTTACACCTATTGCTCGCTTGGCTATAGTCAGAACTAAAATCTGTGATAGGAGCACGGATTGAGTCTGTGGTGAGACCACGGATAACTCCAACGCGCAAGTCAATGACACTCATCTTCCGTGGTCCACACACGGATACCCGTTTCAATGACAGAGAACAGATCTCACTCAACGGACGTGCTTTCTCATTTGGAAACACAACATTTTAAGTATTTATTTCTTTTCCAACACCAAATACCATAAAGACTTTAACCTCTCTGTTATTGTAGCTATTGCATTGTCCTGCCATCATAAAAATTCAGTCTGATTTTGTTAGCCTAACTAAAGTCCCGTGATGGCACCACGGACCTCAACAACCTGACCTCACTCACTGGATGTTGTAATGTTGCTCACTTGTTTAGACACTTGAAAGCTTTATGTCGACTGTGTTGCAATTTTGTCTTGTCCTGTCATCATAAAATCCAGTTTGATGGCGTTTTACACCTATTGCTTGCTTGGCTATAGTCAGATCTAAAATCTGTGATAGGAGCACGGATTGAGTCTGTGGTGAGACCACGGATAACTCCAACGTTCGTGATATGGTCACGTAATTTAATCTATTGATTCGTGCCACGGACACGTTTATTTCGTTATTTTTCGTCTTTCGTGATCACAGCTCGATTATTTCTGCCTGTCGGCTGCAGCAGAGAAGCTGTTTAATATATTTTAATTGTATTGAAGTTGTATTTTTTTTATGTTATTATTTCTGTCTTATTGCCAGGGAAGCTGGATTGCTTTGCTGTTTATTGATACTTTTTTAAATGATATTTTATCAGTAGGAAATCGCGCTAAAGAAGTCTCGTTCCGAACACATCGCGATATTTGGCATCAGTTCACGTGTGTCAGCTGTTGGTAAGTAGTAAATAAATACCTAAATACGCGGTCCTAATAATGTGTGATATAATGTCTTTTCTGTTTGTCGATATTTATCTGCCATTTCCACGGAGACTTTGCGTTTCATTGCTTTCTAATTCAAAACAGGGTGATTAAACACTGCCTGTCACGTGACGTGCTATAGGCCTAGATATTCATATCAGATTAAAAATAGTACAATTAGTTCCAAAGTTGTATTTGTAGTAGAAGCACAGTAAAAACAACACTTACCATGCTTTTACCACAGTAACATTAGTTTTACTGTGATAAGTGTAGTAAAAAGACAGTAATCACAAAACTTACCATGCTTTTACCACACTATTGGTAGTTTTAATGTGATACTTATTGTAAATGCACAGTAACCACAACACTTACCATGCTTTTACCACAGTAACCCTAGTTTTACTGTGATAGGGTGTGGTAAAAGGACAGTAACCACAAAACTTACCATGCTTTAAACCTCAGTAACCTTAGTTTTACTGTGATTGGTGTAGTAAAGGACAGTAATCACAAAATTTACCATGCTTTTATCTCTGTATTGATAGTTTTAAAGTGATATTTGTTGTAAATGCATATTAACCACAACACTTGCCATGCTTTTAATGCTTTATAATGTAACATCCAATATTTGTAAGGTAAATCAGTACTTTTTCCTTTAAATAATTCTATTTATTATACATAATGATATTTTCTTTTCTCTTTTTACAGCTGAAAAGACCAAAAGGGCCTTTCAGACTCAGTCGGCCCATTATTGTTTGAGGAGAAGTAAACGGAGGAGACGAAAAGCTGCAAAGGCAAATATTCACAATGGTATGTCTTGGTTTTAACCCTAAATCAAACATTTTGTCAAGCATTTGTTGTGTCTTAAAACTTTTCTCACAAAACCCATAGCCCAATCAGTACAAACATAGTCTGAAAGTCTTAATAATTCACAAGATTTAACAAGTTGTCAAATTCGTATGATACTCGATTGTACGAGTATACAAATATGTATATTTGTATACTCGTACAATCCTGCAGCTTTTACTGCTAGTGCTGTCATTGGCTACTGCCTCAATTCCTGTACATATTTATCGCGATATTTGTAAATCAGTTGCGCCACTTCTTGGAAAGTTGTCGGATGTCACACACACTGTCAGAAAGTTTATATTAATTGCAAATTGGTCCCCGTCTGTTTATGTTCCAGTGATACATGATGTCTCCCCACACCTCATAACCTACCTCTGTTTGCAAGAGTGGAAAAGCTTATTTGACTTGTCACATGACATCAGATACTCGATTATTTTGTCATAATCAGAACAGTTACACTGCTGATAACTGTCCCGTTTGCATGTAAATCATTTTCATATGATTATTGCTTGCTATTAAAGACATACTTTTATTCATAGAAATGCCCACATATCAGTGAACTTATAACATAAAAATGCTTTTAGCATTTAATTATGCAACACTCTTTACAGAAAACATAAAGAGTTAACCAGTTATAAACTGACTATTTGCAAGTAATGTATTAATATTACCTTCCTTTCTGTTTTGCAGGATTACTTAGTCCTTTTTTTTAAAGCTCTACAATATCAAACTCAACAGCTCTTTTAAGAGCCAACCATTACCAGAGCTACTAGTGAGTCGCAGCGAATCTTGCCGTGATCAGCCCTTCCCAGGTGAAGTTTCTAGAATATTGCAATCAGTATTTACTCATCAAATGTTCTCTCCTGAATCATATGGTAAATTAACTTATTTAATACTGTCTTAATTTATGTTTCAGGAACAATAGTAATTGCACATAGAGTAAGTCGAGACTTTCTTGTTTTACAGCAGAGAAGGAATACCAGTCCTTATATCAACGCAAGCTAATCGAATAAGTCCTTTGTTTCGGGTGAGGAAGGAACATCTGGTGCCCAAAGAAGACAGAAAGGTGCGTGAGTCCATTGGTATGTCTTGAATTGAAACAATGCTGTAAAATGTAGTACATAATTTGATGTTGACAATTTTACATTGTACAGGTTTTCACTTGGTTTTTGACCAAGTGAAGCTCTTGAAACAAGTGACAGAAGATTATGTTGTCTGGAAAGAAATCAAGCATCACTGGCAAAGGCTCAAAAGAGACAATGCCTTTCTTAAAAATCTTTTAAAATAGGTTGCTGTTGATATGGGTAAAACTGTTTTTGTTCAGTACTTAGCTTATATTATGTGCTCCAATATTATATTTTATATATACACATATATATATATATATATATATATATATATATATATATATATATATATATATATATATATATATATATATATATATATATATATATATAATACTTCAATGTGTATATTATATAATGTACTGACTGCTGCTTTGTAAATTTATGTAAGGAACAGGCAACTCTGGCCCTTTGCATTCTACTTTTTGAGGTTAATTAAGAGTTAACCTCCAACCCTAATCGAGCACATCTGAAAATTGTAACCAAAGTCTTCAGGTTTATTTCTAGACAATAGGCAGGAGGGTTTGTGGTCGGAGCTAAATCTGCAGGACAGTGGACGCTGAGGGCCAGAGTAAACCATCACTGCTTTAAATAACGCAGGACATAAGCTGACCCGACTATCCATTAAACAACTTCATTTGAATGGTTTCTGTTTTCTGTTTTACTTTCAGACCAGGACTGGAGAACGCCTGACAATGGGATATTGAGACTTCTTCCTCTGGTTGAGAAAAAGCTACACCACACCAGTGATCACATATTCTGTTCTTCTGTTCTTCAACTGAACAAACTGTTTAGACGAAGAAGAAGAACATGAACACGATAGAGACGTACAGGGAAGAACAAGAAACCAGTTTAGCTGTGATAATGAATCATCATTTTCCAACACAATATCAAATCTGTTTTCTGTAGGTGACTAAATATGATTCTCTGGCACTAATTTTATGGCTTCAGCAGCTGTGAATGGACTATTATGATGTTAATGTATTTTTGAAGACACATTTTTATTTATCTTGAATCTCATTTGTCTTTATGCTACTTTATTAACTTTATGCTTTGTCCTCCAATAAAGTGTTGTTTAATAAAGTATGGTGACTATTGTGTATTGAAAGTGGTGTTTGGTACAGTAAATAGACATTTTTATTTGAGAAATTTTAATTTCTTATTTCTTTAGTTTAATTAATTAAAAAATAACTAGGCCTACATATAATTAATAACTTATAAATTACTACATATAATTAATGACCATGATTCTTTTACTTGGGACATAAAAATTTTTAGATCTGGTTAATGATATCTGGGACAACAATGCAACAAAAGTTGCACGTACTTGCATGCATGCCAGTTTGCAGTGAAATAAAAGGAAGCTATGTGAATAACAAGAGGCTACAGTGGGCTATCTTGCTATAAATACTTAACGCTTAATTGAAGATGATCCATGTTGATCATTCTAGTACATCTACAACTGCTTTTCGAATGAAAGCATATATCACTGATGTCAGGCATATAAGCAGCAATCAGGGGGTGAAAAGGAAATGTTGGCACTGTTTTTTTGTTGTTTTACTGAATGGTGCATTACCCTTGTGTAATAGTAATAGTGTGTGTAGATCTGTGTAGATTGTATGGCCCAGCAATGGCCCCCAGAAGAGCAAACAAATGCACATTTCAAATGGCTGTAACTCAAAGTCCGGTTAGTGTATCAAAGAGAAAATCGGCAGGACGACTGCTTATGCTATGTATAATAAATAATGTTGGCCACAGTTTTCAGATATATATGGAAAGCTGGCATAAAGGTTATTTTTAAAGTGCTCACAGTAAAATATCAAATTTTAGCCTGTCCCTCATATATGTCATAAAGGTTTGCACAATGAAGATATCCAGTTGTCCATTAAATATATTATTTATTTAACATTTATTGTTTTATTACTAAACGTTTTATACTACATTACCCACATATCTCTGTCATTCTATCAGTGGAACAGGAAACACTGTCCTGTAGTTCATTGAAATGTGCAGACATGCTTAGGGTTAGGGTTAGGATCTCGGTAAAGGAGTAATTTCTCACATTATAGAGACACTTTATAGTTAGCTTAATGTATAACTAATGTAATAATAACACCAAACCATACTTTGTAACATGAAGCGCCAGTTTATATGGGTTAAATGATTGTCCAATCACAGCGAGTTCTGCGATAAAGTCACAGCCAATAAAAACCCAGCTGAACAAATGCGTCACACTTACATGCCCATTTATGGCAAATGATGACAGATCTCTTCTGGTTCTGGCTGCAGGGATAGATAAATATTTAATATTAAGGCTGTTAAACATGTATTATTTCTAATTAAATTATAAAGCTCATATTTAAAAACAAAAGACTCCTTTGTGTGGTTACCATCCAAAAACGAGTTCACATGATCAATGACACAAATTTGCTCATTTGATTAGATTGATGCATAAAAACATTTGAAAGAGAAACTTTTTTCTAAGCAAAGGCCTACAGCAGGGTAGTTTTGCTGTATTTTAATTAAAGATAATTGCATGTAGGCCTACTAAAGTGTTTCTAACATTTGTGTATGTATAGTCAAAGATATATCAATTATATTCAAATAAATGTAACAAAAGCACAATGAATGGACACAATTTTGAAAGCTTATTCCAATATTTAATGTCAAACTGTTTAAAGACAAATGTAGCGCCAAAACTACAGCACAACAGTATAAAAATCAGTTAATTAAAAATATCCAGATACAGGGGCAATCTATTATAGTAACACATACATTAACGTTAAAAAAAATTGCTATGATGAAGTTATATATTTACAAACCAAAGGATGAGATTCAACTTTGTTATGTGAAAATACATTTGTTTTGTCGCTTTAAAGAACAAATAGGCAAAAACATAAGCGCAACATTTTACATTCTCAACTTTCATTCTAATCTATATCCTTGTGATTATTGGTCACTTTTATTGTAACTATGCAATGAATATGTCCTTTAGCAAAACACCTGATGAGCACTGACCCTTTTTTATAAAGGCATTAGGCAGAAATCAAGTACAGTTTATGAAGCTGAAAAGAGAAAACAAAATGCTTTAACAATATGGAAAAAGATAAATCACTATATTCAATATTGGTTCTGCATATATCAAAGAGATCACGAGGAGGAATGGGACTCCACATGAAGACTTTCAGAAACTGTGACAGAGCAAAGGGTGCACCTCGCTGGACACATCCTACGCATGCCCAAACAACAACACCCAAACACAGTGATGAAGTGGACACCACCAGGAGGATGCAGGAGACAGGGAAGACCAAGGAAGACACGGAGACAGATGTTTCACGAAGATCTGAAGAATGTCAGAGTCCTATGGGAAGATGTGGAGAACTTGGCCACGGATCGAATACGTTGGAGGACACTTGTTGAACAATGTGCCCAGCACAGCACTTGATGATGACGTTGTGAGTTTATCCATAAGCGTGGGATATGTTTTCTGTAAAGAGTGTTGCATAATTAAATGTTAAAAGCATTTTTATTTGATAAGTTCACTGATATGTGGGCATTTCTATGAATAAAAGTATGTCTTTAATAGCAAGCAATAATCATATGAACATGATTTACATGCAAACGGGACAGTTATCAGCAGTGTAACTGTTCTGATTATGACAAAATAATCGAGTATCTGATGAAATGTGACAAGTCACATAAGCTTTTGCACTCTTGCAAACAGGTAGGTTATGAGGTGTGGAGAAACATCATGTATCACTGGAACATAAACAGACGGGGACCAATTTGCAATTAATATAAACTTTCTGACAGTGTGTGGGACATCCGACAACTTTCCAAGAAGTGGCGCAACTGATTTACAAATATCGCGATAAATATGTACAGGAATTGAGGCAGTAGCCAATGACAGCACTAGGAGTAAAAGCTGCAGGATTGTACAAGTATACAAATAAACATATTTGTATACTCGTACAATCGAGTATCATACGAATTTGACAACTTGTTAAATCTCGTAAATTATTAAAACTTGCAGACTATGTTTGTACTGATTGGGCTATGGGTTTTGTGAGAGAAGTTTTAAGAAACAACAAATGCTTGATAAAATGTTTGATTTAGGGTTAAAACCAAGACATACCATTGTGAATATTTGCCTTTGCAGCTTTCCGTCTCCTCCGTTTACTTCTCCTCAAACAATAATGGGCCGACTGAGTCTGAAAGGCCCTTTTGGTCTTTTCAGCTGTAAAAAGAGAAAAGAAAATATCATTAGAGTTCATGAGTTCTTCCTTTGTTTTTCCCTGCGTGTGTGTATTTGACCATGTAAGTGCTTTTTTGACACTTAATTATTATTCTGTATTAAGTTTGTCCTAAATGTGTTTATTTTGCTATATTTCCTGCTTAAGCATGTTCTTTAGTTATTTACATATGTATTTGAGATTATATTATGAGTAGATGGCTTCATGTATTGTTTAAGTTCCTTTATTTCCTGTGGATTCCATGTTATGTTTATTGTGAACTAAAACATTGTATTTCTGTTCTTTGTAGAAACCACACGCTCACACGCTCTCACACTCACACATACACACCCATATCCAATACCTGATTTGGAAGGAAAATAAAAGATCTTAACATCAGAGTGACTAGACTGGACCTGTTTTTACTGACAGCCCCATTGGCTTCAAGCTAGCTACCTAAGCATCCTCCTACTCCTTTTCATGTATAATATATAGGATTATTTAAAGGAAAAAGTACTGATTTACCTTACAAATATTGGATGTTACATTATAAAGCATTAAAAGCATGGCAAGTGTTGTGGTTAATATGCATTTACAACAAATATCACTTTAAAACTATCAATACAGAGGTAAAAGCATGGTAAATTTTGTGATTACTGTCCTTTACTACACCAATCACAGTAAAACTAAGGTTACTGAGGTTTAAAGCATGGTAAGTTTTGTGGTTACTGTCCTTTTACCACACCCTATCACAATAAAACTAGGGTTACTGTGGTAAAAGCATGGTGAGTGTTGTGGTTACTGTGCATTTACAATAAGTATCACATTAAAACTACCAATAGTGTGGTAAAAGCATGGTAAGTTTTGTGATTACTGTCTTTTTACTACACTTATCACAGCAAAACTAATGTTACTGTGGTAAAAGCATGGTAAGTGTTGTTTTTACTGTGCTTCTACTACAAATACAACTTTGGAACTAATTGTACTATTTTTAATCTGATATGAATATCTAGGCCTATAGCACGTCACGTGACAGGCAGTGTTTAATCACCCTATTTTGAATTAGAAAGCAATGAAACGCAAAGTCTCCGTGGAAATGGCAGATAAATATCGACAAACAGAAAAGACATTATATCACACATTATTAGGACAGCGTATTTAGGTATTTATTTACTACTTACCAACAGCTGACACACGTGAACTGATGCCAAATCTCGCGATGTGTTCGGAACAAGACTTCTTCAGCGCTATTTCCTACTGATAAAATATCATTTTAAAAAATATCAATAAACAGCAAAGCAATCCAGCTTCCCTGGCAATAAGACAGAAATAATAACATAAAAAAAAAATACAACTTCAATACAACTAAAATATATTAAACAGCTTATCTGCTGCAGCCGACAGGCAGAAATAATCGAGCTGTGATCACGAAAGACGAAAAATAACGAAATAAACGTGTCCGTGGCACGAATCAATAGATTAAATTACGTGACCATATCACGAACGTTGGAGTTATCCGTGGTCTCACCACAGACTCAATCCGTGCTCCTATCACAGATTTTAGATCTGACTATAGCCAAGCAAGCAATTATGTGTAAAACGCCATCAAACTGGATTTTATGATGACAGGACAAGACAAAATTGCAACACAGTCGACATAAAGCTTTCAAGTGTCTAAACAAGTGAGCAACATTACAACATCCAGTGAGTGAGGTCAGGTTGTTGAGGTCCGTGGTGCCATCACGGGACTTCAGTTAGGCTAACAAAATCAGATTGAATTTTTATGATGGCAGGACAATGCAATAGCTACAATAACAGAGAGGTTAAAGTCTTTATGGTATTTGGTGTTGGAAAATAAATAAATACTTAAAATGTTGTGTTTCCAAATGAGAAAGCACGTCCGTTGAGTGAGATCTGTTCTCTGTCATTGAAACGGGTATCCGTGTGTGGACCACGGAAGATGAGTGTCATTGACTTGCGCGTTGGAGTTATCCGTGGTCTCACCACAGACTCAATCCGTGCTCCTATCACAGATTTTAGTTCTGACTATAGCCAAGCGAGCAATAGGTGTAAAACGCCATCAAACTGGATTTTATGATGACAGGACGAGACAAAATGTCAAGTTAATTACATGCCATTGCAACACAGTCGACATAAAGCTTATAAATTCCTAAACAAGCCAGCAACATTACAACGTCCACGAGTGAGGTCAGGTTGTTGAGGTCCGTGGTGCCATCACGGGACTTTGATTAGGCTAACTGAAACAAACTGAAATTTTATGATGACAGGACATTGCAATAGCTACAATAACAGT
This sequence comes from Rutilus rutilus, assembly GCA_021464565.1. NCBI lineage: Eukaryota > Metazoa > Chordata > Actinopteri > Cypriniformes > Leuciscidae > Rutilus > Rutilus rutilus. The sequence goes on along the minus strand of JAJAQA010000006.1, from coordinate 40,925,959 downwards.
CAGGTTAACGTCATTATGGCATTTGATGTTGGAAAATAAACAAATACTTCAAATGTTGCGTTTCCAAATGAGAAAGCACGTCAGTTGAGTGAGATCTGTACTCCGTCATTGAAACGGGTATCCGTGTGTGGACCACGGAAGGTCAGTGTCATTGACTTGCATTGGAGTAATATCCGTGGCGGCATCACGGAATTTGGGGCGATTCCGTGATGGCTCCACGGATTTTGAGTTAAGGTCCCGTGGACATTTCACGGAATCCTGTGAGACCAGGTTGAAAGCAGACACTTTTTTTAAAAAGGGACTATGTGTAGCTTTTTAGGTATTTTATTATCTAAAATCAATATTTTTTATTAATAAATATGCCCTCAATGGTGTACAAATACCTATGCCAATTATCAGACTAATCCTCGTAAACGAAGAATTTATTATCTTTATATACATGGGACGGGTAGGTCCACGGAGGCTTCCATGTAGTTCCGCCATCTTGAAAAACTATAATAGCAGAGAGGGACAAAAAGTACTAGGCCAACGCGTTTACACAACGCGTTTTTGTTCAGAACCAGCGTCACGTGACTGAAGCCAACAGAAGCGGAGGAGCAGAGCAGTGAGAGGCGCTTGTCACTGCCCCGCCAAGTTTAAAAGGATGCACTGCACGGTTATTTCTAGTATACGTATACACATATAGTATATGCATTATTCATACATATGCTGAGTCACAGGATAAGGAGTCCTCGTCGTTGAAAAAGTCCAAAATAGACCGTAAAAGGAAACGTGACCGGAGATTACAAAAACAAGGGTTTATGTCGGGATAGCTAATGCAGGAGAAAGCTTTCAAAAGAGACCCTGAAGATGCCTGCTTTCTTCTCGACAGGTAAGTCAATGTTACGGTCTTAATTACAAGCTTTTTTTTCATTGCTTGGTTGTGTACTTTATTATATAGACAGTAGAACATTTATAGTTAAAAGTTAAACAGGCTCTTTTATGAATAGCAGCTATTGAGTAAAGTAACATTAGAGAAGGCTCTGATGATGATGATATCTAACAATGCACGTACTTCAAAAAATATAACGAGTAAAGGCATTACTACTAATTACCATAATTAATGTTTTTCACAGTCAGTAATTTATACTGTAACATTCTTTTTTTTTCGTTGTTTCAAGTTTCAGTTTGTTTTAAATAACAAACCTGTTCACCCGAAGAAAAACTCGAAGTGCTATTAGAGGACATCCTGTCATAGCTTTTTGGTACATAACGGCTACCGTAGATGCAACGCGCATTTGAAAAAGTGAGGCGCTGGAGAGCATTATTCGTTTGAATGCAAAATACAATTTCACCACTAGATGGGAGAAATTCCTACACACAGTCCCTTTAAGATAATCGACCAGTAATAATTCCTACATAAATAATCTAGCTCTACTGTTGGGTCATCTCTGGTTCTCATTGAAAATCATAGATATCGCAAACCTCAAAAGAACCTATCACACACTTTTGTTGTTGTTAGTGTTACGATTCTTCTCAAAGATCGCAACAAAGTAAGGGAGACGCCACACAACCGCTGCGTAAACAATAAGATTTATTTAAATAAGGTAATAAACATGAAATGTCAAGAGATCAGTATAAGTGTTAGTCAGTGTGTCAGCATGTGAATGTAAGTAAGCCAGCTCAAATGATATCAGTACAACCAAACATAACGAAAAGTCCGAATCAATATATCGACATCAGATCTCCGAAACGGCTGTGATCTCCCATAGCCCACACATCCCGTCAGCTCTCCAGAGCCGCAACAACACCAGCGAGCCATCGCCTCCTCTCTGTTTGACCCAGTGTCTTTTAAAGTACCATGATCTGGTTCAGGTGTAAAGCCACGCCCCCCAGCAATCAGCCTGTAACTCGGGGACAAACAAACAAGCACTCACTGCACAACCACTCATTGAACCGTCACACACACCCCTTTAAAAGATCCTTTCAAAAGCATTATTTTTTAATGAGATCCGATTCCCCTATTACAAGCGTTTTCCACAGTCACCTCCATTCTCCTAGACTACTCAATTTATCCCCAGCAATCTGGATCCTGAAAGCATATTAAGGCAACAAACAGAGAGCACAGAAAAATAGTAACAACTGTCCAAACACTTACAGTACACTATTCGATCTAATCAGGAACACGAGATAACGCATCTGCCACTACGTTATCAGTTCCCTTGATGTGTTTTACAGTTAAACTGTAAGGCTGCAAAAAGAGAATCCAGCACATCAACCGCTGACTCTGGGACTGTAGAGAGTGTAAAAACGTTAGAGGGTTATGATCAGAATAAACCTCCACAGGTAATCCGCCCCCCACGTATACATCAAAATGTTGTAGAGCCCAAATTAAGGATAATGCTTCCTTCTCTATTACAGAATAGTTCCTTTGGTAAGTATTAAACTTACGAGAAAAGAAACTTACAGGATGGTCAAGTCCACTCTCACCAGTCTGTAATAGAACAGCTCCAGCACCAATCTGGCTTGCATCTACTTGTATCTTAAATAGCTTATCCAGCCTAGGGGCAGCTAAAACAGGAGCAACAGTTAATAACAGTTTAACATGTTCAAAAGCCCTCTGACAATTTGCACTCCAAACAAAATTGACAGCACCCTTAAGCAGATCAGTGAGCGGAGAAACAACAGTTGAAAAATTTGGGAAAAAACCCCCGTTAATACCCGACCATCCCTAAAAAAATGCATCAGCTCCTTTGTTGATGGAGGAGGAAATTGTTGTATGGCTGCAACTTTGGCTTGAACAGGACGCACCTCGCCCTGTCCAACTTCTTTTCCCAAATATCTGACAGTACCCTTGGCAAACTCACACTTTGCCAAGTTAACTGTAAGACATGCCTCAGACAAACGCAGCAGAAGCGCACGAAGATGTACCAGATGTTGTTCCCATGTATCACTAAATACAATAACATCATCCAAATACACCGCACAACCCTCCAGGCCGAATACCACTTTATTCATCAATCTCTGGAAGGTTGCGGGTGCATTTCTCAAACCGAAACTCATAAAAGAGTAAGAATATAACCCAGAGCTGCATGAAGTCGAACAAGCCTTTTATAAATAAATGCTGTCGTCACCGGCGCGCAATGGGTTATGGGGTAGAATAGGGTAACACTTATACTGATCTCTTGACATTTCATGTTTATTACCTTATTTAAATAAATCTTATTGTTTACGCAGCGGTTGTGTGGCGTCTCCCCTACTTTGTTGCGATCTTTGAGAAGAATCGTAACAAATGGCGGCTCGTCCTAAAAGAGTAATTAGTTAACAAATGAGAGTTTTTTTTTATTGTAAATGTAGGTATTTGTTTAGCTCATTTGGTAGACTAGTGCTCTGTTGGATGATAATGTGAAAAGTTAATCTTGTTTATTTCGCATTATTTTGGAGATGTACGTAAATCTTTGATTAGATTATGTTTGAGATGTCCCGTGAGTTTGAAGGTAGTCATTTAAGGTAAGTGCATGTTATTAAGGTACGGATGAAACCTTATTCATTTTTCCCCGGTAGGTATTAGCAACGCTTTGCGTTGATTTGTTATTTTGCCTTTTTTATTTTTGTGTAGGCTTTTGGGTGAAGCACACCGCCGTGGCTACGGATTGGGCTGTATTGCTCAGTTTCGAAACCAGCGGTATTTGGTGTTTAAAGTCGCTTTACTCTTGAAAGCTGCATGAAGATTAGGCATAGAAAAGGTTAGTGGGTTGTTAGGTAGGGTAGAAGGGGAGATGTTGAATGAGTGTTTTTGTCCGTTGCTTATTAGTTTTTTTTTTTTAATTCACTTACTTTAAGTCGAGAGTGTAATTAACAAGTTTAAAGGTTAAAATGACGTCCGTTGAAGAATTCGTTAAAGCTCCGTCGGAGGACGTGTTAAATTCGTTTGTGAAGCAACACTTGTGGGATCTTGTAGAGCATTTTAAAATTGGTGATGTGGATAAAAAAATAAAGAAGAATGAACTTCGTTCTATTGTGAGAGATTGTTTAATCGAAAATAATCTTTTTTTACAGTCTATGGCGCAGACCGATCGGCGGCTGACTTGAAGCAGTGCATGCCGATTAGAAATTTTGATACAGCGCCGACGCCACGTGACTGTGACGTATGCCATCAAAGTACCGCGAGAGCAATTCGAGAGTAGCCGGAGAACTCAGCCAGTGCAGCCATAGACAGTAAAAGAAATGGACACAGCGACCCCATTGGATTCAACGGAGACAAAGTGAAGTCAATTAGAAACTCTTACTTCCTGGGGGTCCAGCGTACTGCGCAGACTCAAACTGAGCTTGACAACGTAGATGTGACGTGAGCAACCCGTCTGTCTTCTAGTAGCTGTGCCAAGAGAAATCTGAATCATTACCTTCCGAAACTTGCAGAGACGGAGAGTGTGAGTAGGAGCTGTCCATTAGCTAGGAGCAGGAGAAACGTTTGCTATGTATTCTGATTAATTATTTTGTCACTTTGTCTCCACGTCCCCCCCGATTGCTCGCGAGCTTCTCCTCCTGTCCATACGGTAATTCTCTCCTGTGCGACAGAGAGTCGCGTGGTTATGATGCAATCGTTAGCCTATTTTTACAAAAATTGCTTCTACGGGGCCATAACGGAAGCTACAAGGTAATGAAGCCTTTTATACATTTTCGTGTTTCTTTAGAAATAAATAATGGACACATGGAGTCTTTAAACGCCTCAGATGTGAAGTTATTCGCTGTCAAAGTGACGCCAAAATGAATGGGAGTCAATGGGATGCTAACAGCAGGTGGGGGTCCGCTAGCCAATGGCGGCGCCCGGGGGTACCTTCAAAATAATAGAAAACCCTGCCCCCCTGAGTGCAGCTTCTCAAGAGCGGCTGCACGTGGGCTGATGACGACACAGCTGTTCCACGATTGGCCGGATTCACTGCATGACAACGATCACGTGTTTCGTGTTTATTCGAACACCTTTAGTTCCTCTAAAGCTCTCAAATCAGTTTATTATAACAGTGAACACTCTTTTCATGTCGTTGTCATGTTATATTGTGTCATATTTATCAAATTAAAACTGCTTAAAAAACGTAGACTCCACTTCATTGATAGTAGCTTATGTTGAACTTTATTTTTGTTTAAACAGACGCTAGCAGTACATAAAGTATTGAATGAAAATGTCTCTGAAACATCTGTGTATTATTTAGCAAATATTGCATTTATTTCACTGCAGCTGTGGTAAAGTATGCAAACACCACGTGAGCGGTCACCACGGGAACCAGAAAGTGTCCGACTTCACGTCTCCGTTTGCAGCTCCTCCCCGCCTGCACGCGGCTACTCTCGCCGATCGGTTGCATCCAGCTGCCGCCGATGTCGAACACACCTTTAATCTTAAAGGAGGCCGAGACTAGAGATCGGTGGTGGACAGCAAATTCAAAATCTAAGTATTATGTTTTCATTTACTCAAATAGCTAGCGAAACCAGAGTTAAAGTTTATTATAAACTTCATCTTAACTCCTTCGTCACCATTGCGTGGCTTCATTTGTCAGGTAGTTTGAGGCAAAACGTGTGCTAATATTAGTTTAACGACCTATTTGTAATATTTGCACTAGTCTATCTCACTTGTGTATTATGAGAAATATCACTCACCCTAGAAAGCCCACAACAGTAAGAAAAGCATTTGATAATGGAATGGGGTTTCACTTTTATGTGTTTTTGTAGTGCTGTCATGAAAGCCATGGTTCGAATTACGTGGGAGCCAGTGGGAGCTGAGCTCCCATAGAGAGCTCCCATGAAAGCAGTAAAATCATACACCTGTGGGGGTCTCTAAAAATCATCAGCACCATTATTTTAAATGACAAATAAAGCACTTTTTCCTTCAGACTACTGTAGCGTGACTTAAAAGATAGGACAAGATGCCAAACACACTGCGATCAGTGGCGCGGATACTGTGTTTGTTTGTGGCTCGCGCGCAGTCTTCACTCGGACGCGCGCTTCAGTCTGTTGTGGAGACTCTCTATTCGTTCCAGTGAAATTACAAAACAAAATGCACACAAACGTGTCTCTGCCTGATATACAACCACTGATAAACATAATTGGATTTGATTAAAAAAAAAAAAAAAAAAAAATATGAGTATGGACTCGAACCCAGAACCAAAAGTTCTACCACTGGACCACTTATACACGATTAAACCTGTTGGATCTATTTACATACATTAAACATATAAAAATAAACATAAACATTTACAATACATAAAATATATTGTTGTTGTTTTCAAAAAGAGTATATTTCTGAAAAAAGTACTTTTAATAACTACTAATACTGTATTGGGGTAAAACTACTAAAACCTTAGTTAAGCAAAATTATCTTGCATTAATGTAGGCTACTTAAAGGTGCATTGCGCGAGAGTCTGAGTTTTCGCAGAACTACGCCCCCTCTGGCGGCAAGCGAAACTGCAACCAGAGGTGTGCACGCTCACGGACCACACGCACACGCACGCTTGCACGAGCTCGAGCTGGTCATAACCCAAGGAGCATCAGCCGCACAAATCTTTTGTTTACAATCATAATGTCTTCAGAGGTAATAAAGTTTTAAATCTGCAAGTAATTTAAAATATGTGAAAGGAAAGGCAATTGAGTAAATAACACACTTATGTGTGAGGGAAAAAATGGGGGTAGTAGAAAACTTCGTTTTTTATTCCCATCTATCTCCATGTTGAACTGTGTTATGTGTTTACTGTATCCACTTATGACTATTATTATGGAAACACGTTCATGAACAATATAAGTTATAACTTTGTAAAAGCTCAAAATTGTAATCATGATACCATACCATAAACAGTCGGTCAACAAAGTACACCCAAATGTCTCAAGGTAATAAACAATCAAGTGGCACTATGACGTTACCATAAAAGCCAAACAGGCTAATCCGCCGAAGATTTGCGGGGGTTTAGCCTGTTTTATTGATCAGCTAAGTAGCATATTCCAATAGCAATACATCGTAATTAAGCAGTAATTTGCTCAAAATTTGTGTCTAAGTATCTAACTTATATATCAGCATTTTATATCACAATCATTCTGAACCTGATCACTGACAATGGTAAGTTAGTAAAACCTATTCCGATTGTACATTTATCTAGCTTACGCTAAAGCATTACACATTTTATGGATCGTCATTTATTGTCATTATTGGCCATATCAGACATTAGAGAATGGGATATATCTTACCTTTTTATCAAGAAAAAAGCCAACTGAGGATCCCGTTTGAGCCCTAGAGCAGACCGGAGATCTCTCCATTTGTTGAAAGCCTTCCCTATGTTTACTCTCGTCTTACCCCGACGCCTGTCTGACTCCAATTTGGACCTTTTGGTTGCACTAGACAAAAGTTCTCTTTTTTTTTTATCTTACGTGGAGTTTGCGTTGGTGTTTGAAATGAACTACAAGCCGGTCTCTTAGAATCCATTTTCTACGGAGAATGGCGGCGTCGGCGCATACACAAACCTGCCAGACATATGAGCGTGCCGTGAACGCGCATGACGTCACGCCCAGTGTCAGATTCCGACCCGAATCCCTCTTATTTATTTTACTGTACAGGATTATAGAGGCAATCGCAGTGATCAGAGAAGGGCTCAGTCAGCCCATCAGGCAATTGTTTAAGCATGTATGGGTTAGAAAACGGGTATTTTTAACATGAAAAGTTGCGCAATGCACCTTTAAGTATCAAGAGTAAAACGAGGTATGTATTCTGCAGGGGAAAAAACTCCTTGTCAGGGTTTTTATGATAGTTTTGTATTTATATTATGCTACTACTGCATTTTACTTCTGTATATTTTCAAGGTTGTTACATTATATACTTTTGTGTAGTTTAATGCAAAATCATATGTGAGGGAAAAAAGTACTTCAGTGGGTTACTTCACATTTGAACGTGAATATTTAACGAAATATACAGTTCCGAAAATGAAAGAAACAAAATGTAGGTCTATTGTCACAATATTAACAAATTGTTGCTAACTACAGCTCCATCCCATATCAAAGGGCGCATCTGAAGTGCTCGGACCGGTCTAGCCTACAAAGGATTGTTCTTGTCGCCTGGCAACTGTGACAGCTGACGATGGCGAGTGCGAAATACTGGACTTTTTTATATTCAGTTGGGTTTTACAGGTGCTGGTCATATAATTAGAATATCATCAAAAAGTTAATTTATTTCAAGAATTCAACTTAACAGGTGAAACTAATATATTATATAGACTCATTACATGCAAAGTGAGATATTTCAAGCCTTTTTATGTGTTATTACAGTAATTACACAGTGATACCATGGTCATTGAACCAGGTTTTGGTTCTTTTGGCAGTGTGGGCAGGTGCAAATCCTGCTGGAAAATGAAATCCTCCACCTTGCCCCGCCTTTCTCCACCTCATTAGCATTTAAAGCTACAGACACCGAAACGGCACGTCTGAAGAAAAGCTCATTGTGAGACTGGCTTGTTGTGGCTATAATTCTACACCAAGGCTGAATTTTGGGAAAGGGATTTCAGATAGCCTACAGTACTAGGGACCACTAAGGCCTATATCAAAGCCTACAAAAAGAAGCATGTTATGGGACCTTTAAATGTTGATGGTATTTGATATAATACACCACCTTGGTCAACAATTGTTTTTTTTGTTTTTTTTTGCGGTGCTATATAAATAAAAAGTGGGTTGAGTTGAATACACAGGCGTTCGAAGTATGCACAGTTTTGAGCAATCTCTCGCAACGAGTTTCAACCCATGTAAATATCTATGTTGTACAAACAAGGGTACTTATTGTCAGAATCTGAGCCAGATTAGCTTTCATCTGATGCGGCCAAACAGAAAGTATTTTTTAGAAAATGACCAATGGTTTGGCTAGATGAGACCCTGCAATTTGGACCTTCAACCCATTGGACCCCACTGAAGTTCACTATATGGAGAAAAATCCTGGAATGTTTTTCCTCGAAAACCTTGATTTCTTTTCGACTAAAGACATGAAAATTTTGGATGAAGTGGGGGTGAGTAAATTATCAGGAAGTTTAATTCTGAAGTGAACTAGGCTAATCCTTTAAGACAAAGAAACTCGGAGTTTGGTTAATTTGATTTGCATTGACATAAAAACTTCACATGTACTACACAACACTTCTATGATGGATAGTTATTTTATTTTTTTAACTTGAAACTAATAAAATGTTCTTAATAAAATAAAATCTTGCTGCTCTTTGTTTAGTTAAGAAAAATAGCCTAAGTGAAAAATCATTGAACAATATTTTGGTTCTGTAAGGCCCGATATATTGGTCCAATGGAGGCTTTCCAATAACACGGGGAAGGTTATCACGTGTTCTGTCCTCACTCACGCAAAGTATTGTTTTGGTTAAATTTGTAATACATTAATCATATGTATTTACTCGTTAATTAATCTGACTCCATAAATGAAAGGTTTAATAATATCTGTGCCTCACTGAAAGTGAGTGAATGTTTGACTATTCCTTATAACCATTAAAGGAACAATGTCAAAATCAGTTAGAATAATCGCATGTAACAATTTAATATTTCAGATATCAGAGATCAATTCCACAATCAATTCAAATATCTAGAACATGATTATGCATTGGTTATACCAAAGAATCTTACCCAGCTTGTAACCTGAGATAGAGAGAGAGAAAGGGAAAGAAAGAGAAAGAGAGAGGGAGAGACCACCTATTCCATTCGTGACCAGCAAAGAAGAGCCCAGAGACCCGGAGCACACCTTCCTTTATCCCCTTGACCAGGTGACATGGGGGATGGGGGAGGCCACCCTCAAAATGGCTTCTTATTCAACAAAAGGGGGTGGCATTATCTGGACCAGTTTTCTCTAAACTTCTATAAACCTTATTTCCTTTTATTTTATCTATCTGGATATGAGATATCTGTACCACTCACTTTGAGACATTTCAAATGACACCAAAAACGTAACAGTCAATGATAAACATTCACATTAAACCATGTTCTTGTATGAGTTGTTCTTAGTAGTTTGTGAGAGGAAGTCAGGCCATGTGGGGGAGGTCGAATGTTAATTAGCCATCAGGGCCTTTTGCCTCATGCAGGCCTCAACCAGTATTTTCAGTCTTACAGTTCTTTAATATTTCATTGTTAACATGGAGAGTGGGGTAAAGTAATTATTACCAGAGCTTCTCAGTGATATTAGTCCCGTCTGAATGTGCCATCTCAGTAATCGGCACTGCTATGAAGTTACCAGCTTAAAGTCCCAGAAGTGGGGAAAGGGGACAAGAACAAGAGTAGATGGAAAAAACAAGTTTACAAACCAACTGGAGAGGCTTCCTGAGAGTGGATAAAAACAAAACAGAGCTCTCTTACTTTCTGACCAGGAACCTTCTGGAAATGTCGACAACCAAACAAGTTCTTTACACATGTGAGCCCGATCATCTCACCCGCAAGAATCAGATGCGGATACTCCATGCGGCGGATACTGCAAGAAAAGTATTTTAAAATATTACCCTGCGCTCTGTGGACACAGATGTTGTGGCTTTCCACATGTGTCAGAGCTGGACATTGAGGAGTTGTGGGTGACATTTGGGATAGGCAAGAACGTCAGATACATACCTGCCCATGAGATAGCCAAGTCTCTGAGTCCTGACAAATCCAAGGCCCTTCCTGTGTTCCATGCCTTCACTGTCTGTGACACAGCCTCTGCATTTGCAACCAGGGGCAAGAAGACAGGATACCTGGAATGCAGATGACATGGCAACTAGGGTGACCACCTGCTATTAAGCCCAAGGGGGGACAAGGGGTATGTTTCTGAGGGACAATGTGGGACATTGCCTGGCACGGTGACGGCGGTGCCCCACTGGCAGACTCACTGATAGTGGTTTACCCATTTCTAGCACATACCACCTTGAATAGTATTAATAATGCCCTATTCTCCTAAACGTGTAATTTTTGATGTATGCTCATGAATAGGCCAACCAATGTGTATTTTTTTTTCTAAATAAAGACTCATAATTTTTTGAACATTCAATGAATTGACAGATGTACTTCCACTTAAGATTTACTATTTAATTTTATTTATTTTTCATTACAATTTATTTACTTTAAATAAATTAATAAATTATAATATAAATTTATAGGATTAACAGGAATTGTAGTTGCTCAACACCACAGGAACAGTTAAAAAAAAGTATTTTAAAAAAAAAATACGATTGACCTCGTATTCCCCTCTCTCCATGTCCGATTGAGAAGGACGTTTTGCAAAGGTCACAAAAAGCCCTCTCGGTATCCCCCTCAACACCTTTCAGCCACACATATTAATTTTCCCATTCTTGTTTCTTGTACTCACACCTTCCCTTTTTAATTGATGATGGCGTTGCCTCTCAGACAGTCTCTTTCTCGAATTTTTCGAATTGGAAAGCGCGCATCTAAAAGTTCCTTCCTTCCCAGTGTGTCTGGTATGCGCGTGCGTGCGCTGTCATGACAACAACGAAAAAGTTGACAACAACCTAGTCAGCAGTTCAACTGAGGGGTTTGTGTGGCAACAATAGCGTGCTGAAATGCCAAGTAATGTTCGTTTGGCTGCCTGGGGCTCGAGGATATAAAGCGACCAACTTTTTTTTGAGCAAGCATAGATTATGCGTGACACGGTCTCAATTTGCGTGACGCGTGAATTGGGCTTCAAACGCTGTGCGCGCACGCGCTACGCGGGACGGGTGGTCACCCTAATGGCAACACAGGCCTTCATGGCTCTGTCAAAGGCTCCAAAAAGCATTCCAGAGGAGGTTATTTACATTGTGGAGCTCTTCACAATTCTCCTCTCGCACCAGGACAAAATGGACAAAACAAGAATCAGAATCAGAATCAGAAAGAGCTTTATTGCCAAGTGTGCTTGCACCCACAAGGAATTTTTCTTGGTACTGAAGCTTCCAGTGCACATATACAAATACAAATACAACAAGAACATAGTAATACAAATTCTAAGAATGAAAATATATAAAAAATAAATAAAAATAGTATAAAAGTAAAAAAGTAGGGTCACAGTTGGGTTTAGTCTGAATAAACATTTACAGATTATGAACATTACAGTATTTTGAGTAGTATGAATAATATAAATATCACCTGAATTGGAGAATATTACACTAGACAGTGGGAGTCTAGCGCATGTTACAGATTATAAACATATTTACAGTATTTTGAGTAGTATGAATAATATAGATATAAATATCACCTGAGTTTATTGCACTAGACAGTGGGAGTATTGCACTTACAGGCATATGCTTTGGGGGGGCATGTTAAGTGTTCAGAAGGGAAATGGCCTGTGGGAAGAAACTGTTCCTGTGCCTGGAAGTTCTTGTGGCCAGTGATCTGTGTCGCCGTCCTGACGGTAACAGTTCAAACAGGGGGTGTCCAGGGTGAGTGGAGTCTGTGATGATTTTACCTGCTCTCTTCCTCACTCTGGAAGAGTACAGGTCCTGGAGGGTTGGCAGGGGGGCACCAATAATCCTCTCTGCAGTCCGGACTGTCCGTTGTAGTCTCCTGATGTCCGATTTGGTAGCTGAACCAAACCAGACAGTGATGGAAGTGCTTAGAACAGACTCAATGACGGCTGAGTAGAACTGGATCAGCAGCTCCTGTGGCAGATTGAACTTCTTCAGCTGGCGAAGGAAGTACAGTCTCTGCTGGGCCTTTTTCACAATGGAGTCAATGTGATTTGCCCACTTCAGGTCCTGGGAGATGGTAGAGCCCAGGAACCTGAATGACTCCACTGCTTCCACAGTGCTGTTCATGATGGTGAGAGGGGGGAGTGCTGGGGTGTTTCTCCTGAAGTCCACGATCATCTCCACTGTTTTGAGCGTGTTCAGCTCAAGGTTGTTATAACTGCACCAGACAGCCAGCTGTTCAACCCCCAGTCTGTAAGCAGACTCGTCACCATTTTGGATGAGACCGATGGCAGTGGTGTCGTCTGCAAATTTCAGGAGCTTGACAGAGGGGTCTTTAGAAGTGCAGTCATTAGTGTACAGGGAGAAGAGCAGTGGGGAGAGAACGCACCCTTGGGGGGCGCCAGTGCTGATGGTGAGGGTCCTGGATGTGAGTTTCCCCAGTCTCACTAGCTGCTGCCGGTCCGTCAGGAAGCTGGAGATCCACTGACAGATTGTGGATGGCATGGAGAGCTGAGTCAGTTTGGCTGTGAGAAGATCGGGGATGATGGTATTGAAGGCCGAACTGAAGTCCACAAATAGGATCCGTGCATAAGTCCCAGGTCTGTCAAGATGTTGCAGGATATAGTGCAGTCCCATGTTGACTGCATCATCCACAGACCTGTTTGCTCTGTAAGCAAACTGAAGGGGATCCATCAGGGGTCCGGTGATGTCCTTCAGATAGGCCAACACCAGTCTTTCAAACGACTTCATGACCACAGACGTGAGAGCGACAGGTCTGTAGTCATTAAGTCCAGTGATTTTAGTTTTTTTGGGAACCGGAATGATAGTGGAGCGTTTGAAGCAGCAGGGAACTTCACACTGCTCCAATGATCTGTTGAAGATCTGCGTGAAGACTGGGGCCAGTTGGTCAGCACAGGCTTTTAGACAAGCAGATGAGATGCCGTCTGGGCCTGAAGCTTTCCTAGTCTTCTGTTTTTTGAAGACTCTGCTCACGTCCTCCACACAGACCTTAAGCTCAGGTTGGATGGCAGAAGGGGGGAGGAGAGGGGTTGCAGGAGGTGATGGTGGATGTGTGAAGTGCACATCAGGGCGGGTGTGAGGTGTGAGTCTGGGCTTCTCAAACCTGCAATAGAATGCATTGAGAGTGTCAGCCAGTTGTTGATTCTCCACAGATGGGGGGGATGGTGATTTGTAGTTGGTGATGTTCCTCAGGCCTCTCCAGACTGATGCCGGGTCGTTGGCTGAAAACTGGTTTTTCAGCTTTTCAGAGTAGCTTCTTTTAGCAACTCTGATCTCCTTTGTCAGTTTGTTTCTGGCCTGGTTATACAAGATTTTATCCCCACTTCTGTAAGCATCCTCTTTGGCATGACGAAGCTGTTTGAGTTTCCCAGTAAACCATGGTTTATCATTAGTGAATGATAAGAATGTCCTGGTAGGAATGCATGTATCCTCACAGAAACTGAAATATGATGTTACAGTATCTGTGAGCTCATCCAGATCGGTGGCTGCAGCTTCAAAAACAGTCCAATCAGTGCAATCGAAGCAGGCCTGTAGATCCTGCTCTGCTTCGTTGGTCCATCTTTTTCCATCCATCAGGGGCTGAGTTATGAATCAGTGATGGCACTGGTGGATGAGAAGATGCTGGGAACTGGCTTTCTACACAATTTCTTTCTACACCAGCCTATCACTGTTCAGAGACCTCCTCCAGAAGGGCATCTTGGCCTGTGGGACCATTCGGAGCAACCGGGCGGTCTTCCCACAAACCACTGCAAACAAGTTGTCCAGAAATTCTCCCCTTAAGAGTATGCAGTAGATCCGAGAAAACAGACTCCTCTCTGTTGAATGGAAGGACACCAGGATTGGGAGCTGCATGAAATGAAAACATAATTAAATCAAACATAATGTTAAAATAAACCAAAAAAAAATCTATAACATAAAAAACCCCAGATAAAATATAATATAAAAAAGGCACTGAAGCATACAAATCAGAATCAACAACGTATTCCTAATTTCAAAACATGGACTTCAGATAATAATAATAATAATAATAATAATATTTTATATATATATATATATATATATATATATATATATATATATATATATATATATATATATATATATATTAATAAACAGGGCATTTATATAGCTTTCATGTGTAGCTACTACTGCACACCCAAAGTGTTTCACAATCATAGGTTTCTTTCCTCAACTACCACTAGTGTGAGCATCTACTTGGATGATGCAACAGCAGCCACAGTTCAGTGATGTATGGGGATAATTAGGAGGCCATTGTTGTCAAGGGCCAATGGAAGGAATTTGGCCAGGACACCGGGGTTACACCCTTACTTTTTGGGAGAAGTGCCATAATGAATCACCACCTCGGGTTTAACTTCTCATCCGAAGTACAGATGTATCTGGTGTTTGACAATAACAATGATCACATGAGTCAGGAAACTCTTGTTCACTATACTGGTGCGTTAGGACCCACACAGACCACAGGGTGAGCGCCCCCTGCTGGCCACACTAACACCTCTTCCAGCAGCAACCTAGTTTTCCCAGGAGATCTCCCATCCAGGTAATGACCAGGCTCAGCCCTGCTTAGCTTCAGTGGGAGACCGGCTTGGCTACAGGGTGATATGGCTGCTGGCGAGACATAAAATTACAATGAAATATACAAATCAGAATCCTTAATATATTTCACACACACACACATACAAAAACTAGGGCATTGATTTTGTGTTAAAATAAATCATAAAACTCATATGTAACTCATAAATCAAATCAAAAATCATATAAATGTATGAGGGGGGCTTTTTACCCCACACACACTGGGTAAAACCGGAATGGGGTAAAAGACACACACACACACACACACACAGTAGATGCAAATACTTTAGCTAATGTGTTTTTATAAATGTTTAAGTTAATACTTGTTCAAAACAACCACTTTATCAAAGTTTGTACTATTTATGGTACATTTGATAAATAAACTAATTTTTTCCCAATAAATTTACAGTCTAAAATATGTTAATATAATAATCATAAACAAAATTATTTAAAAAATGAAAGATTATAAAGCATTGAATGAGATCCAGTAATAATTTAATATAGATGTACATTATATTTTGTTAATATCGTATTTTTTAAAAATATTGTTTCATTATAAATACTTGGGTAATTATCTCTAAGGTGGACACCCAACTTAATATATGGAATTTACTATCTGAATAGCCTGACAGCAGATGTGCTTTTTACCCCAAATACCATAGTTTTACATATTCTTCCGTTATTGAAAAACTGTTGAACTGTCAAACTGACCTTGAGACCTATGTCTCAAAATATATTCAACAATTTTATCGATTCTCATTTGCCACTTAACTCATTTAATCCCACTTCACAGTTGTGACCGCAGTTTTTCCTTGCATATTTTAGTGTGATATTAAAAAGCATATGAAGGACATGTTCATTTATAAGGCAAATTTAAGATGTCCACATGAGTTCTGGGAAGGTCTAACATTATTGGGTATGCTCCGGAGGATTGCCTTAACACAATGATTATCAAAGCTCAGAAATGACAGCTATTTTTTTTTTTAATTTGCACACATCATTATGAAATGATTATCTATACATACATATTGAAATTATATCAATTCATGGTTTATTGTGTTGGCAGACTGCAGATAAATGAAGGTCACAATTACTGGTGGTATAACAGGGAGTCTATGTCATCTATCTATCTATCTATCTATCTATCTATCTATCTATCTATCTATCTATCTATCTATCTATCTATCTATCTATCTATCTATCTATCTATCTATCTATCTAATGAATCAAGAGTCTTGTAATTTTCATTAAAAAAATTAAGGTAACAACTAAAAACAGTGTGTATATTTTATTAAGATTATTGTGGTTCAGTGTTGTATAGAAAATATTGAGAATATTTCACTAATAAAACCA
Organism: Rutilus rutilus; assembly: GCA_021464565.1. Lineage (NCBI taxonomy): Eukaryota > Metazoa > Chordata > Actinopteri > Cypriniformes > Leuciscidae > Rutilus > Rutilus rutilus. The sequence continues at coordinate 40,909,355 of JAJAQA010000006.1, read as the reverse complement.
AGAGATACGTTTTCCTAAAAATGTAAGGAAACTTACCAGTTTTGAGGCTTGAATTGAGGAACCAATTAAGCTGATAAAATTAAGGAAAAAGGCTACCTATTTATTTTAAGAGAATTAGCTCAATTATGCGGTTTTATTTATTGTTAGTTCCAAGCATGCTTTGCATATGGCTGGAAATGGAGAGTAAATATTAAAATTAAGTGTTATTTTATGTGTTTTTGAGTAAAGGGAAACTCTTCAGTTATGTTTGACATTTGAAAGAGTTTCTGATATGGTGAAGTTTTGGTCATTAGTATTAGAGCCGTAGAGCTTTTGGTTAGGTTGTGAATAACTGCACTAATAATATGGAGCATGTGGCTATGTTCAATGAGAAATAATTTAGCTAATGCCAGTATTTGTTGCTCTGATAGCAGCATACAGTCTATTAAATGTACAATATAGCTCAAAACAGTTCATTTCCATTCAGGCTAAATCACAAACTTTTGAGAGTCAACTTAAGTTCAAATCAAAAAGCTAATTTCACAAAAAATATTAAATTCATTGTGTCATAGACATCTGTCTATCTGTCTGTCTGTCTGTTTGTACTTATTTATTGTGTTATTTATTATTTCAGTTTATTTTGAAGTTTATAATAAATATCTTCCAATTTATTATAATTTTTGTCATTTTGTCATCATTTTATTTGATTATTTGTGCCGTACTGCTGCATAGGAATGCTATTTTTCCTTTATGAAACTGAGCCACACAATGTTTACTTCATGGTTAATGGAATAAAACACTAATTTCAACTATTTAACTGAGTATTTAATTATTTTTTAAATTCATTAAACACAATAGACCTAGACTCCCTGTGTTCTACTACCGGTCACAATTGTGACCAGACATAACACCATTTTTTTCATGGACTTTTCATCTTTTTTTTTCTTTTCTTTTTTTTACATAATTGAAATTGATTGTTTAATATCCTTACACATGCCATGCAGATTCATACATGTCATCTCAGATTCAATGGGTCAAATCTAGGCTACTAAATAATAATAATAATAATAATAATAATAATAATAATAATAATAAACATCAAACAGTAGCCTATAGCCAATATCAAAATAGCGCAGTATGGAGATCGCTAAGACATGTGACCAAATGGGCGGCAACCTCTTCAGAACGCAAAGAATTATGGGTATGTTTGGCCAGGCTGCCATAGCAGGCAAGTGTTCTGGCATGAAAATAATGAAAAATTAGAGTGAAAAACAGAATATAATCCTACAAAATGCAGGCATCTTGAACACTGCGTTCTTCCCTCCATGCAATGAAGTTTGGCGCCTTATGTTTGTGCCGCGGATTCCCAAAATGCTTTGCGTTCACCACTGGGAATATGTCATGATGACGTCACATTAGCAATCCTTATTGCATCAAGGATCAGTCAAATTATTCGTGTCTTTTGAAAAGCGGATGTTTTGGACGTTTTTATGCATTTAGAAGTTCAGAGGAAAATCAAATCAAAAGCGCCTTTCCCCCGCGGCGCGTTTAGGCTCGTTGTACCCCATTAAATGATCTCAAAGAAACCGTAAAGACTGACGAAGAGATCGGTGTTTTTTCATTTACCTAATAGCGACGAAGAACAATCAACAGCTTAGATTTTCCCCAGGCCAGAAGTGATTTTTTTTTTTTTTAGAAAACAAGTCCAGAACTTATCAGAGATCCAGAAGACAAGAAAGTGGAAGACGAGACGAGGAAGAGGCAGATCCACCAGGAGTCGAGCAAGTGATAAATATTTCTAAAGTGAAAGTCAATCTACCGATACGCAGATTATCTAAAGGTCAGACTTATGCGCCAATAGGCTACACCCTACAGCTAAAGATTTCCAGACTGGATTTTTTTAAATTTCAACGGAGTCTCGATTAAAAGTCTACTGAAGCAGCGACCCGCTCTTACGATGAGATCATCACATATTTAAGCCCAAGTAAACATTAATGCCATCCAATCCAACGTCGAATTCCTTCTACAAAAAATGCACGTATGAAATTGACAATATTTTTGCCTCAAAAAGAAGCAATATAATCTTTCTGTTGTGGGGTATCGCGAACTTTAAGTTAGGCTACAGTTCTAAAGGCGGACAATGATGGACAAGTGATTTCGAGAATTAGGCACGGAATAAGTAGCCTATCCTTTTCAAACTTCTCTTTAATAGCACTTGTCAGCCAGTAAGTGACAAACATTTACAATCACGATGGTAAGGATTTATGGCAAGTTATGTTGAGTAATCAAGTTGTGTTCTGTAGAGGAATAGCCTATATCAAGCCTACACAACGTATCACTAACTGACACAGTGATCACAAATGAATACTCAACTGTCAGCTAATAAATAAACATTAAATAATAAGACAGCATGACGCAACATATAATAGCTGCAACAGCACGTTTGTTACGACAGAAACGAGGAAACAATGTGCAAGTAAAACTCTTTTATTTAGAATGAAGTAATGATGATGATGATGATGATGAAAGTCCGAGATGATGCAGGCTGTGGCGCAGGGACTTCGATGGCCAGACACGGTGAAGACAGAAGTGCAGGGTGCTCTGAAGTGCCGACAAAATCCTGACATCAAACGAATCCACAAGACGGAGACCGGAACACAGGACGGAGACCGGAACACAGGACGGAGACGGGGAACGGGAACGGGATCAGACACAACACAAGGACTTCATACAACGATCTGACAGGGGAGATGAGAAAGTGGTGAGTGAGTTTATATATTGTGATGAGATGGGCTGCAGCTGATGATGAGTGATTGCAGCTGGATCGCTGATCAGTGATAACAAGCCGGACACACCCACTCACGCGCTCACACACATGTAAACAAACAAAGCACGGGACGAGAGAGAGACATTGGATCTATGAACCGTGACAATGTTAGGCTAATTCAACGTGATATAACGCGGCTAACAGGATTAGCGTCTATCCGCGATCGTCATTTGCATATTTCAAACATTTGCCAAACATCTGACATTCACAACAACAGCTACAAAGTGTTGATTAAACAATATTCTCATAATTACTCACATTTGTTGCATGAACATTGAACAATATCAGGGAGAGCACAGCTGGAAATATTGCATCAGTCTGCTGGAAGTAGCAACTCTGCTAAAAATGTCCTTCTTTTTTGCCATCACATTGCTAAATCCATTTCTTGGATTATAATGGAAATTTGTTAACACTTTGAACTCCAAAGTCTTGGTGTTTTTATAAAAAAAAATTATGTTTTTTTTTTTTTTTTTACAAATAGAGTCATTATAACATTTATTTTGTACGATTATTACCCAAACCATAATATTATTAGACGGGAACAAAGATGTTGATACGGTCGAAAAAAAAAGAAGATATTTTCATGCATTTAGAATTTTGAAGATTAAAATTTAATTTTGGTGTGAATAATTGTTTTCTTTGTGAAACAATATATATATATATATATATATATATATATATATATATATATATATATATATATATATATATATATATATATATATATATCCCATTAGAAAAGGGTCAGTGTACATTAATCAAGATATATGAATGTACCCAAATTAGCTTTCAGTTTAGACTAGTTTTCATCGGTAGTCCCTTTGCCAGATGTTATTAGCTCTATAGTTAAATAATACTAAGTAGCCTATAATTAAATTATTAATAGTAATAATAGAGGAAGCAGCATTAATGTTCACATTGTTGATTATAAAGAAGTCATTTCTTAAAATGCTTAAATAGTTCTTTATCAAACATTTGAAGTGCTTGTTTGTATAATAATTCCAATGGTTTTAGAACATCTTCCTAAATATCACACGATATTAGATAATAAGAAGATAATAAGTATGTTATTTTTGAACTGAATAATAATGAAGTAACTACAGTGAATAAGCGCCGCCGAGTGTTTCCATTATAATGAGTCTCTATCAGAATCTTCACTTCAGAAACACTGAACTCCTTCTCAACCTTCAACAAACACCTAATCCATCGTCTGAAACAAGCCACTTATTATAATAAGCATGAGAAATGATAAATGTTAATCTATTCCAGGTTTATAAGCTGCAACTATCAGATAAGTAATGTTCATCTAAATGTCCTAAATTATATGTGCTTCCAGTAACAGGTCGGTTAATATTTCCATAACAGTAAATAGTGTTTTATGATGAATATGTAAAGTATTTCAGGTTAAAGGTTAACAGCTGAAGTGTGTTTTTGCTGATTCTCCTCAATGGGAATAATTTAGCAGATTCACAATGATCCTGTTGGGATTCTCTCGGATCACGTGATCTTTCTCCGTCTGGAAAAAATAAATTGCAGGATGTTAAAGAGAGAGAAATGAACAGCAGTAACTGTCACAGAAACTCATGAGATCAATCAGTGAATAATATTCAGTCTGGAATGTTTATTTCACATTGGGATCATTTTGATGGAAACGCCATTCATTCATGTGAAAGTTTACAGCAGAAGAGCAGAAATGCTTTAATACAGTATATTCAAATATTGAAGTATTTGAGAGCGTATGGAGATCGACTCGATTATGGCAATTGCTTCATTGAAGAGGGCGGAGCTAAAGAGATATTTTGGCACCTTTTGCTTGTTTCCACTCCCTGATTGGTGGAATGTTCAGTACAGCATCATGGGTAATGTAGTTTTACCATAACAAATTCCGCTGTTAAACATGAATATTTTTGAAAATAAGTTGAAATAATGCAGAATGGCGGCTTCAACAAAAGCAAATATTATCGATTAATACTCGTAGCTCACAGTAGGGCTGTATTTTAAAGGCTTATAAGTTATGAAAAATCAATTTCACAACAGATAAAATGAATGAAGTTTTGTTGCACTCTCCTGAGAATCTCATAAGATTTCTACAAAGATAATACTAGTGAAGTATTTTACCTCATCTGTGTTTTTCACCTGGTCTCCTTTGAAATAATGAAATAATCTCTCTCTCTCTCTCTCTCTCTCTCTCTCTCTCTCTCTCTCTCTCTCTCTCTCTCTCTCTCTCTCTCTCTCTCTCTCTCTCTCTCTCTCTCTCTCTCTCTCTCTCACACACACACACACACACACACACACACGCAAACAAACACACACTAACCCGACCCCTAAACCTACCCATCACATAAAACGTTCTGCATTTTTACTTTTAAAAAAAAAACAACATAATATTAATTGATTTATAAGCTTTTGTACCATGGGGACCGCTGGCTGGTCCCCACAATGTAATATAAACCTCTACACACACACACACACACACACACACACACACACATATTTCTGGTGTTTGTGATGGTCCGAGATCTAGTCTGATGATCCAGCTTCAGTCTGTCTCTGAATCTCTCTTTACACTGAACATCTGTACAGATCTGACTCTGATCTTCAGTGATTTCAGTGATGAGAATGTCTTTAAAATACCATTTCATCCAATCATCTGGGTTTCTTACACCAGGATCTAAAGTGACAGATTCTCCCTCTTTCACTGACTTTCTCTTCATTTGATCTCGTTCAACAGCAGGAACACCTGAAACACAAACCAACAGATGCTGGACAGAACTCCACAAGTGTGAAAATAGTTTTGTGTATTCAATTCCTGGATCTTGACAAATTCAGTAGAAACAAAATGAACTGCAAAATTGCTAAATATCAAGTTGATCGTGGATGTTTTGATTCGTATAGATTTACTGTTGATATGTCAACTCTGCTGGAGTGTTAAAGTGTTTTTGTTTTGTGTTTTTTTTTACAAACCCGCACATATATTACACACGTACTGTCACAGTGTCTGGTTGGTGTTCCCTGGGTGTCCACTAGAGGTCTCTTCCCCATACCGTCACCACTACTTCATGAACTGCATTTCCCATAATCTTTTGTCTGAACTCATCACTGATCATTGCCACTGTTCCCACTCACATTGTTTGTATGATACCCTGTCTGTTTCAGTTATTGTCATGGAGTCCTTGTTTGATGTCAGATTGCACTTCTGAGTTCCATTCCTGTTTTGTTTCTTGTTTTTGGACAGTCTTTGTATGGATTTTGACCCTTTGCCTGGCTGGTTTATGATAATGGATTACCCCATTAAACTGCACATGGATCTTACCTTTTTTGTGTGCATCTCGTGACACGTACATGTTTATACAATTAATGCATTACTACATTGAAATATACATTTCTATATTATAATATTCCAAAATAAGCACATTTTACATCTAAAATATTTATAATGATTTGCAAACACTTATGATCATTATATGAGATAAACTGACAAACTAGATTTTTACACATTTACTATTTCTTTGCACTTTATTGTGAACTAAAAACAAGTAAATGAGAATGAAATAATAGACACCTTGTGTCAAAATGATTAATGACTTTGACCTTTGACCTTTTGACAGGTTGAACTTCTGGTGACCTTTATGATTGATGGGTTGAACTTCCGCAATGAGGTCATGGGATTAACCTTTGCCCTATCGATCATGTGGTTTGACAGTTGCTTTTGCCCTGGTGACCTAGCTAGCCCTAAATCATAGTTTTGACGGGTAGTTTTGACCTATTTAAATAGAACAGATGTTTTGACGGGTGTCAGGTTGGAGTTATATGGGTTTGTGTCTGGTTATATGGTGTCACAGATGCCTCCGGCATCGCCACCCACCCTCGCATTCCAGAGCAGCGTATATAAATGGGGTCACTGTGTTCTACCACCACCAGAAACATGAGCTACATGAGTATGGACGGTTTATCCCCCCCCAATCCCCAGAGGCGGGGCTGAGCAGCCGAATGATGGAAAGTCTGACTATGGCACCGAGAAAACCTTTCGGACACATCCGTTTGACAAGTTTTCTCCATGAAATTTCTGAATGGACTAAAGGGTGAATATATGATGTGTAGTAACCGTGTATTCGGATACAAATTTCACAAACCAACTCGAGTTATTACGCTCTACACCACTGACGGCGTCGACGAGTTTCAGGCTGGGGAAGATGCGTGTCTGGTATTTCCTGAAAAAGACTGGTCTCTATTTTACAAGCGTGTCTGGAAGGATCTGAATGACGGCGGCGAGGAGCCTTTGTACGTGGGGGAGTGGGACGGGGCGACCCCAAATGTCCGGTACCGTGTGGTAGGTGACCATACTCAAAAGAGACCGAATGATTCTGTTTACATATTCTGCTGTAAAGACAAGACAAAGCTCAACAACACTCGGTTGGGGCACATCCAGCCTAACGAGCATCACGATCTGTATGAAATGCAATTTTTGTTCAAGTGGTGTGATCTGGATCTACTGAATAGGGTTTATTCAATCATCAACAAAATGTTCAAATGGTGCGACATGCATGACGGATACAACAAAATTAAAATGCAGCTGTTCCACCCTGAGAGATGTGCGCGGAGCAGCACATACGCTCTGCCGTCTCCGCCCATTCACTTCAGCCATCATAAAGCTCGGAGGTCAGACCTTGCCAAGCGTCGTATATAAATCAAGGCTGAAGCGCTCCAACGCCCCCACCCCCTTTTCTACAGCGATCATAAATGACAGCGACCAGACCCTCCCAAGCAGCATTTATAAACCATGGCTGAGGACGACGCTTCAGAACCCGCTCATGTGTGCAGCTGCGGTATCTCTTTTGGCAGCATTCTCGACCCTCCCGACGACGCAACCCTAAATACTCTGACTGATGCCCTCGGACCATCGGACCTCCACAAAGACTGGGCTCCGGCTAAAACTATCAAACGTCGCATAGACTTGGAATCGTGCTTTGAAAGCGATTGGGCTCCAGGGCCCGGTTTTTCAAAAGGTTTAATCCGGATAAAATTGATCCGGATTTAGTAATCCTTTTTTTTTGCGATCCGTGATCACGTAATCCACCTTACTTTTGAGCCAGTTTTTCAAAGCAACATCGGATTGGATCAATCTGATCCGGATAGGAACTTTTCAGGATCACCAAATCCTGTTTACTAGAGCCTTAAATGGAACCAACAGTGTAGCCTACTGGCTTAGCAAAGAACAGCAGTTGGCAAAATACCGGTGGCCACAAATAACCATTGTTTATTTTAATTTTAAGAAACAGAAACACTGTAATAAACAGAAACATTTTACTTTCCTTATTTTGTTATAATGTTAAATTGTAGATTTTGTTGTTTTACCATATCTCATTAGATGTGACATGCTTCATATATGCTTCAAATATGAAGAAATGTATCATCAGTAAACATTGATTTTGTGATCATTCACTTAAAAAAAAAACCTCTCTGGTTTTATTTGGTTCGAAAAATCACAACTGAATCCACCCTTCTGATGGGATCAGGATAATCCTGTTTTTTTGGATCAAATAGATCCTAATCCGAGTTCAAAATTCTGAAAAACCCAAAGGGCAGGTTTGATCCAGATCAAATTTAAGATCGGATTACATGATCTGATCTTAGTTCAGAATCCCTCTTTTGCTTTTGAAAAACCCATTTCCAAGATTTGATCCAATCCGTGATCCGAAATCCCACTGGATTACTTTTGAAAAACTGGGCCCTGGTAACATCGTCAACACTGAATCATCGGACCTCCACAAAGACTGGGCTCCGGCTGAAACACCCAAACGTAGCTTAGACTGGCTGGAACTATTCTGCGCGAATTAAAAGACGAACCATTCATCGCCGCCAAGGTAGAAGAAATTAGGGCAAGTCTTCTGGACAGACCCTGCAAGGAAATAGTCTATGACGTTGTTGATCTCTGGGAAGGTCTTCCAATCGTCAATGGCAGAGTGATCAAGTCACCTCCAGCAGCATGCCCGATGACGGCAGCCGAAAGAGTTTCATCGAATACATGTTCAAAGGACATTACAGACAACAGCTGATTTCATTAATGCAAAGAACCGTCGAGTATTCAAGTGATTTGGATGATGATGAGGATGATGATGATGATGATGATGATGATGACCCCCTTGAAACCAAACGTTTAAGAAATCTCAAGAAACATATGGCATTAATAAGAGGTACCCCTAATTCTTGGGGCAAATTGGCAAACATATGTGTCTCTGGTGTTGAGCCACCCTCTGTACTGGTAAAAGATAAGATGATCTGATTATGATGACTCAGTGCAGCGATGAGTTTGCAATCCCCGATGTACTCTGTATGTGTGCGTACGTGTCAGGTGTATGTAAGCTAATGATTACAAAACTAAATTCCCATGACGAAGAGGACGACACCACAAGAATTATCGAAATGTATGCCGATTACATCCTAAATCGTAACATGATGGCCTGCAGAAATTTCCTCTATTGGTTAGACTATCACTGATGTCATTATTACTATCCTACTTTACTTAGACTTTGCATGTAATGTCATTATATCCATTTTTACTTGTATTATATCCATTTCTATTATATCCATGTTTACTATCTTGTATTATATCCATTTTACTTTGTGTTTGATTTATTACGTCCATGTTTACTGTCTTGTATATGTAACATCATTATATTCATGTTTACTTGGCTTGTGTTATATTAACATCATTTATTCGTGTTTACTTACTGCGCATGTATCTTGTAACGTTTTTTAATAAAAGATTGATTCAAACCACTTGTACGAGTTATTCTTTTTCAACGGATGAAACGGCAGCATGACGGAGCTCATGACAGAGGCTTATTATACACCCTCCAACCCCGGCTCTTTAGGGGGTAAAAAACGATTGAAAGACTCTGTCTTAAAAGAGAGCGGGGTCCATCTAAGTGATAAACAGGTTTCAGAATGGCTGGCTGGTGAGGATGCTTACACATTACACAAAACAGCGCCTATAAAATACAAACGCAATAGAGTGGTTGTGTACGGGGTCAATACACAGTTCCAGGCCGATCTCGTCGACATGATCGCCTACGCCAAGGATAATGACGGTAAAAAATATCTGCTGACATGCATAGACGTATTTAGCAAATACGCCTGGACTCGTGTGTTGAAGAATAAGAGCGGCGCCGAGGTTACTAGAGCGTTCGAGTCTATACTAGAGGGTCGTGTGCCGCAGAAATTGCAGACGGATCAGGGAAAGGAATTTTTTAACAAACAATTTCAAGATGTGATGAAAAAGCATGACATTAATCATTTCGCTACCGCTACCGATTTGAAAGCCAGCGTCGTGGAACGATTTAATAGAACGTTAAAAAGCCGTATGTGGAAATTTTTAACGGCTACAAATTCCCGACGATACATAGATGTTTTACAAGACATTATGCAGGGGTACAACACCAGTTATCATCGAAGTATCAGAATGAGACCCGTGGACGTCGACAAAGTAAACGAGGATCAAGTGTTTCAAAACATGTACGGCGATGTAAAGAAGACCGAGAGACCCGTATTTAATTTTAAAGTCGGCGACGTCGTCAGGATTTCTAAAGTGAGAGGTCCGTTCGCCAAAGGTTATGAGCAGAACTACACGGAAGAATTTTTCACCATATCCGCGTGTATCCCGCGACAACCCCCAGTCTACAGACTCACCGATTATGACGGCGATGTCATCGAGGGTTTTTTTTATGAAAAAGAGTTGCAAAAAATAATTGTGAGTAAAAACAAATCTTTTAAGGTGGAAAAGATTTTAGGTCAGAAAAAACAAGGGAAATCTACACTTGTTTTAGTGAAATGGCTAGGGTGGCCTTCAAAATTTAATAGTTACATAGATAAAAAAACTCTGGTGGGCTTAAAACACCCCGACGTTTAACGGATGAGGTCATACGAGCGAAGGACCACCATGGACGACCACGGGTTCTACGTCACGTTACTGTGCAATGCATCGAGGTCGGTTTATCCTGAAAATCGCATATCCTCCTATACAACCAGACTGGCAAAAGCCATAGACTTGAAAGGGCAATGGGAAGTCGGACTCACCGAAATTGAATATCCTAGAAGTTGGTACAACTTTAATGACGAAGACGGTACAACTTTAATGACGAAGACGGTCATTTCATCCTACATACGGCCCCGGAACCCCCGGATAGCAAGGCCTCCAAAGACTCAGATATTGTTTTTTCTAATATTGCGAAATTATACATATGCGGGGGTTACTACGCAAACATTCGTGCAATCCTCCGTTCTATAAATCAACTTATGACACCAGTGGCCGTATTGAATCACGATGAATTAAAAAACAAGGTGTTTCTGACCGCGCAACCCAACATTTCAGTGAGTTTTCGGGGGAGACTCGCCACTATTTTAGGAATGACGCTAAAACCTCTCGGAGGTTTAAACCATCATAAACAACCAGATTTTACCGCAAACGTCATCATGTACGCCCCTCATCAATGCGATATCACCGCGGGGTTCTACACAATGTACGTTTACACAGACATTATCCAATATCAAGCGGTCGGTGATTCTTACGTCCCCCTTTTGAGATGCGTACATATAACGGGTAAAAGCAACGACGCGGTCATTGCTAGATACGACACCCCCCACTACGCATCGATCAGCAAGGATCACATCACCGACATCACCATAGAGTTGACGGACGATCAAAACCACGAAGTACCATTTTCTTACGGGAAAGTCATCATAAAACTACACTTTAAACCAAAAAATGGTTTATTATAGATCCGGAGAGACCGCGGACTATGTCAGCTACTACCGAAATCAGGCCGGCGGGGGTTTGCCGGGCTATGCCGGGGGAGGGGTTATGTATGGAGCAGGCTTAGGGGGTCTTTTCAGAGGCTTGTTCAGGATGGCTATACCTCTGTTAAAACGAGGATTTAGCATCACGAAACCCCACCTAAAGTCGGCCGCTAAAAATATAGTATCCGACGTCGTCTCAAACGTATTGACGCGTTCGCATAACGATAAAGCTCAAGACGGATCCGGTCTGATGGTCATGGCCCGTAAGAGGATGTCTAAACCACCAGGTGTGAGGAGGCGTGGTCAGTGGGGAAAGAAGAAAACAACACTTGGACCAAAGAAACGCTCAGTCGTACGTAGAAAGCATAAGAAGTCTGTTAGTCGAAACGCGTCAATCAAGAGATTCGCAAAAAAACATTTTCTAACATGGCGTTATTGCACCGCATGTCGGGAGAATGCATCAAGTCCGAGTTGGACCTATTTACGGTCCCGCTGATGCTGACCGTAATTGAGAAAAACAGCTATTTAGAAGTAGCCCCATTATCGGCCATATCGGACTCTGCACCATTGGAGTTTTTTATCGCCGGCAACGGCGATGATTATTTGGATCTCAATAACACGATGCTCTATCTACGGGTGAAAATCAAAGAGCCCAACGGAGACAATATTGCCCACCCGGCAACAGTGGGTCCAATAAACTACCTGGCTGCTACCATGTTTTCACAAGTCGACGTAACCCTCGGCGACCGCCTGATATCACAAAGCTCCGGAACTTATCCCTAACGCTGCATCATCGAAAGTCTGCTCAACTACGGTAAAGATACGCTGGAATCTATATTCGCCGCCGGACTATTTCACAAAGACACAGCCGGTCACATGGATGTGCGTGACCCCGCAGGCCATAACGAGGGGTTGACGAAGAGATCGACCTACACCGGTCGAAGCAGGGAGGTGGAACTTCTTGCCCCCATACACAGCGATATATTCTTCCAGGAGAAACTTTTAATTAATGGCCTGGATCTTAAATTACGCTTTATACGTGCAAAAGATAAATTCTGTCTGATGAGGTCCGACGACGTGGCTTACAAATTACATATAGTGGCGGCGTCCCTACTTGTCAAAAAACTTTCTGTATCGCCGCCGGTGAGACTGGCTCACGCCCAGACGCTGCTCTCGACAATGGCCAAGTATCCCATCGATAGGGTCTGTCTAAAATCGTTCTCCATACCTGCCGGCTCTCGTGTTTCGAATCAAGAAAATCTGTTTTTAGGAACACTGCCAAAGTCTATCGTTATTGGTATGGTTGACAACGACGCATTCACCGGCTCCTACGAAAAAAATCCATTTGCGTTCAAACATTACAATCTGGAATTCCTAGCAGTCTACGTAGACGGTCAACAATTTCCCGCCAAGCCTCTACAACCTAATTTCGATACCGGTTTGGCAGTACGCGAATATTATCAGCTGACGATGACGACCGGGAGACACCTTAAAGATCGACCGCTCTGTATTGGCAGGAATGATTACCTGAACGGATACACGCTTTACGCATTTAACCTGACACCGGATGAAGACTGCGGACAGCACATTTCCCTCATCAAGTCCGGGAACATCAGAGTCGAAGCTCGTTTCAGACAAGCGCTGCCGAATCATTTACGCCGTATTCGACAGCCTCATTGAAGTGTCTAACCGCAGACAGGTACTGATCGATCACTATTGAGAGATGAACATGCTACAACTCACAGCTATCTTGGATAAAATGACGTGCAGGACTAATTTTCTCGGCGTTCTACTGAGCGATCAACTACCCAAAAAAAACGTTGAGGATCTTACCGTCGTTCTGCGTCATTAATACCCACCCGGCTCGATTGCCGGGAGAGCATTGGATCGCCGTTTATTTAGCCCAAGAGGGGACCGCTTGTTTTTTCGACAGCTTCGGCAATCCGCCCAACACCCCCCAATTTCCAATCAGCATCAGTAACTTTGTAGCCGTCAACGACATCGACGTATTATATTCTGACAGACGCGCCCAGGATTATTCATCGGATACCTGCGGACAGCACTGTGTGTTTTTTCTATATCATTTAGCCAGAGGTTACGACTATAACCACGTAATGAAACTATACACCGATGATTATATTAAAAATTATAAAATGGTGTCCCTTTTTGTGAAGAGATTAAGACCGCATGTTTGTAATGATAAAATGTTATCCTGCATTCGTTGCGTGCAGACGTGTTTGACGTATAAATAAAAAAGCTTAAACCATTATATTTCTTATTGTCTTTTATTTATTTAATCATACGATACATATTAATGCTCACACAAAATCGTTACATTTCCAACCATTGCCCTCGGTCGATAGCCGGTGATTTAAACGGCGAGTCTTCGAACTCTGGAGCCAAGCGAGGTGAATATCTCCAGGCCTTTTTTTTTTTTAATAAGGTCTAACAGGTGGTGATGGGGGTTCTACAGGTTTACTCTTTAGAGCAGGGGTGGGGAACCTTTTTCCTATCAAGGGCCATTTACAATTTTTTAACATTCTTTAAGGGCCATTGTAATGAGCAGGGGCGTTTCTAGGTTTTAAAAACATCAGGGGCTGAGCCCGAAACATCAGGGGCTGAGGGTGGGTAACAAGATAACATGATTCGATACAGAGAATAATGTATATTTTAGGCCTATATGCAGGGGGCAGACTGGTTAAAAAATTCAGTCCTGGCACTCTAGCCACACCAGCCCATATTACCACACAGACACACACATTCAAATGTGAGGTATTTAAGGGGGTTCGGGGGCATGCTCCCCCGAGAAAATTTTGATTTCTCTGACCTACATATGTGCATTTTAAGGTGTTTAAAGGTCAACATTTTTTGATAACAATAGCTTTAAAAGCATGTCAGTGGGCAGTAGCATAAATGATTTGTCAAGCAGATAACAGATTCTTAAACATGAGAATGAGGATAAATGTTGAAATGAATGATCCACACTAGAAAATGGAAATGCAAAATGTTTCTGCTTATTGTTGACAATACACAATCACATATTCCAAACAGGAATGGCCTTAAATGAGAAATCTTTCAAGGATTATTTTGCATAGATGTAAACTTTTTAGCATTAAAGATTGGTTTCAGCAACTTGTTTATTTCTTGAGTTAATCAATGTTTCTTTCTTAGCACTATTAAATCAGTTCAATTAAATTTCAATTGTTCACTCATAAAGACAGTCACTTGTCACCACCTACTGGCTTAATGATGCAAGTTGCGCAAACACAGACAAGCGGAGTGATAGAAACTGTGAAAAGGCTGATGCTGGTGAAATATTCGAACACATTCGAGGACCTTATATATATATATATATATATATATATAGGCTACATATCAGAGTTTAATAGGAATACATTGTAATAATGTTAATCAAGCAGACTAAATCACACGACTGCGCAGCAATATTTAAGCTCATTATACAAAGGAAATACTACAGATCTTGGCAAATTGGGTTGCTTATAGTTAAAAGAATGTCATGAACGATCATTTAGGCTAGATGTAGGCCTATTTTTCACATTTTTGGTCACAAAATATTTAGTCAGTTTGGATGACTTTGCAATATTGATAAAATGTTAGAATATTAATAATAAAAATTGAGTAGGGCTATGCCAAAATGTGTAACATTTATGTAGCCTACAAAGGAATACAAAAGCCCCGACATAGAGTTTTGATGCAGCTTTAATCTCCTTTTTGGTTATTTCAATACTTAATTGACGACAGAATACTTTATTTTGCGTGATACAGGGCGCGCCGCATTTGCGCGTGATTGAAGAGTGCGCGCCGCGAGCAAACGGCTGGCACGACATAAGTGAGTTTTACTGACATATAGCCTGACAACATCTGGTCTGACAGAAGACTGTGCGGTGGTGCTGACTGCGTTTTTTTTTTTTTTTTTTGACTCGTGGGCCGCATCAAACTGTTTTGCGGGCCGGTTACTGCCCGGGGGCCGGACGTTCCCCACCCCTGGTTTAGAGAGTTAATCGTGCGTCTGACCTGTTGATTGGGTACCATGGAAAAAGGAATGTTTAATTCGGCAAAGGCGTGTAGAAACTCGGACCATCCTACAGGTCTACAATGATTTCTGAAGGATCATAAGACACCAAAGACTGGAGTACTTGCTGATGAAAATTCAGCTTTGCATCACAAAAATAAATTACATTTTAAAGTATATTAAAAAAGAGAACCATTATTTTAAATTGTAATAATATTTCATAATATTACTGTTTTTTTTTTTTTTTTTTAACTGCAGGCTTGATGAGCATAAGAGACTTCTTGCAAAAGCATTAAAAATAGTAGTGTTTGCAAACTTTTGACTGGTACTGTATATATATATATATATATATATAAAATATTATTTTTGTCAAAAATAAAGTCATAGACTAAGATGTTAGATGTTCCAATGTTGGCTATATTCAAACTAATGAATACATATGATAAAATGTAGGCCTATAATCTTTTTTCTTTTTCTTTTTTACAAAGAAAGAGTACACTTGAAATATTGTTGAAATTGTAATTATTGTTGTAATTGTAACATTTTTAATAAAATAGCAAACCATATTTACAAGAGAGATGTAAGCGAAATCTTAAATGGTCAATATAAGTCTTCTTCTAAATACATATTTTGTCCTTGCATTGTGGCTCAGTCAGTGTCACACCTGAATGAATGGCTAATTATGCAGAGTCATTACACATAATGGGTGGGACATTGTAATCTCAGGTGTAAACTACTCCTCCCCCTCGCATATTGGCTTTCCAAGCAAAACCTGTTTTACACCATTTAAATCAATGTATTTTTTTTTTTGTGAACGATAAAGCAACAGGGACGCGGGAAGTGGGGGTGCTGGGGGTGCTGCAGCACCCCCTGTTTTCACAGAATTGTAAATGCAATGCATATGTTAGTTCATTAAAATGTATTCATTTTTAGCATTTAGTCATTTATTTGTAATAAACACTTTAAGTGGGCTATTTAAAAATTGTTATATATGTTAAATTATGTTTTTTAAAACATAAGCGCAGTGTGTATTGTGTGTGTGTCGAAAGAATTTGTACGCAGCTAAAAAAAAAAAAAAAACACAGTCAAAAACCCCACTGTTAGTGTTTTGTAAGGAACAGGCAAATATGTAAAATATAGCAGGAGACATTTTAATTGTTTAATAATAAAACAGTTATTTTTTTTATGTCAGTGTGGGCTATAGCCATGAAGTTGACGAATCGCGATCTTCGCCGCGCCAGAGAGAAATGCACATTTCATACGAATTAGGCCTACATAAGCAGCGCAGTCTGTTTTCTTTCGTTTTGAATTGTTCTGCTTAAAAGTAGACATTTCAAGCTATCTATATGTCTCAGGTCTGTGAGGCAATAGGCTACCTTATATAGCCCTACGCTGAGTTTCGGTTCATTTATGTGACGAGCTCCAGGTTCGCCAGCGCCTCCGTGTCCTGATAATCTATTTTCTAATAGCCTTCTTATTTATTAAAACCAGACAATTTTTTGATGAAACATCGATTAAAATTAAGATACAATTAATACAAAACGAAATTAAATTTAAAGACAGGCTTTGTGCTTTCAGTTTGAGGTCTCTGTGAAAGTTTTAAAACATTCGTTTAGTGCCGCTTTGAGCGCTCACGTCCGTAGCTGAGAACTGTCTGTAACATGTTTTTGTCTTTTTTTTTGTGAAATAAATTTCTAAAAAAATGGGACTTAGTCCAGTGCGACTTAAGCTAATAGGCCTATATGTTTTTTCTTCCTCGTGACGCATTTTTTGACTGATATGCGACTCTGGAGCGACTTATAAAATAGGCTACGGTAAGTTATTTATTATTTTTGTGCAAATGTCCCATAAAGTCCCATCCTTTAAGGATTAATTTATGTCCCGTTGACCGGTCCATTACGTTACGAATAAAAGCAGAATCAATAAAGTAAAAAATGTGATGTGCAGTCAGGTTTAAGTGTGTGCTATTTGAACAAGTGTTCTCACTGATACGTTTGTTGTGATACGCGGAGATTTGACGAATTTTATAGTCTTGATATTGTTTCTTATTCAAAAGTGGTGACGCCCCCCCCCCCCCCCCCCCCCCCCCCCCCCCCCCCCAAAAAAATCAGCACCCCCAACCTAAAACCTCTTCCCGCGCCCCTGTAAAGCAAGACTATTTTCACATCATTTTGAAGCTAGAACTCAAAGGGACAAGTCTTGTGGACACATATTTAATATGTGTTTTGTGGTCTTAATTCAGCAACTTTCATTTAAATTTTTTCCAATAACCACGCATAAACATTATTCTCTTAAAAATACAAACATCTACATACACGTTGCTCGCATATTATGGTAGCCCTGTTTGTGCTATATAGAGTGAATTTACACCTTTGCCATTAACATGTTTATAAATAACTGACAAAAGCACAAATGTCAAGGCATGTCAGAACATCTCAAGGACCCCAAAAACAGCTTGGTCCCCAGAGGGTTAACGATGGTCAAAAACCTGCTCAGTGTATGGGTGTAAAGTTTGACTTTTTTGTACGGATTCAAATCGGTGTGGCGTAAAATATTTCTTATGGCTGCGTCCAAATCGTTCTCCACGGTCTGTTGAATGTTCTCGCGCACATTTTCAATCTTGATCTTATCCAGTTGATGGTGAGGGACTAAATACATCTTCTCAGCATACTCCATCCTATCGATTTGCTATTGTTGGAGAATTTTCCTTGAGTCATGTCTAAGTATGATGTAATGAAACAAAACAAAAAATTATGACAAGCATGAAAAAATAGGTCTGAAGAAGGATGAGAGAATGGAAAATAACCAGTATGCATCAACAATATGAAGTGTCAAAACAAAGTATGAAACAGAGCACCATTGTGTGAGGTTTGACCAATAGAGAAGACATGTCTAACTGTGCCAAGGTCACCAGGCGTGACAAAGGGGAAGAGATAGATTTAAAGGTGCCCATTGGGCACCTAGCGATAAGAAAAAGTATAAGACATGAACACTGGCCAATGTAACCTTAGATGTCCGGACGGCCAGCCGGCTTCTCACTTTGTTGCTTGTCAATAAAGTTAATTCTTCTGACCTGGAACCTCGACTCTGAGAAACTTCTTCGAGACCTGAACCAAAAAGAACTATGAATTTGCCACAACACTATCAAGCTCGTGAGAAAGGGTACGGCGATGCTTAGGAGCGGTAAAAGGAACCCTCCCTTCTGGTTGAAGACTCGTTTCTTGGCCTCTATGCCAATTTTTTTATTGGCTACAAATTTAATATCCGCTTTTCTCTTTTTCAGTTTTTGGTACTGCTGCTTGTTGACCGGAATGGTGCCATAGAGGATGTTTAGAGCCACTTCGCAGAGCGCTAAAATGAATTTGTCGGACGCCGATTGTAAAATAAGGCGTTGTTGTTTCGAAATGGCTTTATGTAGCAGTTTTAACACAGGCAGATGCTTACAAAGTCTGGCGGACATGGTTATCACGCTCTTCTTTTTTTCGGGATATAAACCACTTGCCGGTCGGAAAGCAAACCTGTTCTGAGACAGTACTGTTCCGGAGTTTTTGCTTTATAGTCTATCATTAGGGCATTTGTTTCCGGGGTACATTTGACGACCTAGCATCGCCACTTGATGGACGTCCCGAGGATTTTTAAACAGAATCATATAATTGGCGTTTAAGCTGATGGTACGGCTGGACTTACCCTGTGCAAATAAATTTTGCACTATGTAAATAGAGCTGAGATTGCGATGGTGGCAATATTGTGTGAAGACTCGCTGGAGTTCCACGTTAGCGCTAACTTGTTCCATGAGGTCGTCGACCACGAGAAGATTAGCAGCGGTAACAGGCAGTAAATCATCATCATTCAGACTCTGGGGTATTCCTTGTATAAATTTAATGTCATACAATTGAAGTAAATCATCGTACAAAGTCTGCCAGCAATCATACAACCAAACAATGTTTTCAATTTTCTTGGAAATGATATTCAAACCTTTTTCCAACAAAAGTTTTACAAAATAAGACTTTCCACAATTTGATGGCCCAGATACAACGCAACTGAATGGGTGTTGAAGTCTGAAATCAAAATCGGACACATCCTGACCCCCTCTGTGCATCATCATCTGATCAGTAGCCATAAGGAAGCGTGCTGTAATCTGTTAGAAGCCTATGTTTATTGTAGACCACCTTAAACCTTTTAACGACTGATTTGTTGTGCAATGTGAGAGACTTTTTATTTCTCACAATGTCTTCCGTCTGAGCCAGGATGTATTTGGATCTATCGTGCGACGTCACATAGCTGTCAACCAGACCAATCAGGGATTTGAGACAGATAGCTCGAGAATTTTTAGCATTCAGAGTTATACCTTTAGCTTTCATCGACACTTTACCTTTGGCCGTTTCAAAACCATATGATTTGGGACCGCTCGAGCAAAAGGTCGTTATATGGTCATCGTGGTCTAACTCGCTCGTCAGCTCCCCTAAATGATCACCCAGAGGAGGCTCCCAATCGCCATCCCTAGACACAAATACGACGCTGTCTGTGTCAGAGTATAGCAGACGGTCGCCGAGCCTGTCCATCAATTCGTACAATTCCAGTCGGGCGTGCGCGGTAGTGAAAGCGCCTAGAAAAACATTCACGTCGCACGCCTTGCAAACATCTTCTTTGTGGGGCTTATGCTGGATGAGAGCTACGTCGTCTGAGGTGAACGAGAAATACGTCAACGTGTCGGTATTGCCAAAAACGATTCTGGTGAAATCTTCGGGGTCGTTCACCAGAGTCGTTTGAGGTAAGTTCTGTCTTAAAGAGAAGCGCCCCCACAAACTATTCAGAATTAATTTCGGGGTCGAGTTGAATCCCCTCTTTTTCAAAATAGTCACGAATGTAAGTCTCTTTCTCGGCATCCGTGACAACATTTGACGGGTAGCCGGACGCTTGCTGTTTCAAACGCAAGAACGTTTTTACGTATTCGGCAAAGTGTGTCTGACCGCTGTGGAAAATGGCAAACCTCGTCTATCTTTGCTACCACATAGCCCTTCTCAACGGCTTTTAAAAGCTCGATACTGACCCAACAGCCCGAGAGCGATCTTTCCTCGTCCGTGTGGGTACAGCTTGTGGTCTGGTTTTGCTCGTGAGCGCAGGTTCTACATAGCGGAAACATGAGTTTTCCTTGACATCTGTAAGGGAGAACCGGGTTCAGTAATTTGCGGGGAGGGTACACGGTAGCTTTGATAAGTCTGTAATAGTTTTCAATCGGTTCAAAATCTTTGAAAATGATTTGGGGGTGTTCAATCGGGTAGCTTTTCCTAGACTGACAATATCCAGATACCTTATTTTCTCATCACCGGTCACTTTGTGATAGAGTTTATAGGCGTTGGTTCGGCCGGCGTAAAGCGCATCTCGTGGATTCAATCTCTCTGGAGCAGAATAATTGGCCATAAATTCTATCACAGAGGGATCGGTCTTTTTCATCCGGTTCCATTCGCATTCCCAAAGAACCTCGATTTGCAAACCGTACGCGTTCCGCAGAATTTCAACCTTATCGTCAAACTGGTTCCTGAGAACCCCGTAGAGTACTCCCGACAAGGGATGCGTCTGATGGGGTTCAAAGCGACAGCAGTGTCCGTGGAAGATGCACCCAGCGTATTCTAAGCCGTGTCTCACACCGTCCTGCTCGTAGTAGCCGTCTAAAAAGTACTTACCGATCGATACTTCGCCGTGGTTTACAGCGTGGTGAACGTCCACGTTTCGAGTCTTTTTTACATACTCGAGCCATTCGATCGAACCGCTTGAGTAGGACTTATTCTGCTGGATGTACGCTTTGTTATGCGTGAGGGCGAGCGTGTTTCTGGCAAGATAATGTGTTTTGAAGACCCCCATCGCGCAGCTGGCGAGCGTCGTGAACCCAAAAGGATCGAGTTTGGTGCAGTGTATGAAAGCCTCCCTGTATTTCATGCATCCTTCGCGCAATAAGACGACGTCGTTAACGCCATAGGCGTACAGTTCTTTCTTGAAGTCAAAGAACTTGTCCTTCACCGTGCTGTACCACGCATCAAACTTTTCTC
The DNA here is from genome assembly GCA_021464565.1 of Rutilus rutilus. Classification (NCBI taxonomy): domain Eukaryota; kingdom Metazoa; phylum Chordata; class Actinopteri; order Cypriniformes; family Leuciscidae; genus Rutilus; species Rutilus rutilus. The sequence continues at coordinate 40,887,673 of JAJAQA010000006.1, read as the reverse complement.
GGTCTTTATCCGACATGTTATCGTAGTTGTAGAACTTTTTGTCGGGGTATGGTCCGACATAGTTCTCATTTTCCACCCTGTTGAAAAGATGGGGAAAGTAGCCTTTTTCAGTCGTCGTTAAGTCTAACGCCGCGGGCATTTTGGCGAGAGCGAATGGGAAAAATGAGTAGCTATCGATATATCGCTGGGCAAACGAATCATCGTGCATCAGGAGTACTTTGCACCCTTGCATTATGATCTCAATCGCGATCCCGGCTTTGCAAAAATACTCCAGAATTAAAAAGGCGTCAAATCTGGAGGCGTACTGCGCGATGAAGCAGTAGCCTATGTATCAGGGTTGTCTGAAGTGGTTGATTAGCTTAGAGATGCAGTCCGTACTGTAAGCAGTAAATTTCTTCCCTTTGAATGTGATGGCGCAGACAAAATTAGACACGTGCCGACCATTTTCGCAACGCGTTTCGAAATCCTAGAAGATGTATTTCTCACACGGTTCTTTAGGCTCTAGAGGCTGTATGAAGCATTGATGCTCCCCATCGTCCGTCAGACGCTCTCGACAATGCACGCATTTGTCCAGGGCACACATGTGTTTGGTTTTCTTGTTGCCCAGTTTAACGGTGTAACGTCTGTTACACAGTTTGCAGTATTTGATCATATCACAGGCGGGGTATTCCTGACCAGGGGGTGTTTTTTTTATGCATTTCGAAGCAATAAGCCGATTTACAATAACGCAAACAATCTGGGCAATGTATGATTCTTACAGGGAATCGGTAACAATCCGCGTCAAAACAGATGTTGCAGGCGTGCTTACATCGGTGGTTTCTGCGGTCGCTGTAAGATTTGTAGCAAAATGGACACACGTATGGCGAGCCGATGAATGCCTTCAAACTCGTTATCATGTAGTAATGGGCGTTGTGGAGGTACAGGAAAACCGTTTTTGGGTGGGGTTCGTCAGAATTTTTGTACGTTTCTAAGACCATGGCGTTAGATCTGTGAAATACGACGATTTTAATGTCTAGCGCTCGTTCAAACGAGGCTATGTCGCAGAGACCGATTCAGTCTTGGATTGAGAAGCCGATGTTGTTTTGGATGGCGGTAGCCAGTTTTTTTAACTCGCTCTCGGGGTGTTGGGGATTAAGGAAACGGGCGAGACAGATGGAGAAGCACAGATTATTTGAAATATTTGCGGGGCAAAATAAACTCGTCTTTTTTTCTTTTGATCACCTCATCAACAGCCAGGTCGGTGAGTTTGCAGCGACCCCCGCCTTGTCTGCTCATGGCTATGGAAGCTTCAAATTCGACTGCGTCGTCGGATAGTAATCGATCGTTACTCTGTAAAACTTTTTCAATTTGATCCATAAACCCATCAGCGTCGTAATTATTACCATGAGTTAAAGCCCCGCTGAGGGGTGTTTGGAGGCTGGGAGCCGTCAATGTAATATTGATCACCGGTGAATTTTGGTCGAATTCTCTTGCAAAATTCACAATTCCATTGAGCATGTCGTGTAAGCGGGTGTGATAAGAGGCCAAATCTGTAGAGTTAATCTCTCTCAGATTCGTAGTCCTTCTCAACGTCACACTGTTGAAACGAGGTCGTGGTAAAACATGATATCCGTTAACGTCCCCACCGTCGCGAATCAACCTGTCAATGTCAGTACGGGATAATCGAGTCTGTGTAGTAGGGTTACCTGCTGAGGGTGTATCATCACCGCCAGGGTGCTCTGTGTTGTCAAGATCAGCGTCGGTACATGCTGATGGTGGGCTGTTTAAAACACAGCCATATTGTACAACGGGGTCGTTGTCTACGCTTAGCAGAGGATCAAACAAATTAATATTTGGATTTACGGCTAATTCAAAAAGATCCAAAATAGCAGGGGATTCTAGATTAAACAAATACTGTTCTAAAGAATCCAGCAGTATACTTAGCATTTCAATCTCGTCCGGTGACAGTTCTGTGTCGTCTGACCCATCCATTTTTTTAGATTTCAGACCAAAATATGAACTATTACAAAATCATAGCGTATACATAAAATATCAGAGTATAAATTAACTATTAGAGTATAAAAAGTATAAAAAGCATAAATTAAATATTACAAAATCATTGGGTATAAAAAGCATAAATGAAATATTACAAAATCATTGGGTATAAAAAGCATACATGAAATATTACAATATCATAGAGTATAAAAAGCATACATGAAGTATTACAATATCATAGAGTATAAAAAAAATCATAGCAAACGTGCAATATAAGAATGACTTGGAATAGATCTATATTCAATTTACGCATCTATATTCATCTCATCTATGACGGTGAGAATAAGGTGATGAATAATGAGCACCATTTCCTGATGGAATCCGCTCACCACGCGATAATTTCTATCAAACTGCTGTTCAATTGTTGATCTCGTAGCGTTGATAAGCCTGAATATTTCATCGGTCAGATCCTGATTAAAGCGATCCTGCACATCGAATCGGCTACGTGTCTCGAGTTGATAGGCACGAAGCTCACCGTGCAATGCGTCTAATCTGCTATGGGTTTCGATTTGTCTGTCATGAGACTCACTGTGCAGCGCAATCAATTTGTTGTTTAAATCAACCTGTCCGTCACGAAACTCTTGAACCAATGATTGTATTGAATTAATGAGCCTATGCGTCAGAGGACCATCATCTGGTTGAGGAGCCGCCGGCACTTCTTCCACTTCTACTTCTTCCGACGACGGTGAGTGAAAAGGATACAGTGTTTGACCCGCGTTGGTGGTTGTCACCTCATTATACTCGCTCGTCCAAGAACTCTGTTCCCATGCATTGAGTTGAGGCGTATCCCAGGTAGTCACATCATCACCATGGCTTCTATTCGAGTCTGCTGTGTAGAAATATAACAAACAGTCTTAATGGTATGACTCGATCGGAGTTTAAATAATGTAAATAGTCTTACCATAAAACAGCACAGTCTCAGGGCTGGTTGGAGGACTGCTTGGTGGCGTCAGACAAAGAGTTTTCCTCTCAGGAGGGCTCTCAGGACTGATCGCCGGGGTAAAACGATAAGTCTTTCTTGGTGGTTCGCCGCTCGGTCCAGGACTGGCCAGTGAGGTAGGACAATCCGTTTTTCTAGTCTTCTTTCTCGGCGGTTCACCGCTGGGTCCAGGAAGTGGTTCGCCGCTGGATCCAGGAACTATTTGATTTTCGGCATGCGTCGGAGCGCTATCTGTTACGTTGACGGTGGGATCTTCATTCCCATCTTGCGTGAGATCGATAACTGTCTCGAAGCCAGGTTGGGTGATAAATTGTATGAAATCTAAAAATAAAAATTTGATTTCTCATAAAAAGATGGATCTTGCTTTACCACCGGCGGCACTGTCTGGATCAATCGTCCGAGCGGCTACTGTGAATAAAAAATTTAAATTAAAAAATACAAAATTAAAATGCTTTCAATTTATAAAAAGACTAAATTAAAATACGTTCATTTTAATTTATAAAAAGAATAGTTAATAGTACTTACATGTATTAATGGCGTCAAAGGCTTCCTGCTCAATATTTGAACCTGGGATAAAAAATAAATAAATAATAAAAAAAAACTGTCATGCTTGTTTAATGGAGCACACACACACACACACACACACACACACACACACACAGACTGACTGTGGCAAAAACACATACAGACTATGTCAAAAAATCAGACTGTTATACCACTCCGATACGCTAGGGGCAATTTCATCTTGACAGACTGTCATATCATCCTAAGTTCGCCAGAGGACGCAATTTCACTATAACAGACTGTCATATCAGCCCAGACACACCAGAGGGCGCAATTCACCGTTAAGCAATTGTTATATCTACTCCGAACCTCTAGGGGGGCAATTTCACCGTAACAGGATGTAGTTTACACTCCGGGACACCGGGTGGCGTCGGAGAGCTAGTTGGCTCGTGTATCCGTAACATGGTGTGTTTAAGAAAGTGAGTAAAACAAACTTTTATGTTTTAAAATAAAACTACCAATAAATCAAAACAGATCGATCTGACTTGTGAATCAGATGCGTTGGGGAAACTAGATTGATAGAGGATATCAAGCCCATTTAGGAGCCGTTAACATCTTAGCACAGGGGTGCTAAGCTAGAACCCATGCATTGCTCATCGGGAGCGCTTACAGCCCGCGATGTCGTGTTCATAAATGACAGACGGATAACGCGATGGCAAAACGTCGATTTAATGTAAGCAGAATTGTTTTTCTGAAAACATATACATAGCAAGCTGAATTGTAGCATTGTTAGCAGCTAAGCTAAGCCGCATGTAAAACAGGATGTCGTCGTCTTTTCAAAATAAAAGTATTTTTCCATATAAAACAATCTCGCACTGATTGCTCAATAGATGCGCTGATATTAAAGGTATAGCGGAGGATCTTTCCGAATTTTAGATAAGACCCGCCCTCTCCACTTTTTGAAAAGTTTGATTGATTCACCAGAATGATTGACAATTAGGAGGACCAATAGTATAGGCATTCCACCCGGAAGTAAAAAAATCCTCCGCTATACCTTTAAGACAAATAAACATCGTGGCATAATCATAATTTGTGATAAATTAATAGAGTAGTTAAAATATCTCTATCAGCAGATAAAATAAAACAGCATAGCATACTTTATTAATATAGTAGTTAAAATATCTCTATCAGCAGATAAAATAAAACAGCATAGCATACTTTATATAGTAGTTAAAATATCTCTATCAGCAGATAAAATAACAACAGCATGTTTTATTCCACTAATGAATTATACTTGTAATATGGTTTAAAGACATCATAGTATAATCATGATTTTATGATAAATTAATATAGTATTTAAAAAATCTCTAACAGCAGATAAAATTCCAATAGCATAATGCATGTTTTTTAAACACTGGTGAATCATAGCATAATTTTATGGTAAATGAATATCTCTACCGGGCAGTTACAACAGATCAAACAGCATAGCATATATGAATCAAAAGTTACAGCAGATGAAACTATAATCCATGTTTAAAACATTAATACATTGTAATTGTAATAGGATTTAAAACAGCTTAGCATAAAATAAGAAAATACTCACTTTTGTTCATTGTCTTGGAGAGATGAGCAGAGATGAGAGGGGTGCGAAAAAGTTTTTTCAAATTGTTTTGGCTCAAATCCATGCACGCATTTATAGACTCCCATGGTAGGTTGGACCTATGGATAAAGCAGAGTGACCACTAGATGGAGCCAAAGTTCCACGAATGGAACGGTCCAAATTCATGGAATCAGAGCAAGGTCATAACCTTGTCGCATTAATCAAAGTTGGGTGCTGTATTCCCCACACACAACTGCCATTTGTCATGCCAGGAGTAGCATGTTTTTGACAGTTTTTGACGTCTCCCCCATGAGATACGATGGCTTCATTAGCAGTATATTTTAGCAGCACCATTTCATTTATATACTTTTAAAAATAACTGAATGTTTTTCAACTTGTCACTTCACAGTTTCACTGTACTGAGGGATGCAAAGGAGGGGGTCAGAGCTCAGACGGAGAGAACGCACGCGTAGACAGGCTGACACACACACACACACACACACACATACAGACACGCGCGCGCAGCACTATGAGTGCTCTGGTGAGGTCATTCAGGAAAGAAGTATTTTTGTATTTCAACTTTTAATAATTTAACAACTCTATTACAACTTTAAACTTTTAAAACATTTTTAAACTTTTAACACAGCATTCAAAATGTCTCATTCTAACCAACAGATGGAGCTGTGACTCCGTTTCATACATTGCATTTTTTTTTGTGGACAATGATGTGTTAGGAGCTACTTCTTCAACTCTCTCTAAAATGTAATATGAATTTTATTTTTATTCTTTTTACAAGCATTTCATTATATATGTTTTAGCAAGATATTTTTTATAACCATTTAATTTACACTTTTAAGGAACAGTGTGTTTTCAACTTTAGTTTGATTGTTTTAGATTATATCAATTATATAAGTCAAGTCAAGTCAAGTATATTTGTATAGCGCTTTTCACAATACAGATTGTATCAAAGCAGCTTCACAGTATTAAATTAAAATAATACAACAAGGTTTGTTTCTAGTGGAATTTATTGATAAAATCAAATTAGATATCCCCAGAATATAAAGGATTGAATATAAAGGATAGAATGTTTTATGTAAGATAATTATTTTATATTCTTTTATTCATCTAAAACAATTGGATCAATAAGATATTTATATACTTTTAAAACTGAATGTTTTCAAGCTTAGTTTAATTATTTTAGATTATATAATTTATATTCTATAAATTATACAAAGGATAGAATATAAAGGATAGAATGTGTTTGTGTGACGCTGTTTCAGCACAGTGATCGAACAGCACGTTTCAGATGTCAGTGCCCGCTGCTCTGGAATGCGAGGGTGGGTGGCGATGCCGGAGGCATCTGTGACACCATTTAACCAGACACAAACCCATATAACTCCAACCTGACACCCGTCAAAACATCTGTTCTATTTAAATAGGTCAAAACTACCCGTCAAAACTATGATTTAGGGCTAGCTAGGTCACCAGGGCAAAAGCAACTGTCAAACCACATGATCGATAGGGCAAAGGTTAATCCCATGACCTCATTGCGGAAGTTCAACCCATCAATCATAAAGGTCACCAGAAGTTCAACCTGTCAAAAGGTCAAAGGTCAAAGTCATTAATCATTTTGACACAAGGTGTCCTATAAGTACTACTAAAACTAACTGTTAAAAACTAATGGATCGTCAGTGGAAAAACAAAACAGATGAAAGTGATTCAGTTCTGCTCAATGACGCAGATCAAGAGAAAAACCTCTGAATGTCACTGATATAATAAACACGATGAAATGATTTAAACATAATGACTCACCAGTAACAGACACTTTGAAGATCTTTACACTGCCGGTGCTGTTGATGATCTTTAGTGTATATTCTCCAGAGTCTGTGTTTCTGATGTTCATGATGGTCAGAGATCCAGTCTGATGATCCAGCTTCAGTCTGCCTCTGAATCTCTCAGTTGTTTTATTAACTTTATTACCTTCATTACACTGAACATCTGTACAGATAACACTGAGATTCCCAGTGATTAGAGCGATGCAAGTGTTATTAAAATACCATTTAATCTTTTCTTGTTGGTTTGTTTTAACACCAGTGCATATAGTGACTGAATCTCCCTCCATCACTGACACTCTGTCTGTATCAACACCACACACACCTGAAGAAGAAATCAACAAAAAATGATGTAATGTCTATGACAGACATACAAAATGATAAAAGAGGAAGTGCTATACAAATCAAACAAGCAGCGTAAAAACACAAATAACACACACGCACAATGGCCCTCATTTATCAATCTTGCGTAGAAACGGGCGTATATATTGGCGTAAGATTATGCTTACACTCTTCTCATCGCCTGATTTATGAAGCTGTGCGTACCTTTGAAATTCTGGTGTACGCAATACCTGCCCTTGATAAATGCCGCGGCTGAAATCGATCGTCATTAGAATAACACGCCCCTATATATTCAAGTCTCCGCTCCCCCCACGCCCTCATTTTACGCCATGGACACACGGAAGACGGCAAAGAAGAGAAACTTCTTTGAGAAAGAGAAAGCGAAACCAGGGAAGTGGAAAGAAACAAAATTGATTTCTAGATTTTTATTATTAATGATGACGCTTATTGTTATTTAGAAGAAGAATGTCGTTATTATTATTATTTGTATTATTATTATTATTTTAAATAAGAAGAATGGCATTTTTATTATTTTGTCAGTCTTAATTATTTTTTTGGTCATTGAAAGCCTTTCATTACTAAACCCAGTCCGTGCACACCTGCCGGGCCTAACCCTGGCCTAACCATCGTTTCAAAGAATAGTACAACGGCGAGCTCGTCGAGTAACGCCTCGTCCGTTTGGGGAGGTGCGCGCGCAGTCTGCGGAGACTCGCGCTGCGGAGCCAGGCGAAAGTATAAACAAGGCTTGAAACGTCAGGTAAAGCGCACAGGCTCGCAACTTAAGGAATACATATGCCTACAATTCAAATGCTTTGGTAAATTCACACAAATTAAACATTGAAGTCCATGTTGCACAAAAATAAACACTGAAGTTTATGTTGTTGTTTTTTTTACAGTGGGTCATAATATATTATATCTTTTAGTTTGTCAGTGCGTTTTGTGGTGTTAGGAATTGTTTTTCTGCGCATTCCCGCATTCAAAACGTGCGTACACCACCTCCTGAGCTGGCGTAGGATTTGAGCGTGCCGTACGCCAACGTCCATATTGATAAATCTCAAAGTCACCGTGGTTTTGGGTGTACGCCAGGTGTACGCTGGAAATTTGGTGTACGCACTTTTGATAAATGAGGGCCATTGCCACCAAAACAGTAACTATAGTATACAGGATAAATAAGTCATCAAAGCGGGACCATTGTGCATGCTACTTTGAGCTAAACAAACAGCTAGATAAAACATTTTGTACATGAGCAACAGAGTGAACACAATCTGTTATCCTGGTAAACGGCAACAACCGGAATTTAAATAATGTATAATCAGACAGTTAAATTAAATTACAGGAGATGTGAAGCAAAAAAATAAAAAATAAAAAAATAAAAATAATAATATTAACATAAAGCTTGTTCAGTCCACACATGTTGGATTCCAAATCTAAATGAAAATGGATAGTTTATCTTTTAATATAAATCTCAGTTCTTCCAAGTGCAACATATTTCCCAGTTCCCTAACCCACATCTCAAAAGTGAATCTGCTTTCTACATCTGTAAAAAAAGTATTTTTGCAAGCATCACACACAGTGAAATGGCCTTTGTCTGATACTTACTACAAGAAGCACTACCACTCATGGGATGTACATTAACAATTCTCTCTGAGGTGGGATTCAAATACAAAACGTCAAAGTCTGGAATGTGTTTTCCTACAAAGTCTCTAACTCACAAATAACAGAAAAAATGTGAGGAAACAAGAGTTTTTATTTTTATTTTTTTTATTTTATTTTTTTTTATGTTCAAAAGAGCTACATATATAAATATCCGGAACTGTTTCCATGTGTTTCCACTAAAAAAAAAAAAAAAAAAAAGCTTATATAACCCTGAAGGAAAACCCAACTTTCTCCAGCATGCTGAAGTATTTAAATTAGCTATCATAATATTATAATTTTAAACAATATGAAATAATAATATTTCAAATTGGGAAGCTCAAATCCTCCTAATCCTTAAGTTTATTTAGATGTTTCTTGTTAATCCTAGATGTCTTGATGGCTCAAATGAAGCTGGTTATAATAGATTATAGCTGTTTAAAATAATAAAGGGGGATAAAGAAAGGAATACAGTGAAATACAAACAAAAATCTAATAATAAAAATAAATAAATTGTATTTATAAATCCTGCCTACCACTGTTAAGACAAAGACACTCAAAGTTTGGTTAATTTTATTTGCATTGACATAACATCTTGACAAATTTACTGTTCATGTGATAATTCAGTTTCATGCAATGATGTGCAAGTTTCTTTGTTCGATTTTTTTTTTTAGAAAGTATAAAGTTTTTTTACAGTCCTAATTTACCTTAACATGTTAGATAAAACAGGACAGTAAATTCAGGAAAAGTGGGACATCCTATTCAATAAAATATAATACATTTAAAAAGGAACACAGAGCTGAGCATAAAACATCATCATCATCATCATCATCATCATCATCATCATCATCATTAATCCAAGAATGTGTCTGTTTTGATAAATGTAAAATGTATTCTTTTACATAAAAAAAATAAATGGCTGTATGAATCTATGTATATAAAAACAAACAAACCTTACATTCCTTCAAAACCGTAGTTGGAGATATAGAGACCCAATAAGTTCCAACTGACTGACTTTACTCCTGAGTCCTGAGTCATTTCCGGTCTTGAGTAGTCCAACCTTCAGAATCAACATTCCTCGGCTGGGATCGTGCAGAGCCTCTTGAAGCACTTCAAAGTCCTTTGACTCTGCATTGATTTGGACTAATCCTTTAAACAGATGGAAACTCCTGAAGTGTTGGTGTGATGTCAGAGGCTGAGACTAGTTTCCCACCATCTTATCCAGCAGAGTTTAGTGTAAGCAGCTGCTGCCTCTGCTGTATATGTATATGCTGCATAATACTGTGAAGCTGCTTTGATACAATCTGTATTGTGAAAAGCGCTATACAAATATACTTGACTTGACTTGACTTGACTGTAATGAGCATGACTGTAGGAAGTCTAACACACACGTTCCACGTTCCAAACAATCCAAGGTTTTTATTTAACACCGTGGCTAGACTAACAAATAAACAGACGTCACCCGAACAAAATATCCCGTTACAGTTCAGTAGTAATGATTTCATGAACTTCTTCACTGAGAAAATAGAAAGCATCAGAACCACAATTGTAAACGTTCAATCTTCAATTGCGCCTTATAGTTCATCTTCAATTATCACCCCGCAAGAACAATTACAGTGCTTTACAACTATAGAACAAAAAGAGTTAAATGAACGTATCACTTCATCTCAACAACATATTTATTAGATCCTATACCAACTAAACTACTGAAAGAAGTGTTACCTGTAGTGGAAGAGCCTCTCCTCAATATTATTAACTCGTCTTTATCTTTAGGTCATGTTCCAAGAACATTTAAACTGGCAGTTATAAAACCTCTCATTAAGAAACCACAATTAGATCATAATAATCTAGCAAAATTATAGACCCATTTCAAATCTTCCATTTATGTCTAAAATATTAGAAAAAGTGGTGTCCGCTCAACTGGGCTCTTTCTTGCAACAAAATTATATCTATGAAAAGTTTCAGTCTGGATTCAGACCGCAACATAGCACTGAAACTGCGCTCGTTAAAATCACAAATGATTTACTTTTAGCTTCTGACCAAGGCTGTATCTCAATACTAGTTTTACTTGATCTTAGTGCTGCGTTCGATACTATAGATCACACAATACTCTTAGATCGACTACAAAATTATACTGGTGTTCAAGGACAAGCATTAAGCTGGTTCAGATCATACTTATCTGACCGCTACCATTTTGTTTATTTAAATGGAGAAAAATCGATCATAACTCCAGTAAACTATGGAGTGCCGCAGGGATCTGTGTTAGGCCCTCTATTATTCTCAATATATATGATGCCACTTGGAAATATTATAAGGAAACATGGAATTAGTTTCCATTGTTATGCTGATGACACTCAAATATATATTTCATCACGGCCGGATGAAAACGCTAAATTTTCCAAATTGACAAAGTGTGTTAAAGATATAAAAGATTGGATGACGCGTAATTTTCTTTTATTAAATCCAGACAAGACAGAGGTAATACTTATCGGTTCAAAAAAACGCCCACAAAACCTCGCACAATACAACTTTAACATCATAGGATGTCCTGTTACTTTATCCTCTACAGTAAAAGACCTGGGTGTTATATTCGATTGCAACCTGTCTTTTGAAAATCATATTTCATATGTTACAAAAACAGCCTTTTTCCAACTTAGAAACATTGCTAAGCTACGTAATATGCTATCAGTTTCTGATGCAGAAAAGTTGGTTCATGCATTCATGACCTTGAGACTGGATTACTGTAATGCTTTATTAGCTGGTTGTCCTGCATCCTCAATAAACAAGCTACAGTTAGTCCAAAATGCCGCCACTAGAGTTCTTACGAGATCAAGAAAATATGATCATATAACACCGATTTTATCATCACTGCATTGGTTACCTATAAAGCTCCGTATTAATTACAAGGTATTGCTATTGACTTATAAAGCCCTAAACGGCTTAGCTCCAGTCTATTTAACGGATCTTCTATCGCCCTATAATCCATCGCGCTCTTTAAGATCACTAAATTCAAGGCTTTTGGTCATACCTATAGGATATCCAGATCCACCAAAGGAGGGAGAGCATTTTCACATTTGGCTCCAAAACTCTGGAATAGTCTTCCTGATACTGTTCGTTGCTCAGACTCGCTCTCCCAGTTTAAAACTAGATTAAAGTCACATTTCTTCAACCAGGCATTCATATAATCCTACAGTTCAAACTACAATCCGGCCTCTAGCTCATAAATGCCAGAGGAGAACTGGCCCCCTACTGAGCCTGGGTTCTCCCAAGGTTTTTTTTTTCTCAATTGGGTCACCTGATGGAGTTTTAGGACACCATTAGGTCACTTGATGGAGTTTTTCGGTTCCTTGCCACTGTTGCCTTTGGCTTGATCAGTTGGGGATATTTTGGGGATATTTAATTTAATTTTATCAATCAATAAATTCCTCTTGAAACAAACTTTGTTGTATTATTTTAATTTAATACTGTGAAGCTGCTTTGATACAATCTGTATTGTGAAACGTGCTATACAAATAAACTTGACTTGACTTGACTTGACACGTGGACACAGAATTGCTAAAACTAATTCCTCAAAACCATCACCCACTTTCTCAATATCTTAAACACAAAACAGTATATTGTCACATAGTAAATTCATTTTGCAATTATGTAAAAAAGTATAGTAATGACAACTTACAGTAGTAAGGCGAATAAATACTGTATGCACTGCCAGTATAGTATAGTACTGAATATTGCATAGTATTGAATGTCTGTATATTCAGCACTTGCATACTGTAAAAATACAGTAGTCCAACTGCAAAAACCAAAAAGGTTATAGTAAAAAACTCCAAATGAAAAGCATGTTACAGTCACTCAGAAGAGTTAGAAGAGTTGTGCAACTTCTAGGCTTTTATGTTAAAGCTAGTTATAAATACTGTAACCAAACCCTAACAGAAAACCTTATGCACTTTTAAAAAGTGTAGAAGCAGGACCGCTCACTCCCTGGATGCATTCTGGATATATCTGTCATAAACGGGCCTTCTGTCATCTCTCAATGATAAATCATCTCATATACATGTTTAACAAATAACACATAATAACAAAGGCTGCACTGTATTGTATGTTGTGTAGCAACATCCAAAACACACATTGAGAACTGTGTTATAAATTAAGACAAAGACAGTCACGTTTGGTTAAAATGATTTGCATTTACAACAACACATAAATTTACAACAAAAATATTACGTTTAAGTATACAAGTCATTCCACTGAAGAGGTGACATTTGCTTGTTGTAACTCTTCCAAATTAGATTTCATTTTTATCTTTTTTTTTCAACACTAAATCTAATAATTTTGCTTCTTCCAAGTCTGCAGGAGTTTTTAGGTCACACAAGTTTACATGGTAATTTATTAAGGGCCATATTTCATGTAACTGATTGTTTCACACGATATACTTGTATCAGAATCAGAATCAGAATCAGAATTAGAAAGAGCTTTATTGCCAAGTATGCTTGCGCATACGAGGAATTTGTCTTGGTGACAGTAGCTTCCAGTACACATACAATATAAAGTGACAAGACAAGTGACAAGTAACATAGGTATAAATAAAAAATAGAAAAAAAATAAAAAGATTATAAATTATAAATATATATAAAGTTATAAGGTGCTTTTAATGAAATGTCTGAGGGAAGTATTGCACATGTTTGTTCCACTGTAGGGGACCATTAAGTGTTCATGAGGTAGATGGCCTGGGGAAAGAAACTTTTCCTGTGTCTGCTACTGACTTATAAAGCCCTAAACGGCTTAGCTCCAGTCTATTTAATGGATCTTCTATCGCCCTATAATCCATCGCGCTCTTTAAGATCACTAAATTCAAGGCTTTTGGTCATACCTAGGATATCCAGAACCACCAAAGGAGGGAGAGCATTTTCACATTTAGCTCCAAAACTCTGGAATAGCCTTCCTGATACTGTTCGTTGCTCAGACTCGCTCTCCCAGTTTAAAACTAGATTAAAGTCGCATCTCTTCAGCCAGGCATTCATATAATATTTTTAATCTTACAGTTCAAATTACAATCCGGCCTCTAGTTAATAAACGCCAGAGGAGAACTGGCCCCCGACTGAGCTGGGTTCTCCCAAGGTTTTTTTTTTTCTCCATTGGGTCACCTGATGGAGTTTTAGGACACTATTAGGTCACTTGATGGAGTTTTTCGGTTTCCTTGCCACTGTTGCCTTTTGGCTTGCTCAGTTGGGGATATTCTGGGGATCTAATTTGATTTTATCAATAAATTCCACTAGAAACAAACCTTGTTGTATTATTTTAATTTAATACTGTGAAGCTGCTTTGATACAATCTGTATTGTGAAAAGCGCTATACAAATATACTTGACTTGACTTGACTTGACTTGACTTGGTTGTTTTTGTGCTCGGTGCTCTGTAGCGTCGACCAGACGGTAACAGTTCAAACAGAAAGTGTGCTGGGTGTGACGGGTCCAGAGTGATTTTGCGAGCCCTTTTACTCACTCTGGATGAGTGCAGTACTTTGAGTGTGGGAAGGGTAGTGCCAGTGATTCGCTCAGCAGTCCGAACTATCCGCTGTAGTCTACGGAGGTCGGTTTTGGTAGCAGAGCCGAACCAGACGGTGATGGAAGTGCAGAGGATGTACTGGATGACAGCTGAGTAGAACTGTACGAGCAGCTCCTGTGGCAGGTTGAATTTCCTCAGCTGACGCAGGAAGTACAGTCTCTGTTGGGCTTTCTTCACAATAGAGTCTATGTGAGTGTCCCACTTCAGATCCTGAGAGATGGTGGTGCCCAGGAACCTGAATGACTCTACTGCAGTCACAGTGCTGTCCATGATGGTGAGTGAAGGGAGTGCAGGTGGGTTTCTCCTGAAGTCCACGATCATCTCCACTGTTTTGAGCGTGTTCAGCTCCAGGTTGTTATAACTGCACCAAAGAGCCAGCTGCTCCACCTCCTGTCTGTACGCAGACTCGTCACCGTTCCGGATGAGTCCGATAACAGTAGTGTCGTCCGCAAACTTCAGGAGCTTGACAGAGGTGTCTTTAGAGGTGCAGTCATTTGTGTACAGGGAGAAGAGCAGTGGTGAGAGAACACATCCCTGTGGAGCACCGGTGCTGATGGTGCAGCTGTCGGACGTGATTTTGCCCATTCTGACTAGCTGTTGTCTGTCTGTCAGAAAGCTGGTGATCCATTGACAGACGGAGCTAGGGACAGAGAGCTGGGTCAGTTTGGTCTGGAGCAGTGATGGGACGATGGTGTTGAAGGCAGAACTAAAGTCCACGAACAGAATCCTTGCATAGGTCCCTGGTTTGTCCAGATGTTGTAGGGTGTAATGCAGTCCCATATTGACCACATCATCCACAGACCGGTTTGCTCTGTAGGCAAACTGCAGGGGGTCCAGCAAGGGTCCAGTGATGTCCTTCAGATATGCTAACACCAGTCTTTCGAATGACTTCATGGCCACAGATGTTAAGGCAACAGGTCTGTAGTCATTGAGTCCTGTGATCTTTGGTTTCTTCGGGATTGGGATGATGGTGGAGCGTTTAAAGCAGAAAGGGACTTTGCACTGCTCCAGTGATCTGTTGAAGATCAGTGAGAAGATAGAGGCCAGCTGGTCAGCGCAGGTTTTCAGACAGGCTGGTGAAACACCGTCTGGGCCTGGTGCTTTCCTTCTCTTCTGTTTCCTGAAGATCTGACGCACATTATCCTCACTGATCTGAAGTGCAGGGGGGGAGATGAGGGGAGGGGGATGGCTGGAGGTGTTGATGGCTGTGTAGAGAGATGGTCAGGGCGGGTATGGGGTGTCTGATCGGGGGTCTCAAATCTACAGTAAAAGACATTCATATAATTGTGACTTTAATTACGCATATGTTTCATTGATTATTTTCTTCCTTTAAGTTGTTTTCTTTACGTTAATTAAGCTCTAATTAGTCCTCATATCTGTTTGTGTTACCCCAGATGTAATAAACTATGATTTGATGGGACAAATTACATCGCTGTAAGAACTGATTTTCCTGTTAAGACAAAACTCACTCTGCAATAAAGCAACGCACCCCTGGACACAAGTGGGTGATGTCTCTTCAGGATATCTGATAATTCTCCCCTCTCCCCCGAAACCAGGTGCTGCCCCCCGGGTACATGAATTAACCAAAACAACCCTAAAAAATATTGGTACAACCCTTTTGTTCTGGTCTGGGTATTTAAGGCTAGGTGACAGAGCAGGTTTTGGGGCCCTTTACCAGGATCCCCCATTCAGTGCTGTTTCCTGTTGGAATACACTCACACACCACTGTGTGTCTCTGTCAGGAATGCATTGCTTACTTTTAGAGTCATCTTTGAGTAACTGATGTTATGTATTTATTATTTCTGAATTGGCTTTTAATCATTTACTTGTGTAATTTGCATGATACATTTTTACCTGACAAATAAATGTTACATCTTGAGGTTTTCTGAAGTTTTCTGAAATAAATTTTTTTATAGACTATGAGGAGGCTGGTGCTACCGCAGCTCTGTGTCCAGGATAGGTCATATGAATGGAGCATAGGCACGTCATCTGAAGAACTTTTGATTTCTGTCTATCACTGACTTGGCAAGTTGTACAGAAGTGGCTAAATAAACTACACTTTTTTGTATGAGTGAGCAGTGGGCAACCGACTTAAGAGGTATTAGCAAACCCTGCACCCTCTGACCAAGATCAGACTGGCGAGGCTGTGTCCGTGAGATCCACGTAAACCCGGGGCGTGTGACTCTGTGCAGCATCGGGTCCCTTAATGAATCAATAATTGAAAGTATGGGATGCTCAGAATAATCACAGATCTAAATTAATTCATAATCAATATTTATGACTATTTTCTAATAAGAAACACGATCTAAATTTGATTATCATTTGAAATTGGAGTCAGAGTAAGCGCAGAGCTAAAGTAATATTGAAACTAAATTCCAATAAATAAAGTAAACATCACTCTAGCGCTGAAAAGACATACACGCATTATCCTTTCACCCAGGCCATTGGATTCCATTGTTGGGACAATGGGTGGTCTTTACAAAGTAGTGAAAGGCCCTCCGTGATTCTCCAGATTGCGAGTGTCTTTTTAGTATGCTAAGCTCGGCTAGCGGTGGGTGCGTCAGACAGAGTTTACGGCACGCACGGAGATGAAAAGGGTATATATGGACTAATCTAACTCTGGGGGTTACGGTGAATAAGCTAAAGTCCCAAAAAGTCGGCGTGTTCCTTTAAGCTATGATCACTCCACGAGCGTGTGCACATACCAAAGTGACGTGACACTGAACAACCAATCGCGTTCGATATGGATAGCGAGAGCAATATATTTTTCCGTGGAGGAGCAAGAGATAATCATTCAGAATTACGATCAATTTAAATATGTATTTCAAGCTCGAAACAATATGGTCTCTGCTGCCAAAGCAAGAGAAGACTGTTGGAGAAAGATTGCTGATTGCGTTAATGTGTAAGTTAAACAAATACGTTCTATATTTATGTAAAATTATGTATATATGTATGTGTAGCATATGTGTAATATAGGCTATATTACACATATAGGCTACAAATACATATATACATAATTTAACCTATTTTTATCATATATAATAAATTAGCATGTATACTAAGAAAGATTAATATTCATTGATTTTAAGATGCAACCCCAACTCCAAACGTTCAGGTGCTGTACAATCTGACCCTGGTGCTGGCTCCTCTAAGCAATAACACTGGGTACGTGTGCAATACATTACTACTTTTTTTTAAGTTTTAAATATGGCTGACTGTATGTTCTGCAGTAGAGGGAAATACAGTGTCCCTGTTGAAGCCATCACACACACACAGTCTCCCACACAGAGGTCAGTATGCAGCAGACAGAACACCAAACATAACCTGCTTTACAACAGTTATGCTTTACATTGGCCTACTTTTATTTATTAGGGTGGAGGAAATGATGAAGACACTGTCTGTGTGTTCTCAGACAGTTTCTGATGTGAATGCACTGGGCTTTTTATTATGGCAAACATTTGAATGTGTGGCATAAAAAAGGGACTGGCCCTTACACGTCTCTTTTATTGTAGGATTTTACACAACCTGCCCCAGAAACTGAGGCCTCTACCTCAATGGCCTTCAGAAGAAATGTGTAAGGATTTAAAACCCTTGACATAAATTACAGTCAGTCCTGTGTTTGTAGGAAGTCAAGGAACTTTTTTTGATTTGATTAGCCTCCAGAAAACTTGTAATGATCATGTTTGTGGTGGAATTATGTTTCAGGTGGAAACAGACTCAGTCAGGGCCCTGTACAAAAGGAGTCTCGAACTAGACTGCACATTAAAAGAGTCTCAAACTAGACTGCACACTAAAGGAGTCTTGAACTAGACTGCACACTAAAGGAGTCTCGAACTAGACTGCACACTAAAGGAGTCTGGAACTAGACTGCACACTAAAGGAGTCTCGAACTAGACTGCACACTAAAGGAGTCTCGAACTAGACTGCACACTAAAGGAGTCTGGAACTAGACTGCACACTAAAGGAGTCTGGAACTAGACTGCACACTAAAGGAGTCTGGAACTAGACTGCACACTAAATGAGTCTGGAACTAGACTGCACACTAAAGGAGTCTGGAACTAGACTGCACACTAAAGGAGTCTGGAACTAGACTGCACACTAAAGGAGTCTGGAACTAGACTGCACACTAAAGGAGTCTGGAACTAGACTGCACACTAAAGGAGTCTCGAACTAGACTGCACACTAAAGGAGTCTCGAACTAGACTGCACACTAAAGGAGTCTGGAACTAGACTGCACACTAAAGGAGTCTGGAACTAGACTGCACACTAAAGGAGTCTGGAACTAGACTGCACACTAAAGGAGTCTGGAACTAGACTGCACACTAAAGGAGACTTGAACTAGACTGCGCACTAAAGGAGTCTCGAACTAGACTGCGCACTAAAGGAGTCTCGAACTAGACTGTTCACTAAAGGAGTCTCGAACTAGACTGCGCACTAAAGGAGTCTCGAACTAGACTGTTCACTAAAAGAGTCTCGAACTAGACTGCACACTAAAAGAGTCTCGAACTAGACTGCACACTAAAGGAGCTGGACGGTGAGCTTTAAAAAAAATTAAATTGGAGATCAAACAGCTGGATAAAACTGACCTCAGTATGTGAACTTATTTATTTATTTAATCAAGTAACACTTTAGCATGAATATTTATAAATGCAACTTTATCTTGCTCTCTTTCTCCCTCCTATCCCACAAAACCAATAAAACAGTTTGAGACCTATCTGCAGTTTCAATGTGCTTTTATTAAGTGTAATATTGTATGGTGATTGCATCTACATCTGCACCAGCTGGGTGGTCAAGTGTGATCGGGTCAGTTTCATCGGGGAGAAGCTGGTTTTGTGGTGTTTCTCGCTCCTTTCTACTGGTGGCTATAATGTGCAGAATGGCACATGCAGCCACTATCTATGATGCCCGCTCTGGTGACTCTTAAGGGCCGAACACAGTTGAAACGTGCCTTTAGGAGGCCAAAGGTCATCTCTATCTTCACTCTGGTTTTACTGAGGGCCACATTGAAGCGGTGCTGTGGCTCTGTCTGAGGGTAATGATAGGGGGTTATTGTGTAGGTTTTTCTATCTCAGTTCAAATTTACAGTGTTTTGTACTGTACCAAATTTAACTTGCTTTCCTCAAAGCGCTGACACAACACAGACTCACGGAAAATGTGTGAGGAATGCACTGGAGCCAGGCCATTTGGCATCCAAACTTGTGATCATACGTTCTGCCAGAAAGACTCGGGAGAATTAATGCTGTAGCATAGACATTTATTAATGAGCTCAGCAAGCAATCAAATTATTTGGCGGAGGCCCCGTTCATGACTCGAATTCCAGGGGTATTGAATCAGCGACTGCTGACTGAAGATGAAGGCAGGGGCGCCGCTCACCCCCCGAGGCGATGAAGGGGGCCATCTGGTGGTGGTGGGGTGGATGGAAGGGAGGGCGTCTTGAAGACTTCAGGTTGGAGAGGAGAGCCCATTTAGTGATGTTGGGGATGGTGATGGTGCACACCTGGGTGGTCGTGATGGGAGGGGATGGAGGAGAAGATCCGTCTTAGTGGTGGTGGGGAGGAAGGTGGTGGCTGGAGCAACAGCATCTGCGGACTCAGATATGAGTAAGTGCTGCCCTTTTATGCTACAGCAAGAAAATGAATGGGTAGTTGAAGAGGCAATTAGTGACGTAAATGATTGAGTCTCCCTGGCAGAACTTGCGCTAGCTTTATTTCATGACCACAAGTCAGGGAATCCTATCATAAGATTAACAGAATAATAATAAAAAAGATTAAAATAATTTTCAAAGAATTTAAGACATAAATATTAGTAAAAATAATTATTAATAAATAAATTATATAAATAAATAATTATTTTAATAAAAACATATTATTACAATAATCAAATCATTTATTTTACGCTACAATTGCCATTTACAACTTTTTACATTATAATCAGAAATGCACTAAAACTGTATAAAAAAAATAAAAAATAAACTATGGACATATAAAAGGAGAAAAAAAAGGACAAAATCAAAATTACTAAAATTTTAACTCAAATTAAAATGACAACAGAAAATGTACCATGTTGCATTTATTCACATTCTGTTATTAAAAGCAACAGTAAAAATGATACACTTACAGTACAAACTTGCAAATAAAGAGTAAAGGTGACACCCAGATTCAAGTATTTTTCCAATTCATTTTCTCCATAAAGATTTTAAATGGGTTCTAATGAACCAAATAAAGCAGCTCTGCCTGAATCGCAAACGTTTTTTTTACATATACACTTTTCACATTGTATTATGCAAATACAGTGCATTGATAACAAGTCAAGTAAAAATTGACAGTACAAGATGTGTAGTGCAAATGTTCATCATATTAGTGCATTTAATACATCTGTAAATGAAATAATGTTGTTGACTGTGCCGAGAGCTCATGTCGGTTTGTCTTAAAGGTTTAAGTTGTCACAGTGCAAATACAGTGTTAAATGTTGATTTGAGTGTTTCCATCTTCCTAAATATCACAGAGCATTTGTTCTATGGATGTATCAAGATAATAAGTAGGTTACTGTTGAACTGGATAATAATGAAGTAATACAGTGAATAAGCGCCACCGAGTGTTTCCATTATAATGAGTCTCTATCAGAATCTTCACTTCAGAAACACTGAACTCCTTCTCAACCTTCAACAAACACCTAATCCATCGTCTGAAACAAGGCACTTATTATAATAAGCATGATAAATGATAAATGTTAATCTATTCCAGGTTTATAAGCTGCAACTATCAGATAATGTAAGTAAACGTTCATCTAAATTTCCTAAATAATATGTGCTTCCAGTAACAGGTCAATTAACATTGCCATGTAAAATGTGATTTTTACATTTTAGCTTTATGATGATTATGTAAAGTATTTCAGAGTAAAGCTTAACAGCTGAAGTGTTTTTTTTGATGATTCATCTCAATGAAAACAATGTAGCAGATTCACGACGATCCTGTTGGGATTCTCTCGGATCACGTGATCTTTCTCCATCTGTGAGGAAACAATAAACTACAGATTTTTAAAGAGTAAAAATTGAACAGCAGTAACAGAAACTCATGAGATCAGCACATCTGCCATCAATCAGTAAATAATATCATCATTGTAGCTCACAGTAGGGCTGTATTTTAAAGGTTTATAATCTATCATTAGAAATTTCCCAACGGATAAAATGAAAGGATTTTTGTTGCACTAGCACTCAACTGAGAATCTCATAAGATTTCTACAAAGACATAGCCTACTAGTACAGTATTTTACCTCATCATCCTTTTTTTTTTTCACAAACACACTTAATAAAGAAGAACAACATTTTCCTCTCACTATAATGTCTGTATGTGATACTTGCCTCTTCTAGAGCTCCTGTAACAACAGTAAATCACACCAGTAGTTATAACCAGGAGAAGAAGAACAGTGACAACTCCTAATATTCCTTCTGATATTTCTGCTGGTATTCCTGCTGATATTTCTGCTGATATTTCCGCTGATATTTCTGCTGATATTCCCGCTGATATTTCTGCTTTTATTCCTGCTGTTACAGCAACTGAAAGCGGACCTGGAGCTGAAACACAAATGTCACACACCAAAAATATAACTATAATGACAACGATAAAGATACAGCTCTAACAATCATTGTAAATATAAAAGAATAACAGACTCCACAGCAAAGCTATAAAGATAAAAGCAAAATTAGCATAATCTATGCTAAATTATCCATAAGCTATACAGGCACACAAATGAAGATATTTTGAAAAATGTCGGTAACCAAACAGTTGATGGACCTCATTGACTTCCATAGTAGGAAAAAAATACTATGGAAGTCAATGGGGTCCATCAACTGTTTGGTTACCGACATTTTTCTAAATATCTTCATTTGTGTTCAGCAGAAAAAAGAAATTCATACAGGTTTGAAACAACTTGAGGGTGAGTAAATGATGACAGCATTTTCATTTTTGGGTGAACTATCCCTTTAATAGCCTTATGGCTCCTACACATGATGATATGATTTAAACATCATGACTCACCAGTAACAGAAACTTTGAACAGAATCTTTTCACTGTCGCTGTCGTTGTTGATCAGTATTGTATATTCCCCAGAGTCTGTGTTTCTGATGTTCATGATGGTCAGAGATCCAGTCTGACGACCCAGCTTCAGTCTGCCTCTGAATCTCTCATTATCTTTATTACACTGAACATCTGTACAGATATAACTGAGATCTCCATTGATTTGAGCGATGGGAGTCTTATTAAAATACCACTTTATCTTTTTTTGTTGGTTTGTTTTAACACTAGTGTTTAGAGTGACTGAATCTCCCTCCATCACTGACACTTCAACTGATCCAACACCAGACGCACCTGGAGAAGAAATGAACAGAAAATGATAAGTCATGTCTATGACAGACAGGAATATATACAACAACAGGAAAGTGCTGTGAATGTTTCTCTACCGATCAAACAAGCAGCATAAAAACACAACTGATTCACACATTCACTCATCAGAAAAAATACATATTATAGGTTATAAGGTGTGTATTATACATCATATTATATACCATACAACACACATCTTGATTCACATATTGCATATTAATATTGCATATTTGCATATACACAACCATTATCATTGCCTACTTTCATATACTATTCATCATATTTCAAAGCCTTCAGTTTTGCATGTATTCATCAGACCTGCACATGTCAACTTTACAGCAAAAGAATTCAAAATGATATTCTCAACTTCAGTGCACAATGCCTTTTAAAATAACTGCCCGGCCAGACTGGAAAACCAGTTTAAACACACCAGCAGATTGAGCCAGAGTTGGAGTCTTGATCTTGTGTGGTCTCAGGACATCTTCAAAATTTGCACGTAATTGCAGTTGAGATGGTGGAATAGATCAAGTAATACTGAGTGGATTTGACCAGTTTTACATATCAAAGAATCTGACCAAAGAATTACATATCAATTTGTAACTTATATTGTGATCTCACATAGCAGTAGCCTATATTTTAGTCCTTTTGAGAGACATGTTAATGTGACGCACAGCCTACAACAAGCATGGACAGTATATATATATATATAATTTTTTAGAAAATGACCGATGGTTTGGCTAGATAAGACCCTTACTAAAAATTTGGACCTTCAACCCATTGGACCCCACTGAAGTTATATGGAGAAAAATCCTGGAATGTTTTTCCTGGAAACCTTGATTTCTTTTTGACTAGAGAAAGAAAGGCATGACAATTCTGGATGAAATGGGGGTGAGTAAATTATCAGGAAAGTTTAATTCTGAAGTGAACTAGTGGTTCTCAACTCCAATCCTCAGGACCCACTGCTCTGCACATTTTGTATGTCTCCCTTATTTAACACACCTGTACCAGATCATCAGCTCGTCAGGAGAGACTCCATGAACTGATCTGAGTGTGTCAGATAAGAGAGACATACACAATGTGCAGAGCAGCGGGTCCCGAGGACTGGAGTTGAGAACCACTGAACTAGGATATCCTTTAAGACAAAGAAACTCGAAGTTTGGTTAATTTGATTTGCATTGACATAAAAACTTTACATGTACTACACAACACTTTTATGTTGGCTAGTTATTTTATTTTTTGAACTTGAAACTAATAAAATGTTTGTTAGCTGTCTTGTTGCTCTTTGTTTAGTTAAGAAAAATAGCCTAACTGAAAAATCATTGAGCAATATTTTGGTTTCTTTAATATTTAGGTTATTTGTTCTATTCGGACGAGACTGAGATCTCTTATCCCGTGCGAATTGATGGCCATTATTATTACAGACCTCCTGTGTTAAAATTACATTACTCCATCTACCCTTGTAAAACTGATTCTGTCCGAATAGGGCTGTCTCTGGATCTTGATCTTGACTAGACCTCTTGTTTGAGCGATAAACAAATTTTTCGTTGACACGATATATAACATAGGATAAATTAGATAAAAATAGATTGCTATGTCTTACCGTGCACGAGGAATGCAGAAACCGCGAACAAATAAACGAAAAACGTATTTGTCTCCATGTTTGGCTACTTTGAATGAATGGAACAGAACTGCTTAAAAACTGCGATATTCATTTATCCTGAAGAGTGTCGTTGTCAGAGACTACGTGATCCTTATATGCCAAATGCCTCCAGCTGTGAGAAGAAGAGAAGGTTGCAGTGAGGAGAGAGAGAAAAACAGTGCAGTAAAGAGTTCTCTCTACAGGCTGAGTTTAACCTCAAACCTGATTGGTCAAATGTAGCCTACATCATGTGGGTGTGGTTAACCCTCCTACTCAAGCGCTGGATTGTCGAAGAGCAAATGAAGAGCTGGAGAATTGTTGGCAAAACATGATAATTCTGCGTTAAAAGGGAGGATGATTCACACACACACACACACAGCCATGTTTATGTGATTTGTGAGGACATTCCATAGGCGTAATGGTTTTTATACTGTACAAACTGTATATTCTATCCCATTACACTGCCCCTATCCCTAAACCTACCCATCACAGGAAACATTCTGCATTTTTACATCTTTAAAAAAACACTGCTTAGTATGTTTTTAAAGCCATTTGAAAAATGAGGACCCCCAAAATGTCCTCATAAATCACGTATTTTCCCGAGTGTCCTCATTTGCAGGTGTGTTATCATAAAAATGTCCTCAGTTGTCATGAAAACAAGTACACACACACACACACACACTCACTCACACTCTCTTGCGTTCAAAGGGAGGGTTACTATACACAACATCGTTTACTTTAAAGGGGAAAGTAGCCCTATAGACCTTCTTACCTGAATAATTCCCAAGAAACAGAATCGGATGAGATTTTTATCCAAAAATTCCCACGACTCTGTATTCCCTGGTTGGCTGTGCTTGCACCTTCTATGTAGCAGTTGTTGTGGCAAAAACAATAATTAACAAACAGCATCAAGGCATAAGAAACATTCCGAGTCAAATTGTATTAAAGAGAAGAAGTTTTATTCTCTTCAAGAGGCTTGGTCACAAAATCACCACAGCTACCCAGTGAGAGGAGCAAGACCTAATCACACAGAAAACAGACAGCCTTCTTATACCCCTTTCTTCAGAGTCTCTTCTCCTGTAATTTTCCACTCACCCCAAGTAAACCAGATCTAGCTGGTTTTAGAAATACAATGGTCCTTCTAACCCGGCTTTACTGTGCTCACACCTATGAGGTCAAAAGGTCTTTATTTGTGGCTAAATAACCCCTCTGTCTTTCCTGACTAAATTACCCGCACTAAAGAGTTCAAAGGCTCTTTCTGACCATTTGTTTTACTATGTGTGTGTGTGTGTGTGTGTGTCATGCCAGGTGAAAAAAATTATGGAAAAAAAGTGATTTTAATAGTGAAATTACGTAGACTGGAATGCATGTCACGGACCACATGCAATGCCGCCGTGGACTACCAGGGGGCCGCGGACCACCGGTGAAAACCCCTAGAGTATAAAGGTTATTAAGTGTCGATCGGAAGACGCTATGGTGGGTTCGAATTGTGATTTCATCTTTGTGTGGGGTCTCTTTAAAAAAAGAAAAAAAGTAGCATATGAGCCAGGCGCATAGCTTACTAATGTAAATAAATAAAAATGTTTAATAAAAAAAGCGTTGCTAACACAATTCAATTTAAATGGTAGGCCTAGCCTACATTTGGTTTAATTTGTCGTTTAATGAGCTAATATTTGTTGTTTGTGGTGAGAATTTTCACGTGAATAAATACATAGATCCGACAAATTAAAGCGTGTATCCAGTGGTAGAACTTTTGCCAAGCGTGTCAGAGGTTCTGGGTTCTAATCCGCACTCGTATATTTATTTATTTTTTTATTTTATTTTTTTTCTCATCAAAAACGATTATGTTCATCAGTGGTTGTATATCAGGCAAGGACATGTTTGTGTGCATTTTGTTTTGTAATTTCACCGGAACGAATAGAGAGTCTCCACAATAGATTGAAGCGTGCGTCCGAGTGAAGACAGTGCGGCGTGTGCGCGAGCCACAAGAGAACACAGTATCCGCGCCACTGATCGCAGCGGCAACGAGCACTTTGATCACTTTATTTAAAAAACAACTTATTTCAGCGCTAGATCGCCTCTTATTTAACAAACGAACTAAATGAATGCTCTGCTAGTTAACTGGAGATGTTTTATTTATTTGTATTGGTATATTAGTGCCGCAAGATGTTTCAAAAGTGATGGGGACATGTCACAAAAAAAAAAAAAAAACTTAAAGATGAATCAATTGCATTGATCGCGATCATTATAAAGGTGTTTGAACAACAAAACACATCCACTTGCACATATTTGACAATCGGAATATCAGATATATCCTGCTATAGCTAACTTTGTGAAATTTTGAATAAAAAAGGAAATAAAAGCAGATCATCAGTCATTCAGCGCTATTGTATATATACAATGGTTGGCACATTTTTTATTTTCTGCCGTTTTTCTCTAGCATAATTTATGTTAGAATATTCTAACATGCAGCAAATTCAAGGTCTCAGCTATACATAAGGGGCAGGCCCGGATTAACACCGTGTAGTGCCCCTGGGTGACAACATTTGAAGTGCCCCCCCCCCCCCCCCTAACTTAACGTCCATAATAATTGGACTTTGGGTTCGATTTTTTTTTTTTTTTTTTTTACAGTTTTCAGTGGTTATGAGGAGCAATATGAGAGAGAAATTTGGTGATCGTTGTTTAGGTACATTAAGCCACGTAAAGCTTTTTCACGTTAGTATAAACCCCATGAGAACCGTGTGGAGTCAACCCACAGCCCAACCCACAACCCACGCTGCCCTGCTGAAAATGTGAAGCAGAAACGCTTAATGTCAGATAACGTCCTTAACTTTAACCTGGACTTTTGGTTCGATTTTTTTGACCGTTTTCAGTGGTTATGAGGAGCAATATGAGAGAGAAATTTGGTAATCATTGTTAAACCACGTCATGTCATTGTCAGCATGGTACTTATGAAGTAGATTAGTGGGTCAGAGATGTCTAATGCTTTTTGAAAACTTAAGGCTTTCTTATTCATAAAACGAGTTGGACATCATCACATTTTTGTATACATTTTTATTTATTTACATTAGTAGCTATCAGGACATCGTCTTTCAAAACATGACCTGCGCGAAAGAGAAAAAAATAAATAATAGCGTCATTATTCCAGCACTTCTGAAAATGCACTTCCGAATGCGTCTCTGTCCCCGAGCACATTTCAGACCAAACTGACCGCCATGAGTGAGGTTGTCGGGGTTGTCTTAATCCATTGTCGGCATCTTTCCGCTTGGGATCGTGGGCTTTGGAAAGGCGAAAAAAAACGACCCCTCCCTATATAACTTTTGGGGTACCTGGTGTCAGACTTGCAGGTGCCATAGGCGCATCGTTTCACCATCTTGCTGAAATCGCAATGTTTGACGGTCACGGGGGTCTTTCTCCTTAGTTACAGGTTGCTGAGCTAGATTGGACGAGGACCGTTCGAGGGCGGGGTTTTGCGAACGTCAATTCTTTATGATATAATTAATATTCTCTCTGTATTGTATCATTAACTGTTCATTTTGTATCTGCATCTCTTCCGCAAAATAATATATATACAAAACATGATAAATTATTAAAAGTCTAGTCATTATCTAATCACTTGGTGCCCCCCTATTGGCTGGTGCCCCAGGGCACTCGCCCAATCCCGTCTATGGATAATCCGGCCCTGATAAGGGGTGGTGTGGCGCAATGGATAAGACACATGCCTTTGGTGTGAGAGACCCGGGTTCGAATCCACTGTGAGACACAAGTGTGTCCCTGAGCAAGACACTTAACCCCTAGTTGCTCCAGAGGCATGCGACCTCTGACATATATAGCAATTGTAAGTCGCTTTGGATAAAAGCGTGAGCTAAATGAATAAATGTAAATAAATAAATATGCTTATGTAGTCATGTTGTGCATTTGTGCTCGCAATTACAAAAATGTTTGCAGATAATGTCTGAATATATAACATAATTAAAGCTGCAGTTGGCAAGTCTGGCAGATTGGGTCGATTAGCCAAAATTTTGAATGTTTACAACTCTCATGCCCCTCCCCACTACCAGCGAGCACCCTCCCATCAAGGTCATGCTCGTGTCACTGTGCATGTGTACCTGATTTTCTGTGAACGCGTCTGTCTCTTCAGCATCGATCAACACCATGGACTCAGAGGTAGGCTGCCCTGGCTAATCTATCCATAGATAGCAATAAGCGAGGAATTGGAAGCTTGTTAGTAGATTTTCTCTCCGCCCTCACGCTTCATGCAATCTCCAGGCGAACTTCAGCCGTGTGCATGTGATATTAACGTGCGCGAGTGAGGGGGGATCTGTGGCGTGTGCACGACCTGTGATTGACAGTCAGATCTCACACCCCCCTGCTTTGATTGGACCCGATGATCCGGGAGCGGTGGATTTTTGCAAAACAAATAACACGCTCCAGGTGGAGTTAGAAGCTCGGGTTTTTTTCTAAAACCATCTTATTTATGTTGTTCTGTCGGATTATAGTGTCAATTTCACTGAATATGATCAACATTTTTTTGCCGACGGCAGCTTTAATGAAAACCAATTTATATACCAGCTATATAGGGCCCCACATTAGCTCACCACCAGATGCTTATGGCCACCCCTGCCAGACAGGACCCCTGGTTCAGCCATCTGATCAGGATTCCTCTTAAGCACCATCTACGGGGTAGATCCAGATCGCACTGAAGAGATTATAAATCTCAGCTGGTCTGGGAATGCCTGGGTATCCCATTTAAACCAGCTAATAAACAAGATTAAAATTAAAGGAATAGCAGCTATGCATATAGCAAATTCAAATTTCAGCACACTGCTTTTATTTGGGATTGTGGAAAACTATAAGTCTTATTGGAGTGCTTCAGCTGTGATCTTTGAGGGTTTACAAAATATATTCTTTATTGTCATGTTTTCCATAATCTATCATATTTGTGATATGTTTGTTCTCTTTCAAACTGTCAAAGATCCTGGACCACCAAGTCCAAAGGAGACCTTACAAAGTAAGTGCAAAAAATATATTACTCACAGATATCTGAAATCTATCATGGTCCATATTTACCAAAGTATAGGCCCTGATGCAAGTGGGTAAATATGTCTATTGAGTATATTTACATTATTTTGTATATAGTGTCGTGGCCAATTCTCCATCTTTGGTTCAGGTCTTCAATATCAGGTTCAGGTCTCAGAAGAAATCTTTCAGAGTCGAAGTTTCAGGTTTCAGGAGAATAAACTTTATTGAGCAGTTCAACAAAGTGAGAAGCCGGCTGGCCATCCGGACATCTGATCTTACAATGGTCTGCACCCAAGTCTTATACCTTTTTCTTATCGTTTGGTGTCCAATTAGCTATCTTTTTCTTTTATCTCCTCCAATTAGCATTCATATAGTTATCCAGGGTTCTCAAGTTTTATCAAAAGCTTGGAGTGAGATCACATGCGGTTAGGGGAGGAGCCCTAATGGAGCCCCGCCCTCGCCCGTCCGTCCCCGCCCCCCAATTTTAACCATTGTTCATAATTAACCAGCACAAATTGAAATTATAACAATTGGTAAATCTGATAAATGACAGAGCAATTAATCACATCAAATATAGGCTACTCTTTAATGTTATATTTCAAAATTACAAATATACAAAAATATAACAAATTGCTCCAAACAGTTTGGAAAAACAAATCTTTTTGCATTTTGAATGTGTCTAGTCTAACCCTACCCTATTGTAAACAAATGACATAGTATTAAGGTGTGTGTGTGTGTGTAAGTGTGGCCTGGTAAACCTTACATTATGGGGACAAAATGTCCCCACAAGGATGGCAATATCCGAAATCCTTGTTCGTGTGGGGACATTTTTTGGTCCCCATGAGGAAAACGGTTTATAAATAAAAAAAAGTTATGTTTTTTTGAAAATGTGAAATTGCAGAAAGTTTTCTGTGATGGGTAGGTTTAGGGGTAGGGTTAGTGTAAGGGAATAGAATATACAGTTTGTACAGTATAAAAATCATTATGTCTATGGAAAGTCCCCATAAAAAATTAAAACACTACATGTGTGTTGTGTGTGTGTGTGTGTGTGTGTGTGTGTGTGTGTGTGTACACAAGAGTACACACTGCAGCTTATGAAATGTGTTTTGTGTTGTAAGTGTTTGTTGCACATTTTGACGCCTTGATAACATTGATGTATTTAATGTTCTGGCCTAAAAATGTTAGACGAGCTTTCTTAATTCCAACTTACCTTCTCCATCACGACGTGTGTTCGCGTGATGTTGTTGGTTACTTAGTAACGAACGTACGGCGGCCGAGAATTTTCCGTAAACTTCCGTGTGTTCGCGCCTATGGTTCGCGCATCTATGTTGCCTAGTAACGAACGCAATCTGGCCGAGATACGTGCTGGCGGCAGGAAGCTTCACTTTGTGTGCCTGCGCCTCGTATACAACGTTATATATAAAGCTTGCAGGACAACTTGGTTGGCATTGCCTTTTCAGCGTGAGAAATACACGGTGTGGCGTGTGAGCGTGTGAACTGGTTGAATTGCGTGTGTCTCACGGCCAATGCGTGAGACTTGAGAACCCTGGTTATCTTTTTCTTTTTGCTCCTCCTCGTCACAGAAAAAATAATGGACATTAACAGAAAAAAAGAAAGAAAAAAACATTAAATATTTGAGCACTTAAGATAATTTGTTGTTAATTAATGTGTTTTATTGTAATTTGCTTGTTGAGCCAGATGAGTGTTGTTTTTTGTTAAATAATTGTTATTATTGTGTTAATGTTTACTTGTTGTTATTAAATAAACTTGTTACCTATATTAATGTAATCTTGTATTTTCATGATTTTCATCATACCAAAATTCAATGTAGTTGTCCAGCATTCCACCCTGGTGAACAGGCTACCATCCTTAACATCTATTAGACCAGCATAGTTTCCAATGTTTGTAACCAGCATCCAATGCTGGTGCTGGTTTGCTGGTCATCAGCATGGGATGCTGGTGATTGGATGCTGGAAACTGCTTGTGACCAGCATGGGAAGCTGGTGCTGGTATGCTGGTCACCAGCAACCCAGCACCAGCATTGGATGCTGGTTACAAACATTGAAAACTATGCTGGTCACCAGCATACCAGCATCCCATGCTGGTCACCAGCATACCAGCACCAAAACACAACATATGCTGGTCTTGCTGGTATGACCTGCTATGCTGGTCTATGCAGGTTTTTCCAGCAGTGGTGGCTGCGGTGTGACAAGCAATGAATGACGTGTCTCCATGGGAACCATAAAGTGATACTACGATCAATAACGGTCGCCTTGAAAAACTTTTAAACTTATGTGTGAAAAGGTTAAGTAAGGCTTACATTTAAATGTGTCTTTGTTTTGTTTTAAGTGTATGGTCAATAAATAAAGGAATTAAAAAGATGGGCACAAAACCTGTTTGTCGCGCCCTACTGTCATGTCTCTATTCCCCACCAGTGGGCCGCGCCCGCACCCCAAACTTTGAGAAACGCTGAGCTAACTTAACAGCTAACTTAGCAATAGGGGTACCTCCGTTTGGTCAGGATTTTTCCTCTTTTTGGCTGGTGTCGACCTTTTCTTGCTGCCTTTCAGTGTCCTTTTCATCTTTCCATCCCTCCCTTAGCATGCACCGTCAGCTTTCTCCAACCATTCATCCCAGCGACTGCGCAAAATAGTGAACAAACTTGGAAGAGAAAGCGGGTTGGGTGATACCAAGTAGTCGGTGCGGTGGGCGGGGGGTACATTACAGATTATTTAAAATATGATACTATCTTTCTTGCTGGCAAATGAAATTAATAAAGAAAACTAACAAAAGTATTCATTCAGAATATTTCATATTTATTTTAATCTGAATGATGTGATGATATTGGGGGGGGGGTTATATTAGCTGGATCTGTTTTTTGAGGGGGTCATGACCCCTGTAACCCCCGTGCAAATTACGCGCATGATGGGAGCTAAGCTCCCACTGGCTCCCACGTAATTCGAAACAGAGGGTTCCAATCTGGGAAGATTTTATTGCTCAGTGTGAGGGTGAGGAAGAACGAGTGCCAAGACTACGGCCAGACTACTTGAAAGGGGAGTGGCAAGCTGTTGGAAGAGTGTGGGTGAAAGGCTACATTGATCATGGTGTGATGCCTGTCAGGTTGTCTCCAGCATTTATATTGGCATGTATTGATGGTATTGACTCTGTGGATGAAGAGCTCCTGATGTCCTCATTTTTAAAATATTTGTCTACCTCAGAGCAGTCCGTTGTTGAAAAAGCTGTTCAAGGCAGCCTGGATGAAAGTGATGCAGAAGATTTACTTTATCTCTTCTCACGGATGGGCTCATATCACTTGCCATCAAAAGAGAACTTCAGGTTTGCTATTTTGACAATGGCTCACAAAGTCCTCCTTCAAGAGTCCAAATTTATTATTGACTGCTTCCAAACCATTATGCCGAGTGGCATTCTGAATCTAAACAGAGAAAGCATACTGGAAGCATACGAGTCAAAGAAAGCTACAAACAAGAAGGTGGCACAAATGATAAAGCCAGCAAAAGTTGTACATACAACTCTTACCCTGGATTTTGTGCAGAGTTTGACAATGTCCTAAGTGGAGATTGCTTTGCAATGGACATTCTGTAACTGAATCAACTGAACTGAGATGGACTAAGTCAAGGTTTTTTTTTTTTTTTTTTTTTACACCACTGGTTATAGCCTACTGTTTTTTTTTTTTGTTGCTATTTTATGATTAAAAAAAAATAAATCTCTCCCCCTCAGAATCTTTGGGTCCTTCTTCATTTAACAGGGTATTTCATATTTATATTTAAATAATTGCTTCTGACTTGTAACATTGATGAACACAAACTTTAAACTCGTGTGAACAGCTATTCTAGACATACTTTCTTATTTCAGTTCAACTGAATGTATTTTGTTTTGTATAAAACTCAAATTTGATCCTGTCTCTTTAGAATGAAAATTTGAAAATAACTTTAAAACCTTAAAACATAATTTAAAACCACTTCAATTCATTAAAAAAATTCTAAATTAAAGTTGCAAAAAACCCCCCAAAAAAAAACAGTATAACCAGTGGTGTAAATAAAATAAAAAAACCTTGACTTAGTCAGTTACAGAATGTCCATTGCAAAGCAATCTCCACTTAGGACATTGTCAAACTGTCAAAGATGGATATTTACCATTTATAGAGATGTTATATAAAAGGTATATGATACTATGATGTAATTTATGATCTTATTGGTTGAATAACAGGATACTCCCAGTATATTTTTAATATATATTATGTATGCAGAGTTCTGGGAGGCTGAGCTATTTTTCTAGCTTCCCGGCGCTGGTCTTTCTTTCTCTTTTTGTTTTATTCATTCATTACACCTAAGAAAAGGACAGAGACAAAAAGGCACTTCGCGTTGGGACTTCTTCCATTTCTAACAGCTTGTTATGCAAAACTTTATAAATGTTTTATAAACAAATTTTTTTTTTTACATTTCAGGTAAACACCAGTAATGGAAATCTATTCCTATTCAGTTATAATGAAAGAAATAAAACAGTTTCTTATGCACTGTAATTTGAATTCATTCAATATATCTTGCCATTTTTTTCTTTCTCTTTGTTTTCTTTTTTACATTTTATTGTAATGCAGAAAAACATGGTTCTCTTACGAGAGTACTCTCGTGTTGCATAAGTTTAGCTTACGCTACGGGAAAACTCCTTTTCTCGAGAATACTGAAGCAAAAAATGATCCTTAATTTTTAGAATGTAAAACGCATTTGCTGCAGCAGGCAGACATAGGCGAGGCAGCTCGCGCGTCTATTGGCTGCGCTGCTGCAACCTATCAGTGAGTCAGACATGACATCAGCACCAATGAGAGGCTCGCCTCGAGCTGTCGTCATGGCCCGCCAAAAGGGGTGTGGCTTCAGCCTATAAAAACCCCTCGCCCAGGTTGCACAAGTGATTTCGTCTCCTTTCAGCGAAGGACAAGTTGAGTCTTCCTACCAAAGCCTGGCGGACTACTTCGACACTGATTGGTCGCGCCTACGCCGCCGCCGGTCAGGCTGCATCCGCCCTGCATACCATGGCCGTTTTGCAGATTTACCTGGCTAACGTTCTCCATTCACTGGATGAGGCTGGCCCATTGGCAGAGGGTGTGACGGACCTGAGAAGCGCGACGGACCTAGCTCTCAGAGCTACTAAGGCCGACGCCCAGGCTATCGGCCGCAACATGGCCTCACCGTCACTGAGCGTCACCTGTGGCTTACACCTGTGGCTTACACTGTCCGACATGTCTGAGTCTGACCACGCCACCTTCCTGGACGCAACTGTTTCACCAGCCGGTCTCTTTGGTCCCTCGGTGAAGGGCTTCGCGGAGCGATACACGGAGGTACAGAAAACGTCTCAGGCTATGAGATACTTTTTGCCGCGGCGCTCCAGTTCCGCAGCGGGTCGCGCTAAGAAGCAGCCGCCCGCTCGGGAAACAGCGCCCCCACCGCCTCCTCCGCCCGCTTCACAACATCGCCAGGCTCGGGATACACGTCAGCACTCGCTCTCTACCAGCCGACGCAGACCGCCTCCCGCCCGGGGACCCAGTCAATCTCGCGTCGAACTTTGAGCCTCCCAAGTCTTCCTATCCCCCCTAGGAAGGCGCCGATGGTTAAGTCCCGCCGGGGCCGGACCGCCATCGAAATCAGCACGACCCGCTCTCTCAGTTCCCTCAACGGAGGTGACTCGAAGAGTGTATTCAGCAGCCAACGAGTCAGTTCCTCAACTCGCTCGCCTGCACACAAACGCCGTTTTGCAGTAAAAAACAGGGACATTCAAAAAATAAGAGCACAACAGACTCTATGGCCAGAGGTCATGATGATTCTGACATCAATCAGGATTATCCATCAAAATCACTGTTTGTTTATCAGTCCTGTTCTAATGCCCGTAAATTATTATACTACAGTTTTTTCAAATTGCTTACACACTAAAAGTGGAACTTGAGGCCCACTCAGTGAAACCATTCACTCAGAACAAAACTGCAAGCACATTATACACTTTACATGCAATTGAATAATTTTTACATACATATACACATACTTATACACACACACACACACACACACACACAAACACACACACACACACACGCACGCGCACACACAGGGCTTTAGAAATAAAGTTGACTTTCTGACTTGTATGCATATTCAGTGTGTGTGTTGTGTATACTATATATATATAGTGTGACTTCTGTACACACCACTGTACACTGAACAAGCAAAAGACAGGTAGCAGTGTTTTGCATTTTTCACATCTGTGTGTAGTTTGGTGTGTACTGTACTTTAACAGTAAAGGGTTTTATATGTCATTGTGTCTGTTTATGTTATAAAGTTAAATTATCTTAAATTATCTTCACTATTCTTTCAGGTTCAGAAGCTGTTGGAGTCCCGGTGGTCAAAGGTCTTATTCTTAGTGCATACTAGGGATGATTCTGAAATGAATCAGGATTATCTGTTCTACATTGATTTGTTACTGTTTGTTGGTTAGGCCACGTTCTGGCCTGTTCTAATTATTGTGTTCAATTGTTCTACTAACATTTATATCTCATCACTGAGGGTAAGTACAGAGTTCTTGTTTTGCATGTTTTTTTGCATGCTATACTTTAAAGGTTTGGTATGTACATGATCTAGAGTAAAAAAAGTACATCTCAAAAATGCAGAAGTACAGCAAAAGTACAAATATGTATTAATTTGGACTACAATGAAGCATCTGTTTTGATACATAAAGCCGTAGATTACTCATGTAATGTAGATCCTTTTACATACCACACCTCTAATATTATAGAGTCTTGAAATGTGTTCGTATGGGTTTGTATGCATTTGCATTACGACTTAATAACACATTTACTAAGGGACAGTAGTACAGGGTATTAGAATGACATTACATTTTTCTGTGTTAGGGAAGCGTAAACCATCAGCAACACTCTTAAAACCAGACCGGCCTGATGAATATAGTACTACAACATCTCCACAGCCAGGTTAGTATATGGACATGTACACATGCTACTGTAAGGATATGCCTGTTTCTGATCAGTGTTATTGTTTTTCACCAATTCCCTTCACTCTAGTGAGGGTTCCTTTGCCAGTACCTTCAGAGTTGCTTAAATTGGGGTTATCGACAAGCAAGACCACATCGCCTTTGAGACCAGTGCAGGAAACCGTGCTCTGTCAATGTAAGGACTTAATGTAACATCATTTTACTTAATAAAATTTAAAACAGATTTACCATATTTAACAAATGTTATGCTCATCTATGACCAATGTCATCCTGCAGCCCTCCTCCCAGTGACCTCTGCACAGTCTATAGCCTCTACTCCTCCCTCAGGCCCCCCTGCAGCCTCTGCTGGGTACCCCTCAACTCAGTTGGAGGAGAAGCATGCTGTTACACCACTGCCAAGCTATGAGCAGGATGTAAGCCAATGGCACTGCTCTCACCAGCAGAGAATCTGGATGAAAACAGAAATGGAAAACTTGGGACTGTGGCCAGGCTCTAGACTGGTGAGACATCCAATGAACATGATCTCTTTGTGGCGTTACCCACCTCAGCCTGAGCTTATTGATTCTGTCTATAAGCTGCCATCACCTAAATACTTTCAACTTCATCCATTCTTCATTTGGAAACCAGAGCGCACCATTATGGAAAGAGTCCGTAACAACTACACTCTGCCACGTCTGAACGGCTGTCCGAATCCTCACGTTGTCTCATCAGGAGTTGGACGACCCCGTGCCATTATTGGTACAAGCAGCCAGTACTACATACTGGCCTCTCGGCTCAGCTGTAAAGTTGGTTCTGCAACATGTTTCCAGCTTTTCTGACGCACAAAAAGGCCATATGTAAGACTGTGATGGATGAGTTGCGGCGCACAGCAAAGTCTCCCAATGATATAGCCAATCAGTTGAATGAAGCTCTCCACCTCTGGTATGAGCGTGCACACCTGGCTTACCTGTCCACTGTTTAAAAATATGCTGGATGGAGACAGTGGACTTTATGGTCAGCAGACCATCACAGGGGCACTAAGAGCAACAACTAATCCTGCTCCATTTGGTGGGTATGGTGATGTGGTCGGCTGGTATGGAGTAAAAGTCTCACCCCACTACTTGGTTGACTGCCTCATTCAGGAGTATCATAGGCAGGAGAGCACCCTCAATCTGCTCCTTCAAGGCACGTTTGGACAAGTATTAAGGGCTGACCATACCCGCAAGGTGGCCCGAAAGGTCGTGCTTGCATCAGGTACTATGTCGTCATACGCTGTGATGAATGAAAACTGGATGATCTTGTCCTGGGTGATGCTGCAGTCTGAAAGTGATAAATCCCTGCAGCCAAAGTATGAGGGGCTGTCCCGTCGTTACATTTTAGCAGGACTGCCAAAAGCCAACTACCAGTGGGTTGACAGGTAAGAACCAGCCATCACATTTTCCTTCCCACCTATATTATATTTGTAAAGTAAACTAAATATAGTATAGCAAATACATGTATCCTATTTATTTGAATGTTTAATATTTTAAATATACTTCTCTTTGTGTGTGGAACAGAGATTGCTGTGCTGCCTTCAGGATCCCAAACCCTGATCCCCAGGAGCACCTCCTCTGGGATTCTTGGAAGACCACTGAGGCTATAGTGACTGCGGCAACCTCTGGGTATGTCATCAACACCTGTGCCTCCCGCAAAGAATATAATAGCGATGTAACGCAAAGGATATGGTCAGATTACCAGCTTTCCCCCTATATGTTTAAATGACTGAAATTACCCTGTGATCAAACTCCCTTTGGTCTGAGACCTAATCAAATCACTAGCATCCTAATCCACAAACACCTCTATTGTCCCAAGATTCTTCCTTTTGGGGCACGCAGACCCAACGGCGCCAACAAATGGCGTAAATCATTGAACTGCCTATCTGAAAACAGAGATCCCTTACTGCTGAGCCAACAAGGACCTTTGTTTTATGGCTCTGCGAACATCCGCTGACCAATAAAAGCAATCTCGAGAGAACCCCCAGGGACTCTCTGTCGGACATTCATTTACATTTAGACACTCATTTAACACGTAAGGAAACAACCAATCAAATCATCTCATCAAAACCATTAAAGCGCACACACATAGCCTCGCAACCCGTGCTCGAGGACAAAAGTTCAACGCGCCAGGTTTTGAACTCTCGAACTACCCGCAAACGCACACAGATTCTACCACGTGAATCAAAATCGTCTTGTGAAATGTTTAAAATGTATTCTCTTGATGTATGCATGATCCCT
This sequence comes from Rutilus rutilus, assembly GCA_021464565.1. NCBI lineage: Eukaryota > Metazoa > Chordata > Actinopteri > Cypriniformes > Leuciscidae > Rutilus > Rutilus rutilus. The sequence goes on along the minus strand of JAJAQA010000006.1, from coordinate 40,848,923 downwards.
TATCCCAAATATTATGCCTATACAGCTTTATTGATTTGTAATCCATTTGATGTGACTATAATCGTGAAAAATCATGTATCCGCGAGTGACTAGGTCATAGAATCACCGTTCGCGGTATCATTTTGTGCCAAACAGCCCAACGGTGTTGAATCTTTAATCCAAAATAATGAAGGATGCAGTCTTTTATTAATGTCAGGTTATAAATGTTTACAAATAAGTTATTTTTTCATTCATTCATTCAAACCTTTATTTAACCAGGATAAAAAACTCCTTGAGATTAAAAATCTCTTTTACAAGAGTGTCCTGGCAAGTGGCAGCAACACGGTTTAGATACAAAAACACTTACAGACAAATACATAGACACACTTTCACGCATCATATTCAAACAACAAAATCATTGTACAAAAAACCTGGATCCTAAATCTATTTAAAAACAGTGACAAACAGACTGCCTTTCTGCAAGGTCCTTTAAATAGCCTTTAAAAGAATAAACTGAGACCAACTCCTTCATCTGTAGTTCATTTTGAAGCTCATTCCATGCAGATGGTGCTGCAAAGTTAAAAGCCTTTTTGCCAAAGTCAGTACGGGCTTTAGGGACTGTCAATAAATACAGATCCTGTGAACGCAGTTGATATGTCCCTGCAGACCTCGGGAGGATGTAAGTGTTCAGATAAGGAGGAAGAAGTCCTAGTACTGCTTTATAAATAAAAAGATGCCAGTGCATCCAACGCCGAATGGAGAGAGAGAACCACTCGACCCGAGAATACAGCAAACAGTGATGAGTGAGAGATTTTAAGTTTGTGATGAATCTTAAGGCTCCATGAAACACTGTGTCCAAAGCATGAAGACACTGGGAGGTTGAATGCATATATAAAATATCACCATAGTCCAAGACAGACAAGAATGTTGCATTTACAAGTTGTTTTTTTGCTTCAAAAGATAAACAAGACTTGATTCTAAAGAAAAAACCTAACTTCAACTTCAGTTTTTTAACCAAATCTTGGACATGCAATGTAAAAGACAGTGATTGATCAATGGTAATGCCCAAGTATTTGTAATGTGACACTACTTCGATTTCTGTACCAGAAAGTGTACAAATGTTTGGGACATTGTTTTTATTTGATTTTCCCCGAGTGAAAGTCATGGCTTTAGTTTTTTTAGAGTTTAGAACCAATTTTAAAGTAGCCAAATTATGTTGCAAGATGTTAAAGGCAGATTGTAAATTTGTGATTGCTTGATCTAATGTGGACCCAGAACAATAGAGAACAGTATCATCAGCATAGTAATGATAGTTTGTATTATCTATATTATTGCAGAGGTTGTTTGTATAGATAATAAAAAGAAGAGGCCCAATGACTGAGCCTTGAGGCACCCCTTTTGAAATATTTAGGGAGGCAGAAGTGAGGCCATCTACTTGCACACATTGTGTTCTCCCTAATAGGTAACTGTTGAACCATCCCACTGCCTGTTCTGAAAGTCCAACTGAGGTGAGTCTTTGAAAAAGTATTTTATGGTCCACTGTATCAAAAGCTTTTGACAAATCAATAAACAGTGCTGCACAGTGCTGTTTATTGTCCAAGATTTTTACAAGGTCATTGACAACTTTTGAAACAGCTGTTGTTGTACTATGTTGTTTCCTAAAACCAGATTGAAATTCATTCAGAATATTGTGTTTAATTAAATAGTCTTTCAATTGCATGCTGATAAATGATTCCATTAATTTGGCTAATACTGACAATTTAGAAATGGGCCTATAATTATTTATATTTGCAGGATCACCACCTTTGTGAAGGGGAAGAACATTGGCAGATTTCCAAATAGCTGGTACTTGATTCGTGGCTAAAGAAAGGTTAATTAAATATGTGACTGGATCTGCTATCAAATCTGCAGCTATTTTTAAAAAATATGGTTCCAATTTGTCTGGACCTGATGATTTGTTTTTATCTAGATCCTTCAAGGCCTTCCTTACTTCTGATACAGTTACTGTCTTGAAATAAAATGGTGGAGCTGACAGTAACTGATCAACAGGACATGCAGTGGAAGAACTGGAAATTTGATTTTGTAGTGTTTCATAAATGGAACTAGCAGCAATGAAATGATTATTGAAACTATTCAAAATTTCGTTTTTGTCAATGATTTTTTTGTCATCAACAACAATACAAGATGGTGCTTCTGTATCTGTTTTTGCTTCCGTTAATAATTTGATTGTTTTCCAGAACTTAAAAGGGTTATTTAAATTTTTCGATGTTTCAGAAAGGAAATAAGCCGATTTGGCATTACGGATTTTTACAGTACATAAATTACGTAAACGCCGAAATTTCAACCAGTCAGACTCAAGCTTTGACTTTCTAGCTTGAGCCCAGGCTTGATTTCGCTCTAGGAGAAGGTCAGACAATTCATTGCTAAACCAAACATTATTTCGCCCTTTCACTCTATGTCTTTTTAGTGGGGCATGCTTATTAACCAGGCCTTATTGCTTCAGCACAAGACAGAGAAGGCGTGAGCTTTTAGGAGGCGGCCACAACACGCCCTTCCAGATGATTGGCTCCGGAACGGGAGGAAGGCGTGGCTGTGGTCCCTTCAAAAACACGCGCCAGGCTCTCTAAACTTCGCAGTCCAACAGAGAGAGAGACCTGTCCACCATTCGTCTTCCAAGAAGCTTTTCTTTTTGTTTCGTTTTTACTCTAAGTCTTTATTTTCTTGATACTTTATTTCAGTTTGATGATTCTCATACAAACCACCTAAACCAACTTAAGGCTAAGTTATCTTTGAGCTAAGTTTAACGAACTCTCCGAGTTACCATAGCAACCAAACCTCGCCTCCAACGAAGCGGCCAACCACGCGCTCCAGGTGCCTTTGTTTCATGAGACGCATACAAGAGGGCTCCAAACAAGTACTGTATATTCTTAAATTCGCAGATCCAAAAGAAATGCTGTTTAAGTTGTCTAGAAATTGCTATAGCCTTTGGGTTCTCGTTGAGAAATAACATTTTAAACTGTTTTGCCTTCTTCCTTGTTCTGATTCTCTCATACACAATCTCACATTTTTCTTAGACTTGCATACACACTCTTTCTCAAACTCACACGCACACACGGACAAACACACACCCACGCGCTCCTAGCCAAAACACACACCCACGCGCTCCTAGCCAAAACACACACCCACGCGCTCCTAGCCAAAACACACATACACGTGCTCCTGAACACACACGCACGCGCTCCTAGCCCAACACACACACGCACGTGCTCACTACACTCCCACATACACGCTGCCACACCTACACACACCCAAAGCTCTCTCTCTTCCTCTCTCTCATTTTCTCTTCCCCTATAACCTTGTTATTATTTTATTCTGTTGCTTTGTTTTATTTTATGTCTTATTGCGATCGCTTATGTTGTTTTGTTTATGCATATTTACTCCTGCGTGATTTGAATTAGTACATGTAATCTTAGTTGTTTGATTAAAACTTTATAATCCTATGAAACTGAATCTGTCTCATATTGTTACATTGCTGAAATCTCTGAGAGTGTTGACTACCTCTAAAGCTCTATTTTTGTTCTACCAGTAAATATCTAAACTGTCTATAAACCCTAAAGTATCGTTCTCTGTGGCCACAAGAAGGATATCTTGTCGGTGTTATAGACTGATAGGTTTCTGTTCAGAAATTGTACATATTGTCTGCCGGACAGATCATTTGCACGATAAATGAACACTAACTTTACCTAAATTTCCCCTAATTGAACACATAAATTCTACCTACTTATCCCCTATTTAGAATAAATTAATTTGTGTATACAACACATTAATATTCATATCTTATGAATATTAATTCTCATTGAGCTAATAAATCCCCTTAACTGACCCAGTGTTGTTACAGCGACATCAACATCAAGCTGGACTTGTTCCACTGCATGCACATATTTTCCCCATTTCGCCACATATTTTTCTGTCCTGTCATTAATATTGAAAGAAATTTTTTCGTATGATGCCACTTTTGCCAATTCCGTACTCCACTCCTGGAAAGAGGGCTCCCCTGGGTTCTTCCAGTTTCTCATTATTATTTGTTTTCCTACCATTATACTAGTCTGAATAAAGTCCGCTGCTTCACAGTTCGATGTCATCTGTGGATCATTTAAAACAAACAACCTCGGACAGAACTCCAGACCAGTCCGGGTAATATTTTCAATGCGGTCATGAATCTTTAGCCAAAAATTCTGAATCATGGGACATTCCCAGAGCAAATGAAAAAGAGACCCTTCTGAACTACAGCATTTCCAGCAGTCTGCATTATCTCTCAGCTTCAGCCTAAACAGCCGAGTCGGAGTCCAGTAAAATCGATTAAGAATCTTAAACTGAATTAGTCTAATCTTAATGTCTCTTGAAACCCTCTTAATGTTTTCACATATACGATCCCATTCTGTATGTGTAACATCAATGTTCAAATCTGCCGACCAAGTTAACATTGTTGCATAAGATATGGTAACTGTCTGTTGAAATAACATTGTATAAAAGATAGCAGCTTCATGCCCCAAACCCAAAGAAGGTTTGACTGCTGAGGTTCTATTCCTTTCCCTATGACAGCAATTAGCAGGTGACGCATTTGAAGATACTTCCAGAAATTATTTCTGGGCAAATTGTATTCACCAGCTAACCTTTCAAATGACTTTATATTATCCCTCTCATACAGGTTTGCAAGTGTAATAATTCCTTTTTCTACCCAATCTTTCCATAGAAGAGAATGTTTATTAATACGTAAGGTTGGATTATTCCAAATACAGGATTCGGAATTAAGATAAACATTAATATTAAAAGCTTTAGAAAACTTCTTCCACACATTACAGAGGTTAGATATGATAGGGTGAGATTTTAATTTGGAGGGTATATTGCTAGATAAAGCATTTATAGGGGAAAGTGGTGAGAATAATCTCTGTTCAATCTCAAACCAGGGAGGAGCTCTCTCAGGTGGCAGTGTCCACTGAGCGATATGTCTCAAGCAGAAGGCATAATGATACAGGGCTAGTTTGGGGAGGCCCATGCCACCCTTATTGATTGGTACCTGTAGCCTTTCTAATTTTATCCTCACGCGTTTACCATTCCATAAGAACTTTTTGCAAATTTGGTCGAATCTTTTAAAGTATTTTTGGGGTATTGTAATAGGCAGGCATTGCAGCAAATAATTCAACCTCGGGATACAATTCATCTTCAGGACATTGACCTTTCCCCATAATGATAAAAATAGTGGTGACCATCTATCTGTATCTAATGAAATTTTATTAAAGAGTGGATTCAAATTTTTTTCGATTATTTTATCAATTTGATGAGGGAAGAGAATACCAAGATATTTTATGCCTTCAGTAGGCCACTGAAACAGCCCTGCCTGAAATAAAGTTCTTGGACAGTATAAAGTCAATGGAAGGGCCTCTGACTTGGACCAGTTGACTTTATACCCTGATATCTTGGAGAACGATTCAATAACGTCCAATAATGCTGGGACTGATTTGGCTGGGTCCGAAGCAAACCACAAGATGTCGTCCACGTAAAGCAGAAGCTTATGTGTAGACTCATTAATTTTAACTCCCTGAATATTCTGATTCTTGCGAATAGCTGCCGCAAGAGGCTCAAGAGCTAGACAGAAAAGCCCTGGCGATAATGCAGAGCCCTGCCGGGTGCCTCTATGAAGTGTGAAATAAGAGGAAATCAAACCATTTGTTCTCACTGCGGCCTGTGGGTCTTTGTAAAGAATCTCTATCCATCTGAGAAAAGTTTGACCAAAACCGAATGTTTTAAGCGTATGAAACATATACCTCCATTCTAGCCTATCAAACGCTTTCTCAGCGTCGAGTGAGATAGCTGCTGTTGGATCGTTGGAGTCCCGCACCGACCACATAATATTTATAAGGCGTCTCACATTATCAGAAGAATTTCTCCGTCTAATAAAGCCCACTTGGTCAGGATGGATAAGTGAACCAAGTGTTTTATCCAATCTATTTGCAAGTATTTTAGATAAAAGTCTACAATCCACAGATATTAAGCTTATTGGACGATAGCTTTTACAGTCAGTCGGGTCCTTTTCTTTTTTAAGTATAAGAGAGATAATTGCTTGGTTTAAGGAGGAAGGTAATTTGCCAGATTTAAACGCTTCTGCAAGCATATTTTCAAATAGTGGTAATAGGTCTTCTGCATAGCATTTAAAAAATTCTGCTGTAAACCCGTCTTGGCCTGGGGATTTACCTGATGGTAGGGCCTTAATTGCATCAAGTATCTCCTGTGAACTAATAGGTAAATCTAAGTCCTCCTGTTGTGATACACTCAGCTTAGGAAGGTTTAATTTATTAAGAAATGACATTATCTCTTTATCTGTGGCATTGTTTTCAGATGTGTAAAGATTTATATAAAATTTCTTAAATACATCATTTATTTCCCTAGATTTGGTTACCAGGCTTCCATCCTCAGCCAACACTGCTGCAACCGAAGATTTGCAATTTTTTTGTTTAATGTACCTAGCCAAAAATTTCCCTGCTTTATCCCCAGATTCAAAAATAGTCTGCCTGGCCCTGAACAGAAGATATTCCGTTTTTTTGGATATTATAATATTATATTCATATTTAAGGTGAGTCAATTCTTTTAAAATAGGTTCAGATATATTCCTTTTAAATTTTGCTTCGGTGTTCTTAATTCTCCTTTCTAGATCCGTAAGTTTAGCAGCATTGACCTTTTTCTTATAAGAAGAGTATTGAATAATAAATCCCCTTATAAAGGCCTTCATGGCCTCCCAAGCCACTATGGCAGAGGGAGCTGTGGGCACATTGGTCTCCACATATAACCTAATCTGGGCTCGAAGATCTTCCTTAAATCCTACATCTTGTAATAAAGATGAATTAAAACGCCACATCTGTGATCTTTCTGTTTCCTGATATGGGGTCATTTGTAGTCTGACCATGGCATGGTCTGTCAGCAGAATGCTATCAATTAAACAGGATAGTGTCGCAGGTAGCAAGGAGCTGGAAATTAGAAAAAAATCTATTCTTGAATAAACTTTGTGGGCTCCTGAATAAAAAGTATAGTCTCTGTCCGTTGGGTGGTTCAACCTCCACACATCTATTAGGCCCATAGATGAACACATTCTCTTAACCAGTAAGGCAGAATCAGGCATTCTACTTAATGTTGGTTTACTTCTATCAAGGAATTGATCTAAGACAAAATTGAAGTCTCCTCCCAGAATTATGGGGTACTGTCCAATATCATGCAACTTACTTTCTAAGTCTATGAAAAAATTAGTATGATCAACATTGTGTGCATATATATTGGCGAGTATCAGAGCATGTCCTTGTATCTCTGCTAGTATTATAATTATTCTGCCTTCCTCATCTTTAACCTCTCTCCGGAGCCTGAATTGTAGGCTTTTGTTAATTAATATAGCTACTCCTCGACTTTTAGATGACCCAGCACTAAAGGAAACATGTCCTACCCAGTCCCTGCATAATTTAACTGATTCTTGTGGACAACAATGTGTTTCCTGCAAGAATACTACATCTTGTTTTTTAGTTTTCAGATGTCCCAATATTTTCTTCCTTTTAATTGGACATCCTAGACCATTCACATTCCAAGTTGAATAATATAATGTCCTCCCACTACTTGTCATAAGAAATCTTAATATATTTTAGAATAGGATAAGTGGCCATTCTATTATAACATAAGATCCATGGTGCAACATAAATTATACTCATTAACAAGAAAGAAAAAAGAAAAGATAAAAAAAACTTAATATCAACCAGTAACGATATCACTAACCAGCAGACTGCAAACCAGTCTGACACAAAGAACAATAGAACAAGGAACATTATTGAAATAAAACAAAAAGGTGAATCTCTTAGGTCCATGACTTAAGGAACAAGGGCAACCCGGAGACCCACCGTCCTGAGTATCATATACAAAATTGTGTTCAGGTATTAGATTAAGGAGAACATAAGGATTTCTATACAAAAATAAGAAATTGTTGGCCTTACATGCCCCGGCTATATATAAAAAAAAAAAAAATAAATAAAAAAAATCAGCCTCTAAATAATTTATGAAATGCATAGCCAGTAAATTGACCTGATCTGTCCATGTCCAAAAAACAAAACAGAGGTCTGCCAGTTCGCATATCACACCCACTATCTCACATATCGTTACTTTCCCGAGCGTACGGACATAGCAAGATCTTGTAGTTTCCAAGGCACATCCATAACATCCATAACATGGATCGCATATGACGTACTAACAGAGTGTCAGACATGTACCTCAGCGTCTCTTGATGTATTCCATTGCTTTATCTGGGTCATCAAACACCCGTGGACTCTGTCCATTGATGAAAATCTTCAGAAGTGCAGGGTAGAGCATGCCAAACTTTATCTTGCGCTCATGAAGGGCTTTCTTGCAGCGGGAGAATGCTTCTCGCTTCCTTTGCGTCTCCCTCGAATAATCCGGGAAAATCATAACTTGTTTGCCGTTCCACGTCAAGCGTTTCTTTTCCCGTGCTGCTTCCAGAATGGCTTGGCAGTCTTTGTATCGTAGCAAGCGTGCCACAATCGTTCGACCATAGTTCGTATCTCCCGCTTCCAGCCGTTTCCCAATCCTATGAGCGCGGTCCATCTCGATTCCTCCCGGTGTTGGATCAATGCCAAGGGTCGCTGAGATAAACTCATTCAGGAACGCGGTAACATTGCTCTTTTCAGCCCCCTCTGGTATCCCCACGAATCTGAGGTTGTTGCGTCGAGATCTGTCTTCAGCTGTGGCCAACCTATCTGTCAATAATTGTATGTCCTCTTTAGTGGCTCCCATCGGTCTAGCGTTTATGTTAGCTTGCTCGTCCTCTAGCTGACTCACTCGGTCTTCCACTTCTGTGATACGGGAAATGAGGGAGGAAAGCTTTGTATCCACGGAGCTCAGAGACAGACGAATTTCTTTCAAATCCGCCGTTTCCTCTAATATCTTGCTCAGCATCCCGTGAATCTGAGCCATGTCAGGCTGATCAGGCTCCGTGTCAGTGCTAGCTGAGGCTTCTTTGCTAGCTGTTACTCCCCTCGTGCACATGTTGAGCTGAGTCTGTGCGGCTGAGCGAAGTTTTCTTTGTTCAGTGTTACAGCCAGAAGACGAACATTTGCCACCTTCTGACATTTTGAGATCCACGTAACGTATAGAAGAAAAATACCTATATATCTGAACGTATTTTAGGATATAATAAGGATATATACCCAAAGGACAGCGGAGCATACGTTTCAAGCTGCCATCACTTATCCATGCGTCACGTGACTCGTGGAGATTCTTTTTAGAATGTGATCCTGATGGTGGGCCACTGTTCAAACCAACAATGTTGAAGATGTGGAGGATTCAGCGAGTCCACATCCTCAGAGGCTGCCTGAGTGACCCAGAGATTGAAGAGGGGATCCTCTATAGGCATGGTTGAACGGTCCTGTGAAAGGCACCTCTCAGCAGGAGGGGTTCCATTTCCATCAGGTGAGATGGGTCACAGGCACTCAGGTATCCACAGAACTTTTCCAGGCACAGGGCATGATTGGAGTGGCTCGCTAGAATTTCCAGCGCCTTGTGGACCTGAAGCAGCCTGCAGTTTTTGATCCTGTGCTGATCATGGAACTGAAGAAGCTCTCAGACGTGGTGACAGGCCAGGCCAAGTACCCTGTGTAAGGACCATCCATTGGCCCAACGACGGAATCCAATGGCCTGGCAAAGGTTAATGCATATATGTCTTTTCAGCGCTCCAGTGAAGTTCACTTAATTTATTGGAATTTAGTTTTAGTATTACTTTAGCTCTATGCGTAATCTGACTCCAATTTCAAATGATAATCAAATTTAGATTGTGTTTCTGATTAGAAAAAAATATTAATTATGAATTAATTTCGATCTTTGATTATTCTGGTCATCTCATAATTTCAAATATTCATTCATTACGGACCTAGAGTCACTTTGAGACGTCACGATCACGAATGTGCGCTCACGATCACAAACTAGCCAGTTCTGAAATAGTCAGAGGGTGCAGTGCAAGTATTTTACCCTAAGCGACCGCTCACTGCAGACCCATAGGTGTAATTTTTTATAATAGTTGCAGCGTACAAAACATGCTAAGTCAGGGAATAGTCAGAAATCAGAAGGTCTTCCTAAGATGTGCCCCATGCTCCATTCAAAGTGCCTTCAGTTTGATCTATCCTGGACAAAGATTTGCGGAAACACCAGACTACACATTTAATCTACTAAAATGAATGATTTCTGAAACTTCTGAATAAATCAAGATGTAACATTTATTTGTCAGGTAAAAATGTATCATGCCAATTACAGAAGTAAATGATTAAAAGCCAATTCAGAAAAATACATGACATAATTTACTCAAAGATGACTCTAAAAGCAAGTTATGTTTTCCTGACAGAGACACACAGTGGTGTGTCAGGGCCTTCCAACAGGAAAACACTGAAACAGCACTGTATGGGGGATCCTGGTAAAGAGTCCCAAAGATTGCTCTGTCCCCCTGCCTTAAATAACCAGACCAGAACAAAAGGGGTTATACGAATGCTGTTTAGAGTTGTTTGGGCCAATCCATGTACCCCAGGGGTTAGCACCTGGTTTCTTGAGATATCTTAAAGAGATATCACCCAGAGAGGAGAAACAGGATTCTCCTAAGTTCTCAATCTTTCTCATTAAACCAATGACTGCACTGAAATTAAGACCATATTACCCATCGCACTGAGACACTTAGGGCCCTATCTTGCACCCAGCGCAATTGACTTTGTACACCGACGCATGTTTCATTCCTATTTTGCACCCGCGCAAAGCGCGCTTTTCCCTCCACAGAAGCACGTCGCTAAACTAGGGAATGAACTTGCGCTCTCTGGGCGGTTCAGCGCAAAAAAGGAGGCGTGTTTTGGCGCAAACGTTCCCTGGTGCTATTTTACTGTTCCATAAAAGAATTGCGCCACTGGCCAGAAAAAACCTAGTCTAAAGTCAGTGGCGCGTTGCGCGTTGTTCATTATGCTATTTTAAGGGCGCATGCTTGACCATAATGTATAGAGTGCACAAACGCTCATACACTGTGATTCTCTAATCTACACAGAAGCAGCAGTTTTCATTTTTGCAAATCATATTATTACAAACGATAGATAGATAGATAGATAGATAGATAGATAGATAGATAGATAGATAGATAGATAGATAGATAGATAGATAGATATATAGATAGATAATTTATTATAAATATAATAATTTATTATAAAAGCATACATCTAGCTTACACATTTACCCACATTATTATATGCCTGTTTAGCCGAAGCTAATTTGGGTGTGTTTCTCCCATCCCCAATGTCACTTCTCTCTCTTTTACGGCCGTGACGAGAGCGTTGCTCTCCTCGGCTGTGAACCGCTCTTGACGCGCGCCTGGCAAATCCGCCGTTATAATAGCAATACGCCAAGGAAAAAGTGCGTCTGCTCTTAAAGGGAATGTGAGATGATGCTCTGATTGGTTTATTTCACGTTACGCCCAAACCACACCTATGAATAATGAAGCTACTTCAGACCAACCCCTTTTAGATTTGCGCCCGGCGCAAGAGTCATTTATCCCGCCGGGAAAATAGCAACAGCGCCGAGACCCGCCCACAAAGTTACTTGCACTTTGCGCTTTGACACTTGCGTTTCAGATCGTTAAAATAGGGCCCTCAAAATGATACCAAACATGAAAAGGAAAAAAAAAAACATATTCACAAGATACACCATATGTGATATATAGACATTCTTAATTAACTTTCAGTGACTTGAGGAGGGAGAAGAGGAGAGAGAGTGGGAGAGAGAGGGGGATGAGTTGAGGTCAAACAAGGAGATATGTTTGGGCAGGGTAAGGTTCTGTGCTCTGTCTTTGCTATCTGCTGTCCAGGGTGCATTTTATGGCTCTATTGCAGGATGCGTTTTGTTTTAGCAGGAAAATCAGTCCTTACAGTTGTTTTAGCAGGAAGATCAGTCCTTACAGACGGCCCCTGGCCCATTGGGACAGATTTAGATCGACCTAATGGGACAATTTTGGACATTTTCCTGTTTCCACATTTTCAGTGTTATTCTCTGAGTGTTCATAGGGCTGACCACTGTGCAGTGTTAGTCGATTGGTGCAGAAATCCAGTCGTCACCTGAAATAACAGCATTACAGGTTGGACATTAAAATGAAAGCATGGCAGAATGTGTGGATGCTGCAGCAGCTGGACAGGGTGTCACATGACCCTCTTGGCCGGGTTTGCTTCCACCTGCACTTGGTTGCGGTGGTATTCATTCTGTAGAATGATCAAGTCTGTTTGCGTTGGTCAGCATGATCAGAAAGTGTCATAACGCTTTGCGGAAACATCTGCGTCCTCCCTAGGATGTTTTAACTGACTCTTTGAGAAGTCCTCGGTCACCTTCAAGCAGAAGGTTTGGTTTGCCGGGCAGGTCAGAACTCCATAGTTGAAGGAATTATTTCACTGATGATGCTTCATTGCGTGTTAGACACCTGAACAACTTCTGAATGACCATGCAATAATTGAACACTGATGTATAGTATTTGTGGTTATTGTAAAATTAGGAAAAAGTTATTGGATAAACACAAGAACACAAAATAACAAAACATGTTGTACTCAAAAGTGTGAAACTCAAGTCAAAAGTGCGAGTGGTAAATAAGGTCTCTTTTTCAGAATCATATATTTAGTGAGTAGGTCTCATTTGATCACCAAATTCTTCACTACCGCAGTGATCTGGTAGTGCAATTTAGATTTGGTCTGGATGAATCAAGGAAGGGTAGCAGAAAGTCACCATAACTAGTATATTTAATAGCGGTGTGCATAATTAGAGTATATCACATAATTAAACATGGAAATACACAATTGCATAATTATAAAATTGTCTACATTAGTTGTTATAAGTGCAAATCATTAATGAAGCCTAAGGTTGTAATACATTCAATTAGAGAATGAAATGTATAGAAACAGAGATTTAAATTCTCCTTTTTTAACTTTTATAATCATCCTCTGTGCATTTGATGTACAGGCTAGGTCACAGTCAATAGTGCAGGTCTGACTGGGAATTGTATAGTTGACAAATAGAAATGCCTGCATTTTAGATTTAGCTGTTTAGATAATTTTTATTGTCATTAGTCATTTGATGGAAACTAGGGGGCCCTCCTGGTTTGCAACAATGCTAACAACTAGACATAATCAATATTTTGTCCAAAGACCAGTTGTATTAATGGGTAGGTCTCAATTAGATTTTTTATTTATTTTTTTATGTGGATTTAAATCAATTGATGTGTGACCACAGCCATGCAAGTCCTATGCACAGCACAGTATTTACATACAGGAAGTTGACAAGACTGTAATGCTGAAAAGAAATTATTAAAATCATTTCTCTTGTCCTATATGTATGACGGTGAATTATGTATTGTAGATTTGCATGATGTGAATAATTTTGGCCTGGATAGTCTTATGATCTATGCCAGGTAGAGATGTTCTAAGATTGTCGTAGTGATGGTGTGTATTGTGCATGTTTGTGTATAGGAGATGGGTGGTGTTTTATCCTATAATCTGTGTTGCATAATTTAGTTCCGGTGCTACACCGGGAGGCCACATACAGGAGCTACTTCTGTAATGTTATGAGGTGTGAGCGGCCCCTTGAAGTTTTTCCACCCCCATCTCCTACATGTAAAGTTGTGTGTCCTGCTTGAGGCAGGCGAGACCAGACCCTTGCGGAATCTGGTTCTGAAGAAAGTCATTTGTCAGCCTGTAAGGGAAATAGACCTAGAGAGGAAAACACAGTTTAATCTTGAGCCTTTATACAAATTGCATTAAGATAGATGGTCTATCTCAATATTTATTTGATGGCCTTAGCCAGACAGTTGTTACTAATGGCTTTGATCTGTTAAGATTTTATGCCATTAGAAGAAAATTTGTTTTTGTTTACAAAGACATGTATCATTATCATGATCATATTTTTGCAAAGAAAAGGTCAATTAAACAGTGATAATGGTCAGATCTGACTGCTATTGCAATTGAACTCACACAGTCTGCTGTGTTGTGAGCATTAGGACCCTCAGGTCTGCTGGGGAAATCTCTTTACATGCTGTTTATTTACACTAGCCAGATCTTTGTTTTTAGAGCAATTAGATCACCAAGGTTTGGTGCTGTGCTTGTTTGTTTTAGCCTTTGGAATTTATGGAGCTATTCAAACTCTTGACCATTTGGATCTCTGTGGTCCATAAAGACTGTAGATTTTCCACCTGATGTTTACATTTCACACAACTGTTCTTACATGCCCAGTAAAATACCTTCCCTGATCAGATCCCATGTGAGCTGAAGCTCCCAGAGAGGAGTTTGTTAACACTTGCACCACTTCGTTTGTGGTTTTATTGCAAGAGAAAATTAAAACTTGTTCCTCCCCTTGTTACTGGGTTAAAGATCTATGAGATCTAGTTTAAATCATCCTGTGGATTTGGATGGATATTCAAGGCAAGGCTATCAGGTTGATCATTTTAGTTGGTATATACTGGGCATTGTAATTTCTCTCATTAAATATTCTTGCACAAATAGAAGGTAAAGAAGTTCTTTCTGATTCATTCTTCCTTTCAGTTTCCTTTCTTACCAATACTTTCTCTACCAATCTATTATCTCATTCCTCCCAACACTAGTAGTGTTCCTTCTTGCTCCCTACATACACATTCCCTCTTTATACATTCTGATTCTTTTCATTCTCATTTAACATCCTTTCCTCTTCTAACCCAATGCTGAATCATCACGAGATTAAACCCATTCCTGGCCATGATAATATAATATATATTACAATCTGTTCATAATATACATTATATTCTATAAAAATAGTTTTTTTGGGGGTTTCTACTGAGTAATTTGTCCAAACTGACTTGTTATCTGATCTTTTAGAAGGCGTTTGGCCCTGCAGCTCGCTGTGCTGGCATTGTGCATGTGTGCTCAGCAACAAACCAAACTGGAAACCAGTTACAGCTGCTTTGATGCTGTGAACAGTCAATAGACTGCAGGCATTGAGAAAACATTGGGTCCAAATCATTGTTCAATTTTAAAATTTTTGTGATTTCAATTTAGAATTGGACACCATTATCTGTTATCAATTGCACTCTTTTAAGAATCTTATTTGAATGTGAAAGAAAGGTTGGACAAACAGGTCTCATGGAGGGCACCAAGATTGTTTTATGGTTTATTACTTTTGTCAGTCTCTTTTGAGACCTCGAAAACATACAATAATGCAGTGATTGCAAAGTCTGATATAAGACCAAATTTAAAGCTATGTTTTATAAGACTGAGCCTTAAATGGTATTGTTTAAACCATATTTTTGGGACATCAGTCATGAACTTTTTAACACTATTGAAAGATTTTCAAAGAACAGTGATTACTTTGATGTAGGCCTAATTCATATTGGTCTTTGTCTAAATTCTCTCATGAGACAAGGGCCTGGCTACAAGCCTCTTAGTAAAACAATAATGCTTCATTATATGCATACATTTTTCAAATTTAGTGTATTTTTCCAAATTTCAGTCTCTAGGATTTCTGCATAGCAGTTGTTCTCTAGGACTGAGAGATAGTTTTCCCAGATAATTTCTTTTGAAATATTCTAATTGCATTGCACTGTTTTGTCCAACTTTACATTTTGCACACAAAGGATTCAAGAGAGACATTTTTACTTGTTATCTTTTAGCTCATCAAATCACAAGATTTTTTTTTTCACAAGTTAGTGTGACCATTTTCTTATTTCCAGTATGCAATGTTGTTGCAGCAAAGAAATGTAAACAACATTATTTACCTCAGAACTTAAGTTTTTAGTTTTCAACCCTCTGTTGAGTACCAGAATAAAATTTGGATGATGTTATTCCCATTTAGGTTTCATCACTTGTTGCATGGGCAAACAAGGAAGTATTTAAAGTTAAAGCAAGGGATGTCATTTCTCATCTACGCTGCCTCTATCATGTCCCTGATATGTGGTTTTATCTAATTCTCAAGCCCCACCGGATTTTGCGTTCTCCGGTCTATGGGTATACTGACCCATTCTACAAATGTGTCTATATGAGATGCGTCTGAATTTTCCCTCAACACTTCTAAAAGGCTAAATAGAATTGACTTACCACAACGGCTGAAGAAAGAGAAGGACATCTTATTTCTCTTATTTGTTGCAAGTCCCAATATTTCGCTGAAAAGACACTCGCAACCTGGAGAATCACGTCGAGGTCACCAATTTGTAAGGACCATCCATTGGCCCAACGACGGAATCCAATGGCCTGGCGAAGGTTTAATGCATGTATGTCTTTTCAGCGCTCCAGTGAAGTTCACTTAATTTATTGGAATTTAGTTTTAGTATTACTTTAGCTCTATTCGTAATCAGACTCCAATTTCAAATGATAATCAAATTTAGATTGTGTTTCTGATTAGAAAATCATAAATATTGATTATGAATTAATTTAGATCTTTGAGTATTCTGGGCATCTCATAATTTCAAATATTCGTTCATTACGGACCTAGTGGTCACTTTGAGACGTCACGATCACGAATGTGCGGCTCTACGATCACAAATTACCCAGTTCTGAAATAGTCAGAGGGTGCAGTGCAAGTAATTTTACCCTAAGCGACCCGCTCACTGCAGACCCATAGGTGTATTTTTTTTTTATAATAGTTGCAGGCATACAACATTGCTAAGTCAGGGGAATAGTCAGAAATCAGAAGGTCTTCCTAGATGTGCCCCCATGCTCATTTAAAGTGCGTTCAGTTTGATCTATCCTGGACAAAGATTTGCGGAAAACACCAGACTACACATTAATCTACTAAAATGAATGATTTCCTGAAACTTCTGAATAAATCAAGATGTAACATTTATTTGTCAGGTAAAATTGTATCATGCCAATACAGAAGTAAATGATTAAAAGCCAATTCAGAAAACATAATTTACTCAAAGATGACTCCTAAAAGCAAGTTATGTTTTCCTGTCAGAGACACACAGTGGTGTGTCAGGGCCTCTCCAACAGGAAAACACTGAAACAGCACTGTATGGGGGATCCTGGTAAAGAGTCCCCAAAGATTGCTCTGTCCCCCTGCCTTAAAATACCAGACCAGAACCAAAAGGGGTTATACGAATGCTGTTTAGAGTTGTTTGGGCCAATCCATGTACCCCCAGGGGTTAGCACCTGGTTTCTTGAGAATCTTAAAGAGATATCACCCAGAGAGGAGAAAACAGGATTCTCCTAAGTTCCTCAATCTTTCTCATTAAAACCAATGACTGCACTGAAATTAAGAACCCATATTACCCATCGCACTGAGACACTTAAAATGATACCAAAACATGAAAAGGAAAAAACACAACATATTCACAAGATACACCATATGTGATATATAGACATTCTTAATGAACTTTCAGTGACTTGAGGAGGGAGAAGAGGAGGAGAGGGGGGTGAGTTGAAGTCAAACAAGGAGACAAGGAGATAGTTTGGGCAGGGTAAGGTTCTGTGCTCTGTCCTTTGCTATCTGCTGTCCAGGGTGCAATTCCCACCTGATGACACACCTGAGGAGGTGAGGGAGGAACACTTTGCTCAAGTAAACTTACAAATATTCCACTCACTAAAATACAAAATCTAACTATGTAATTACTGATTGTAACCCAAATTAATTACCCTATGGTCCAAGATGACATCTTTGGTTTGGCTTCTCCTGGCTCACAAACAATGATCCAGCCTGCACAGCCACCAATATAAAAGGTGATTCAGCTCACATCTTCATCCCTTAATTATTCCTTATTTATATGAAAACTACAGATATCTTCTGAGATAAAAGTGAAACGATTTATTTTTTCTGTCCCTTTTCCTCTCTTTTAGATGAGATGACACCACCACTGCCCTTTGCTCCCTCTCCACGAGCTGCTCGCACAGGTTCCATCAAAGCAGGGGGTCTACTTTTTGTCCTGGACCATTTTTGGTGGACACAGCCCATGAGGGATTCCATTGATGGCCTTCTGGCAAAGTACCATGGGCAGAAAGACCTTCCCTTACCCAGGTGGATGCGGAGTATGCTGCCCTTGTGCAGGCTGCCTCCAGGGATCCCAAATTGCCCTCTTACACCCACCACGAAACTGCATATCTCAGGTTATGTGAACACCTGGGCCAAGATGACGTACACAAGTTCATCCCCTGAACACCAGTCCTGAGAAACTCCTGGAGACCCAGCAGCTGTGCATCACCTCACAAAAGGTAGTGAAACTGTAAGTGTCCAGTGTAACCCTCCCACCTGCCCCGGTGAACCCACCCAGAATTAAGCCCCAGGAGTCCCCGCTAACTAAAGGTGAGATTGAACAGATGGTGAAAGAGATTGTGGCGAAGCAGCAGCTACAGCAACAGCAACAGCAGCCTGTTACAAAGAGGACACGGAACTGTCTTGCTTGTGGCCGCCCAAAGTCACGTTACCACCTTGGTGATGGCTCCTCCATTCATTTATTTTTATCAGTACTGAGAGCGTGAAGTACTTTTACCTGCTCTACAAAGTTTATACCAGATGTATGCAGCAGAAGGCCCTCACCAATCCTCGAATGCCGTTTGCTGACTTTGCTGAAAACACCTTTTTTAATCGAGAGCTACAGGCCGCAAAGCAGCGCTCCGCAGAGGCAAGACAGGTATTGGAGGAGCGGAAAAAGAGAAAGGCCATGGAGCAGCATCCCACTGGTCGCCTCTGTAGGTTCTGCCACAAGCCCCTCAGACAAGGCCCAGAGAGTCCACACACACATACTGGGTTCCCTGGTGTGGCAGGGGAAATATGTATATTGTCCTGCCAAAAGTGTTTTCCCTATATCGGACAGACGGGGATGACTCACGAGATGACTTGGGCAGAGTTCTGTCAGTCTTCCTCTTATGAGACAGAAAGGAAGAGATGGGTAGCAGAAAAGGGAAATTTCCTGGTTTTGAATGTATATATTGTAATTATTGTATCTCAACAAAAAATATAACTCTGTATCTTGTTTGTTATGGATATCTGTTACATGCTGAAACCACTGTGGTTTGTTCTTGCTTTACTGTTTTTTTTTGTTTTTATTTTACTTTAGAATGCCATGTTGGTCCATGCATGACTGTAGGAAAAAATAAGTATCCTTCAGAAACAAGTTTCATATTAGAAAACAAAAGTAAAGTGATTACTGATTCATTATCCATTAAAAATATGAATTAGTGAATGTGTCAAAAGGTATAAAATACATAATTTTCATCTCAGCTGGGATTCAAACCCGAGGGTTTCGGTGGGAATTTATTGATAAAACCTGGGACACCGCCTCAAATTCTCACTTCTGATTGGCTAGTCACCGATCTACAGGTATACATGCCTGGCCGACTTTGTTGGAAGGGGAGAAATCACCACAAATATCTTGTAGTGTGTACCCAGCATAAGTGATGAGTTTGACAATGCCATGGAGTTCAGCAGTAAGGGTATCTCTGAAAACAGTCATCATGAACAGGCCAAAAGTGTCAAGCTGGAATTCAGAAGACATGTGAGTTGGTTGACATGATTGGGGAAATGGGAAACCCCTTTGCAGAGGACAGCAACAACCTTCTGAAGCTGTACTCAAGAGAATTAGCAGACCAAGCTGTTGTGGATGCTGTTAGGGTTGCAGAGAGGATGGACCAAGAGCAGTACAAACTCTTTGTTGCAGAGAGGATACAGGGTACCTCTTTACAAGCGGAACATTTCTTTTTTTTAAAACAGCTCCGAAAGAGGTCAGTCAAGACAAACTCGCTGAAAAAATGACTGTGTACTGTTCTGCAGACTCTACATGCCTGTCCGACCTTGATGGGAACCTAGAAAACTTTCTTCAAAAACAAAAATCAGCCTTACCCCTCCTTCATTTCATTTCATTTCGTTTGTTATTTTATTTTTCACCAACATCATCATTGTATCATTAACACAATTACAGAAGAAACATAGTCATATGTAGGTCGCGTGAAATGGGGAACCCCAAAGAAGCTACTAAAAGCTTTTACCAACCAAAAACTCCATAGACACAAAATAAACAAATATATAAATACAACAGAAAACAAACACTACAAACAAACAGACGATCCCAGCACAAGTATAACACATTACGGAATGTTCAACAATCATATGTTATGAGCAATTTTTCCTTGAGATTTTTCTTGAAAATGGAGACAGAATGCAACAATTTCAAATTTTTGAGTGGACAATTACAGAAGAGACTATAGGTATAAAAAGGGACTGTCTGTTTTCTGTGTGATTAGGTCTTGCTCCTCTCACTGGGTAGCTGTGGTGATTTTGTGACCAAGCCTCTTGAAGAGAATAAAACTTCTTTCTCTTAATACAATTTGACTCGGAATGTTTCGTATGCTTGATGCTGTTGGTTAATTATTGTTTTTGCCACAACAGACCTTTGACCTTTTGACAGGGTTGAACTTCCGGTATGGGCGTCAGGGGATTAACCCCTTGACCTTGCTAGCCCTAAATCATGTGGTTTTGACAGTTAGGCCCTGTCCCATTTCTCCCCCCTTAAACTTCAACTGGTTTAGAGTGCCTTCGAAAGTAAAGTCCCCTCAACGAGGGAAGTGGAGGTTGAAGATCTTTCCCTATGAAATGGGACACCACTACTATGTGAATACATGCATCATAAAACTATCCCCAGTTATGATCAGGATATAAGTATCCATAATAATATGCTAGAAATCTAATAAAGTAATCAAATGTAAAATAACACAGCATAGTTTATTATAGATAGATTAATGCTTATTAAAGCTAAAGTTATTCATTCAAGAGCTGGGGGTAATTCTTCTCTTTGCCTTTAGTTGTTTTTATTCACATTAAAGGTGTAATCATAGTGTTGCCAGAATGTACGATAATTATCGTATTTGTACGATAATATTGACCTCCTGTACGATGTACGATCAATAATAACATAATGTACGATAAATTCAGAGGTTTCAGTCGTTCGTCCAAACACATCCTACCGCTTCTCTCTCTGACACCGAATCATTCGCAGGCACGCCTGCCTGAAGCACGTATACACACACACACACACACAGGCACCACGCGGGTGCCGTCTGCACGTCACACTACACTACAGTTTTGCCGAAGAAGACAGCTCAGTTTAGATCAGTTTAAACAAAACGAAGCAGTAAAGTGCTAAAAAAATGTGGACTTCAAAATGTGGACTGTCGGCATATCTTTTGCACTTTGGCATAAAAAAGTTAAGTAGCAGACTTCCTCCAGTTAGTGTGAGCGTATTACACAGCTTGTTTAAATTGGCTGTAAAATTATTTGGAAAATAAAATTGTTTGGAAAATAGCAATATTTTTATGTGTTTGGTTCATGTACGATAATTTTTCTAAAAAAAACATCATTTTGAGGTTTTGGTTACGATACTTCGACATTTCTAATCTTGCAACACTTATGACGCCACTTTAAGTCCGAATGCAGATCTATAATACACATTTTCTCCCAAACTATTCCACAACTAACACCCATTTAAGACATAAAACTGTGTTAAAGTGAATCTCCAAACCGGCCATTTTAGCCATATTTTTGTCTGTATTTGATCGGTTTAGACGCGCACATGAAACCCCAAAGTATTGTTTGCTTGTCTAGTTGCAGTCCGTTTCCGAACGCGCGCCGCAATGGGAACAGGGTCAATGTCTCTTGTGCTTATAATAGCTCTTTTTACAATCTAACACCTCCCGCAATTTAGAATCAGCAGACACTGCTTTTACAACAATCACTGATTGTGCTCAGTGCTGTTTGTGGGTTTAACATTAGGGAGAAGTGACAGCGCATTGTAAAGAAAAGATGAAACACTAGACCGAACACGGCTAGTTTTTAATAGTTTTACCGAAAATAAAATTAGATGAACTACCCAGATCAGATGTATATTTGATGGGCAGACTCTCTCGAAGCACTATATCATGAACAATCGTCAGATAGATAGCTTCGTGAAATAATTTTCTAACATTAGTGTTAAAACCTTAACAGGTCCCCATAGATGTGCATCAAAACTAAACATATTCCAAAATATTTAGACATTTAACATGCTTATTTGCGAAAATATACTTAAAATTCAATTGTTTCCTTTCCAGCGGTATCCGCCATCTTGTTTAAAAAAAATTACCAGCTTGCAAGTTTCCTGGGTAATTTCATCTTCCACTTCGTTTTTAAGCCTGCATAGGGACGGCACTATGTTTTGAGGGTTTGATTTTAAGGGGAGAATAGCACTCCCCCTTGCTCTTTAGAGTATTGGGACACCCTACCCCTACACGAGAATTGCGCAAAAAACAAGGGTTAGGGCAGAAAATCTAGGGTAAGGGGAGGTATTGGGACAGGCCTGAGTTTGACCTATTTACCTTCCTAGCCCCTAAATCATGTGGTTTGACAGTTAGTTTGACCTATTGACTCTCCCTGTTATATGTCATAGTTTTGACAGTTAGTTTGACCTGTTAACCTTAATTGCAAGCCTTCGATCATGTAGTTTTCACGGATGGTTTTGATATTTAAAGCCGGTGTCAAGAAAGGTTATATAGGATGTGCGTCACAGGATCCCCCTCCCACCCTCCGCATTCCCGAGCGCATTGGGGGTGCACGGGCACTGTGATTAAACAACGTCACACAAAAACATTCTATCCTTTAAAATAAATATCTTGCTAATTTAACTAAAGTTGAAAACATACTGTTCTTTAAAAGTATATAAATGAAATGGTTATAAAAAAATATATCTTACTAAAATCTACTGAAACAATTCTTTCAGTTTTAGATAAACCAAAATAATAAAAAAATCATCTTACATAAAACATTCTATTCTTTAAAAGGGTATAAATGAAATGTTTATAATTATAAATATCTTATTGATCCAATTATTTCAGTTTTAGATAAACAAAAGAATAAAAATAAAATCATCTCTACATTTTTCTAGAGAGATGAAGAAAACAATACAATGTATGAAACGGATTAAAAAATTAAAATCATCTAAGTCTGCTGACTGAAGGGCCCTCCCCTACCATCTGCATCTTGAGCTGTGAAACATGATACCCCTCCCACATTCCTGAGCACGTGAGAAAGATGGCAGTGGCTCAGTGGTTCATGTAGGTTGTCTACAAAACCGGAAGGGTGGTGGTTCAATCCCCAGTTCCACCTAACCCCAGCTGCTCCCGACGAGCGGGATGGTGCCTTGCATATATAAATGCAGTCCATTTACCAAAGGGGTTTCTCCACATTCCTGAGGTAACAGTGAGAAAGGAGTTTCCTAAAATACAGACTAACTAAAGTGAAAAACATTCTATTCCTTTAAAAGTACTATAAATTATTGGCATTATAACTATAAAACCACAGAGTGGTTCACAGAGCACCATCTGCCGGTCAGAGATCAGGTATGAAGGTCTTGCTGGAAAAAGTCTTTGAAGGTTTTTTGCTTACATCGGTTTCAGTTTGTTGATGACTGCTGACCCATGTAATATTTAGACCTCACTGTATGGGGCACTGTTTTGTGGGGCACCTGTCTGGGTCACTGCTTTATACTGTTTTCTAGGCAGACCCAGCCTTGTTTCCCAAGCGTAGACCACCATGAAGTGAGAGTGATGTACTACATGCATGGCTGTACTCGATCTGATTGAAAAGATCAATGATGCCATTGTTAAAGGCGACAGTGGTATTGGTATTTTTTTAAGATTTATCTAAGGCGTTTGATACTATTGATTTTGAAATCCTTATTGAATAAATTACATCATTATGGAATTAGAGGACTAGCACTTAGCTGGTTCAACAGTTATTTGTTTGGTAGACAGCAATATGTAAATATTAATGAACAAATTTCCTTAAGTAAAACCCATCAAATGTGGAGTCCCCCCAGGGATCCCATTTTGGGCCCTCTCCTCTTTATATTATACATAAATGACTTTGAAAATTCCACCAGGGCTCTTACACAAGGTTTTATTTACACAACTTTAGATTGTCTGGAAAAACTGTACTTAGTCATCTTAAATCTTATTTATATGAAAAGATTTCAATCAGCATTTTTTGTCCATGCGGGGTTTCAATTTTATGGTGGGGGCTTTCCATAGCCCATAATGATTTCTTGTACCGTAACTGCATATTCTATCTCGCTACACTAAACACGACCATCACAGAAAACTACATTTGTACATTTTCAAAAATGAAATAAATAAATAAATAATTTAATATAATTTCTAAGCTGTTTTGCGCGCGCGCACACACACGGTTCTAAAAAATGAAACTAATCTCTATTAAATTATTTTTAATAAAATCTATAACCCAATGAATAATAACCTTATGTTACTAAAATGTATTTTAAAAAATGTAAACAAAGTTTTTACCTAAATAAATATATAAATAAAAACACCTTACATTTCCCAAGGAGAGGTGAAGTAGTTCCTTTATGCAACGATAAAAAAACACTCCCAAAAAGCAAATAGTTTAAGTTGTCATAAACAAAACTAGCACCAGAATCCTTCAGAGATAAACTACAGTGTGAACGGAAGCTTCAGACCCGTACAGAGACGAGAGGAGTTACAGACCAGATGAGTCTCGGGGGGGACAATGTCACAGTAAATCTAGTCTGCATTTCAGAGCATACATCCAGAGTTTTATACTAAATTCATTTAAAAGCATAACCTTAAAAGTTTAAATTAGATATTTTTAAAATTAAAGACTGTTTAAATCAAATCTTTAAAGTTTTATTAAAATCATATCTTCTATTTATCTTCTTAGAAGACTTATGTATTATTTTTACTAAACAGCGTCTGTTCAAAAACTTTAGATTAAAAAAATTATTAAAATTAAAAAAACAAAAAGTATGCTTAGGCGTCTTAGATCTTATTTATACAAAAATATTTCAAAAAGTATTTTTGTCCATACAACATGAAACATGTTGTCAAAGTTTGTCACAATGTTTTGTAGGTTGTGTTGTTTTTAAGAATCCGGAGGACTCACATTGTTCTTATTTAGACTAAGTTGTATAATTTGGAAAATCGCCACACAATTTCAGAGACAATTTCATTTACCTCATTTGTGATAAGTATGTCTTGAGCGAATATTTAATTTTACTCGTCTTAATTCAAAGCATGATCTTACTTTTTTCTACGGTAGCTATGATCTATTACACGTATAAGATGTATAAGATCATGTTTACTCGTATCTCCCGAACTATCCTTAATCAGTGTGGAAACACCACAGGGTGAAACCCTTTACTGAGAGATATACTATCGGTTATCTACTCAAAATATTTGTAGAAGTTTAAAATGTTAGCATTTGTTGATGCGACAGGCTGTCTGTCTGGTGGCCGCATGAACAGACTTGGGGGAGAGCTGATGGTACTATCTATAGCAGGAAGCATGCATGCCCTTTGACCTCCTTGATTTTGGAGGCTTTTTTTGTTAAAGACCCTACTACAAGTTAGTCCTTAAAGGTACACTCTATTCTATTCTATTCTAAACGAATACTGCTCTCTAGCGCCTCGCTTTTTCAAATGCGTGTTGTAACTGCGGTAGCGGTTAAGGGCCAAGAAGCTATGACAACATGTCTTCCAATAGCACATCATCGAGTTTAACTATACATGTTCTACTGTTATGCTGCCTATATAATGATTTTACACAACAAGCATTGAAAAAAAGCTTGTAATTTAGACCGCAATTTTGACTTACCTGTCGAGAAGAACGCAGGCAACTTCAGCATCCCCCCTTTTCAAAGTCTTTCTCCTTCATTAGCTCTTTCCACCTGGGAAAAGCTATCCCGATATTTACCCTCATTTGAATTCGCCGGTCCACACTTCCTTTTAAAATTAAATTTTTGCATTTTGGCCATGAGGAATTCCTTCTCCTGTGGCTCGACATAACTATGATTCTGCAATATATTGTACCGTGCAGTGCAGCCTTTCAAATGTGGCGGGGCAGTGACAAGCGCCTCTCACTGATCTCCTTGTCCGCTTCAACTGGTTTCAGTCAGCCGGCTCTGAACGAAAACACGTTGATGACACGTGTTGAGTTAGGCTAGTGCTTTTTGTCCCTCTCTGCTATTATAGTTTTTCAAGATGGCGGAACCATAGATATCATATAAAGGCTAGATGTCTTAAGGCGGAGTCTCGAACGGCATCACACCGGTGGCCATCTTGTCACAGGTAAGCTTTCTGGCGAGCTCTGTGGTATCTGAAGTAAGGTGAGTGATCAGCACGAACACAAATCCTCTTATCTCGCTGAAATCTTGACGGATTTACAAACGGTTTGGTTTCTTACAAACATTAACTTGGCTATAATTCTGAATGCTGGAACATGTTGAAATTGAAGATTTTCTTTTCAAAAAACGACTTAATAGTGCAGCATAGTTGTGTATCACGGCTACTTGCGCAAGTTATCAAGGCAGAGATCACAATCGAGCTGTTCGATTATAAAGGTTTTACTGACACCAATAACGATTTTATGACAACTAATCTTTTGTCTAAATTACAATATTTGTGGATGTGGTTGTAGTAAGTTGCTGGTTATAACAATAAGCTTTGAGTGAGACCTAAGAGAACTTAAGTTGCACATGATTTTCAATCAGGTTGGTTTGTTAAAAACATCTTGCATTATGATACAGGAAATTGCTGGCTTTATAAGAGAAGGTGTATAAGATTGATATATCAATATGTGCGAGTTAAATAATGTGTAGTTTATTACAACACATTTTAGACATTCAAAAACTTCTTTACTTTATTCAACTGGTAGCAACAAGAAGCACAACCACCTCTAGAAGAGCGGAAGACAACCTGCCAATGGACATGGTCTCAGGATGTACCTCAACCTGATGTTGTGAGTGTTTGCATGTGGAATGTCAAACAAATGAGACCATCATATGGCTTGTTACAAACAAATGAGAGCATCATGTTGCTTGTTATATTAAATCCTTTATCTTGGTGGTACCCAGAAAGATATATGGTGTTAGTAGTCTAAGAGCCCAATATTATTTGAGGTGGTACTCTGTGTAAAAAGTTTGAGAACTACTGGCTATCTCACTTGCTCCGTCGCTTATACACTTAAATGAAAAAAACGTGTGAACATTGAAACTTAAACCAGGGGTAGGCAACCTTTACAATCAAAAGAGCAATTTTTGTCCAGAGCCACAAAACATATTTTTGCCTTATAAGTGGACAAGCCTATACAATTTCTTAAATGTATGCTGTTGTGTTTTCTGTTGGAGAATTGGAGAACCTAAACGTGTATTTAGGCGCACAGAATCTAAAAGTGAAGATTGAATTGTTAAAAAAGTTACTTATTAATTTCCATATATAATTTATATATTTGTATATTTTGGCAAAACAACAGGGAGGCACTGGAGAGAGGAGTTTGAGGCTAAGGCTATAAAGGCCAAACTTGAAGAAGCCTCAGCGAGAGTGAGGAAACTGCAGCGGGAGAAGAGTAATGCCTTGAGGAGAGAAAAGAGGGCCATTATGAACATGAGAGCTACCATCTGCTGACTTTAAAAAACAATGGAGGTCTGTTGATTCCATCAGAGGAAACGTGAGGGTCTGTCAGGGCAGCAGAGTGGGTCATTCGGCAGGCATCAGATAGTACCAGACGATCACAGCCAATCAAACTGCTTGAGGTTGTTTACATTGTCCAAAAAAGGATTGGTTCAGAGGATGTGTTTGTGTTAGGGGAGCACAACGGAGAGACGCAGTATAGACAGGCACCACCATATGCTGTTAAAATTAATTGTGTCCCTATTTTTTTTTTTAAGTTAAGGCAGCACCACATCGCCAGAATTACAAACCTCAGCTTACAGAGCAACAACATGCGACAGAAGCTTAATAAAACTGTCCTTTTCAAAGGGCATTAGCCCAAGGTATGTTTTTTTCTGTCCTCTTTTACTTCAACAGCATTTCTTTTTTGGATATTTGTAAAGGGGTACCTATGTACCTATTTTTTATTATTATTATTTTTGCAAATAAATGACACTTGTATAATAGTTTACAAATATAGACTTTTGTGTAATTATTCCATATTTTGTGTATTCATTCTATATTAGTAGTTGATATGATCCACCACCTGTCAAAAATGATTGATTGACAGGTGCCCCGCCCCTTCCGGTGACATGTCCCGCCCCTTTTGGCATAGGATCAAAGGGATCAAAGAAGATGAGATGAGATCAAAGGAGATCAAAGGGCTTTTGAAGTCTTTTTTGACATCTAGTTTTGATTTTTGATTGACAGGTTGACAGTTAGTATGACTTTTGATTGACAGAAAGTGTTTTAATAATTACATCATGGCTATGACAGCTAGTTTGATGCCTTTTGATATGGACAGAAGGTTTTGAAGACGCTGTGATTAAACAATTATGTCATGGTATCTGACAGAAAGTCTGATTGTTTGATGCCTATTGATGCCTTTTGAAATTGACAGAAAGTGTTATAACAATATGTCATGGTATCTGACAGAAAGTTTGATGCCTTTTGATATTGACAGAAAGTGTTATAACAATATGTCATGGTATCTGACAGAAAGTTTGATGCCTTTTGATATTGACAGAAAGTGTTATAACAATACGTCATGGTATCTAACAGAAAGTTGAAGCCTTTTGAACATGACAGTTAGTGTCTGTATGTGTGTGTGTTTTTGAAGCTGGTATCACACACGATCCTCCTCCCTACATATTCCTGAGCGTATCCGGGCTGTAATGTGAAACTGATAAGGATAAACTGTGGAAGTTTATCTCACACACAAATGTTGAAAAACCATTCAGTTCTTTTAAAAGAATATAAATGTTTATAAAGATCTTACTAAAACCTCACACCAAAAGTTTAAATAAAATGTAGTTAGAAAAAATTGCAATGAGTCTCTCAAAGCACCGTCTCAAAACATAGGGAGCGCGCTCGTGTCTCTCTCTCTGTGTGTGGTGAGTGTGTGTGTGTGTGGAGATTAGACATCAGAGGAGATGTGACCATCTGTGTCACGGGATTCCCCTCCCACCCTTTGCATTTGAGCTCTGACATCTGCAAAAAAAAACATTCTATCCTTTAAAATAATTGTTGAAAAAAATAAAAGTTGAAAAACTTACTGTTCACATGCTAATTTAACTAAGGTTGAAAAAACTATGGAAGTTTATCTCACACAAATGTTGAAAAGCCATTCAGTTCTTTTAAAAGAATATAAATAATATAAAATAAAGATCTTACTAAAACCTCACTCAAAAAGTTTAAATAAAATGGAGTCACAAAAGATCACAGAGTGTTTACTGAAGCGCCTCTCCAGCACAGCCCCGGCCTGACTGGTGCGCGCGCCCTCCGCATTCTGACATCCCCCTCCTTCTGCTCCTCCACATTCCAGAGCACAGTGATGAGAAACAGAGATTTTATAAATGTATATTATTATTACTAACGTTATGGTCAACTTCACCTAAATTAGCCGAAGTAAACTTATTAAACAGAGAAGCATAATAACTTTGGTATGTTCTGTCTCCCTCTTCACAACCTTTTTGGCAGATGTACAACGTAAATACTGAGTAAAACTAATTTAAAGGGATAACGTAGTAAGTTACACCTTAAACAGAAATTATGTATGTCCATCATTTACTCGCACACAACGTGTTCTAAACCTGCATGAAGTTCTTTCGTCTGAACATAAAATAAGATATTTTGAATAATGTTGGTAAATAGTGGCTGGTCCGCATGGACTTCTATAATAGAAAAAATACTTTGGATGTCAGTGGGGACCAGTAACTGTTTGGTTGCTCATGTTCTTTAAAATATCTTCTTTTGTATACAGCACATTAAATAATTTAATGGAAGTTATGAACAAGTCGCACGTTTTCAGCTGCGGCTCCAAGACTGTGGAATGCGTTACCTTGTAGTATTAGATTTGCTCCATCCTTGTCTGTTTTTAAATCTAGGCTAAAAACCTATTTTTTTTAGTTAGCATATGGCTAAGGATGAAATGTACTGTATTTAGACTGTATTTATATTTTGTCTGTTGTATTGATGTAAAGCACACTGGTCAACTGGTGTTGTGTTTAGTAGTGCTATAGAAATAAAATTGACATTGACATTGACATTGACAAGTTGAGGGTGAGTAAATGGTGACAGAATTTACAATTTTGAGTAAACTAACCCTTCATCCAACACCATTGTTAATTTACATCTTTTGTTTTATTTTCAAGTTTGTGGTATGATTATGTCGTCTGAAATGTCGGAGGTCCTCTTTTTGTGATTGCCTTCGTAATGGTGATAACATCTAAGCGTGAGTAAGATGACATCAACTAAATTAGCTGAAGTATGCATTAGTTAAGCAGGTAAACATGTTCTTTTCTGTTCTTTATTTTGAATTTGCAGCGGCCCATTCCTCTCCGGACTGTACATCACTGCTGACGCTCTCCACTAATACACAGAACGGGTGTTGGCGTTGGAGGAGGAGAGGAGAAGGAGGAGGAAAGGGTTAGCAATATACCATTATCACATATAGCAAAGTTTTGCTAACTAATAATTTTTAATGTTGTTTAATTGATTAAAAACTATAAACACCATACAACATTATATCTTACCTCATCTTCACCCCACATGTTATTGTTGTTAGTAATAAGTCTGTTATTGTATTTTAGTTTTTTTTCTGTAAACTATAACACTAAAAGGCTGCTGTGACTTTGTCTGTTTCAGGAGAGTCTGTTCTCAAAGCAAAAACATGGATGCTGACAATGAAGGGCAGAATCATCATCCAGTTACAACTGCTTACAGACGACTCTTCAGCATTAGCTGTCTATTTTGTCGAATGCAGAATCAGGTAAACCAAAAAAAAAAATATATATATAATATATATATATATATATATATAAATATATATATATTTTTTTTACATTACATTACATCCACATGCAGCATTTGGAAGTCACTTTTATCCAAAGCAACTTACATTGTATTAAGTTTAATTTAAATTATCCATTCCCTGGAAATCTAAGCTACAGGAATGTATTGAAAAAGAATGAAGCTTTAATGATTTTAATGTAATGTATTATGGGGTAATCCCTGTAGGTTAGGGGTGGAAATTGGCAAAAATTTTATGATTCGATAGTATTGCGATATTTGGGCCACAATTCAATATTATTGCGCTTCCTAACATTGCGATACAGCAAGTATTGCGATTCGATTCTGCGATATATTGCGATTCATGTCCCCCATATTATTCAAAGACATTACAAAAAATAAGACTGCTCAACTCACTTCAAATGTCACATTAAATCTGTGAACATCTTCTACACATTTACTGGAGGCTAGTGCAAAAACTTTGTCCTTGAACATTCAGGACACAGGACCTTATTACAGGACGTAATTATATGAACGTGTCACCACCGCATTAGCACCAAAAACATGGAGATTTTATTTTAGAGAATAATTACACAACCTATTCGATATACTATAATTCTATAATTAAATAAACTAATCGAATATCCAAAAATTGTGACTCATCCCTGCATGTAATACCTTGTTTTTTTCCCAAAATCTTCACTTACGTCTCGATTTTCGAAGGGGATTATAAACGTTTCTTCCTTGGTTTATTGTTTTAAGGCCTGTTTTGCTTTTCAGTGTGTGTACGTTTTTGCCATGCTACAGATACAAATGGTCACCAGGAGATTAATTCTATGGACTTTGGAGATGTTGCCTTTTTTTTTCTTCAGCTAGTGGCTCCTAAAGGTCAAGATTTGTAATTTGTACTTCTAAAACAAAAGGTTCAACGATTAAAAAGAATATTATAAGGACAAATGTTTGTGAGTTATTGTGATTTTTTGGGGGGTGGGGTAAACATAAATTAAAAAAAGAAAATTTAAATGATGAAAAAAAATATACTGTAATA
Source organism: Rutilus rutilus (assembly GCA_021464565.1). Lineage (NCBI taxonomy): Eukaryota > Metazoa > Chordata > Actinopteri > Cypriniformes > Leuciscidae > Rutilus > Rutilus rutilus. The sequence goes on along the minus strand of JAJAQA010000006.1, from coordinate 40,817,052 downwards.
ATACTGTAAAACATTTTACAGTAACTTACTGGCATCCAGCTGCCAGTAAGTTACTGTAAAATTTACAGCAACCTCTTTACAGTGCAGTGCATCCTTGCACTTTTCGACTGGGAACGGGACAGCTGGTTTCTCAGCGCAGTAGCTTTGGGTGGCAGGGAGATACGTGAAGTCCAGCTTTTTGACCTGTCCGCACAAGCTAGCACTAGTTTGACCTTGAACGCTTTGATGTGGGAATACATGTCACTGATTAGCTTCCCTTTGCCTTGGAGCTGCATGTTTAGGTGGTTCAAACATTTCAGTCACATCAGTTAAAAACGCGAGGTCCCATTTCCATTCTGGCTCGGTCAGCTCTCGTACCGTTTCACCTTTAGGACTGCAGGAAGGTGTTGATTTCGGGTAGCAGGTCATAGAAACGGCGCAACACTCTGCCTCGGCCTTAACCATCGGTACTTCTGTGTAGTACAGCACATCCCATAGGCAGACTCAAGCTCGGAGAGAAAGGCCTGGAACTGTCTGTGTTTCAGCCCCATGTTTTCGGATGTAGTTGACACAGTGCAATTCGCTGTTCAAGCGCCCTACTAGCTCCTCGTTGTGCCAGCCATACTAGGTGCGCCATCCGTAGTGATGCTGGCCAATTTAGACAGTGTAGATTCAACTCTTCCCATTGTTTTGCACACTTGGACAAAAATATCCTCTCCTGTCGTAGTACCTTTGAGATTTTTTAGAGCTGCCAGCTCCTCAGACACTGCAAAGCTTGCGCTAACTCCACAAAATAACAATGAGCAGTTGTCGCTGTGTCCCTGCACATCATTGCTCTCATCCATGGCCAAAGCAAAAAAACTAGAATTCTGACGCTTTCCTCATTCAGCTGTGTCATACACGTTGTCCCCCAAATCCTTCGATTCGCCTGGTCATAGTAGGTGCGAAGAGCAGTGTTGCCCAACTATTTTCAATGGAAAGTAGCTAAGCCTGCTCGAAAAGTAGCTAAATGTCGCCAGATGACGTCATGCATCATTAGCTTATTAATGACGTCATCGCCTCATATTTGCATTCTGCCTAATTTGTCGGTATTTCAGTTTATAATAACGGTTATCTCACCTAAACCGTGCTCACATACTGTTTTTATATAAGTATATAGCCGAATGTCCAGTAAAGCTGTTCTCAATTACATATTTTCTGTTAGACAACGGAACGGAACGGAACTTAGGCTGACGCCGCCTTCACACTGGCAGTTGAAATCAGCTCCGTAATACGCAATACGCCGCAATACGACACTGCAAGAGAGACCGAGTGTGTCCGAGAGCGCGCGCGAGAGAGACCGAGTGTGTCTGATGAGCATTAGTAAATTGGTACATAGTAATATATAATTGCTATATAAGAGGCATGGACGTTCGATAAATGGACAACAATATAAATAAAAACAACAATTAAATTCATACCACTGAATAACTGTGATTTGAATCAGATAGACAGAAGATGAAAACACTTTCTTGTCTTTGACAAAAAACATCTTTGACAAAAAAACAAAATACAAGTTTGTGAGTGTAGTGTAGAGAACAAGTTCTGACGTTCAAACAAATCCTGTTAAGTTTTCAGATTTTTTAAATTTATTAAAGTTCAAAAGTTCAGTTCACACAGATTAATTAATTAAAATGTGTTGAACATTGTCTGTGCTTTTCAGTGGAGGATGTAAAAAAAAAAGTGGAGGGACCTCCGTGATGCCTATGTTCGGTATAGGAGGGAGGACCAGTCCAGGCGGGTAAGCAGCACTGTAAAAAAATTCTAACCCTCCCAAATCAAAAATTTCAAGTGACCAATAACATCTAAATTTTTTCAATTGGCCCAAGTGAAATTCTTGTTGCAATAGTCTGTTAACATTGGCTCAATGAGAAATAATACGTCAGACTAATTGAAAAATGCCGTTTATCAGGCCACGGAGGACAACCTCCAACCTTACTGAGACAGAGAGAGAGACCCAGGAGGGAGAGGGAGAGACCCAGGAGGGAGAGGGAGAGACCCAGGAGGGAGAGGTCTCACAGGAGAGAGAGGGAGAGAATCAGGAGAGAGAGAGAGTCATAGATACAGATCACACACAGGAGAGCGTGCGCCCACACAAAATAGAGGGCACACCAGACCTGTCAGGGGAGCGCAGGCGTAGGCGGCGGGTTGTCCCTGCAAGCCCCTTAGCGTTTGAGCAGATGATTGTTACTGCAATAGAATCTGCCAATCAACCACCAACACAGGAGAAAGACCCAGACCAGGCCTTCTTGGACAGCCTGCTCCCCGCCCTAAAAAGAATGTCCATCCAAAAAAACGCTGCTACGAAGCTGAAAATGCACCAGCTGATATATGAAGCTGAATTTGAGTGCAAGTATTTTGTTGTGAATGTTCTCCACAATTGCACTGATAATGTGTAACATGCTGCCATCTCACCTTTTCATTTTTATTTGTTTTACAGAATCTGGTGCATCTGGTGGAGCTGAACACACACACACACACACACAGTAGTAGCATTAGTATAATAAAGTTCACTTTAACTATTATTCAGTACTGTGGTTTATTTTTGCAAGGGAGAGAGCTAGAAGAGACTGCGACACACACACAAAACACTAATAGAAAGCATATGTAGAAATTACATTGTGGTTGGCCCTTAAAAGGGCCTTTTTGTCATTGTCTGTAATTATGACACAGGATCATGTCGGTGGACACCTCCCGCCTCAGAGGAAAAGTAGGTCGTATAGGCCTCTCTGACACGAACTGCCTCTGCGGTGGAATTATTGGAACCTTGTCGGATGACACTGGGCAAGACAGCACTGAGAAGTGGGTTGGGTGCTCGATTCTCCCTTGGTCTATACACAAATCCGCCGCGATCTCTATGGGCGCCACCATCTTGCCTGCCGCCATTACTGCGTGCCTGCGAAGTGACGGCGGTGTGACACTTGCCGGTGCCCTCTAATGACATTTCAATGAAAGCGGATCCTGGGGCTTAAATATTGTGATTGTCAAAACATTTTAGTAACTAAACTGAATTGTATTAGGTTTAGTGACAACATGTTGCAATGTTTATAATATATGGTACAATTTCTGGTAAGCTACGTTTTTTTTTTCATTATTGCTTTAAACAAATTTCAGGATTTCAATTCAGTTCAATTCTTGTGATTTGATTTAATATTGACTAATTTGGATAAATATTAGGTACACAAGATGGGCGTTAATTAAAAAAAAAAAAAACACTGATTGATCGATATTATGTATGATGACTATACATTTCGGTAAGTTGTACTGTTTCTTTCAACATTGTTCATTCGTGTTTATTTAATATTAAGTTGAGATGATCAGTTCACGTGCCGCTAGGGATCCGTCATGTCACATTTACAAACACCAAAACGGTATTTATTGTTTGAATTTCGTAATAAAATTGACAGAATCTGAGAGCTGAGCTTTTTTATATCATAACTAATCTGCTGTCTATTCATGGGTTTCATCAGGTCCCTTTCCACAGGTGTATAAAACCAAGCACCTAGATTATGAATGCAGACTGCATTGTGCTTGATTAATACACCTGTGGAAAGGGACCGGATGAAATCCATGAATAGACACAGAAAGTCTGTCGGTCTCCGTGTCCTTTCTGCCTCGCGATTTTTCTGTGCATGAGAAAATGGATGTGTGGCGTGACAGCGTGTGAAAAGCTGAAAAGTTGCGTGTGTCTCACGGTGAAGGCGTGAGAGTTGGCAGCTTACAGATATTCAAGATTATTTTATTAATCATCTGGCATGCGAGCTTCAGAACCTAAACTACAGGGCACTGATTGAAGGTCAGAATTATATGAGCTCCGGGTGGATTGGCCAGATACTGCATACCTTCGCAGATGAGCTCATCACATTAAAAGGTCGTGAGGTCGTGAGGTTTTCACAGGCAGTGAACTCGTACCATAATGTGTCAGTAACAATACACAGAGAAAACTGCAAAGTTCTCGAATTCAGTTTGTGACTGCATGGTCGACCGAGGGAAGTGTTGTAGCCATGCAGCAGGGCTACTGTACAAAATTAAAGATGAATAGATAAAAATAAAATTTATTCGTAAATCTGTACATTCGTACAGCTACATCTGCTACAGCCGCCTACGGGACCAACGCTACTTCCTTAGCAGCAAGGCACGCAGTAATGGCGGCGCTGCTTTACTTCCGTGTTTTGCCGGATTTGTGTATAGGGGCGTGTTGGGGCATCGCGGTGAAGAAGGTTGTGGAGGACACAGGTTGCCTTCACGCACACCTCCACATTGTGTGGATGCTGCCACATCACTTGATGGTAGATCCTGAACCTGGCTCCCAGCACACCGAAGGCTTGCTCTACTACCATTCTTGCCTGAGACATGCGGTAGTTGAACATCCGACAGCGTCTGCAGAGGTTCCTTCCAGGATATGGACGCATCAGGTGACGGCGCAACGGAAAGGCTTCGTCCCCCACAAAGGTGTGAGGAAGTGGCCCGAGATCCTCTGCTCCAGGGATGATGGCATCTGTTGGGACTCCCAAGGTGCCTTCCTGGAGAGTGCGACCACAGGCAGACTCCCTCAGTGTGCCTCCATCACTCCCGCGACCATAGGCACCCACATCAATAATGCGGAAGCAGAGGTTGGCATCGACAACTGCAAGGAGCACGATGGAGAAGGTCCCCTTATAATACAAAAAAAGGGAGCCTGAATTGGGTTGTGCCACGATCCTCATATGCTTCCCATCAATGGCCCCTATGCAATTGGTGAAGTCACGGTTAACCTGGAACTGCTCTGCAATATCCTGCCAATCACTCTCCTTTGGCACAGGCATGTACACATCCACTAGCTCCTCCCAGATAGCCTTGGCCACCTCAGGCACAATGAGAGATATGGTGCTCCAGCCCACTTGGAAGCGGTAGGAGAGGGAGTGGTAGGAGTCACCAGTCGCCAGGTGTCTGAAAGAACATAATTAAAATATTAATAGTAAATATAATATTGACAATAATAATACATACATTTATTTGGCGGACACCTTTCTAGATACACAAGGACATCTTATCATCTTATCATGTTTAAGGGCGAAAAGAAGAGAATGCAACAGGTTTTAGCTTCATAGAAATACAGTTATATACAGACTATAATAATATTGAAATAACCAAATGACTTGATGATGAAAAAGTCAAATTATTTTCCCATTTATACAATTCCATCATGTAATCAGTTCTGTGTGGTTTTAATTGGTTAAGTAAAAAAAAAAAAAAAAACAGTTGGTCTTTGTAGGCTACAAAATACTGGGCTATGCATAGAAAAAGAAAAAAACGCTAAGCAATATGCCTATTATCTATAATGATGTGATCTATGTGATACGTAATATCAAGGGGATAGAGACAGACTAGAAACTCACTCATATCTACGAAGCCTTGTGTTGATTCTTTTGATCCGTGGACCAACACGGTGGAGGATTTCGTCAAACTGACAGCGCGACACAGGGCTGGACTGGGACAGAAAATCGGCCCTGGCATTTTGGCCCAGACTGGCCCACTACATATGATCATAAACAACACCCATCTTTGCACACCTTTGAATATGTTTTTGTTCAACTCCTATTCATTAAAACCACTAATTCCATGTAATGAGTGAGTATAAACGAGTGAGAGTTAACAGATGAAATAAGTACAAAATTGTAATTTATTAATACAGTAGAACTATACTCCACATTGGTGAATCCAAAAAACAAGCTATAAGCTGCATTGGCATAGCAATACCAGTGTTTCTCACAGGAATTTTTGGTAAAACTGTGGTGGGTGGACCTCTAGGGGGGTTTGGGGGCATGGTCCCCCTAAGAATTGTTTTTGCATTTTAATGTTAAATTCATCAATCTGGTGCAGTTTGAGGGTTCAAAATTAAAAGCTCCAACCCATATTCAGTGTGCAAGTATAACAAAGAAAAAAATCAAACCTCTTTTAGTAACAGTGTCTGTCTATATTACACTACTACATAATAATAGTTATAATATTAATCTCATGATAGTGTCCTAATATCCATATATTGTAAAAAATAATGCACCGAAAAATAGTAATTAGTTTTGTACTAATTTCTATACTTGAAAGAGATAAGCACATGATCTTTTATTTTGACGGAAACTGCATCGAGCTTTTATTTTGGCGGAAAACATGGATACAAACGCGTCTCATTAAACTTCTAGTAAATTGCTGTAATCGTCAACTATGCAGATGTGGAAATAATCTGTAACTGGGTTATGGGTTCCTACACTCATAGCCAAAGTGTTTTGAAAGTAGTTCTGCTTACCGCGGACTCTACGTTACACTTTCTCATCTCTCTCCTGATCCTCCTCACTATCCTCCTCATCAGCCACTGGAGCTGATGAAGGTCCTGCTGCTGCAGAAAACATATATATCTTGACACATTTTACAGCGTCTGCTTAAAGGGCCTGTATCTATTTTTCACGCTATTTCTCTGTACATTCCTTGCTTTTCTTCTCCATCTCTCAGACTATTTTGACAGATACACACTTGACACTGCACGCTCACTCAAAGTCCAGAGGGGGAGGTGATTAAAGATGTGATTGGGCCAGCCCAGTGTCAATCAAGAAAACAACCAATGGGCCGCTGATCTACGCGTTTCATGGGCCGGTCTGTCAGTGGAAAAAAAACCTAACGCATACTTTTTTTTTTGACCAATGCATTACACCGGTGTCGAATTTCGACCCCTGCTGAATTATTACCCCCCTAGTATTGGTAGGTTTAGGATTAGTTGTGGGGGAGGGGTTAGGATTAGGGGTGGGGTTAGGATTAGGCAATCAGGTACTGACTTCAACGAGGGGGGTAATAATTTGGCAGGGGGTCAAAATTCAGCACAACACCGGCACTAACCCAGCGCTGTCAATTAAACAAAACAAAACGAATGGGCCGCCGATGTACGAGTTTTATGGGCCGTCAAAAAAAAAAAAAAAAAGTATGAGATGTATCGGCCCAAAAGCACGTCGGCCAACCGGGCATTTGCCCGATATGCCAGATTACCAGTCCAGCCCTGGCGCGACACCCTGAAATACTTCCTGAAATCCTCACCGTTGTTCAGACGCAGCTCACCCACCAGACGGTGAAACTCCCCGTATTGATTCTTCTCCGCCAGGTTGTATTTCAACCACACGGATCTCTTCTCTTTCTGCTTGTGTCTCCAGTATAGGAGAGCAACAGCAAGAGCATTGACCAGCCGACGATTTGCCATCATGGTGAGTAGGTAGGTGGCCACCACATTTGCTGTCTCCTCACTAAAATACAGAATCATGATTCCAATGTATTTTGAGACACTTACATCGGTGCTCTCATCAAGGAGGAGGCTGTATTTGGAGTCACCAATATCAGCCACCAGTCTTTCAAAGAAATATTGGGCCATCACCCCATTTATCATTTCCGTACACTTGGTAAGGTGCATCCGAAAATGTTGGGCTGCAGTAGAATCGGAAAAAGCAGCTTTGCATGCCTTACCAATATGGTCACAAGAAAGAATGGAAATGCTCTGCAATCGCCATTGCCATGGTTGCCTCTGCACGTTTGCAAGAGTCTGCATTTTTTGGAGCAAATGTTAAAGTTTTTTGCTTGGATTGATTGAAGGGCTTGGACTTTTCATTGTGCTTTTGAGTTGAGGCATGCTTTTTAACAACTTGGCACAAAATTCTGTCTTGCAGGACAGACAGTAAGCCCCTGTGTCACATAGGGCTTCAGCCACCCCTTAAAGGAATTAACTCTCATTCTTTCCTGTACTTTTGTAAATATACCTTAGAGTGCGACATGTTTGCTATTTTAAATGTTTGTAATGTTCTAGCTGTGTGTATTTGTATTTATATTTGCTTGTGTATATATCCGCCTTTTATATTTATATTATGTTCATATGTTTAATAAAGTTGAATTTATATTGTGTGTATATGCGTTTTTGTATGTGTATATGAGTTTGAGGGGAAAAAAAACGGTCAAATTAAATGGTTTGAATTAAAAACAAAGGAGAAGGCAGCTGATATGTGATCGTTGATTGGTCCCTGTGCAGCTCATTCATGTCTATGTCAGCTGGCGTGCAGTCACCGGAAAAATGAGGCTTCCTGAACCACTGAGACCTCGCAGCCCATTGCTTCAGCCAAAGGTTCATTACTCGAAGCTTCATTCAGAATTGCTCACTAGTGACACCTAGCTACTGTGAAAAGAAATAGCAGTAAAATGAATTAATTCTGAACCAGTGTCGTCCCCCGACAAATAAACTTTATTTATTTTCTTCTCACTGTTAATGTCTGTAACCTTTAAAAAAAGACCTGAGCAGACATTTGTCCATTGCCTGGGTATAATATAAAATATGTATCTTTCTCTGTCTCAATTTACTTGTGCAGAGACAACTGTCACACACACACACACACAGTTAATTAATTATTCATAAATTGTTTGGATAGTGACAGTATGAACAGCAAAAGTGACACTGTGTTGAGTGCAGTGATTATGGTGTAGGGAGTGTAGTAAAGTAAACTGCAACAGCATAGTCTGGGGGTGGGAAATTTGTTTCTGGGGGTTATTGTGCAGTGAACTGTTATAGTTTTAGTGCAGTGTTGTGCTTATGGGACTGGGGATATAGAGGGGTGGGTGAAGAAAGAATTACAATCGATTTTTATTGAGAAACAGAATTATTTCAAGTGTGTTGGGGTTTAGACAATTCCTCTTCTCGGACAAAATCTCTCCAGCCTTGGAAAATATCATTTCACAAGGAACAGAGGATGCAGGGGAACATGCCAGTGCCAGCTGTTACAAATGAGGACACTGATGCTTCTGTTGAGCCCAGCCAAGGGAGGATCTCCTCTTTCTTGCTGGCTCCATTTCCAAGAAAAAGGAAGAGGTCACAAAAGTAAACAAATCCAAAAGGGCAATCCAAATAAAAAAACAGTCCAGTCCAGATCCAAAAATCCAAATCAATCAAAATAATATTATCTAATTCATATAACAAGACTATAGCCTAATGTAGCTACTATAATTAATAATAACAATATACTATAACTATTCTAACCTGATAATGCAATAATATACATCCCTAATACATATGACACAATAACGACAATGACAATGATAGTTATCTGACTCTCTGACACTACTACAACTGCTTCTACTACTCCTGACAACACCCTCAAGGTGGCGTGAGTTTCGAACCCCCTTTTCCCGGAAGCGACACAAACCGAGGCCTCGTTTGTCATTAGTCACGTGATCTTCACGTTAACAACACAAGCCTCGAATCGCGGCTTCATCTGGCATGCCCATTTTTTCTTGACACAAGCTCCGACGCCTCGCTTCAAATGTCACATCACTACCTCTCAGCCGCTCACTGAACAGAGCAGACGCAGAGAGATGTGGCTGCAGCAGGGAAGTAAGACCTCACGCTTGCAGTACTGGCGATAAAGTTGAATCTATATTGTGTGTATATGCGTTTTTATATGTGTATCAGTGGCGGCTGGTGAAAAATATCTTCGGTGGGGCTGTGTCATATTCAGTCGGTTTCAATAGTCTGGTAACCATGGGAGTCTTTTAGCGTAGTGGCTCTGAGGTTGTGTAATGCTCTTCCTCAAGACATCCGTCAAACATCCACCCTTCTCTCCTTCAAAAACACATTTTTTATCTGAATATTACTCTTCAGCTCACAGTCTGTAAATTCTACATTGTTATTGATATGCAATTTGTTTGAATCCCTCTTTGTTTGTGTCTTTAACCTAACTTTGTAAGTGACCTCTGTATATTAGGCCTACTTTCTGCCCTTGGTATGTGTATTGTGCTTTGATGTTGATGTTTATTTTGTTCTATTCCTTAACCCAGTCCCAGTGGTTCTCAAACTTTTTAGAGTTGTACCCCATGAGGCTTTTAACATCCTTCTGCGTACCCACACTCTTCAGTCGCACCTTTTTCAGTAAGGGACAATATTTGCCCCCTTTAATTGATTTTTCCAGTGCATTTTACCTTTACAAATACCTTTATAAAATAAATAATGCTTTAAATAATAAAAGTTCATAATAAATGTTCAATAGAGAAATATGCAATGATGGTAAAAACGAAGTGATGCTTTTAAATATTGAATTAAAACCGCCAGTAGGTGGAGAGTCATCGAGTCATTCATTCACTCAGTAATGAAGCAAGTGGCTGTATTTATGAATTAATTATTGAATCATTGACTCTCATGATTCGTTCAAAACCGCAGATTCGTTCACAATCATTCCTGTGTGCTGCAGTTCTGCTGTGGCTTTTTTTTTTTTGAGTTGAGCATTTTGTTCCCGTACCCCTTTCTGTCACCTCACGTACCCCAGTTTGAGAACCACTGCCTTTATACATATCTTTGTAAAGCGACCTTGGGTGTTGGAAAGGCGCTATATAAATAAAAAATAATAATAATAATTATTATTATTAACCACCCAAACACAATTTAACACAAACTGCATACTGTCCTTACACAAAAACAAACAAATTGCACAAACTTTCCATTTGCATTTGAAATTGAACTCACTTCCTTCACTCCGGTAACTGTCCATGCCGGATCTGTCACCGTTGTTTTAAAATGTAATCACGGAAAGCAAAACAAGGCATTAGCATGACGCATCCAGCTAACCAGGCCGATAGACCTCTGTCTGATAGAGATGTGCGCCTCGGCTCGGGCGCGCGCAGCTAGGGGCGCTAAACAGAATCGCCCATAGCTGACTAGATTTGAGCTCGCTGATTGGCTACAGTTTATGTCAAACATTTATCTTAAATCAGCAATTGGCTAAGCTAATCGCCCTAGCGCCCTCTATTGGCCAGCCGCCCCTGATGTGTATATGAGTTTGAGGAAGTTTATTGTTGTGTTTGGATAAGTACAATGTAGAGAGTCTATAAATATACGATCTGAAGTCGGAGAGTTCAGAAACCGAACCGGAATGAACTAAAACTGATTAGTAGTGAATATAAGCGCAATCACGTGCGCGCGCCACATACCGAAGTGTGCGATGACGTCATCACGCTGGTATGTCAAATGAAAATAATTTAATTAATTAATGCACATAACGCTCTTACTTGTTTTGTTTACCTAAAGCACAAATAAGCATTTAAACAATATTAGCAATATCAAGAAAATAACATTGAACAATTCTATAATGCATTTGAAGAAATGAATAAACATAAAATTTACTATATCACACGTTCGAGGGGAGGGGCTTACTGATAGGTCAATTGGTATGAGGAGAGCTGGAAGTGGATAAGGAGGACGGCAGGACAGAAGCTTCCCAAAACACAGTTTTTCTCTCTGTTTCACCCAATAGTATCCAGCTGCAGACCCACAGCACCACCAGTTTCAGGACCCCAGCCACAGAACCGGAAGTGAGGGGCGGAGTTTACCGCCGAGTAGTGCCACTTAAGGTTTTGGAGCATAATTAGCTTTTATTACACACGAAACATCATTCTTTATACGTGTTATAATGATACATTAAGGTACAGTTACAGTACAATAAGAATTTTAAAACATTAATCTTGTGTAATATAATTGTATAGTTCATTGTATTATGAGAGTTACTTCCTGATCACGATGTTGAAAAATAATGCTTGAAACTTATGGGCATTTTATATAAAATATCCTTTATTTCACAAGAACATATGCAGCATGTATTTTTCTTTATGTAAACTGAAAACATGTCAAAAATCTAAAAAAGAAATTGAAAAAAAGAAGCGTCGTTTTAAAAATCGATCAAATGAGGAATTCACTCTGAGGCCCATTTTGTCCTTACATTCTTGCAAAAAAAAAAAAAAAAAAATCCATGTCATCCCTGAGCAGAAAACGAAATACAAAGGGCTCTCTGGAAGCTTCTGACTGTTCCCGGAGATTGTTGAGGGCCTTTTCCTTATCTTCTTCATCCATTCGAATGAAAAGAGGCTCCTCCACTGGACCCTTGAGCAGATGGCTGTTGGAATGGAGCCATTTCACAGCTTCTTTCTTATTGGGAGCTCCTTCATTACAGAATATTAAAGGAAAATGTGACTTTAATATTTCTTATAAATGTATGTTAAGATATATTATAATTATAAATATAATTATATAAATATATATACACACTGCCTCACTTAAGCATATGTTTCTCTTTTGACTCTTGTAGGGGTTTCTGCACTGGAATATACATATCTTGGTTAATTTAAAATTGATCAGAAGAGGGTAAAAATGTAACAGTGGGCTGGAGTAAATGTCCAGTATCAATATTCAGAGAAAACCCCAAAGTTTTCCAGAAGAATAAGAGCCCACCATCTCCGTATGTTTGGAAAGTCGCACTGGAAGACAAAAATAGAGAACAACATCATAAAGGTCAAGTACTTGACCTGGTAATTAGCCTACTTACAGATGGAAAATCAAAGGGTGCTCCCAAGACAAGCTGTAGAGCATACTGCGATCCAGACCGAGAAACACAGCTTTTGCTAGGTAAGAACTGAACAAATATGCATTGTTCCTGCATTTAATATAAAGATATCAAATTAATGAGTGAAAGTGTGTGAATGAAATCCCGGGTGTATGAATGAAAAGTGGAATAAAATAGACATAATTGTGTGTGAAGTGAAGAACTAAAGAAGGTAGAAGGAAGTGAGGACATACAGACAATTGATATTTTTTTCTCTTCAGGAAGTCTAAAAGTTAAGAGAGAAAAAATGTGGAACGGACTCACTGATAACAGGACAGGTATAAGAGGTAGGATAGAAGGCAAAGAGAAGAGGGAAAATTAAGACAGGCATTGGAACTAACAAAAGGCATAAAAAAAAAAATTTGGTTGGAAAAGGAATTTATAAATGAGGAAGGACAAAGGCAGGAATTGCTGTAATATGAGAAAGAGAGGCAGAAAGGAAGGGCTGCAAGAAGAAAGTGAGACTGCATGTGTGTGTGTGTGTGTGTGTGTGTGTGTGTGTGTGTGTGTGTGTGTGTGTGTGTGTGTGTGTGTGTGTGTGTGTGTGTGTGTGTGTGGAAGGAAAGGAGGGAGACAGAGAGAAAGAGTTCACCTTTCCTAGTTCTGACTAGCATATAAACCAGAAAGTGAGTAACCATTTCCAATACATTGGTGTACACTTTGAACAACACATTGAGAGATTTTATTTGTAACTGTCATCCCCACCAGGGGACCTGTAATAGAGGAACTGCATTTTTGAAATACCTGAGAAAAACTAATCAGATATCTTAATAAATGTCTGACCATCTTGCTGAAAACTAGTTAAGAATAGATGCAAGCTGGGGTTAGTAAGGTACACTAAAAAATGAGTGAAACACACCGATAATAATTAAGATTATAATGGCATCAACACCTGTAGAGATATCAAGATCAAAATATTAATTTTGCAGAGATACTATAGGACAACCCTCCAAAAATGGGGAAAGAAGCCTAAAAACAAAATGACCAGCTGAGAGAACATTAGATGTGGCTATGTGCAGAGACACTGAAACATTAATAAAAAAAAAATAAAAATAAAAAGGTATTCAAAACCAGTTGACTAAGAGATCAAGTAACATTGGTGAAATCTGCTAATCCAGTCAGAATTAAAAGTAGACTAATTTCACAAATACCAAGAAAACACCAATAAAATAATTGATAAGAAATTACCCTGAAAGAAAATATAAAAATTGCTTAAATGTTAGTTGACCGGTCTATGGGGGAATTAAATAAATAAGCCTAACAGGGATTGATATGGAGGTGCAAACTGGTGGCCATCAAAAACACTGGAGTTTTCTCCTTAGTATAAGTGGTTTGTGTAGTTCCCAGGGGAAAATCAAATAATTGATAAAAAGGTTTATAGAAATATCTGACATTTAGAGATAAAATATTTATATATAGAGAGACATGCTAGATGTGGGTATGACTGATCTGTTATATAAAGACGTAGCCTATGATGTTTGCATCTTGTTGTCCCTGGGAGACAGTTTTAAATTTGAGCCATTGCAGAAATTGAGATCTTTGGATTGAGTTAACTTAAAATAACTTGTGCATTGTGTTGAATGAGCAGGATTGGGTGACCAAGCTAAACAGATATTTTTAACAGCCATACTGTATTATACACATTTCACAGTAATGAGATTCATTGATTTAATCCTAAAATGCTTGAGAGAGTAGAGATCGATATACCGAGTGATAAAAATACTATATATGTGACTGAAAATAAGGCAACTTAGACAGAAAGGCTGTTATTTTCTGCATACTGCAAAGAAGAAAAATGCTTGCTCTTTTCTGCAAAGAAGAACTTGCTTTATTGAAACTGCATGGGGAAACTGCTGTTATCAACCAGATGATACTTCTGAAATTCAGGGACAATTGAAAGAGATGGTTGCAGAATTTATAAAGGATGAATTTGATTCATGCGGGTCTCTGAGTGTTTAATTTCCAGATGACACCAGACAGCTTTTGGGACGGCTGCCTCGACATAAACAACAGCAACTGGACTGTGCAACCAGTGAGAGCAAGAAACATAAGGACACGGCTGCAGAGAAAAGAAGAGGCGTTTGGTTGGTGGGCCTTCATCCCCCTGAAAGAGGAAGCTGAAACTTCTGAGGAGCTGGTATGGACAAAGACTGTGTTGATGCAGAAACAACCAAGAAAAACATCTGTCATCATGCAAAATTGCCTCCTCCGTGGCCTGGCCAAAAGCCAGACTGAGGAGAGGCAGAGAGACAACAGCATCCAGAGTCAAACTACTATGTCCCAACATGACACCAGACCCTTGAATGCCAACAAAGACTGACAGATCAAATGCATCGGATGAGGAGGGAAACACTCAGACAGCAGCCCAACCAGTTCAACTGATCGCTGGTCCAAGCAGAAGGGCTTCTGTCACAAATCAGCACAGAACAGACAGGTAAGTTGCAAGGGTGTTTATTGACACAAAGCACAGTCACGGCAGGTGAGTTTGATGAGTAGTGGAATATACTAGCAGAGTTTATGGATGCGGTGGATCTGACAAAGTCTCTTATCTGTTTCAGGTTGTAGATGACTGGATGAGGTTTGACGATCGGGAACGGGATAGCTGAAGCAGACGGAGGATCCGGAGAACAGGCTGACGGCAGGTAAGTAGCTGAAGAAGGTAAGTAGCGTATATGAGTTTGCATGAGAGAGTCAGAATGTTGAGTAGGTTACAACGAGACCTGACAAGGGACTGAGGGAACTGGAGGTGGTTATAAGGAGTGCGGAAAGTGGCAGGAGATTGATGACAGGTGGTGAAGGCAGGTGCAGGTGATTAGTATACCGGGGATGCTGATCGGGTAGGCGGAGTGTAGTGCAAACAAGACGAAGACAGACGGTGAATGTGACAGCTTCATCCTTTACTAAGTGGGCACAGCTGATGCGTTTTCAATGATCACTACAGAGACCGCTTCAAATTGTATTGATTGGCCATATTAATTGTATTTTGATTATTCACTGGTTCAGCAGCAGTTCTCTATATTCTGTGAAGCTGACACTCTCTATTTTCTTTCTTTCAATAGACATTAGTCCAGCTGTAAGCATAAAAAAAATGGGAGGGGAAGTGTTTGCATGACTCAATAATTAACTACAACTGACGCTGGACTTAGCATAGTGAGGGACTACTGCATTAACCAACTAGGGGTAAATGCATAATTAGATAATTGATGATGTTGTCCATTGAACAGAGAGCTTTTGGGCTCTGCTTTATAAGCTTGAGTGATACTGAGCTCTCTATCAGGAAAAAAAAAGAGGACATAATATGTTCAACAACAAAAAATGTGGATGATAAAGCTATGGTGCTGGTCACTCCATCTTGGTCAATAGTTGATTTTTTTTTTTTTTAGGTTTAGAAATAAAGATACTGTATTAACTACACAAATTACAAATTACCAGGGATTGCACGATGTTAATATTGTTGGTCATGAATTCGAGATTATGCTGAAATCTCCAGTCATTTAAAAGAGCATCTCATAAGCAACAGAAGAAAAGATTATGAAGAGAAATTAAATTAACAGATGAATGACAAATCAGATAAGAGATATTAATAATGTTTTTTTCAAATGACAGCATGTCCCAACCTACCAGAAATTTGTATCTATTAGATATTGAAAAATGTGGGGTTTATGACAGCAGTGGTTAACACAATCAAATGGCAACTGATATCGACCAACTGTGTTATTCAAAACATTTAGACACTGTCACATGGGGAATGCCACATTGCCTACATTCAGTAGCTTTTGTCACCAGAGTTGTGTTACCAATTTACAATTGGTTGTATTCGCACCTTGGAATTTAGAATAGATAATTGAATATAAAATTAAGTCTATATCATTAGTCAAGAAGGCATATAAGCAAAACCCTCAACTTCAGACTATTGGACAAATGAGGTATTAAAAGACAGATAATTACACTAGCAACCCTTTTTACTATTTTAATTTAGGATGTGCATGGTTTTGACCATTGCGCAAGGGGGGAGATTATTAGAAAAATAAAATTAGAAAAATAAAAAAGACAAAGATTCACAAAATAATGTCAGAAAAGGAACAGCAACTCCAATAGGCTCTATCTCAGTTCCAGAAGGACCTTCAAACATCTAGTGATGGATTATGTGGACATGATAAAATCAGTAAGAGGAAAAAGATACAGATACAGTTTTCATAGATAGATTTAGCATATGGGTCGAAGCAGAACCCTCAGCAGACCAAGAAGCAGAAACTGATAAAAATGTTAACCAAAGAAGTCATCCCAAGATTTGGCATACAGTACCATCTCAGATTAGCTCTGACAATCAACAGAACAATTAAGACTATATGGTCAAGCAATGGATGCCTTAGGCCATCAGCTAAAATACACCAGCAAAATGACATGGCAAAACAGACAAGCTCTGAACTGGCCACTGGCAGAAAAAGGAGGGGTATGTGTAATGTTTGGAATTGACTGTTGCACCTTTATTCCAAATAATACAGCCTCTGATTGAGCTTTTACTAGGGCCATGAAGAAGCTGAAGGACCTGAGACAAGAGAACACTGAAAATGCAGGGAGAGACAGAGAGTTGGGAAACTGGTTTGATTCTGTGTTTGGATCCTGGAAAGAATGGTTCATTAAGGTGGGAGTAATAATGGCCGTAATTGTTGTCATTTTTCTTTTATTGTTCTGTTGTGTTGTGCCTTTCCTCAGATCCATGCTAGGCAAGGCAAGGCAAGTTTATTTATATAGCACATTTCATACACAATGGCAATTCAAAGTGCTTTACATAGAAGAAATTAAAATAATAAAAAGGATAAAATAAGAATAATTAAAACAGTTTAGAAAAATAAAATAAAATACAGTACAGTACAAACAGTCGAACGAACAGCGGCACAGTGCTCATTCATTAAATGCATAGCTAAACAGAAGTGTTTTGAGGATTTGAATGTGACCACTGTAGGAGCACGTCTGATCTCCTCTGGAAGCTGGTTCCAGCTGCGGCTGGCATAATAGCTTAAAGCGGACTCACCATGCAAGAGTGAACCCTTGGTATTTCTAGCTGATATGATCCTAATGATCTGAGTGATCTGTTGGGTTTATATTCAGTGAACATATCTGCAATATATTGAGGTCCTAGGCCATTGAATGATTTATATACCAGTAATTATACTTTTAAAATCAATCCTAAATCTAACTGGGAGCCAGTGTAAAGACCTGAGGACTGGTGTGATATGTTCATATTTTCTGGTTCTGCTCAGAATCCTGGCGGCAGCGTTCTGTATGAGCTGCAACTGTCTTATGGTCTTTTTGGGAAGGCCAGTGAGGAGTCCATTACAATAATCCACCCTGCTGGTGATGAAAGCATGAACAAGTTTCTCTAAGTCTTGTCTGGAAACAAAGCATCTTATTCTTGTAATATTTTTCAGATGATAGTATGCTGATTTAGTTATTGCTTTGACATGACTACTGAAACTAAGGTCTGACTCTAGTGTCACACCAAGATTCCTGACTTGATTTTTGGTTGTTTGACCCCTAGAGTGAAGGTATGCGTTCACCTTGAGAACTTCATTTTTGTTTCCAAAAGCAATGACTTCAGTTTTGTCTTTGTTTAACTGAAGAAAATTTTGACACATCCAACTGTTGACTTCATCAATGCATTGGCACAGGGAGTCAATGAGGCTGTAATCGTTAGGCGATAGGGCTAAGTAGATCTGTGTGTCGTCTGCATAGCTGTGGTAAGAGATTTGGTTCTTTCTCATTATTTGGCTCATTGGGAGCATATACAGGTTGAACAGGAGTGGTGCAAGAATTGAGCCTTGAGGGACTCCGCATGTCATGGATGTCCACTCAGACTTATGATCTCCTTTACTCACATAATAACCTCTCCCATCTAAGTATGACCTGAACCATTTTAGGACTATCCCAGAAAGCCCCACCCAGTTTTCCAGCCTGTCAAGAAGTATGTTATGATCGACAGTGTCAAATGCAGCACTGAGGTCGAGTAGTACCAGCACTGATAATTTGCCTGTATCAGTATTTAAGCAAATATCGTTTATTATCTTTATGAGCGCTGTCTCTGTGCTGTGATGCGGTCGGAAACCAGATTGAAAATTGTCAAAGTATCCATTCGAGCTTAAGAATTTATTCAGCTGATTGAAGACAACTTTTTCAATGATCTTGCCTATGAAAGGAAGATTTGAGATCGGTCTATAGTTGCTTAATATGGTCTTATCCAGATTGCTCTTTTTCAGGAGGGGCTTGACAACTGCAGTTTTCAGGGAGTTTGGAAAACTCCCAGAGAGAAGTGAGGCATTTACCACTTCTAGAAGATCTGCTTCTAAACTGTTAAACACACTTTTGAAAAAAGATGTGGGAAGTGTGTCAAGAGCGCAGGTTGATGTTTTAAGGTGCTGTACGGTTTCTTCCAAAGTTTTACCATCAATTTCTTTGAAATTGAATACTAATTTCATACTAATACTTATGTCTCAGACATAGTAACTACTTTCTCAGGTGGTCTGATCTGTCTGACCCCAGCGCAACTCAAGGATGTGCTGATCACCTTTCTGATATTATTGATTTTCTCAGAGAAGAAAGAAGCAAACTCACTGCACTTGCTGTCTGAGAGCATTTCACTGGGAATCTGGCTTGGGGGGGTTGTCAGTCTCTCTACAGTAGCAAAAAGAGTGCGTGTGTTGTTTAAATTGCAGTTTATAATATTTGATAAGAAAGTCTGTCTAGCTTTGCCCAGTTCCATATTGAAAGCATGAAGGCTGTCTTTGTAGATGTTATAATGGACTACAAGTTTTGTCTTCCGCCACATGCGCTCTGCTTTTCTGCATTGTCTTTTCATATTTTGCACTGTTGTTGAGTTTCTCCAAGGTGCTTTTTGTCTGCCACTCTTCATCCTGACTTTAACAGGAGCAATATCATCAATTATACCTTTAACTTTTGAGTTAAAAGAATCAAGGAGAAAATCAACAGAGTCTGCAGATATGCTTGGTGTTAAAGATATAGCCTTCATAAATAGGACACCAGTGTTCTCATTTAAGCATCTCTTCTTGACAGACACAGATCTAGCTTCAGTGGCAGGAGAGATCAATATATCAAAGAAAATACAGAAATTATCAGACAGTGCTACATCCTTAATAACAATCAATGAAATGTTTAGACCCTTACTGATAAGTAAATCTAGAGTGTGTCCACGATTGTGTGTGGGTCCATGTACATGCTGAGTCAGATCAAAAGTTTTTAAAACAGTTTTGATTTCTTTTGCCATATTGTTTTCTGCATTATCTATGTGAATGTTAAAATCTCCAGCAATGGCAAAACAATCAAACTCTGAGGTAATTGCTGATAACAGTTCTGTAAAGTCCTCAGCGAAGGCTGGAGAGTATTTTGGTGGCCTGTAAATAATGATAAGTAAAATGCGTGGAGCACCTTTCAACACAATACCCAGATATTCGAAAGAAGGGTAATTCCCAAATGATATTTGCTTACATTGATAGATATCTTTAAAAAGAGCAGCTAGACCCCCACCTCTCTTAACAGCTCTGCAGACACTCATAAAAGTAAAGTTCGGAGGGGCTGCTTCATTGAGGATTGTTGCACTGCAGCTGTCTTCTAGCCAGATTTCATTTAGAAGCATAAAATCCAGGTTGTTTGTGGTTATTAAATCGTTGACTAGAAGTGATTTATTTTTAAGTGAACGAATGTTTAAAAGTGCTAACTTAACAGTCTTACTTTTTGTCCCCACATCAATCTTACTTTGACGTGTAATAGGCACCAGATTAGTTGGGTTTGCTGCACGGCTATTGAAGGCCTTAGACTTTCTATCTTGTAATAGAACAGCAATAGAGAAAGATACAGGCACACTGGGTTCCCGCTTGTTCTGTAAACATTTGAGAAAGTTACTGTTATCAGAGCGGGGACCCAAAACACATAACTGAGAGCTGGTATCAGTTGTTTTTGGTTCACCTCGAGCAGATGGAGGAGGGTGTGGGCCCTGGCGTTGTGGCAGAGGCCGAAGAGCTCTCACAGGAGGGGGAGGGCGAGCTGGGCCCGCAGGCTTTGGTGCGGGTGGTAATGGTGCCTGTCGTTTTTTGGTTGGTATCTGGGGGCTTGCAGCAAAAGAGTGGGATAGTCTGGTTCCAGCATACACCAGTTCTTCCATTTTCTGTGAGAAACACAGTAGTGGCGATGCTGGAGAGAGGGATAGCGTGTCTGGTGAAAGGGGCTGTTGCTCTGGTGTTATAGGAGGTTGTGATATGCTGTCCTGGCTTCCCTGGCTGTTTTCCAGGAAGTCGTCCTTGGGTGCTGAATCTTCAAGCAGTTCTGATACGTCTCTCTGTGGGCAGGGCTCAGCTGAGATTGTGTCCGTGAGCAGAGGTTGTTGTGGCGGAGTGGTGTTATCATTGTCCTTGTGTGATATGTCAACCGCATGTCCATTTTGCTGCTGAAGTGAAGTCCTGTGGTCATTCATACTGTGTCCATGTGTGTGTGTGCCGTTCAGATTGAGTGGATTGGCACAAACTGCAGAAGGATGATTGAGGGAGAAGTAGAAATTGTCCTTTAACACTCTTGAACCAAGTTTGTTTGGGTGATGGCCATCCCGATGAAAAAGTTGTCTCTGACTCCAGAAAAGATTGAAATTGTCAATGAAGTTCACTCCTTTTATATTGCAGGTTTTTTGCAGCCATGTATTTAGCGCCCAAGCAACCGTGAAAACCTGTTTGTTCCTCTTGCTGGGAGAGGTCCACTGATGAATGTTTGAACTTTCAGTCTTTTAAGTGTTTCAAAAAGTTCATTGAAATCCTTCTTAAGGAGTTCTGACTGCTCTTTATGAATATCATTCTTCCCCACATGAATTATGAGTCGATTTGCAGTCTTATGTTTCATCAGAATGTTCTGAAGTTCCCTGTTTATATCAGAAGTTGTTGCTTGTGGAAGGCAGCACGTAGTTGTATCCCTGCCGCTAATGTTTCTGATTATCGAGTCCCCCAGTATCAGAGTCCTGGGCCCGGCTGCGCTCTGAGCTGAGTGCCGCTGTCTGCTTGACCTTGAGCGCCAGTTAGCATCAGTGTTAGCTACTGGCCTATTCAGTCTGTGTTCGGTCATATTCATCACATTTGGGGATTCCTCATTTACATTCATTAGTACTTCAAATCTGTTCTCAAGATGTATAGGCGGTGGTAGAAGACCAATGTTTGCAATCCTTGTCAGAGCTGTATCTGGGGTAGAGGATGCTACTGCGGCAATATGTGAGGCTCGTGACAATCTGATGTCTCGAGTGCCTTTGGGTCTAGCTCCCTGTTTGTGCCATCGATTAGTAAGTCGATCGGCTTGTTTCTCTACCTGTCGAGGAGCACTAGTTTCATGGGACTCACCGGTATGCTGAGGGTGTCCATGACGAAGCTCTGTTGTGTGCTCCGTCTGGTTTGGTGGTCCCGTAAGTAACTTTGTTTCGAGAACTGCAATCCTTTGTAAAAGTCTGTGGCAGTTAGTGCAGCAAGTAGATTCTTGAACCTGAAGAGGCATTTTCTCTCTTATCCGTATGAATGTAGGCAGTTGTGTTTTCCTTTCCCGGAATGTAAGCTGGTCGGGTAAAAGAATTCTGCGTTTTTGTAGTAATCCAAACTTTGTTGTCTGAGCACTGTGCTGTTTGCTGAAGTTAAAATTAGGTGATAAAAGGAAATAAAATATAAAATATAGGAGATAAAATGTAAGAGCGATAGAGCAAAGCGCGGAGCAGTAAGCAAGAGCATCTTAACAGTCTCTGTGATTCACACCAGATTCTGTGACCGTCCGTCATAATATGTGACCGTAGTGGGCGCGGTTGTCACTGCGTGCTCCGTGATCTACGCAAACAGCGTAACTTCTGACTATAAGCCAAAGGTGAAGTATTTACGACACGCTTGTTTAGAAATGCTTTTTTTGCCTGTCAGATATGGCAAAAGTTGAATCTATCATCTAACGTTAGCTCCGCTGTTGGGAAAACGCTCTGGTTGGTTGAAGCGCTGTTCTATTGCGTGCAGAGGGAATTTGAAAGACAGCCGTTTACCCCGCCCCTCGGATTGAGCGTGTCTATGGTGAGTTTCCAGACCTAACATCTTGATGTAGGTCTGGCTTGCCAGGCTAGCGAATAATGGGATTGAAGAGGAAATTGGACAGAAATAAGACTTTTTTAATAAGAAGAAATAAGAAGTTTTCTTGGATGAGGTCATCAATCAAGGTTATGCTGAAAGAGTACCATTGCATCAGTTGAAACAGGATGAAGGGATGTGAGTTTATTTCCTGACTTTATATTTGTAATACTGGATGCTTTATACTGGATTAAACCTGTAAATCGCAAGTGGGGCAATCATAATAAATACGTTTAAATAGCCTAAAAAATTAAATAAAAACTTAAAAATATGTTAAATTAATTTAGCAGAGATACAGTTCTTTGGAACTCTTGGTTCTTTAAAGGAACACTATAAATAAAATGCAGTTCATATCTGTTGCTTTCAGTGACGTGCACATTAAATCTGCATGTAGCGCGAGAATTGAAGATCGGATTTAAATCCGTTTCGCAAAAACCCATTTATATGACCAGACCGTAAATGGAATCGTTTTGATAAATCAGATAGCTGAGAAAACAAATCTGAATCTGCCAGTAAATAAATCTCGTATTTGTAAACTTGTTTGCATTCTGTGTTGTATGTTGTTGCGCTTGCTTGTACATGTCATTTTTTTGTATGTATTTACATGCATTTACAACAGTGCAAGTATTCCACAGCGACTCTAGGGGTCGCTGTTTGACAAAAACACAATTTCTACACAGTGTGCCTTTAAAAACAGACTCTCAAAACATTTTACAGGCTGATTTAAAATGATCAAATTTGGGTTTTGAGTTACTCCGTTTAGTTTGATGAATATAAAATTTTATGAATAGAAAAACAAATCGGTAACATATATTTTTCTTTTGGAAAAGTCATGTTCATTTGAATAAGACAGATGACAAATTTAAGACTAGGTTGCAGTTCATTTTAACACCTAGAAATTGAGACATCTCATACCAAAAGATTGATGAACAGGGACATTCAAAAAATAAGTGCACAATAGACAATTACAAAAACGGCAATTTTGAATGACACTTCTTTGGTTTTGTTTGTTACACAATACCGACCAAGACCTCCTCAAAAATGTTCCCACTTAAATGGAGGGAAACATAAACTCAAACAAATTTAGATGGAGGAGAAGAGATATTTACAAAAAGAGATAATCGATTGGTTACTGCCAGTGGCGGAGAGTTTTATACATGGGGTGGCCAGGGGGTGGCCACTGCTACTTTCAGGGGTACACACACACACACACACACACACACACACACATACATATATTACATTTTTTTTAGCATTTAGTCATTTAGTATTTACATTTAGTCATTTAGCAGACACTTTTGTCCAAAGCTACTTACAATTTAGGACTAAATTAAGCGAGGCATCGTGCAGAGGCAAAAACAACTCAAGTGTTCAAAAATACGAAGTTCAGGCATTGTTCGGAGTAGCATAAGCCCGATAAGGGAAGATTAAAGGAATTTTTTTTTTTATTATTATTATTATGAGGTTACATGCTCACGGAAGAGATGAGTTTTCAGTTTTCTTTTGAACACACACACACGCACACACACTATATGCTGGTAAGAATGAATGGCCCCTGGTAAATATGATAAAAAATGGCTGTAAAAAATAAATCTGCATTGTTCATCCTTTTGATCTTTCATTTAAAAAAATCACTAAAATCTAACCTTTCATTAAAGTAAAAGAATTGAAAGTGGGGGGGAAACACATGATTAAATTTTATACGTCGGCCACAATTATTGGCACCCTTAGAATTCTTTTATGAGTAAAATATCTCTGAAGTATATTCCCATTAATATTTACCTTTATTTAGCACACCAGGGTGACTAGGAACATGAAATTGTCCAGCCATGACTTCGTGTTTCACAGGAGTTTAAATATGAGGAAATCATCCATCACAATGAGTAAAACCAAAGAATATAGTTCTGATGCGCAGCAAAAGATTGTTGAGCATCACAAAATAGAAAGTGGCTGTAAGAAAATAGCTAAAAAATTGAAAATCCCCATTTTGACCATCAGGGCAATAATTAAGAAGTTATAATCAACTAAAGATGTTACGAATCTGCCAGGAAGAGGACGTGTGTCTATAATGTCCTGTGAGGGGGAAAGTTTGAGTGGCTGAAGACTCTCCAAGGATCACAGATGGAGAATTGCAGAGATTAGTTGAGTCTTGGGAGTCAGAAAGCCTGAAAAAAAATGATCAAACAACCCCACATCCCCACATGTTGTTTGGGAGGGTTTCAAGAAAAATCCTCCTCGCTCCTCCAAAAATAAACTCCAGCATATTCAGTTGTCAGACACGACTGGATCTTCAAAAGGGACCGGATTCTGTGGTCAGATGAAACAAAAAAATGGCTTTTTGGCAGCAAACCCAGCAGATGTGTTTGGTGCAAACAGGGATGAAGAGTCCCCCATGCCTATGGTTAAATATACTGCTGGATCTTATATGTTGTGGGCCTATTTATTTGCTGGAGGTCCTGGACATCTTGGTCAGATACATGGTATTATGGATTCTAGCAAATACCAACAGATAAAAAAAAAAATCAAAACCTGTCTACATCTGCTAGAAATCTTATAATGGGCCGTGGTTGGATCTTCCATCAGGACAACGGTCCAAAAAAAAAAAAAAAATCAACACAAAAATGGGTAACTGAGCACAAAATGAAGCTTCTGCCATGATAACACTGAAAATGTGATGTCTGCCCCATGTTTTGATGATCAAGGATTACAGTGATACCATATACACTGTAATTTGTACTCAAGAGAATTAGCAGACCAAGCTGTTGTTAGGGTTGCAGAGAGGATGGACCAAGAGCAGTACAAGAGGATACAAGAGGAACCTTTTTAAAAAACAGCTCCGATAAGATGTAAGTCCAAGAAAAAACTCGCTGAAAAATGACTGTGCACTGTTTTGCAGACGCTACATTGCCTGTCCAACCCATGATGGGAACCTAGAAAACAAAACCCTCCATCACTCTCACTTCATGGTGGACTATGCTTGGGAAACAAGGCTGATCTGCCTAGAAAACAGTAGAAGCAGTGCCCCAGACAGTGCCTCATGAAACAGTGCCCCATACAGTGAGGTCTAAATATTAGATGGGTCCACGGGCCCGTCACGGATAGTTGTAATGCACTGACAGCCAATCAGATTGCAGCATTCCCCCTGCTGTCCTTGGTACTGAATGTTTCCTTCCCTGTCCATGGTAAACAAATAACCAAGTATAACTAAGGAATAAATAGCTAACAGTAGGGACTGAAAACAAGCAAGTATATAAAAAAAGTTTATAATGAGAAATAACTATCAGTTCTGATATACAGATCCTACACAAGAAAAAAAGTACAAGATCAATTAGATATATGTACACAAGAAAATAACGACAAAATCAATCAGATTAATCAGTACACAATTTACAAATAGTAGCAATTTACCAGAATATGCTCAGTTTAGATCTCCTGTGCTATGATGGATGTCAAGGACAGGTGTGAAGAACATAAAAACAATGACTAGTTAAAATGTGTATGTAATTGAAAGGAATGGATGGAGCAACATAATGGTGCAACTTGAAAACAATGGATGATTAAAATATGAAATGTATCAAGAGTATGCTTAAAAGTTCTGAATTTCTATTTCTTTCTCTCTGCTGCCCACCCCTAGTGAAAAAAAAGTATGCTAAGTATACTTGCAGCCAGACTAATTGTCAGTATACTTCAAGTGTGTTAATGATTAGGTAACTTGAAGTGTGCTATTTTGGATAATTTTTTAGTTTTAGTTATAATTAAATTATACTAAAGTATAACTTTAAGTGTCTTTAATGTACTTTTTTACGCTAAATTGAGACAATTTCAAGTATACTTAGTACACTTAGGCCTAGTCTACACGGACAAGGGTATTTTTATAACCGTGACTTTTTTTACGCGGTTCGGCCGCACACGGAAACGCAGTAGCCTATCAGGTCACTGAAACCGAACATTTTTGAAAACCTCTGCCAGGGTGAGGATTTTCAGAAACGCCGGTTGCAGTGTTGTCGTGTAGACAGTAAAACCGGGGTTTTTGCTTCTGATTCCGGCTTCTGATTGGCCAACGTGGCTTTACGATCGCCGCCTGCTGGTGTGACATGCTCTTGACAGCGCGTGATAGTGTGTTTTTGTGTTTTCATGTAGGCGGAGATTTCTTTTAAAACGAGCATGTGTGGACGGGATTTTTTTTTTTTAAACGCAGGAGGATACCCGTGTCTGTGTGGACTAGGCCTCAGTACATGCGTATTTTGCTTGATTAGTGATATTAAAGCGTACTTTTTTTGTATTACAAGTACATTACAAATTAATTAACAGTTTCTTCTAAACAAACAAGAAATATACCATAAATATATTATTTTTGAGTCAAAATATACTTTCTTCCCCAAAGCTGAATGCACTTGTCAGGGTCATTACAATAAATAACATGTAACTTCAATACCACACAGATACACAATTAACTCAAACAGTGTTTATTAAATCCTCACATGGTTTTAGCATTGAAAAACAGAACAAAATGCACCATGTTTTCAAAAAAAAAAAGAATGCTGAAAGAAAACAAAATTGAAACATTGTGGAACAGCAAGCAAACTTCAATTTTTCTAGCTAAATTGCTCATTGTTGCACTTGCGCCTGATGGCCGCTCGCACCTCCGACGGAGTTGTGTGTGGAAACTCCACAAGAACAGTGTCTGTTAACAAAGTAAAATAGGGAAGGTCAGAGGGCATGTTCATACAACTTTTACTTTCCATTACATCAGACAGTACACCCAAAATACTTAAAGGAGAACTCCGGTCAATTTTAACATTGAGCTCATTTTTTTGTACATTTGGAGTGCTGTCAATACAGAGAACAACGACAAAAATCGGTGTTGCCTACACCGAGTTATTCTATTTTTAAAATTTGCACCCTATTGACTTCAATGGGGCAAGTAGTAAGCCTGCTTTTTAGCCTCTTAACATCCTTTAAGTGTCATTACAAGTGCACAGAAAATGTGAGTGATTCCTTCCGAGTGAACACGGGTGGATCTGACTGCAGTAGATGTTAGAGATATTAATAAAAATGAAGTTAATTCAGCCAGCGCTCATACCTTTGTTTACATCCTGTTTTCGGTGGAAGGCCATAGTAATCGATTGTCGAGTTCAAAAAAATCCTCTGTGTGTTCAACATCTGATTCGGATGAACTATCCATCAGATCTGATATTCTCAGAACACCACACAGCACCGTCATCGGCTGGGCTGACAGTCTGAGTCTCCACTGTTGCTTAGTTACCTATGATCACGCGCGTGAACTCGACAATCGATTACTATGGCCTTCCACCGAAAACAGGATGTAAACAAAGGTATGAGCGCTGGCTGAATTAACTTCATTTTTATTAATATCTCTAACATCTACTGCAGTCAGATCCACCCGTGTTCACTCGGAAGGAATCACTCACATTTTCTGTGCACTTGTAATGACATTTAAAGGATGTTAAGAGGCTAAAAAGCAGGCTTACTACTTGCCCCATTGAAGTCAATAGGGTGAAAAATTTAAAAATAGAATAACTCGGTGTAGGCAACACCGATTTTTGTCGTTGTTCTCTGTATTGACAGCACTCCAAATGTACAAAAAAATGAGCTCAATGTTAAAATTGACCGGAGTTCTCCTTTAATAAAAGAACATCGTGAATAGCAGTGAGGAAATGTATCAGTATGTCATGTCAATATTGCTTCCAGTGTGTTAATCAAACAGAGTATACAAGAGTCAAGTCAAGTATATTTGTATAGCGCTTTTCACAATACAGATTGTATCAAAGCAGCTTCACAGTATTTAATTAAAATAATACAACAAGAGAAGAAACATCACAATAAAAATCAAATGATACAACGTCATTCAAGTTGAAAAGTATATTTATATTATAGATCAGACTAAATTGTAATAGAGACATGTACATTTTCTATAAGGCTGCTTTGAAATGGCATGTATTGTGAAAAACAATAACAACTTTACAAAATAATTTGAATATTTTATTTTATGAATAGTCAAAAAAGAGAGGTTATAGGAAACACAGTCCCCAAAGTCAAAGAAATAAAAGAAAATACATCTGCAAGAAGTACAAAAGGTCTCTGCACGGGGATGACATTTATAGATGGATGTCTTTGGATGCACCAAAATACTGGCTGACATGATAACTACCAGTCTGAAGCATTTCTCTATTAGGCGGACATTTCAGCCACCTGAGCAAAAACATTCTTTATACCAGACCTGTACAGTGCATACACAAAAACGTGTTTAACTTTTAACTTTAATGTGCACTTTATAATTGATTTGACCCTTGATATAACTAAATTATGTACATTTTAAGTTACCTGAGAAAACATTTTTTACAGTATAATACACTGCCGTTCAAAAGTTTGGGATCAGTAAAGTTTTTAAAGAAGTTTCTTAGGCTTATCAAGGCTGTATCTATAATACTGAATATTATTTCACAAAATAATATCATGAATTTAAAATAAAAGTTTTCTATTTTAATATACTTTAAAATATAATTTATTCCTGTGAAGCAAAGCTGAATTTTCAGTGTCACATGATTCTTCAGAAATCATTTTAATATGCTAATTTATAATGCTGGAAAAACATTATTTCAGGATTATTTGAGAAATAAAAAGTTAAAAAGAACAGTGTTTATTCAAAATAGAAATTTTGTGTTACAATATACACTACTATTCAAACTATGTTTGGGGTCAGTAAATTATTTCTCTTTTTTTTATTAATACTTTTATTCAGCAAGGATGTGTTAAATGGATGATAAAGTGATAGTAAAGTTTTAGAAAATATTTATGTTTTTAATTAATGCTGTTCTTTTTTACTTTTTATTAGCATAATCAATGAATCAAAGAAAAAAGTTCCAAAAAATATTAAGCAGCACAACAGTTTCAACACTGATAATAAATCAAATTAGAATGATTTCTGAAGGATCATGTGACACTGAAGACTGGAGTAATGATGCTGAAAATACAGCTTTGCTTTACAGGAATACACTATATTTTAAAATATATTAAATTAGAAAACCAATATTAGAAATTGCATTAGCCTAAGAGTTCACAATATTGCAGGGTTTTTTTTTTTTCTTTTTTTTTTCTGTAAAATTACTATCACTATGACATAAAACTGTCAACATTACATAAAGACTTATCCATATCCACTCACCAGCCTGGCTTTTTTAGCCT
Source organism: Rutilus rutilus (assembly GCA_021464565.1). NCBI lineage: Eukaryota > Metazoa > Chordata > Actinopteri > Cypriniformes > Leuciscidae > Rutilus > Rutilus rutilus. The sequence goes on along the minus strand of JAJAQA010000006.1, from coordinate 40,787,258 downwards.
TCACCTCGTTGCTGGTGTCCAACATTTTCTTTTTGAAACGAACACTCCTATTTTCATCCTTGTTCCATATGTCCTTTCCCAAAAGTAGTACGTTTTTCTTCATGACGACGAGGTCTTTGAACGAATCTGATATAACAAGCACAAAAAACATTTTAGCCTAACATACACCTGCTATCAAAAAAGCGACACAATAGCGCAATAAAGCACTTGAAAGTGTAACTTAAAAAAAAAAAAAAAAAAAAAACTGACCTCCAAACAGCAGGACTTTTGCAGGCATCGTCTTCTCTGGTTCTTTACGTGAAGGCCACTTTATTTCTAGCCAATTGACCCTTCGCTAAGCCACGCCCGAAAACCGCCACTGGCCAATCGTGGCTTAGCAACCGTAACTAGGCGCGGGAGGTCTGGCAAGCTTTCGAGCGAGGGAAACATGCCCATGCGTTGTGCGTATGGATTGTGCAAATCTGATACCCGGTATCCTAAAAGTTTGGACGGGGTGGTGGATTTTGTTCCCTTCCCGAAACCTAAAACCCAAGGGGAGAAATGCCGGGCGTCATCTTTATTTATATAGCGTTTTTAACAATGTAGATTGTTCCAAAGCAGCTTTACATTGATAATAGGAAATTAAAAGTAAAGTGTTTTGGCTTTATAGCAGCTCTAGAATAAAGTTATTGTCCAGCTCGTGGATCAAGCAGTGTGATTAAAGGCAAGACGGAGGCTCACTGACATAACTTAACGTTACTTAAAAATATATTTCAGCATTTTGTTAATCGACGGCTAAACTAGTACCCCAATCCGATCGCGACTCTCCCGGTGTTAGTTCTAGTATAAGTAAAAGGTAGTTAGTAAAAGGAGGGAACATCAGGGGGCTTGCCGGAGATCTCCAAGGAAAAGGTTGGTATGCAAACTTAATCAGTTCATAACAGTAACGTTAGTCACTTATGTGACCCACGACGTGTGAGCAGTAGCCTGGCGCGCTAAAAATATAAGCGGGAGAATGTTATCATTGCAAAGTGGTCAGGCTAATGTCTTGTGTTTATTCCACAATACTTATGGATAAGCTGTTTGATTTATAAATATTAGATTTTCAAATTTCACTCACCCTGCTGTGCATGCACATAGCTGTTCCTCAATTTGTGTGTTTCCCATTTGAATGGTCAGCGTATGAGGCGCTGCTGCTTGCGCTGGGACCTAACGATCTAGGCTTTAGCTTCAATTTTGATGAAATTATTCTCTAATCGTTTGCATATTATGTCGTGGATATATCCCTCGAATGCATACTGCAGTCCCTTTTGTCTTGCTCTCTCAGATTTTCACCTGTTCGCCAAAAATGACTAATTATCTCCTTGGGAATGTCTGAAACCGGTGCATACATACTGTAATAGACGTGCCAGGCGCAAAAGCTTGACAGGCGTAGCAACAGTAACTAAGGAGGGCGGGGCTTAGCGAAGGGTCAATTGTCGTCTCCATCAAGGTCTGTTTTTGACGTAACTTGACTACGCTGGTCTAGATTAGCTACAAGGATCGATATACTCTCCACTTTTAATGACTTATCATACAAGTAATAAATTGCAAACTGGAACGGCATCGTGTCTTAGTAACGTCTCCTCCTGCTGCAAAACGTCGCGTAGCGCGGGAGCATCAATCGAAGTGAGTACCATCTGCTGCTCTGATTGGCCGAAAGCAACACTAAGACACTTGATTGGTCAAATACATAGACAGTAAAATTATTGTTGTGTTCATATGGTGTGCTGTTGGTATAAAATTGGATTGATGTTTATACGTTGGACCTCTGTGACTTTGTATAAATGTATTAAAAATACTTAAATCACAATTAGCCATTTGTGCAGAGCATATATACTTTATTAAAAAAAAAAATTTAAATGGCCTTTCAACACATGTATCATATGTTTTATTACTTTCTGAAAGTAGTAATTAAAGGGATACTTCACCTCTGGAAAGATGAATGTGTATTAAAATTGGGTCATTTATGTAGAAGAAATGTGAAATTATTTTTGAATTTGGAGCCTTCTAGACTGAGAAAAGCCAGAAAATGTATTTTGGGCTTATGTGGATGAAAGACAACAACTCCCAGAATGCACTTGCTTCGCTGCTCTACGAGGCCACTCCCAAGCCACGCCTACCGTTAGAGAGCAGTTGTAAACAATAAAGCTAAGCTATACTAGTCTCCGTGAGTCTGCCCGGGTTTTTGAGATCGCAGTCATCGCACAAAATGTCCGGGATTCGGCTTTTGCGTTCTACAGTCGCCATTCATTGTGTTTACTGTGGCGAGCAGGACGAGGGAGAACGACGCGAGGCCGGTGGCGTGATTACTGATGACAGACACCTGTGAGGCACTGGTCTTGTATCTCTCACGGAGGAGCGGGTATTTTCTTAGCAATGGTAAAACGTACATCAACCGATCACGCCACTGGCCTCGCGTCTTTCTCCCGCGGCCCTAGCCTCGTCCTGCTCGCCACAGTAAACGTGATGAATGGCGACTGTAGAACGCAAAAGCCGGTGGCGTGATTACTGATAAGCGGCGCCTGTGAGACGCACCGGTCTTGAATCTCTCATGGAGGAGAGGGAATTTTCGTAGCAATGGTAAAACGCACATCAACCGATCACTTGTATAGTGTTCATGTAAACACTACATTCAGATTCACCAATCGGAATGAATTCAGTTAGACTGAAACAAAAGGTGTGCATGTAAACAATGAATGGCGACCGTAGAGAGCAAAGCCGAATCCCGGACATTTTGGACGATCTCGACGGCTGGACATGTCCGGAAAAAGAGGATGTATGGTAACCCCTACTACTCGGCTTTCTCCACAGAACAAGAACTCGATAGCTTAGTTTCCAAATAAAGATGGCTGACACTGCTTGTACATTCTGTGAGTGAGATCCCACCCTCTATGGGCGGGTTGAAAACATGCGGGACAGCCCCTACTACTGGCTGTAGTCAAAAAATCCTCCGATGATGCAAAATGACGACTTTTGCGTCATCTGAGGATTTTTTCCAGACAAAAAATACATAAATCTCTTGTCTCAGGGGGATATGAGGGTGGAAAGCATGGTAATTCGAAAATACTACAGGTTTTCTACTAATACATAGCTTAATGCTAAATCCTGAAGTATCCATTTAAGTGAATTGCAAGCATGAAGAAATACACTTAAAGGTGCTCTAAGCGATGTCGGGAGACGTAACTTCTTGTTGACGTTTGAATTGTTGTCAAACAAAACGGAGGCTAGCTAGACCCTCCCCCCTTCGCCACCTGAGGTTATAACTATAGCTCCCATACAAGGACGCAATAATAGCAAGATAACGTTAGCTTCGCGTTTCCCAGTGAGCATAAACAACGGCGGCGTCGTAAACAAATTTAGTCAAAGTTGTCAACAGCCTATAAATGAACATTCAAATTCATAACAAACAGTGGGTGAAAACAATCATTCACACAAATTGTCGCCCTACTGTGAATTTGCTTGATCATTTACAATAGAGATTGATCGCTAGCTGCTAGAAACATATATGTTGTATTCACCAAAGTTAACGAAGACTGCATTCTAGCTAATTACATTCTTGTGTTGGTTTGGCGAACATGAACATCAATTTAGAAAGAAAAAATGGATTTACCTGTTCAGCAAAAACAGAGGAACCTGAATGTCGGATTGGAAGCCCTTCTGCCGGCGGAGTTCTCGCCACCTTTCGAAGGTTTTTCCGATGTAAATTCGGGACTTCGCGCGTTCCTTATCCTTGTCCCTCTTCTTTGCAATTTGTTCATCGGAACGTCGTCTCTTTGGTCGTGTGTCGGCTATAATTCAAACTTCCCTCTTCATGCTTCTCTCTCCTCCACACCCCCTTCATGTGTACGCGCACTAACCCCACCCTCAGACACTTCTTGTCGGTGATTGGCTGGAACACTGTTTGTTGTGTTTTGTGGTGCGGGTGAGCCCAGTTTGTTTTTGTTGCCGTTTGTGGAGCCTGTGGTGTCTAGAGAGACCGCGTTTTTTTTACAGTGTGTTCAGGGGACAGGCAACTAGCGGATAGTGAGGAGAGGTTCGCTGTATGTGACAAAAAATGTTTTGGCCTAAAAAACGTGTGACATCGCTTAGAGCACCTTTAAAAAATTCCATAATTTAAGAAAGTATAGGCTACTACAACTTCAGGTTATTTAATACTTTGAAAGTATACTTTCAATGTATTGTTACAATAATCATTTTCAGCACATAGTTAAAAAATATTCATAAAATATATTTAAGAAAAGTGCAAATAAATATACTTATAAAAAATAAACAGAACTTTCGCTTCAAGTATATTTTTGTAAAATATATATTTTTTAGAAAATATACTAAATTACAATTATTTTAAACTGTGTTAAAAATTGTATTGTGAAAATAGTCAAAAGAATGTTGCTAATATACTTTTTGTATATTTAAAAATAGTACATTTTTTATTAGTAGGCTATATTTGCAGTGTACTATTAAAACAGGGAATATATTACAAATACAATAAAGTATACTTTTTTTCACTAGGGACCTCTCCTTTTTTCCATGCCATAGAACAGTGGTTCTCAACTCCAGTCCTCGCCTCCCAAGAGGCGAAACTCTGTTGTGTTATGGGTAACAGTCTGTAGATGGCGCTGCGGAGGCGCGTCCGCCATTATGGACTGAAAGCTGCTTAAAGGAGTCATAATGTTGTTTTAACTTTGGTACCCAATGCTCTATTACAGTCTTTCAGACACTTCTAAAAAAGAAAAGTGGAAAAAAAATCACCACAGAGCCCCTCAGACCCTTATTTCTAAAGGCATTATTGTCTCGCGAGATCTGATGCGATGTTTTGGCTGTCGTGGACGGTCATTATAATAATGCAAATGAGGGGCGCGTTGATTGGTTGCAGGAAGGAGGGGGGTTGACACCGCAGGTAACTTCAGCATCATTACAAACTGACATGGCGCAAGTTGTCAGAACCCGACCCGGCCGCGACATATGGGATTCAACCGTACATGTTTGAGCCGGACTCTGAACCAGAGCTGGAAAGGGAAGATGTAGAGTTGTTGGATGCACGTCTACATCAAGATGTCTCTGAATGGTAAAGACAATCATTTTGACTGAGACATACATTAACATCAGTTCGAGCAAAAACGTGTGTTGCTATTTTCTCCCACATAAATTTACCTTTTATTTAATGTAGATTACATTAACGGAGATGTAGTTTTTTTTTTTTAATCAGCTTACAGTGGTTTTGAGATTTTTACTATCATGTGGTGTTTTTGCCTTGTTTCACGTTGTGGTTATTTAGACATTCAATATGTTTCTTCTTTAGACATGCAACGTGATGTTATACTTGCATTTAAACAGTTTTAGCCACTGAGCATGGACTCCTGTACCGTCACTACTGTAGCTGCTATAGTGTAAAACAAAGTGGAAAGATGTGGCTAGCATTCGTAGAGTCCTCCCCGTGTTTACCTCGAAGGTAACGTTACATACAATAGCCGCATTAGCAGTTAGCTGCTATTTGTTAACCACAGTAGAGCAATAAAAACACAGTCTTACCTTTTCAATTTCTGGCAAGTCCCTGATGGTTGGGATGGCACCTTTTCCCAAACGGAGCTTCGAGGCCAAGTTCGCCTGATATTGCCCCAAATTTGTAAATGATTCCGGTGTAAAATGTTTAGCACACACACCTAACGATACGCCACTTGAAAGAGTTGTTGGGACAGCGTCATTAAAAATGAATTTCCTCCACTGTTCCCTGATAGTTTCGTCCGTTTTTGGTAGATAAAAAACATTTGCATGTTGTTTGTGGCAGTCACCCACAGAGCATCTCAAGTGTAGGCTACACTCGGTTTCTCCATCTTTCTCGAGTTGACTAAACTGAATCTGAGGGGGAGAGGGGCGGGCTTCCCGCGGCATAGGTTTGCGGTGTCCATATTTGGTATATCCTCCCCCGTCTTGACGTCAAGAAGGGGAAGAAATCAAAATCTCGTTTTTTCGTGCGCGTGCACGTGGCCTATTTTACAAACCCTGAGGTAAACAAACGCTTCACTTTTAAATATCGGCTTCCCGGCCAGTGTACAATCATTATGCAATCATAACATACATTGATTCTCGTGGAAAAGTGAAATTTCTACATTATGACTCCTTTAAATCATTAGCGCCAGTCAATGGCAAAATCCATTTTAGTAGGTGTTTATAGTTCATGTGTGCACTTGCTAGATTGCACATCTTTTTTGTACCTTTCCGCCTGTAATAGGACATTCATAGATTGTTTTTTTTTCTTGCCATTGAAACGTTCACTGTGTGCACTTTCACTGAAGATGTTGAAAAAACAAGTTGTTAATATTTTTGTGATATTCTATGTAAAAGGAAAGTCTTTAGAAATGTTCATTTATAATGTTATTTATTTATTTTTCCAAATCATATATATGGTGATGTTCACTAATTTCAAAATCAACATTTGAATAAATATCTTATTACTGTGTGTCTGCCTATATATTATTTCATGAATTTCTGTTATTCATATAACAAGGAAAATGCATAATAGAACATAAATATTGATAGATTAAAGGTTTGCAGTAATTTTATAATTGTATCTTTGCAAACCGTAAGTGGTAGGCTAATGAAGCCGATTCGGTGGGGGACATACCCTTACGAAAAAGTACTATAGGAATCTTATAGTATTTTGGGACAAAATATTATAGTAATCTTATAGGAATACTATAGTAATTTGGGACATACTATAGAAGTACGATAAGACTACTTTAGAAATACTATAGCAGCTTTAAAATATTACAGAACATCACAGAAGTATGTTATGTTCTGTAATACCTCTATAATATCCTAGAGCCGCTATAGTATTTCTATAGTAGTCTTATACGCTGATTTCACGCAGCCGCCATTTTGAACTTGAAAGTGAGGCTCCGGTGGGAAGAACCCCGGAAGTACAGATAAACAACAATGCCTTGGACTACCAACCTGAAGCTGCTGCCGCGATTTACACTATTGGAAGATAATATCTAATATAGGATATGTATATAGTTCATTCCTGCTTCATTTTTTACTCTCTGAATTATATATAAAAAAAAAAATTTTATTTATAAATAAATTTCACGATACGCCATCGCATTCACGACTCTCCTATGATTAAAGGCGACACTTCCGGTTTTCTTCCCACCGGAGCCTCGCTTTCGATTTCAAAATAACGGCTGTGTGAAATCAGCGTATAGTACTTCTATAGTAATATTTTGTCCCAAAATACTATTTTCCTAAGGGTAATTAGGCCATGCATAACCAACACATAGACGTATATTTTCTGTCATTTAACGTCGGACATCCTCATTAATGTATTTTAAATTGTTTTCATATTTAGATATGACGGCCAGAAAAAATTAAGTTATGTTAAGTTTGTGTTATGTTAAGTTTTTCAGTGCCATTGACTCTTTTCCATTGACCATTATTTTTCGGCGTTTTCCTTCAGTTTTCAGTCCATAATGGCGGCCGCACCGTCACGTCATGGGGGCAACTGTTGCTATGAAGCGTTCTATTGAGTTTCGCCTCTTGGGCTTCTACTCTTTGCCTCGGGACCCGCTGCTCTGCACATTTTGTATGTCTTCCTTATTTAACACACCTGAACCAGATCATCAGCTTGTCAAGAGAGACTCTGTGACCTGAACTGAAGTGTCAGATAATAGAGAAATATAAAAAATGTGCAGAGCAGCGGGTCCCGAGGACTGGAGTTGAGAACCACTGCCATAGAATGATGAGGCTTGAAATTCCCTCCATGTCTTTTCCTGTGCCATGCCTCTGTCTTTATAAGGCAAGGACTTTAGCTGGGCAGTAAATATATTTTCCTGCCACTCCTGGAAACCCTCTGTGAATATGTTTGCTGTTTGGGCCCTGCTTTAGCTCTGTGTGACAGAAACAGTCCCTCTGACTGGAATCCATATGGGGACTTTTGCACCTTCACTAGGGACATGATTAAGCTGCAGAGTTCCCCCATACCTGTACAGGATTCCCTCTGTGACCTCAGGGTCACTGAGGCACCCACGGAGAATGTGCACCCTCTGGATATGCCATGTCTTCAGCATGGATGGTTTGAAGAGAGGTAAGTTGTTTGGGTCTGTGGTCAGGTGGAAATGCAGAAGAACTGGTCCTACAGTGCTCTCTGATGTGCTGTTTTGTAGGATTTGGTGGCTGAATTCCACAGAACTGATAAGCATCCCTGAGCTTCTGCAGGTCCTCCTGATCCACGACAGAAAAGGCAGCAGAGAGGAGCTGACAAAAGATGCTGTAGAGGGGATGATGCTCTGAAGTGCACTCCCGTGTGAAACGCCTCATACAGTGAAACAAATCCAACTTGACCACAATGTTGGGGGTTGTATTGTGTACGGGATGCACAGGTGTTCTCCAAAAGCCCAGCAGTGGCCTCAGGGATGATAGATTGTGTGGTACTCCAGGCATCCCAGTTGAGGGGCTCTCCGTGGTGAAGGTCAGGTATTCTGAATGGTGCGCAGCAATCCCTGAACACAAGTAGGAGGAACTGATTAGTACTACAAAAATTACTCTTTAATAGGGATGTAACGATTAATTCGCAATCGGTTGAAAATCAATAAAAATATGTGACGGTTCAAGTCGGTTAAGATGTTAAACGAATCGTGATACACGATTTAAACAGCAGGGGCATTTACTGTGTACTGTGAACCTCGCTTACTTTACAGGCACAATAGCAGCGAGCAGTTATCGTTACGGATGGTGCGTGTACACTGGCACAGTATGGAACTTGAACTTGTGAACGTGAAGCTCAACTTTCATAGGAATGAACTGAAAACGCTCGCTTTGCTCCGTTCGTGCCGGGCCAGTGTGTGCACCCACCGTCACACACCATCGGAGGAGTGGCGGCATTTTGACTTTCCGTAGACTAATAATAATCATAGACAGTATATAAACTGGACACAGCGACCCCATTGGATTCAACGGAGACTCAAGGATTCAAGTGAAGTCAGTTAGGAGCTCTCACTCTCACTGGGGGTCAAGCGTACTGCGCAGACTCAAACTGAGCTTGACGACGTAGATGTGACGTGAGCAACCCGTCTGTCTTCTAGTAGCTGTGCCGAGAGAAATCTGAATCATTCCCTTCCGAAACTTGCAGAGACGGAGAGCGTGAATAGGAGATGTCCGTGAGACAGGAGCAGGAGAAACTTTTGCTAAGTATTCTGATTAATTACTTTGTCATTTTGCCTCCACGTCCCCCCGATTGCCCGCGAGCTTCTCCTCCTGTCCATACGGTAATCTCTCTACTGTGCGACAGAGAGTCGCAGGTTATGACACAATCATTAGCCTATTTTTACAAAAACTGCTTCTACGGGGCCATAACGTAAGATACAAGGTAATGGAGCATTTTATACATTTTCGTGTTTCTTTAGAATTAAATAATGGACAAATGGAGTCTTTAAACGCCTCAGATGTAAAGTTATTCGCTGTCAAAGTGACGCCAAAATGAATGGGAGTCAATGGGATGCTAACAGCAGGTGGGGTAGCTAGCCAATGGCGGCGCCCGGGGAACCTTCAAGAAAATATCAAACCCTGCAGGCCTGATAATAATCACCACAGTGAGAAGCTCCAGTCACCACTGTCTGCATGTAAAAGGCATTAATAGGCCAAAAAACACTGACCGGCGGATCCGTAGCCCCACTCACGGCAACAAGAGATCACAGAGATCACAAGGTGCATCAGTGTTTTCATGGCAACCAGGTGTTGTATTTATTTAACTATCCTTCTCTAAATGTGTAGAAGGATTGTAATTTTTTTATAATTTTTTTTATTTTTATGGCATATTTTTCTAAATATGTTCTTTTTTATTTCTTTTTTTACTCTTGCTAGTGTAATGATACAAGTTATAACATGAAATTATAATCTTGCCTTTATTACAATGTGAAACCCAGTCAATGTGGCACTAATTTTACTTAGTCTTTTTATTTCAGCTATTCCTCTGTGCAAGATGAGCGTGTGAAGGTACCAGTGTCCAGCCTCTTGACCAGACCGACAGAAAGACTGAGTTGAAACAACCTTGAAGGGACTTTGTCTGGATTGGTTTTAAAATGTCAATGTAGTTTTATTATTTGACAAAATATATTTGATTTTTTTTTTTAAATGTGCAACATTTTGTATGAAAAAAAATAAATAAAAGGACAGTTTTTCATTTATAATTGGTCAAAAATCACATTTGTTTAAAAAAAAATGTAACGTGAAACCAGTATCGTGATTCGTATCGCATCGTGAGTTGAGTGAATCGTTACATCCCTACTTTTTGAGAGTCACAAATATCATATGTGCGACACCTTTTATATTCTTTACCAAGGTCTCCTTCAGCTGTTGCTTTTCCTAGTAGTTTTCCACTAACTTTGACACACTTTTGCACATACTCCTATTCATCACTACTTCAGACACTGGGACCAACCAATTTTAGATGCATCCTGAGCTCTGAGGTCAGAAGGTCGCTCTTCAGATATCCCCATCCTGTCTCACTCTGCACGGAGACAGGTGTACAAACATACATATATCCTGTTCACATTCCACAATATAGACATGTGACACATTACTTTGCAATATATGTTGAAGATCAATGGAAATCAAATTTTTCCATTACACTACCCAGTGGTAATTGGCCTTCTCCACCCCTGCATCATTGTACCTCCTTGCTAACCCCTGGTACATGGGTTCAAGGAACGTCTCTCTCTCAGACTGCACCATCACCCAGGAGGCAATCATCCAATTCTCGTTCATAACTTCATAGCTTGACATGGTACCAGATGACAAGGTCACTTTTCATGCCACCTTCCTGGTGTGGTCAGACCGCAAGACCTGTCCAAAAGCGCCCTGCAGGAGCTTAATGATAGCCGACTGTTGGCGCCGGAACTCATCAATGAGGCAGTCAGTAAGGTAGTGAGCAGAGACATAGACTCCACACCACCCATCTGAGTCATCATAGGCTCCAAAAGACTGTGGCATGTTATCCTTCCTCACAAGGTGACCAAGAGTCGACCACAGCATCCCAGATGTTCTGTATGCCAGGTGAGCTTGTTCATATTTAAGGTGCATTAGTTCATTCACCTGGTTTGCCATGTCTGAAGGTGATTTGCCAGTGCGCCTCAGCTCAGCTCAGACTTACTAATGGCCTTCTTGTAAGTTAGGAATGCTGGCACAATGTTTGTAAACCGCTTTGGCAGTTTCTCCATCCACTGAGGACTGTCAGCAAACCAGATCCTCTTGGACATCCTGCAGCGGAGGCGTGAAGCAAAGATGTAGTATTGTCCACTGGTGCCAACAATCACACGATACCTACCCACACAGCCTGAGACTACATCTGGCTTTGGACAACCATGAAGACATGGGAGAATATAATTATTTCTTAGTCTCACCATGATGTCACTTTCTGGTTTCCAAATAAAAAAAATGGATGGAGCTGAAAGAAATTGCGGGATGGGAGCACTGACACAGTGTCAATGAGTTCTGTCTGTGGCGGGAGACGCCGTAACGAAAGGGTGTTTCCTGGCTTGAGCAAATGGTGGGACCCAGCCCATAGTCCCAGAGATTGGAGCTCTGTCTTCATCCACACTTTCTGATGATAAGAACAGGACCAACCACTTATGTCCTGATCTGATATCTGTGCTGGTTGGGGCAACAAAAGCAGAAGGCCCTGAAAAACAAAAACATAATTAGTGACTTGTTTTCTATTTATTCCAATAATCTATCATCAAACATGTATTCATTACTTATATGAGCTCTTGTTTCAGCCTTAAATGAATACATTATTTGCTAACTGTAATTTTGATATGTACTTTTCTGAAACTGATAACATCACTTTGAATTGTAAAGTAGACGCATGCATTTTCTGTAAAGCTGCTTTGAAACGATATGTATTGTGAAAAGTGCTATGCAAATAAATTTGAATTAAATTGAATTGAACATGTAGTCATTTTCACACATTGTATTATTATCAGAGATTGTATAATAAATGAAAACATATTTTGGCCATATAACATCTTCAGTGTAGTTATAAAAACATCTTACTGTGGTGTCTCAGGTGTATGAGGGGCTGGTCTGAGTTTCGATGGGGGAACACCAACAGAAGGACCTCCTGAGAGAACAAGGATGAAAACAGACAAAGCAGATAAGTGCAATGCCATCAGGGATGGGCAGTATTTCAGATACATGTATTTAAAATACAAAATACTATTTTGTATTTGAATGTCTTTGAAAATAGAAATAAAATATACTTTGTATTTAAATACATTTACGTTTAGTATTTTTGTATTTTCAAAATACAAAATACTGTATTTGTAATTAAAAAAAAATTCTCCACAGTATTTTTTTATATTTTATTTTGATCCATTTCAACTGAGGTATTTTGTATTTTTATTTTAAATACATTTTCATGTATTTATGCCCATCTCTGGATCTCATAACATTTACACGTTTTATTCTTCTCATTATAATAAAGGAACACATTTGGACCCAGTAACACTTGAGAAAAGAGTTATGAAAACATCTTACTGTGCGGTGGTTCAGGTGTATGAGGGGAAGAGGAGGTCTCAGAAGGTGGGAGGGTTCCTGAAAAGATCAATATATGGTTCAGTTAAAACCAATAAACTTGATTGCTTTATATTGCATCATTTATTTATTAACTTAATTACTATATTTGTTAACACTGCTGTACAGCCTTGAAGAAACTTATAACACCCATATGGGCCACAGTGACATTGTTTAGGAGAAAATAAAACTGAATATGAAAATCAGCCCGTGATGCACACCTGGTGCTGAGACATTCACCATAAACTGCAGCTCAGGAGGAAGGGGCATAGGTCTCTTCACTGTAGGCATGGCGGGGGCCACAAGGAAGGAAAGACAAGCGAATAACAAAAAGCATTCATCAGGAAATTATTGAAGTATAACTGATATTACCACAAGACAATTAATTTATTGGATTAATATGAAATGTTTGCATATGGAGAAACAAACTACACTGTAATTACCATCTACTAGTGGCTCGTGCTGTTTCCTTTTGGTGTACGCAGGTGGTCTGGACAGTGAAGCAGCTGATACTAAAATAGATATTATTATGTCATTTAGAAACATGAAACAATCAGTCTTGGTAAAGACACAAACCACTAAAATCTTACTTCACCTGCTAAGTCTTATGAATTCAAGGGGTACTTCATTCTGATATAATATTTGAATGGTAATATAATGGTAATACACTTTATTCATACACGCATTTTTGTATGGATTGATGCTCAATTATAAAAATCTTTTTTAGCCTTTATTAGTCTAAGCAGGGGAAGCAATATGATTTTTCCTACCTTAAATAACATGCATGAAGAAAAAAAAAATTGTTACTTACCCTCACCATTGAGGAAATCAATTCATGAACCCTATTGGTTGCTAGGGGCCAGAACATGGCCAGAACACAGAAAACACACAAAAAAGAACGGTTTAATTCATGGTTGTGTTTTGGAGAGCAATTCATTGTGGCTCGATCCAACATGTGTGAACTTTTACAAAACCTATTTCAATTCCTGTGGCTTTTCCTGGTACAGCAAATGATGATGATGATGATGATGATGATGATGGTGATGATGATGGAGCAGCATCTGGCAACACACAAAAATATTCAATGGTATTAGTTAGGGAAAGGTAGGATTTTTTTTTGCCAATCTGCAAAAAAAATTCTTACCAATAGCTTTTTTTTACTATGTGTTCCTATAGGTGTCTAGTAACACCTCCCAATTTATCCACGCCCAAATCCTCGGGGAAACGCCTGGAGAGGCGATCAAAGTTGGGGTGCCCAGACGTCCTGGGTAAAAATGATGATTTTTTTTTTTTTTTTTTTTTTATATTACCTTTTGAGATGTGTAACTAGGGGTTTTTAGGGGTGCTGAATCTATCCCAGCCATTCGTTTTGAGTAAAAATGACTCCAAGTCCATACAAAAACCACATAAAAATGGTTTTATTGAACAATTACAAAACAAAACTTACTAAATCGGTTTAAGGCCAGACACTACAGGTGAATAGAGTCAACTTTTTAACTAGCATATATCACCATGAAACTTTCCCAGTTGATTACCTATATTAAGATGAGAAAAAAAATGTATTACAAGTTTTCTGTAATTTAATGTTTAAATATGCAAATTAGGCAATATCTTATTAAATATGCGCTAATTTGCATATCTTTAAAAAAAAAAATCTGAGTATTGGATAAAGCCAGGTTAAAAATTATTTTTTCATTGTGTTCACATATTAGATGGGAAAAAAATTACTGAGGGATTTATGGATATCTAGTTTTGTTATCCTGTAAATCAGAATATACTGTCAATAGCCTTAAAAAATGATTTTCGCCATGTTTTTTGGAATAAAATGTTATATAAATGATTGGTTGCTGATAAAAAGGAAATGACCATTGGATCCAAATATGGTCATTTCCTTTTTATCAGCAACCAATCCTGAAAGTAAAAGGGCTGAATGCGCAATCTCATTGGCTGATGATAAATCTTTAAAGGCCATTTTCTCAAAATGACTTTTCTCTCATTCTCCAAGTCCGAAATCTCCACTTCACTCTCTCCTATATACACCAAACTCTCCAGTCTTGTACCTAGTTATATTATGAAGATATATACAGAGGGATTTGTAAATATATTATTCCTAGCCTGATTTATATAACATTTTATTCCAAAAAACATGGCGAAAATCATTTTTTTAAGGCTATTGACAGTATATTCTGATTTACAGGATAACAAAACTAGATATCCATAAATCCCTCAGTAATTTTTTCCCCATCTAATATGTGAACACAATGAAAAAATAATTTTTAACCTGGCTTTATCCAATACTCAGATTTAGTTTTTTTAAAGATATGCAAATTAGCGCATATTTAATTAGATATTGCCTAATTTGCATATTTAAACATTAAATTACAGAAAACTTGTAATACATTTTTTTTCTCATCTTAATATAGGTAATCAACTGGGAAAGTTTCATGGTGATATATGCTAGTTAAACATTTGACTCTATTCACCTGTAGTGTCTGGCCTTAAACCGATTTAGTAAGTTTTGTTTTGTAATTGTTCAATAAAACCATTTTTATGTGGTTTTTGTATGGACTTGGAGTCATTTTTACTCAAAACTAATGGCTGGGATAGATTCGGCACCCCTAAAAACCCCTAGTTACACATCTCAAAAGGTAATATTAAAAAATAAAAAATTCATTATTTTTACCCAGGCCGTCTGGGCACCCCAACTTTGATCGCCTCTCCAGGCGTTTCCCCGAGGATTTGGCCGTGGATAAATTGAGAGGTGTTACTAGACACCTATAGGAACACATGGTAAAAAAAGCTATTGGTAAGAATTTTTTTTGCAGATTGGCAAAAAAAAATCTAAACTTTCCCTAACTATATAGAAGACTTGCATTTAATAACACTGTTTGAGCCAAACTCAATTTCGAATGTTCAGTCAGTAGAAAGTCTACTTACAACACTGCACCAGTTCCTTGGTGGGCTCAGCATTGCTATACTCAGCATTGCTTTCTCCAGGTCCTCATCCTCATCCATCACTGTGACACAGACAGAAACAATACATTGTACTTCAGTTATTTTGGTTAAAAGCATAAGTTCCATGGCAGAGTTGTATTTTGATGTAAATGAATACAGGTACAAAAAAACTAACACATGTTTTGCATACTGAATAAAAAAAAACTACTCATGGGTTCATCAGGTGCACTTGCGGCAAGAACTGGTGGAGAGGAGACAGAGGCCGACTCCTTGTTTCTCAGGTACTGTTGCAGTTTGTACATCTGAGTCCATGAAAAACACTTGGTCCTCATGATGAAGGCTGCATAGCCATCAGCCCTGCTGTCCCACACCTCCCGCCAGGTGCTCTTGGCACGAGAGCCAAAGCCAACCATCCTGACGGAGGTATCCTCGACATCCCTTGCGGAAAACAACTTTGATACTCCCAGGAAAGAAACTGAATTTTTTTTGCATGCTGGCCTGTGACATATGAGAAAGAAAGAAAAAACAGTATTAGATGTACATAATTAACATGTATGTCTTTAATTTTTTTTTTTTTTTTTTTTGTATTGCTGCTTTAGATTTTAGTATACAGAAGCTGCTCTGGGTCAAATTTGACTTATTTAAATTAACTGTAGGGTCTCCAGAGGGGGTCATATCAAGGAAGGAAAGTGAAAGAGTACTTACACACCTTTCAAGCTGCTCTGAACTCTACACACACACACACACACACACACACTCCCCTCCATTTTCTCTCACCTACCAACATTTGCATTTCTGTTAATGACTCTCTTTTTGTACTACTGCCATTTGTTTACACTGTCATTTGCACAGCTCTATTACAAATAGATTAGACACTACCTCATTCAATTAGATATATACCTCAATCAATGCAAGTTTGTAAATATGTTGATATTCTTGTTAGGGGTTCAAGCATGAAATGCTAACTCTAAAATGCTAATCATAACTCTTAGAATGTTTGTCCTAGACTCAAGTGTCTTACACCACTGTGATCCCTGGCTCAAGGCGGACAAAAGGTGTATCTCCAATTTCGATTTAGGCAGGAACATTTTTCTATGTCGAATTTTGTCCAAAACCTACTTTTGTGAACTAGTCCCTGTTAAATATTCGCGAACATGTTAAAAACCTACTTTTGCAAACTAGTCCAAGGTTTTTCACCCGATCGGAACCAAACCAGTCTAGGACAATTCTCTGGACTCTCTGGATCATTTATAAAATGGGCGTGGCAAAATACACTAAAAAGCCTATAAATCTGTTAAAATGCTTTAAAACCATATATTTCCTATGGTAAATTACCTGTATTGGTTGTAAATTGTCTTTTCCATCTATTATATCAATGGTTACATGCTTGCTAAATAAAACTTAATAACTTTTGATGCTTTTGTGCTTAAAGGCCTTAATTGCTTAAACCCCGATAAATGCTGCTTGCAGCTTTAATTTTATCTGTATTCATTTAATGCCATGTATTTTCTATGTACTGTGCACATGCAACAATGGGAAATATATGGTTATTGAGATTCTACAACAAAATAATGTTGCTGTACTATTTTTAATGTGGTAAAACCATGGATAATTAGAAAGAAAATATTCTCACAGGGCGAACAAACATTTTGACATCTCGTTTTTGAACTATCTCATAAACATTACAAAAGTTGAAAATAATGGTCAAGCCCATTCATAATTTAGCTTGTAATCAACAGGTGACATGTTAAAGATGACAAATAGTTACTTTGGCAAGCTCTCTTATAGGAGGAGCATTATGTGTGTTATCACAGGGAAAACTAATCTGATACAAAGATATACACACAAAAAAAAAAAAAAAAAAAAAACAAGATGAAAGGTATGTGCATTCATAATTTAGCGTGCAAACCATCATACAATTAATTGGAGAAAAGAAAACCAGGCAGGGTAATGTTTGGTAACAAACAATTCCCAAAAGGGCAATGATGACGAGTTTGCATAAGGTTTTAACATTACTAGTAAAAGGTGAGATAAAATAAAGTATCTTCTTACCTTTGCCAAATGAGTTGAAATATGATGAATAAAAACAACGCTTCTGTGTAGTTTCTCTCTTCGAGTTCGGATGAAGCGCCGCAAGAGTGATAGTGGGTAGGAAGAGTGCCACAAGAGCATTAGTGCCAAAATCATATTACATCCGTAGTGGTTTAGCACTACCATTGAAAATGAATGGGAAACTGCGGGCCGTTTAGCTGAACAATCCACAGATTGATTGTCATCAACATACTGTAACCAGTAGAACCTTCAAAGACTTTTCCAGTAAGATCTTCATACCTTATATCAAAGAAAAACTTGAAAGGGTCAACAGAGTGGATGTTGTATGGGACTGCAATGAAGTTACCAGCTTAAAGTCCCAGAAGTGGGGAAAGGGGACAAGAACAAGAGTGGATGGAAAAAAACAAGTTTACAAACCAACTGGAAAGGCTTCCTGGGAGTGGATAGAAACTAAAACAGAGCTCTCTTACAGGATCTTTCTGGAAATGTCAACAACCAAACAAGTTCTTTACACATGTAGGCCCAATTATCTCACCCACAAGAATCAGATCAGATTGCCCCTTGCACACATGAAGAGGCAGATACAAGGATGCTACTCCATGCAGCGGATACTGCAGGAAAAGGATTTAAAAATATTACCCTGCGCACTATGTACACAGATGTTGTGGCTATAGCCATTACACATGTGTCAGAGCTGGACATTGAGGAGTTGTGGGTGACATTTGGGACTGCCAAGAACGTCAGATACATACCTGCCCATGAGATAGCCAAGTCTCTGGGTCCTGACAAATCCAAGGCCCTTCCTGTGTTCCATGCCTTCACTGTCTGTGACACAGTCTCTGCATTTGCAACCAGGGGCAAGAAGACAGCAGGGGATACCTGGAATGCAGATGACATGGCAACACAGGCCTTCATGGCTCTGTCAAAGGCTCCAAAAAGCATTCCAGAGGAGGTCATTTCCATTGTGGAGCTCTTCACAATTCTCCTCTATGATCGCACCAGGACAAAATGGACAAAGCAAGGGGCTGAGTTATGAGTCAGTGATGGCACTGGTGGATGAGAAGATGCTGGGAACTGGCTTTCTACACAGTTTCTTTCTACACCAGCCTATCACTATTCAGAGACCTCCTCCAGAGACCATCTTGGCCTGTGGGACCATTCGGAGCAACCTTGTGGGCGGTCTTCCCACAAACCACTGCAAACAACAAAATTCTTCCCGTAAGAGTATGCAGTAGATCTGAGAAAACAGGCTTTTCTCTGTTGAATGGAAGGAAACCAGGCTTGGGAGTAGCTCATGTAATGAAAACATAATTAAATCAAACATAATGTTAAAATAACCCCCCAAAAAATCTATAACATAATAAAATACAGATAAAATATAATATAAAAAAATGCACTGAAGCATACAAATCAGAATCAACAATGTATTCCTAATTCCAAAATGTATTTCATATAATAATAATAATATATATTATTCATATTAATAAATGAGGCATTTTAGCGCTTTCATGTGTAGCTACTACTGTACACTCAAAGTGCTTTACAATAGGTTTCTTTCCTCAACCACCACAAGTGTGAGCATCTACTTGGATGATAGTTCAATGACGTCAGTGCGCTCACCCCACACCAGCTACTGGTGAAGAGGAGAGTGAGTCAGAGCCAGTTCAAAGGATGGGGGTGATTAGGAGGCCATGATTGGCAAGGGCCAATGGAAGGAATGTGGCCAGGACACCGGGGTTACACCCCTACAGGCATGAGATTTTTAATGATCACATGAGCCAGGACCTCGGTTTAACGTCTCATCCGAAGGACGGTGCTCTTTGACAGTACAGTGTCCCCGTCACTATACTGGTGTGTTAGGGCCCACACAGGACACAGGGTGAGCGCCCCCTGCTGGCCTCACTAACACCTCTTCCAGCAGCAACCTAGTTTTCACAGGAGATCTCCCATCCAGGTAGCCTGGTTAAAACCAGACCCTTCTCAGTTGAAACTGAGTGTAGGGTCTGGAGAAGCTATGTAGACAAATCATTTCGAAAGGGGCGTCACCAACCGACGTAGCTCAGCTTGATTGACAGGTGATCTGACCAATCATACTTCGCCATCCGCCATTTTGTCCGATAAAGCAGTCAGGAGAGAGTAGATTAACAGGATTTGAACTTGAAAAACGGAGTGTACTGACGCCTTTCCGTGGTTATAACAACATTCCTTCTTATGTTTGTTCATGTTTATTTGAGGCTATAAATTAACTAGAAGGAAGAGATGATCGGTTCACAAGAACAGCTTTAACTGATGCTCTACAGCGATCTGTCACGGCACATTAAAGAGCAACAAAACGGTATTTATTGTTTAAATTTCTTTAAAAAAATTACCAAATTTGAAAGCTGAGACTTTGTTTAATATCAAACGTAACCGAAAAGTAGCCTGCTCTGTCCTGTCTGCCAGCGTGTTGTCAGCCTCCTCTCTGCTCCGCAATGTATTTTTCACTGCGTGAGAACTCCTTCAGCGTCGCTGCGCTGTCGTCATCATGTAAATCCCTCCCCAAACGTTTCTGATTGGTGCCGCGATTTCAGCGGCACAGTAATGAGTTTGAATGGGCTCTTCTCCAGACTATCCTGAAGAGAGAATTAAAATTCGCCGGAAGTAGTCTGGGTTTTCCCAGGCTACCATCCAGGTAATGACCAGGCTCAAACCTGCTGAGCTTCAGTGGGCAACCAGTCTTGTCTACAGGGTGATATGGCTGCTGGCGATACATACAATTACAATGAAATATACAAATCAGAATCCTTCATATATTTTACAAACACACACACAAAAAATAAATCATAAAACTGGTTCATTTTGTTCAACAATCATATAAATGTATGAGGGGGGCTTTTTACCCCACATACACATGGGGTAAAACAAGAATGGGCTAAAAGACACATAGTATTGATGCAAATACTTTAGTTAATGTGTTTTTAATAATGTTTAAGTTAATACTTTTTCAAAACAACCCATTTAGCTGGTGTGTGGTGAGCGCACTGGCGCCGTTGTTCTGTGGCTGCCGTCGCATCATCCAAGTGGATGCTGCACACTGGCGGTGGTTGAGGAGAGACCCCTGATATGATTGTAAAGCGCTTTGGGTGTACAGTAGTACATATAAAAGCGCTATATAAAATGCCTCATTCTATTCTTTATCAAAGTTTGTATTTATGGTTTATTTGATAAATAAACCATTTTTTCCCCCAATAAATTTACAGTCATTAAAATATGTTAATATAAAAATCATAAACAAAATTATTTAAAAAAAGTAAAGATTCTAAAGCATTGAATGAGATCCAATAATAATTTAATATAGATAGTAACAATAAATTATATTTTGTTAATATCATATTTTTTAAAATATTGTTTCATTATAAATACATGGGTAATTAACTCTAAGGTGGACACCCAACTTAATATATGATATTTACTATCTGAATCGAACCGCAAATGGAAAAGTCAGCCAGCTATTTATTATCATGTTTATTATTGTGCCTTTTGGCCTGACAGTTTTCCCTTACATATTTTAGTGTGGAATTAAAAAGCATATGAAGGACATGTTCATTTATTAGGCTAATTTAAGATGTCCACATGAGTTCTGGGAAGGTCGAACATTATTGGGTATAGTCATGTAACCACACACATTTATTTCGGGGGATTGCCTTAACACAATGATTATCAAAGCTCAGAAATGACAGCTGAGTTTTCTGAGTTTTTTTTTGTTGTTTTTTTTTTTTGGCACACATTATCATGAAAGGATTATCTATACTGAAATTATATCAATTCATGTTTTATTGTGTTGGCAGACTGCAGATAAATGAAGAAGGTCACAATTACCGGTGGTATAACAGGGAGTCTATCTATCTATCTATCTATCTATCTATCTAAAAAATGAATCATGTGTCTTGTAATTTTCATTTAAAAAATTAAGGTGACAACTAAAAACAGTGTGTATATTTTATTAAGAAAATTGTGGTTCAGTGTTGTAAAGAAAATATTGAGAATATTTCACTAATAAAACCAAGAGATATTAAGGAAATAAATTTAAGGAAACTTAATAATAATAATAATAATAATACATTTTATTTGTAAAGCACTTTTCATAAAAGAATCTCAAAGTGCTACAGAGACCACATTAAACGAAAACATTAAACGAAAACTTACCAGTTTTGAGGCTTGAATTGAGGAACCAATTAAGCTGATAAAATTAAGGAAAAGGGCTACCTATTTATTTTAAGAGAATTAGCTCAATTATGCAGTTTTATTTATTGTTAGTTCCCAGCAAGAGTTTCTGATATGGTGAAGTTTTGATCATTAGTATTAGAGCCGTAGAGCTTTTGGTTAGGTTGTGAATAACTGCACTAATATGAAGCATGATGTGGCTATATGTTCAATGAAAAATGATTAAATGCCAGTGCAGTATTTGTTGCTCTGATAGCAGCACAGTCTATTCAATGTACAATATAGCTCAAAGTCTAATATAAGCTGGTCATTTGCATTCAAATCACAAACTTTTGTGAGTCAACGTAAGTTCAAATGAAAAAGCTAATTTCACTAAAAATATAAAATTCATTGTGTCATAGACTAAATATAATTTAGGGGGTTTTACATGTCATAGGCTACTGTCTGTCTGTTTGTACTTATTTATTGTGTTATTTATTATTTCAGTTTATTTTGAAGTTTATAATAAATATCTTCCAATTTATTATAATTGATGTCATTGTCATCATTTTATTTGATTATTTGTTCCGTAGTGCTGCATAGGAATGCTATTTTTCCTTTTTGAAACTGAGCCAGACAATGTTAACTTCTTTGTTAATGGAATAAAACACTCATTTCAACTATTTAACCAAGTCTTTAATCATTTTTAAATCAGATAACACCATTTTTCTATGGACTTTTCGTCTTTTTTTTTTTTCTTTTTTTTTTTACATTATTGAAATTGATTGTGTATTATCCTTACACATACCATGCAGATTCATACATGTCATCTCTGGGAATTTTTTTTGGGATTAAATGGGTCAAATCTAGGCTACTAAATAATAATATAGCCTATAAAAAACAAGTAATAAAAACTCGGTGAGTGTTTTAGCGCAATTTTCTCACCTCATGGGATCACAACACTAAGAGATAGTAAATCTTTTCCTGGATTTTTTTTTTTTTTTTTTTTTTTGTGCGTTCCCGAGATTAGACCTTCCTTAACATAATGCCGAAACCCCGAAGTCTCTAGGTGGTCTGGTTGAGGAGTAGATAGAAGTGCAAGATTGGTGCGCACAGACAGAACAGAAATCATGAGTTAACAATCGCAATTTGTCCGGTGGAAAATTGCGCTAAACATCAAACAGTAGCCTATAGCCAGCATCAAAATAGCGCAGAATTGCATCAAGGATCAGTCAAATTCTTCGTGTCTTTTGAAAAGCGGATGTTTTGGACGTCTTTATGCATTTAGAAGTTCAGAGGAAAATAAAATCTATCCTTTCCCCCGCGGCGCATTTAAGCTCGTTGTAGCCCATTTTATGATCTCAAAGAAACCGTAAAGACTGACGAAGAGATCGGTGTTTTTTCATTAATAGCGACGAAGAACAATCAACAGCGTATATTTTCCCCAGAAGTGATTTATTTATTTATTTAGAAAACAAGTCCAGAACGTAGGCTATCAGGGATCCAGAAGACAAGAAAGTGGAAGACGAGGAAGAGGCAGATCCACCAGGAGTCGAGCAAGTGATAAATATTTCAAAAGTGAAAGTCAATCTACCGACACGCAGTTTATCTAAAGGTCTGACTCATGCGCCAATACAGCTGAAGACTGGACTGGATTTATTTAAGTTTCATCGGAGTCTCCGATTAAAAGTTTACTGAAGCAGCGTTTGCTGGGTGTAGCCTGCACAACGAAGGCTATCACTAACTGACACAGTGATTGATCACAAATGAATACTCAACTGTCAGCTAATAAATAAACATTAAATAATAAGACAGCATGACGGAACATATAACACCAACAGCACATGTTAACTCAACGTGATTATATATAACGCGGCTAACAGGATTAGCGTCTATGCGCGATCGTCATTTGCATATTTCAAACATTCTCCAAACATCTGACTTTCACAACAACAACTACAAAGTGTTGATTTAACAATATTCTCATAATTACTCACATTTGTTGCATGAACATTGAACAATATCAGGGAGAGCACAGCTGGAAATATTGCATCAGTCTGCTGGAAGTAGCAACTCTGATGTCAGTGCTAAATATTTCCTTCTTTTTTTGGCCATCACATTGCTAAATCCATTTCTTTCTGGATTATAATGGGATTTTTTTTTTTTTTTTTTTTTTTTTTTACAAATAGTCATTAGAACATTTATTTTGTACGATTATTACCCAAACCATTAGACGGGAACAAAGATTTTGATACGGTCGAGAGAAAAAAGAAAAAAAGATCTTTTCCTGCATTTAGAATTTTGAAGATTAAAATTTTATTTTGGTGTCAATAATTGTTTTCTTTGTGAAACAATATATATATATATATATATATATATATATATATATATATATATATATATATATATATATATATATATATATATAGCCTATTAGAAAAGGGTCAGTGTACATTAATCAAGATATATGAATGTACCCAAATTAGCTTTTAGTTTAGACTAGTTTTCACCCTTTGCCAGATGTTATTAGCCCTAGTTAAATAATACTAAGTATAATTAAATTATTAATAGTAATAATAGAGGAAGCAGCATTAATGTTCACATTGTTGATTATAAATGTCATTTCTTAAAATGATGCTTAAATAGTTCTTTATCAAACATTAGAAGTGCTTGTTTGTATAATAATTATTTTAGAACTATCAAATGTGTATTAGATCAGCTTGTCAAACAATATGGCATGACATGAGACAGAGTCATAGAGTGAAAATATATCTTTGCAGCCTCATTTGATAAAAAATTTCTAATGAACCTAAAATGATCCAATTTAAATGTAATATTTTTGCAAACCTTTTTTTTTATGTGGGTAACTCTTGTGCAAATCTTTAACATTTGTTAAAAACCAGAAAGCCCTTAAATTGATTTCTCTTTTGCATATACATTATTTTAAAAAGCCCCTTTTGATTTATTTTTCATTGTATTTTCTATCATTTAATTATTTGTTAGTTTGTTTTATTGTGATTTTGTTTGTGTTGTGGAAGCAATAAAAACAATAAATCCGTCAGAAACCGATCCGGTCCGGGCTGGACTTTCTGACTCATTCAAAAGAGGAAGTATAGGCGACTGGACTGGTTTTCAAATACCGACGATCTTGAAAATAAAAAGAGCGGACAAGTGAGTCAGTGGTGGTCTGGGACAGAGAGCAGTTTATTAAAAAGAAGTCTTGCGAAAACTACAGAACTGAGAACCAGCTCCGGACATTTAATCCAGTAGAAAGAATTAAAAACGAACCGACTTATATTTTATTAGACCTACATGCTAAAAATGAGGGATGGATTTCACAAAAGTAGTGTGATTTTCTTTTATTTTTATAAAGACCCTTAGATTCCTCCATTGTAAATGTTCCCAATACAAGTTTTGAAAATCCACCAGGGAGATTTAGCGGGAATCTCTATTACAGAACTGGATTATTGTATTAAACCACGCAATCAGTGAACTTCCTTCTTTTAATCAAGATACAACTCGTGTATTGAATATTATTAAGGACATGGAAATTACAGATTCATGTTTTAGTGACTATATGGATATCGAATAGTTGAGCATTATTTAGATCAGATCATCTATTTATAAAAAGCCGCCGGCATGTATTATTTTACAATAACAGAATGGACATTGAATAACAACTTCTTTCTGTGTCAAGATCAATTCAATAAACAAATTAAAGGTACAGCAATGGGTGAATGTTTTGCTTCTAATTATGCTAATTTGTTTTTAGGATTTTGGGAAAAGAAATTATTTTTCAGATTCTGAGTATTTTACGTTTAAGATAAGAAAAATAAAATAAGAGTTAAATAAACAGTATACATAAAACAGATTAGACAAAAATAATAATAAATCTGTAGACTTTTATTGAGCTGAGCAAGATATCCTGGTGTTGCTGGACTGGGATGGGCAGCACCATGACCCTGGCCTCTGCCGGAGTGAATCATCTGGGATCAGTGTAAATTTCCACTGTCCACTAACACGTTTCAGATGACTCAGGCGTGGGCAGTTACTGAGATATTTTCATAAGATTTTTATTTATTTACTTGTGCTTTCCTTATTTCCTCCTCCAATCTTATCACAAGATCCATTGTGTTTCTTCCTTTTCTAAATCCGCTTTGACATCTAGCCATTTTATTCTCCAAGTAGCCTAATCTACCCTCCAAAAAATGTGTTAGTTTTTCATATATCATTGCGTTCTGTTTTTCCATTCTCTTACATATGCAATGTTGATGGAACTGGTCTATATTATAAAGGGT
Source organism: Rutilus rutilus (assembly GCA_021464565.1). NCBI lineage: Eukaryota > Metazoa > Chordata > Actinopteri > Cypriniformes > Leuciscidae > Rutilus > Rutilus rutilus. The sequence continues at coordinate 40,761,186 of JAJAQA010000006.1, read as the reverse complement.
GACCAGCATCTTTTTTACCGAAATAATTACTGGCTCTTTCCAGCTTTGTGGAAGCCTTCCCACGCTCCACAACTTAGTATCCAGACTTGCCAGTTTTGGAAGGTGTTATCCCATACTGCAATACATGCACGTCATCTTTTCCTGGAGCCATTTCCCCGGTGCTTTTCAGTGCTTTCTGTAACTCTCGCATGTTTAAAAGAGCATCTTGCTCCTCATCTCCATTAACTTTCCTGCATATTACATCCTTATACTGTGCTTTTGTTCTTTCTATTTACATTTTTTTCTATTATATTTTCTTTCTATATTTCAATTTTCTTTTGTATAACAAAAGCCTTTGCCATCATCTCTAACTTTTCATTATTTGTGGTTGCAATCACATTTCCTTCAGTCATAACTGGGTAATTCCATTCACCCAGCGTGAATTTATCGAGTTAAATTAGCTTTGCACTCGCTTTTAGCTACTTGTATACACTTTTGAATATTTTTAATGCAATAAAAGACTAGTATTAAGTCATCACGTGTACATGCATTATATAACATTTGTTCTTCATCTGCCCACTATAACTGTAAACTTTGCTATTAGTCAGAGCAACATAAAACTGATTGGCCAAAGTTACAGCAGCCTGGAACGGAGAGCGGGAAGCGGATTACGAGCACGAGCACCAAAACCATTGCCCTCTTTATCATGAGAAGAACTTAGAGGCTGGACTCGAATTATAAGATGAAGAGCATTGACATTTAAAAGTGAGTTTTAACTTTATATTTAACAAATCAAAAATGTACAACACGTTACAGCAACCCAACATGACATTAGCAAGTGTATAGGTATGATTCCTGTGTCATTATAGTCATCCATCTGCAAATATATTTTAAAGCAATTGAGTTTAGTAACTATTGTAAATAAATGCTTAACCAGAGGTGGCATGTGGGTGTACTTTCTTGTCCCTTCATAAAATTAAGGTTAAACCACTAGTCACATATTTATACGTTAATGATGTATTAGGCCTACCTTTCTGGGGCTTGAAAATGGTTGCAAAGACTGTCAACGGAGGGACAGAAAGCTCTCAGATTTCATTAAAAGATCTTTGTGTATCAAAGATGAAAGATGGTTTAACAAAGGTTTCGTTTTAGTACATCAGCTATTTAACAACCAAGGTTTATTAGAAGTTCACTTTTAAAATGAAAATTATGTCATCATATACTCACCCTCATGTTGTTTCAAACCTGTATGAATTTCTTTCTTCTGCTGAACAGAAAAGAAGATATTTAGAAGATTATCAGTAACCAGACAGTTTTTGGGTCCCAATGACTTCCATAGTAGGAAAAAAGTATACTATTTATACACTTTGCACATTGTAGTTTGCAAATACCGTACATTGATGCAGTGTGCATGACAATCAAATCAAATTGTTTCCATTTAACAGGCTACATTTATAAATGAAATACTGAGAGCTCTTGTAGGGTGAAGTCAGCTAAAATGAGCTATCGGGTAAAATGGGCCAAATAAGGTTGTAGAGTCATTTCTCTTTAATTTTTTTTAACAGCCAATCACAATAACTGATCGTGCATTGTTGCTTCAACACTTGTTCACATGTAACAATAGTTTTGATTGGTCTGAGTATTTAATGGTTGCAGGGCAGTGTTACTTGAAGCTTTTGTCAAAGAAATCGTAAGGTAAGTGAGCCTGACAAAGTAAATTTTATTCATCACTAATAAGGGTACTAAAGCAATTATAAGTAAGCTCACCAACAAAGCAAAGCAAAGGTTTATGAACACTGTTTTGATATGCTCTTTCAAATAAAAAAAGTTTAATTAAAAAAAAGAAACAGAAAAGGGTAATAATGGCTGGTTAGGCTAAAATGGGCCACAATTTTCAGCTAAAATGGGCTGCACTCACACACTTTAGCACAGGAGTTACACAGAAATTGAGGGTGAAAATAGGTTTATAGGGCTAGATATGTATCCATTTTTCCTACAAAATCTTAACAGTTCTAAAATAATTGCATTGCAGACAGTATGGCAGGAGGACAAGCAACAACAAAAAAGGACACAGAAGAGAGAAGAGAAAGGGAAAGAAAGCAATAATATGTCTGTACAACCATGGAGAAATGACAGAATGAGGGGTGATTAATGAATACCAGGAGACAGTTGAGAGCAGACAGTTAATATTAGCTTTTTAGCAAGGGCTTTGAACCACCCAAAGACTATTTGCAAAGGCTCATTAGTGGGAAAGTTTCTGGCTCTGGCTATGAATCTGGGAAGAAGAAATGCAGCTCAGTGGAATCTGAGAAAGAACTGGCCAGTCTTATGAAGCTCCTCTCCAAAAGACGCTCCCCCCTTACCACAAGAGGTGTCTAGGGAATTACTTTTAATGATGCAAAGGCATATAATATCAAAGACTTTTTTTTTTTAAGTAAAAGGCATTGCTGGGTGTTACTGGTTTAGAAATATTTTGAAACGGAATCCAGAACTCAGCAGGGCCGAATGGAACTTGAAAATATTCTGAATGTTCTGATCCAATCTGACTTCTGACCTGTAATTCTGCCTGATCATAATCATACACTGTTCGTTCGTTGGCCAGAGGAGGACTGGCGCCCCGACTGAGTCTGGGTTATCCCAAGGGTTTTTTCTCCATTCTGTCACTGATGGAGTTTTGGTTCCTTGCCACTGTTGCCCTTTTCACATTTTTTGCCTTTGGCTTTTGGCTCGCTTAGTTGGGGACATTTAATTTAATATTCAACAATAATACTGATCTGCCTGCATTGACACCATTATATGAGAACTGAATTGAGCTGGACGATGACATCACAGTTTTCTCCAGAGTGGCTATACTGTATATATAAATTAACTAAATTAATAACTTTTACAACAAAAATGAAACATCACTGAACATAAGATGGGCTGTGACGCTATTTTCTTCTGGAAACAAACTTTGTCGCATTATTTTCCTGTTATCCTATCTCTGTAAAGCTGATTTGAAACAATCTGTATTGTAAAAAGCTCTATATAAATAAAGGTGACTTGACTTGATCCCTAGTGTGGTATGAAAGTGGTTTCAACAGAAGACCTGCTGGAGGAACTTGCGATCAAAGATATTTCATCACATCTTTTGAATTTGCTCTATCCATGTGGTTGGGGAGGTGGGTAAGCCCTGTGGCAACTCTAAAGGAGAAACCATGACAGTTCTTGCAGCGGGAGAATAACCATTTTAATTTTTTTATCACTTTTACTCATGACATGCTAGCTGGCAACAAAGGATTCCATTCATTATGCTAAGCTAAGCTAGCGGCGGCGCTGCCAAACTAAAACAATGCATGCACTGAGACAAAAATGCGTTTGCCCACCTATCTAAATGTAGGAATGATGGAGAATAAGCCCTATTTCAAGAAATGGTGGAGTGTTCCTTTAAGTCATCAGGTGTTTTTGACCTACACTGTACATGCCGTGAGAACAGTTAGCTATTTAATCTTGTACGTTAGCATTGACTCAATAACTTTAAAGTCCAACTGAAATCAAAATTGATCCTATTTACTTTGTTAGCGCATATTACTAGTCTTGTGGTGAACAATTAATCCGTGCAAGTTAATACACAAAAAAAATAGTTTGCCGTGGTAATCTTTAATCAAAATCTGAAAAGTTACTTCCAGTCTGGAATGGCGTTCCTTCTCTGATGACGTAGGTTTGACGGCTTGGGTTGGGAAACGCTTAACCCCTCCCCTCAAACCGTTAGTCTTTAATGAGCAGAGATTGAGAGGAGTTCAATATTTCGTTTCACTGGGAAATACGTCACAGCACTGGAGAAAAGTCGTTTGCAACTTCCGGTTCACGCAGACTTTAATTGTTACTTAATGATATTATGACAACCAGAAAATTAACGTTTTCGTCTTCATTGGGATTGGGGTTGAATCCTTAGTTAGTGCGCTCACATCAGTGATATTATAAATATACTGGGCTTCAGTCATATTGCACAGATAATTGTTCCGTTCACGCAAATCATATCATGCTTTTGAAACGCGCTGGTGAACGCCTGCACAGTACTGTGATTCAATACACTAATACCCATGCCTATCCTCTCAGTATTCCTGTGATTCCTGTGCACAGATCGTTTTACCATTTTTGTAACATAAACATCATAAAACCGATGTCCGAGATCCCATCCCGTGCAACTGATACTCATCTGCCATTGGCTCATCTGCGTTTGAGGGGAGGGGCTTACTGATAGGTCAATTGGTATGAGGAGGGCTGGAAGTGGATAAGGAGGACAGCAGGACAGAAGCTCCCCAAAACACAGTTCTTCTCTCTGTTTCGCCAGGCCTGGCAGAGACTGAGAGAGTTGAAAACACCCAGGCCGGATTCAGGGGCTCAGGGATGTTAACCTGGGATGTCCTGTTAACAAGAACACAATCCTTGCTGATGTATACGCACCAAGCATCACAACAGAGAGGGCCGTATTACCCACAGGACCAGAACTGCCCGTGGTAGAGGATACACCGATCTTGATTCATCGTGACACTGTCAGTGAGGATTTGGTGTATGAAGAAGTAATCATGACATCTCAGGAGGATATGGAGAGGTCCTATTCCATGGTTTCACTCCTGAGCAAGACACAGATTTTCTTATCTTTAAAAGAATATTTGACAAGCATACACACATACATGCACAAAAAAAGACACCAATGCACAGAAACACACACCTATACAACATGATCAGTTCATTTTTAAGTGTATTTTTTAATGAAATATTCATTCATCTTTCTATTTAATGAAATGTTGTTGCTATGGTACACTAATTTACACTAAATTGTTTGTCTAAAAGGTTTAAGTTGTAACAGTGCAAATTGAGTGCTAAATGCTGAATTGAGTGTTTCAATCATCCTAAATATCACAAAGCATTTGTTCTATGGATTTATCAAGATAATAAGTAGGTTATTGTTGAATTGAATATATAATGAAGTAACTACAGTGAATAACAACACTTAGTGGTTCCATCACAATGAGTGTCGATCAGAGGCTTTCATAGAGCTGGTAAGTCCCAACCATCCGTAAAACCCCAAGTGGACCTCTAGGTTGAAAAACCGTCAATGCAAGTGAATGGGAGAAAATATTTTTTTTCTGATCCCGTTTGAATTGTGCCATGAATGTGAACATATGAAGAGTTCAGATGCAAAAACCTCTAAATGCCATCTGAAATTTTCTTCTAGAATGATCATTTTTATCAAGCTCGTATATATAAGTTCAATAATTTCACTTAAATGGCAATTAATAGGTAATTTTCATTGCCATTTAAGTGAAATTACTGAACTTAAATACACAAGCTTCATAAAAATTATCATTCTAGGAGGAAATTTCAGATGGCATTTAGAGGTTTTTGCATCTGAACTCTTCATATGTTGTCTGAGAATTTTTTATATAATTTTTCATGTTACGAGTTTGACAGTATATTGTACGATTCTTTGGCTAGCAGTTGTGGAAAAGACATAACGAGAAAGACTACAGGTGTGTTCGACATCGGCTGCGGCTGGATGTAACCGATCGGCGAGAGTAGCCGCGTGCAGGCGGGGAGGAGCTGCAAACGGAGACGTGAAGTCGGACACTTTCTGGTTCCCGTAGTGACCGCTCACGTGGTGTTTGCATACTTTACCACAGCTGAAGTGAAATAAATGCAATATTTGCCAAATAATACACAGATGTTTCAGATACATTTTCATTCAATACTTTATGTACTGCTTCATCAGTGGCGTAACGAGCCAACACCGGGCCCTTAAGCAGGATTATTAAGGCGGGCCCCCCTACTACAACACGTGATGACGCTACGCGCACCAAAAAAAAAAAAAAAAAACTGCTGGTGACGGCGCACCATAATAACACATTGTTACTGTTACTGCTATATACACATAGGCCTAGGTCCAAATACATAAAAAAAGATGCTCGCTTACATTATAGCTGCATTTTCCAGGCTTTCCTCTGTGCGAAGTTGTCGATCATATTCTTAAGATATCATATCCTACCAACGGTCGCTTCAGGTGCTTTACCCTTCTTATACTGTCTATGTGCTTTACTCGCTTCACTCTCTTGCTCCACCTCAATCTCGATCTCCCCCTGTGTCATCTTTTTAAAGAAGCTTCCTATTTTCCTATTGCTATTTTTGTTAATTTATTAATTAATTTATCAAATTCCTCTTTTCGTTTGCGCTTTTGAAACTTAAAGCCACTTTTGTGTTTAAAATTTGACGACTCCATATCTGTCTCAAGTTCAACGTTTTTTACTGTTTTGCACGCAATGCGCATGTTCACCCGGGGATTCCCCAGTCCCAATTCGAAACAAATTACACCAAATTCTTCATTGTTCGTTTCAAACATTTATTTAATGATCAGTCAAATATGTTGTTGTCATTATTTATTCAAATCAATTCGCAAAAATTTAAAATGCGATCAGACTAAAAGTAGTAAAATGCGATAGGGGGACCCGGCTGTCAATCAATATCTTCCAGAAACGCGGGCGGGCCCCTGATTGGTCCAGGCCCGTAAGCAACCGCTTACCCTGCTTACCGATAGTTACGCCTGTGTGCTTCATACAGCGTCTGTTTGAACAAGAATAAAGTTCAACATAAGCTACTATCAATGAAGTGGAGTCTACGTTTTTTAATCAGTTTTAATTTGATAAACATGACACAATATAACATCGCAACGACATGAAAAGAGTGTTTACTGTTATAAAAAACTGATTTGAGAGCTTTGGTGTTCGTGTTCGAATAAACACGAAACACACGTGATCGTTGTCAGTGAATCCGGCCAATCGTGGAACAGCTGTGTCGTCATCAGAGCTCCTGCAGCCCAGTGCAGCCGCTCTTCAGAAGCTGCGCTGGGTGAGTTCTCCGGCTACTCTCGAATCGCTCTCGCGGTACTTTGATGGCATACGTCACAGTCACGTGGTGTCGGCGCTGTATCAAGTCGGACAAAATTTCTAACCGGCATGCACTGCTTTAAGTCAGCCGCCGATCGGTCTGCGCAGAGCTGCATGAAGTCGAACAAGCCTTACATGTCGCCTATGTGACGTCACCCCATAACACATTTTCCCTCCACTTGTCAAATCACGGTGCTAATGCTGCGATAATCTATGGAGACAGATCGAGATGCCTGTGTGTTTTGTACCCAAATGTCACCATTCAAACCAAATGGGCTGTTCTTTCTTCAGATACGCGTCGAAAGCAGCGAAGAGTTGTAGTCCACAAAGTGCTCTCACACAAAGTCTAACCGTATCAAACTTCTACCCACTAAATTGTAGCGTTCTTTACACGAAAAATTATAGAAAAATTCACAGACAACATATGTTCACATTAATGGCAAAATACAAACGGGACCAGAAAATAATTATTTTTCTCCCATTCACTTGCATTGACGATTTTTCAACCTAGAGGTCCAGTGGAGTTAGCGGAAGGGGCGGGACTTACCAGCTCTATTCACCTTATTTTTAACGGAAATACGGACGCAGCCAGTTGACGGTATTTTGTGCGAGACTTCCGGTAAGGCACTTCCGGTCACTGGCGAGCGTTGTTCGTAACAACAAACTCATCGTTATGGCTTCGAGGAAGACCGGGATTGTTTGTGCAGTTAGAGGTTGTCATAATAACTGGCACAAAAGAAAGATTTACTTGGAGCAGGAGTGTTTTAATCATCGAATTATTGACATTTTAATAATCAGGCGCCCTATACGACCGGCGACACACTGGCTGCCTGGCGTTTCTGTTGCGTGGTGTTTTCTATGTCTTTGCACACCAGAAACGTCTCTGACGAGGCGTTGCTGCTGCTAGGTGACATGATAAGCCTCATTGGTGATATATTCGACATATGGGGAGAGAGTTGTGGAAGGCACTTAATGTTAAACATAAATATATAGCAGCAAAGACAACGTCGGCAGTATTGACGGCAAAATAGGCTACAGAATATTTCGTTCTGTATTGACAGGTGCAATATTTGAAAATCGATCATATATATATATATTTTTTTACATTTAGGCTATATCTGCATTTATGTCAAAACCTAAATTCAAACATCAAAATGTCATTAATATGTATTCATATCAAAATGACATACAAACATATTTTCCTATTCTATTTTGCCTGGAAACGCTTCCGAAACGCTTGCGTGTCGCGTGAAAAATAGGCATCGATTCTATTTCTAGCATGCACGCATTTTCCCTGAGACGCGCGTGTCACGCAGGCAGTGTGCAAGCTCTAAATAACCGGTTAACATGGGAGCCGAAATAACGGACACGCCACGCAGCCCATTTGAAGAAACGACCGTATGTTTGTTCTTTTCATTTCGTGAACACAAGACCTACAGAAGACCACCCGATACCAGAAAAGTGGCTGGGCTACGAAGTCTGAATAAAAACTCCAAGGAGAAACAAAATCATTATAGTAACCCCTGTATAAAATCTAGTCATCATGGCATGATCATCATGGCATTTATTTTGTATGATTTATAATTATTTATAGCCATCTATGATCTACTTGTTGCTATCATGTGCTTTGGTTGCATTCTGATGACATTATTAATACATTTGACATGACAAAATAGCCTACCTCCATAGATATATTAACTTAGTCCAGCGTTGGCTCGACCGTGTTTAGGGCGGTGCTGAAGGCGCCGGCGAAGTTTTGGCAATCTACCAGCTAGATGCATGAGTGTTTTCAACCAGGTCCAGAACCCGACCTGGGTGAGGCGGGGCTTTAGTTCTTTGTTGTATTCATCTGCTAAGGCATGTGTAACATTTTTCTGTCAACTCTGCATAATCCTTCGCAATCGATATCGTTAGTTAGCCCAGAGAAGCGAGGAAACGGAAGTGCCGCACAAAAACCGGAAACTGGACCCATATTTACTTCCGCGTTCGAAAATAAGGTGAATAAGGAAACTCTGAATCACAGAAGATTACTGAGAGAGAAATGAAAAGCAGTTACAGTCACAGAAAACGAAGAAAAAAAATTCCTGCTACCATGGCATTTTCTCACATAAACAATCTGCAGCAGCAGCTGTTTGAGGGAAAAGCTGCTCAAAACGGCTGGTCTTAGCAGTGGCGGGTCCTGGCATAGGCACAATATAGTGCGCCAATGTGTGTCATGGGGCGCCGCCTGCGTAGGCTATGACACACACACACACACACACACACACACACACACACACACACACACACACACACACACACACACACACAGCTTTCAGACACAATCAGCTTTCTTCTCTTCATGCAAGAGTGAAAGGAATTTGCCTGTGAGCGGAGAGTTCTGCACTTTCCCATATTACATGGATGCGCTCTCGACATTTGTCATTAAAATAAAAAATGCCTAATGCACCAAAAATGTCAGAACCGCCACTGGGCTTAGGATTATTTTTCTCCGTAATAATACGCAAAGAATTTTAGTGTGTATCTGTATTTGCGCTCTGTAGAACATCACAGGTTGCTATTTACAATGTGTTTTTGCAGAGCTGAGCATAGTAGCCAATCACAAACATATCTGTTGATTTCTTGAACGCAATGGCCAATCAGAGGTGTTTGTTGGCACTAAACAAAAACTCTGGCGTTTTGAGCGGTGAGTGGACTCTGAGTTCTGCACGCTTGCAAATCCTCTCATTTCTTCAACACGCGCTTTTGCACCACCTGCTGGTGAGGTTGACTAACAGCAGATGGAGAGTATCTCGGTAATCTACTGCTTTTCCTGCAGTTCCGTTGAATTTACTGTTGAATTTGAACCACTGAATTTGTGGAAGCGAATTTGCAAAGCGAAATAAAATGGACCGAAAATCGCCTGTTGAATATTATAGATTGTATTTTTAAACAGTTTAAATATTTTTGAAGTAAAATATGAAAGGTGAATATGGATTATTGAATTTTGAATAATGAAAATGTGTTTGAAATGTTTTTAATTGAAATATTCACAGCTTAAATATTCAACCATGTTGAATTTCAGCCCATAAAAATGCAAGCCCTAAAAATACAATGCATTAAAATGCAAGCATGGTTAATGCAATGCCTTTTTTTTTTCAAGTAGTGCAATTCAACAGGCTTTTTGTTTCGAAAACATTTGACATTATTTTTCTCCCATAGCAGCACTGCACAAACAGAGCCCGGAAAATACTTTTGTTTTGTATTTAGATAAAAACGTCACTGTCAATGTCACTACGTCATCGCAGCGGTCACGTGGTTCATGTAGCTCTCAGAGTTCCAAACAAATCTGCGTTGCCAATGTCAGCAGCAGCAGCTATATTTGCAGCAATTATCGGTAAATATTGACGCATAATGTACATTGATTATGTTGACACTTAAATGACTTGCATATAATAATAATAATAATAATAATAAAATTCTAGGGAGTAGAAGAAAAACAGCATTAATAAGTTTTTGTGTTTAATTTTGGAGGGAAATTGCTCCCATAACGTAGAATACATTTACAGCAACAACCATTTACAGCAGATTTCTGTTATACATGATGGAGAGAGGGCATTAAAGTTAACAGTGTGGTCAGTTGAAATGAAACTGGAGATATGGTTAGTGGAATATCTATGTACACATACTGTACATCGTATGCATTTGTGTGTGTTCTGATGAATGGTTTGAAAGGAGTGTTACATTAGCCATAGGCCATACTAAAATGAATCCTTTAATAGTAACGTTAATGTTATGGATCATATTTAGGAACATAGATATTTCACTGAGTAACTATCTTTCCAGTTACACACACACACACACACACACACACTGTTATGTCTAAGTCCTGGTAATCATGAAGGCAAAAAAAAGTTTCTTACTTCAAGGTTTATTCAAACCCACAAGCAATACAACAGTGTCAGGCGTTTACATGATTAGGCAGCAGGTGCAACAACTGCCATTACTCTACACCTTTTATAGGTAACAACATGTGGACTACAGCGCCATCTCCTGACAAGTACATAACATTACATTACATTACATTTACATTTATTCATTTAGCTGACGCTTTTATCCAAAGCGACTTACAATTGCTATATATGTCAGAGGTCGCACGCCTCTGGAGCAACTAGGGGTTAAGTGTCTTGCTCAGGGACACATTGGTGTCTCACAGTGGATTCGAACCCGGGTCTCTCACACCAAAGGCATGTGTCTTATCCATTGCGCCACACCACCCTCATGCGTGTATTTGTTTGTATAGCCAAAAGTTTTGGATCAGTAAGAATTGTTTATGTTTTTAAAATAAGTCATATCTTCTGCTCACCAAGGCTGCATTTATTTGATTAAAAAAGTAACTATGTTCTGAATATACAGTAAAGTGTAATTTATTCCTGTGATCAAAGCTGAATTTTTAGCATCATTACTCCAGTCTTCAGTGTCACATGATCCTTCAGAAATTATTCTAAAATGATGATTTGATGTTCAAAAAACAGTCATTATTATTTTCAATGTGGAAAACAATTGTGTACAATTCTTTTTCAGAATTCTTTGATGAATAGAAAGTTCAAAAGAACAGTGTTTATTTGAAATATGATCTTTACTGTAACTTTTGATCAATTTAATTCATTCTTGATGAATAAAAGTATTCATTTATTTTATTTCTTTCCCCCAAAAATAAAATAAAATTCCTACAGACCCACAATTTTGAATGTAGTGTTTAATGTTTGGAAAGCTTTCTATTTCAGATAAATTTAACTTCCTATTCATTAAAGAATCCTGAAATAAAAAATTAAAATAACTTTTCTCAACATTGATAATAATTAGAATTTTTTTTGGAGCATCAAATCATCATATTAGAATGAAAACAGCTGATTTAAATTTTAATATTTACAATATTATTATTTTTTTGTTTTGTTTTGTATTTTTAATCAAATGAATGCAACTTTGGTGAGCGGAAGAGACTTTTAAAAACATAAAAAATCTGACTGATCAAAAAATTTTGACTGGTAGTGTATACACACACACACACACACACACACTCACACACACACACACACACACACACACACACACACACACACACACACACACACACACACACACACACACACACACACACACACACACACACACACACACACACACACACACACACACACACACACACACACACACACACACACACACACACACACACACACATTTTATGTCAATAAAGCCCTTAGAATTGAATACAATTTTGTGTTTAATTTTGAAGGGAAGGGTGACTGCTCCCATAAGGTATAATACATTTACAGTATTTATTTACTGTATATATTTTATTTTTCTCGTGCTTCTATGGTCATAATTACTAACATCCTAATGAAATGTTATGTTAAAAGCCTTTCACATAAACCTGCACAACAAGTGAATATCAATTAAAGCTGCTCAGTTTAAGTCAAGAAAGAAGTTTGGTCAACAGTAATAAATATACACGGCAACCAATTGCAGTCAACAAAACATTTAATTATATATTATATCTAGGGAGAGGGTAGGTAAGCTTTCCTTGAATGTTATATCACAATATAGCCATTACATTCTGCCACCGAAGCTGTAGGACGATCTGGAGACCTGGTGGTGAATCGAGAAGCAGTCAAATCCTTATCCATACACTGATAACAAAAGCATTCAAACTCTATAGTTACCTGGATTTTTGGGTGAGAGCATTCCCCTGCCAGAAGCAGAGCGTTTCAGAGGAGACCGGGTCTGGAAAAAAAAACCCTGTTGCTTTTGGAGAGAACTAGGAGTGGTCAGGAAAGAGGAAACGGTGTTAAAGTTAATACATTAAAGGACAGATTAAATACACATTGAAAGCCTATGTTTCATGAACATTTTCATGAGGTTTAGCTTACAGAAGTGAGAGTACACACCTACAGTTAGGGCCATATCTATTTGGAAATTTGTCATGATCTGTTATTTTGACTCTGTATATATATATACACACACACACCACTATTGTTATTCAAATTGTTATTCTTACACAACAACATTATGGAAGAAGCTGGATGATTATTTTGCTCATCCAACAAATAATGCAAATTATATTTTTATTCCATTATCATTATCAAACAGACAACAAAGCTCAGCCATAAATTCTGCTTTTCTATAATGTTCAGGGTTTTTTATACTTTCATAGAGGTGTAGGCTACATTCATTTACACGGTTTAGCATTGAGGTCTTATTTGTGGGAGTGCAGCTGTATGTAGCACTTGTTTGGATTATACAGTAATTAATTAGTAATTAAGTAGTTTTTTTCTGCTGCTTTATTATTATTATTATTATACAGATAATATTTGAATTCTATCAGAAGAACTAGGGATCGCTATGGAGACGGCGGGTTAGCATACGAAGTAACAGACAGACACAAGATTAATTTAGAAATATGATTGTTTAAATTTAATTTGGACGAAAAGTAGAAAGTCAATAAAATAAAATAACTGACAGAAACACAAACAATAAAACTGACTGCAAATTTCCACCTCGAGTGCACTCTTGTCGGTGTTTTCACATATGTACCCACATAGTCAGTTCAACATTCAGGAAAAAATGAAATAAATGAACCAGACAGAATCACAAGAGTATAATCTCTCTCTCAAAGGGATTTCAAGTGTCTCTCATGAAAAGTTAAATGTCTCTCAATTTTGGGTGATAGTTGACCATACACCCTCAAGAAGGAAAAGAAAAAGAAACAGTTCTTTAGATCGAATTTGTCGTTCAATGAGGTTTCGGTGGAAACTCAAGGAAAGGATATCGGGCCTCCTCTCCACCACGCGATGTCTTCTTTTCTACAACTGGGTTGGCTCGCCATCAAACTCGCAGTCTACAGGATGTTACAGGAGGTCGTGCAGATCTTCACGAATCAAGAAGGAAGAAAAAAAAAGAAAAAACAAAGAAAAAACAAAGGAGAGAAAAAAACCTGGCCTGATCACAGACCAGAACATTCATTAAGTACATTTCAAAATAAGTTCCACATCTAAGATCCAGAATAACATCTAATACACAATTAAAATTTCTTCACGAACTAATATAATCACATTCGTTTACCTCTAAATCACTAGTTCTCTTTCATACAGACACGTAGCCAACAATGGTGACGCTGAACTCTGAAATGAACAAATAATAACCATGCGGTTCACTATGACCGCTCAAACTTAAGTAATTACATACTAGTACATACAAATATCTTTTTCTTCACAGAACTGCTTAACTAAGTTACCTTTATGATCGATTTTTTTCTTTTGCTCTCACTCGGGCGCACCTCGTGTGTGATCGTAAAATGGCGTCGATGAACTGCAATGTGCAATGGCCATGCGCTCTCACTCAGGCGCACCTCGTGCGTGATCGTTAAATGGCGTCAGTGAACTGCAATGTACAATGACCATGCGGTTCACTTTAGACATTTGTTACCACTCGGATCAAAATACAATTTTTAAAGAAAATAATCAGTCCACAGCAACTAATTTAATGTTTAGTAGCAGTAATTCTATCCTATTATGAAGGATTAGTCTTTTATTTTCATTAATAATGTGATACTGACTCACCAATAATAATTTATTCCTCTATTCAGTCGGCTTCTTGTTCAGAATGCATCAAATTAACTATATCTCAACTTCTCAATACTTTTTTTCAAAGATTTTTAACCTCAGATACATAAAATGGATCGCAACGATGGGATTGCGTCTGCTCTTCTCAATCAAGCTCGTCTCTTCTGTCATCGCGCATGCTCGTCGACACTCATGACGTTAATGACAAGAGAGCTCTCATTGGTTGATCGCTGAGAATTTATTTTAGAATATTTTCACATATTTTTCTTAATATTCTTAATCTTAATAATCTCTTATCGACTTTTATTAAGGGAAAATCATATAACTAAATTGTGTAAATTAAATATTAACTTTATTTAACCTGTGTTACATTCTCCCCTCCTAAATTCATGCAAGTCCCTTTGCATGTTCTGCTCGGCTGACTGGTGACCACACCGTGTAAACCATTAGGCAGCAAGGGAAGGACATTCAGAGTTTCATCTCCACCAAGAGATTTAACAAAAGCTGAATTCAGACCTTGGAACAAAGATTGGACCACATATATTAATGGGTTTCCTGGCTGAAAATAAGTAAGTCGCTCTGGTTCTCCTCTCGGTCTAACGGAACGCCTCGGTAAGGTGTCTATCTCATCTTCTGATTGTTGTTCGGCTTTTTCACAAACATCTGAACTTTCAACAACACTGGTTACTTCAACTTCATCAACAGAACTGCCCATTACGGCTTCGACTTGGCCCTGACCAGGTAAATTACTCTGTCCAAGGGTGCCGGAAACATTAAGAGGTAAGTGCTCATCGAGTGTGTCGACAGGTAAGTATTCACCCGGTTTATCAACTGGTAAGGCTTCAACAAGTAAATTACTACTTTGGTCGCCCTGCAAGGTGTCGCCGATAGGGAAAGATTGTTCGGCCGAGTTATCAGTAGAATCAGCGTTCACTGTCTCTCTTTCCGTACAGATATCATGAACTGTAGAGAAATGTGCTGTCTCTATACTTGGAGTATGGCTGTACTCGCAATACGAATTTCCTTCTTCGGAATCAGAGAGACAAGTGTCTTGTTCGAGGTCTTGAGATGGATTCGTTTAGAGTGGGTGGTTCAACTTCGGAAGACAGTAAAAACCCACACGGGAGCAACATATCTCTGTGAAGAGTACGCAGAGGACCGTCCTTTCTCTCTGGACGAACAGTATAAACTGGCAATTCAGCTGCCTGACTCACCACAACATACACCTCAGACTCCCACTTGTCTGCTAACTTATGCTTCCCGCGTAGCCTAACGTTCTTCACCAACACTCGATCACCAATCTCCAAAGAGCAATAAGTTACAGATTTGTCAAACCTAGCTTTGTTTCTTTCTGCACTTTTTGACATACCACGTGACGCAAGCGAATAACTTTCTTTCAGATTGTTTTTTAGATGACTGACATACTCCGAATGAGACTGTCGTGGACCATCTTGATACGGCAACCCAAAAGCAAGGTCAACGGGTAACCTGGGTTGACGTCCAAACATCAATTCGTAGGGAGTGAACCCAGTGACCTCATGTTTCGTGCAGTTGTACGCATGAGCTAAAGGTTTTACGAAATCTCTCCAACGAACCTTGTCTTTTTCTTCTAAGGTACCCAACATACTGAGCAGGGTCCTATTAAAACGTTCGACAGGATTTCCCCTGGGATGATAAGGGGTTGTTCGGGTTTTCTTAATACCTGCCACCTCACAAAGCTCTTTGATGGTGCGCGATTCAAAATCTCGGCCCTGATCGCTATGAAGACGCTCGGGGAACCCATAGTGCACAACAAAATTTTCCCAAAGACATTTCGCTACCGTTCTTGCCTTTTGGTTGGGTGTGGGGACTGCCACAGCATATTTGGTAAAGAAGTCAGTGATTACCAAGATGTCTCTCGTGTTACTTTTGTCTGGCTCTAATGAGAGAAAATCCATACAGACCAACTCTAAAGGTCTTGTGGCTTGGATATTAACCAACGGTGCAGCTTTTTGAGGCAATGATTTCCTCCTCACACAACGACCGCATGTCCTGATCTTTTGTTCTACCTCCGCAGCCATCTTCGGCCAGTAGAACCGAGACCTTACCAAGTCTAGAGTTCTCTCCACCCCCATATGACCCATACTGTCATGCAAACTGGTCAATACAGAGGGCCTCAGTTTCTCAGGTAGCACGAGTTGATAAGTAACTAATTCCTCTACCTGCCGTTTCCGGTAAAGCACCCCACTTTTTAACTCAAGACGGTTCCACTCTCTTAGAAAAAAAGGAAGATCTGGGAGTTCCCTCCTGACTGTTGGTGGAGGCTTTTCTCCCGACTCTAGGCAAGATACTACTTCCCGAATGACTGGATCTGCCCTTTGATCATCACCGAGGTTCCCTGACAGGTAAGATACAACAGGTAACCCCTCAAAATCACCTTCTTGTTCGTAACTATCAGGTACAGCATCAGGATAAAGTGCAAGAGATTCAACAAACGCAGCACCACACCCAACGTCCGTTGGCTGTCTGACCAGATGTTTCTCACATATAGCCTGAACTACTTCACTTGCGGCGTCACAAGAATCTGCAGCTTCCGTGAGATGATTCTGCATAAACTGTTGAATTCGTTCGTACTCTTTTTGAGATAAAGGATTTTCGGGCAACTGTTCCTGTGGTCGCCTTGATAGACCATCAGCATCAGCATTTAGCTTGCCTGCTCTGTACTGTAACTTAAAAGAAAAAGTGGAAAGGGCAGCAAGCCACCGGTAGCTAGTCGCATCTAGTCTCGCCGTGGTTAGAACATACGTTAGAGGGTTGCTGTCGGTAATGACGGTGAATTGGCTACCATACAGATAGTCTCTAAACTTTTCAGTTACTGCCCATTTAAGGGCAAGAAACTCAAGCTTGTGCGCCGGGTAATTGGACTCACTGCGGGACAACCCTCTACTTGCATATGCAATGACTCGCATCCTCCCTTCCTGTTCCTGATACAAGGCTGCTCCTAAACCCTTGGTGCTGGCATCTGTATGTAGGAAATAGGTAAGTTTAGGGTTTGCAAAGCCCAACACAGGCGCAGTAGTTAGTTTGTCGATAACAGACCGAAACGCTTCCTCACAAAGCGGCGTCCAACGGTTTCCGAACGACTCTTTAGGGTTATGGTATGGACCCTTACTCTCACTCCGTTTACCACCTTTCCTAGTCGGCGGATACCCTACAGTCAAGTCGGTGAGTGGTTTCACAACCCTAGAATAATCTTTAATAAATCGGCGGTAATACCCCGAAAAGCCCAAAAACGACCTTAACTCTTTAAGGTTTGTGGGACTCGGCCAGGTTTTTAAGGTTTGTACTTTCTCTGGATCGGTCTCTACTCCACGCTCTGACACTATGTGCCCTAAATAACGTACAGACGTCTGAAAAAACTTGCACTTTTCAGGGGCGAGTTTTAGCCCATACTCTCTGAGCCGAGAAAGAACTTTTAACAGCCGTCTTTCATGCTCTTCCAAAGTTTCAGAAAATATGATCAGATCGTCCAGGAAGACAAGTACTTCCCTGAGATTGATATCCTCCATACACTTCTCCATCAATCTCTGAAAAGTACTTGGGGCGTTAGTGACCCCCTGAGGCATGCGATTAAACTCCCAAAACCCCAGGGGGCAGACAAAGGCGGTTTTAGGTTTGTCTGCCTCTTCCACCTCTATCTGGTAATACCCAGATTTCAAGTCGAGAACGGAAAACCATTTTGATCCAGTTAAAGCGGAAAACGTCTCCTCGAGATTGGGTAATGCATATGCGTCTTTAACTGTTTGAAGATTTAACTTCCTATAGTCTATGCACAACCGTACATCTCCATTTTTCTTCCGCACCACTACAATAGGCGAAGAAAAAGACGACTCAGACTCTCGGATAACGTTGCTTGCGAGAAGATCGCGCAGATGTCTGCGGACGGCTTCCAGATCTTGCGGATGGATAGGTCGCGCCCTATGTTTAAAGGGAGTTTCATCGTGCAGATGTATATGATGTTTCACCTTTTGTGTATGCCCAAAATCTAAATCGTGTTGGCTGAAAACATCAGGCATTTCTTTGAGTTTTTCTGAAATCCGGTCCCGCCATTCTTGTGGCAATGGGGACTCACCGAAATTCAAGGCGAAATTAGAATCCTGAGTAGGCAAGTGCTTACTAACAGGGGAAACACTCGGCTGGGGGAGCACGGACTCAACTGCATGCAGCTCTGCTATTATGCATCTTGGGGGAATGGCTATATCATGCTCGGTTTCGTTTTTTAGTACCACAGGTAACCAGACAGATTGACTAGAAGGAGTAAGTAAGCAGCGCTTCACAAACACACCACCAGGTAAAGAGGATTCAGACGGGTGTTCTACCACTACACACTTATCTATCCCACCGGGTACCGCAAGAGAGCCTTTCACCACGACAGTTTGACCAGCGGACATGACCTCCGGTATGTTGCCTCTTAATCTCACCTGACTGAGAACGCCACTCGTGTTCTGCTTTCGCCTCGTTTCAAGAGTTTTCAAAACCACTCTATACCCAAATAGAGATGGCTGGTGCTTCGGGGATACTGCCACTAACTGCTGCTCATAGAGGATGTCGAGAGTGTTTGTACCTATTAAGATCAAAGGCTGAGTGTGAGACTTTACATCTGGAACGACTAGAGCTACCGTGGCCACTTCAATAGTCGCACCCAAAAACTCCTCAGGGAAAGTGATGTCTACCTTTACGTAGCCTTCGTACGGAACGGAAAACCCATTGGCGCCTTCTACTTCCAAAATATCGTCAAGAGGGTTAATCGGGTGCTCTGAGAGGTGTCGTTCATAAAAAGACTTAGGCACAGTTGTGACCTGCGATCCAGTGTCGAGTAGACAATGACATTTCTTACCAGCTATGCTGACTTCGGCAACACATCTAGCACCAACTAAGCCCTTAGGTAGGTTTGCACTCTGCTTCCTAGGAGCTTGGCATTTCTTGAAGACACGATTTACAATGGGACCACTCGATTTAAGCTCAGTTCCTGTATGTCCCGCGACAGGAACTGCCTCTAGTTTAAATCTACGCTAGTGGAGGGATTCTGTGACTCCCACTGTAACTGTTTCTCCCTTAACAGCCTACGTTTAGTAGCGACAAGCTCGGGGTTTGGCTCAGAACTACAGGACGATGCAATGTGGCCATCCTCACCACATGTGAAACAGTACCACGGTCTAGGTCTATCAGTTGGCTTCTTATTGACCGGAACTACACTCGCAGCAGCCCCTGACTTCCTTTGGTCAGGTGGTGCAGGCCTTTTGACTACCTCTCGCGACGGAGTTCTCTTTGGATGTTTTGGTCGGACTGCAAGATTAGCTAACTGACTCTGCAACTTGACAATCTGCTTCTTTAACTCACGCGTTTCAGTTTCAAGAGGACTCACTCTAGGAGCTTCATCTTGTTCTAACTCAGCAGAAATCCACGCTTTCTGAGAGTGCATAAACGCTCTCTGCTTAGAAGACCCAAGGTGTTGCTTCATTCGAGTTGCTTTCGCAGTATGTCTATCCTCCTCTGTACGAAGCATAAGGAGAAGCTGTGCAAACGAAGGAGGATTGTTTCGCTTTTGCTCTAGTCGTAGTTCGGCGATCAAGTCATTATCCCAGCAGCCCCTGCAAAACTGCTTTAGGAGATGCCTATCTGCCTCTGCTGGGACAATACCATCTCTTTTGACGGTTGCACTTAAAGCTGACTGTAACCTGTACAGATAAGTAGATGGCCTTTCACCTGCATCCTGCAACGTGTTCATGAATTTCGCTAACAATTCGTCCCCGTCCTCCACAGCCCCGAAAGCGGAGTCCAACAGCTGGAGGTAAGCAGAAGGAGGAGATTCGGGATTCAGATCCTTTATAACATCCGCCGCAGGCGGCAAAAGACTGTCTAGTATTCGCCTAGACGCATGCAAATCGGACAAAGACGGATCTTTCAAAATGAATTCGACACTAGAACGCCAAATGTCGTAATCTACCTCGTTTCCAGGCCTAGGGCATTTTCCTGAAAACACTCTGAGCCTGGGCTGTATCTGCCCTTGAGCAACCACTTCACTGCTCCGCACAACATGCTCAACTACTAGCCTTTGGACCTCAGGCGGGTTGAGAAATTTGGACGACGTGCGAAGGGTCGGTTCAATCAAATTGATAGGAGTAGGTTGGGACGGTACATCATCTATCTGACTTGGTGGATTACGAATTGGGTCGAAATTCCCATCCGGAGATGCCCAATATGGTTTCTCACAGGTGTCTTCACCAGTACTACCAGAAACAGCAGGCTCTGGTGGGAGGTCAGCACTCATTTGCGACAGCATTTCACTCAGTATAGACTCAAAGTTGTTTCCGCTCAGTTCTGCTATTTCTTTTAATCTGTCCAGGAAGGATTTTGTTATGCTACTACCAAGTTGCTGTGTAAACACACTGGCTAACGCTCTCACATCGCACTTAACACCTGGTTCGCTTGACAGCTGGTGAGTAAACGGCAATTTTGGTCCGAGTGATTGCAACGCTTGATTACTGTTGTACTCAACGATTACGTTTTGGTAGAACTCGGATTCTTTGTCATCGATGCGCACGGTTTTGGCAAATGACCCGTATCGTTTCAGAGCATCAAACAATTCGTCATCGCTCTCAGTGTCTGTTAAACCACTGACTATTACGGAGTTTGGGATAATAATCCCTTCAGCTTCAATAATCTCCATTATCGTCGCTTGCTTAAAAGCAAAAGAGAAAAAAGGAAAATCAAATGTGTAGCTGTTAGTTCTCTGCAACAGCGCCGTCTCCTGGCTGGCTCGCCAAAGTTTATGTAGCACTTGTTTGGATTATACAGTAATTAATTAGTAATTAAGTAGTTTTTTTCTGCTGCTTTATTATTATTATTATTATACAGATAATATTTGAATTCTATCAGAAGAACTAGGGATCGCTATGGAGACGGCGGGTTAGCATACGAAGTAACAGACAGACACAAGATTAATTTAGAAATATGATTGTTTAAATTTAATTTGGACGAAAAGTAGAAAGTCAATAAAATAAAATAACTGACAGAAACACAATAAACAATAAAACTGACTGCAAATTTCCACCTCGAGTGCACTCTTGTCGGTGTTTTCACATATGTACCCACATAGTCAGTTCAACATTCAGGAAAAAATGAAATAAATGAACCAGACAGAATCACAAGAGTATAATCTCTCTCTCAAAGGGATTTCAAGTGTCTCTCATGAAAAGTTAAATGTCTCTCAATTTTGGGTGATAGTTGACCATACACCCTCAAGAAGGAAAAGAAAAAGAAACAGTTCTTTAGATCGAATTTGTCGTTCAATGAGGTTTCGGTGGAAACTCAAGGAAAGGATATCGGGCCTCCTCTCCACCACGCGATGTCTTCTTTTCTACAACTGGGTTGGCTCGCCATCAAACTCGCAGTCTACAGGATGTTACAGGAGGTCGTGCAGATCTTCACGAATCAAGAAGGAAGAAAAAAAAAGAAAAAACAAAGAAAAAACAAAGGAGAGAAAAAAACCTGGCCTGATCACAGACCAGAACATTCATTAAGTACATTTCAAAATAAGTTCCACATCTAAGATCCAGAATAACATCTAATACACAATTAAAATTTCTTCACGAACTAATATAATCACATTCGTTTACCTCTAAATCACTAGTTCTCTTTCATACAGACACGTAGCCAACAATGGTGACGCTGAACTCTGAAATGAACAAATAATAACCATGCGGTTCACTATGACCGCTCAAACTTAAGTAATTACATACTAGTACATACTAGGGCTGTCAATCTTCCTCTATAATACTATTCGAATTCCATTCCTTATTTTATTTAATATTCGAATAATATTCGAATATTAAATGCTCAAATTCATCCTATTATTAATATTTACGACATTACACAGTCTTATGGATCGCCAATGCGTGATGTTGATCGGTCTCATATCTTCACAGATAAACCGTCAGTTTGTCTGTTATTGCCTTTTGGCGGACAGCTGGTAGCAGTTGAGCCCCGTGATGAGGAGAGAGAGAGAGGCAGAACATAAGTAATTCTTGCCTGTTTTAGCGGCGGTTCCTCCGACAGATCGCCTAGCTTGTCAGGTTGTAAGTTGTCATAAAAAAAAATAACGTATATTTTCCTCTCCGTTTTGGCCTTCCGTCCACAATGAGACGGCGTTTTTATTAATGAAAACGCACTCCAAAGTGGATATATTTGAAGACGCCGTTTTCACGTTGTAATGTGGACTGAGAATCAAATTGTTGATCTCCGTTACCGTGGAGACATTCCTCTCCGCGACTTTTGACAGTTGTTATGATGATACAGCGTGGATAACGTGCACAATTGTGTTACGATTCAAAAACTTTATTGTTTATCAGACGAAACAAAAGCATTTCATTTTCACATGTGTGTGCCAAGGCGGCGAGAAAGGCAAGATTGCATTTAAAAAAAATATATACATAAAAAAGCAATATTCGAATAGGAACTTCAGCATTCGAATAGTATTGATTTTTTTAATATTCGAATTATATTCGAATTTCGGAATTCGTTCCAACAGCCCTAGTACATACAAATATCTTTTTCTTCACAGAACTGCTTAACTAAGTTACCTTTATGATCGATTTTTTTCTTTTGCTCTCACTCGGGCGCACCTCGTGTGTGATCGTAAAATGGCGTCGATGAACTGCAATGTGCAATGGCCATGCGCTCTCACTCAGGCGCACCTCGTGCGTGATCGTTAAATGGCGTCAGTGAACTGCAATGTACAATGACCATGCGGTTCACTTTAGACATTTGTTACCACTCGGATCAAAATACAATTTTTAAAGAAAATAATCAGTCCACAGCAACTAATTTAATGTTTAGTAGCAGTAATTCTATCCTATTATGAAGGATTAGTCTTTTATTTTCATTAATAATGTGATACTGACTCACCAATAATAATTTATTCCTCTATTCAGTCGGCTTCTTGTTCAGAATGCATCAAATTAACTATATCTCAACTTCTCAATACTTTTTTTCAAAGATTTTTAACCTCAGATACATAAAATGGATCGCAACGATGGGATTGCGTCTGCTCTTCTCAATCAAGCTCGTCTCTTCTGTCATCGCGCATGCTCGTCGACACTCATGACGTTAATGACAAGAGAGCTCTCATTGGTTGATCGCTGAGAATTTATTTTAGAATATTTTCACATATTTTTCTTAATATTCTTAATCTTAATAATCTCTTATCGACTTTTATTAAGGGAAAATCATATAACTAAATTGTGTAAATTAAATATTAACTTTATTTAACCTGTGTTACATGTACTTATTTGCTTTATATCCAGATGGATTTATAATATTCTGACCACCTCATGTATGTAAATAGGGTTGAAAAAAAAAAAAAAAAACTCTGAAAACAATGTAGTGCAACATCACATTTAACTATGACCTCAGTATTGAACTGACACATTTCTGACTGGTTGCTAACGTTAGTGAAGTGTTGGTCACGTAAGCTTGCTGCAATTAACTATTATCATCCAATAAACATGAACTAAATTTGGATAAATTACAACTGACTATATTCACGAGAGGACGGCTAATGCGTTCAAAAGTCAAAAATACAGTAATTTCATCAGGAACTATCAGTGTTTGATTAGATTACCCTTTGACTTTATGAATACACATAAATGACAGCTTAATGATTTTTGTATATTTTGTGTGCATTTATTTAAAGACTGCATATACCTTTTTTTTCTTTTTTTTCTTTTTTTTTTACTGGTGTTACCTTACTACTTTGGAAATATATTAAAGGTTTTTATGAAATATATATATTTTTTTAAAATCCAGCACATGTAGTCAGAGTTACAGAAAAATAATAATAATGCAACAAATAAGGAGATATTTGTTTTATTTATTTTAATCAAGTTTGTTGAAAGTATGTTGAATGATGGTAGTTCATTTGTGCATTATTTGCTATAATGATGACAATATTTGAAAACCAGTTAAAATCAAGTAATGATGCAATCCTTAACTTTTGAGTGTATGCAGAATTAAATGGATGTAAAATGTCATGTGATATTTTATTTAATGTGACAGAAAAAAAAGACAGTAACACCAGTGACACACAATGAATCACCAATGACATACATAAGACCAAAGATCATTATTCTTCAATAATAATAATAATAATATAATCATAATAATAATAACCATTAATCTTCAACTATAATTAAGTTGATGAGACTAAATTGTTACATTTGGAATTCAATCTAAACGAATAGCTTTAAATAAAGTTTATCTATAAATGGGAGTCACTGGTGTTACTGGTGTTACCCATAAGAAAGGTGACACCAGTAACATTAACACCAGTGACAATTTTAATGAAAAATTCATTTTGAAAAATGGCTGCTGCAACAAAACCGCATGTTGTCAATTATGGTATACTAAATAAATTAAGTAGTTTAATCCATTTGTTTACAATTCCCTTACAATAAAGTAGGTCATACCAGTGACTTCAACTAAAATCTTCATATGAAATCATGAGATAAATGAGAAAATGTCTGATAACTGAAAAGAGACCGTGGATTTACCGTGGGCTTTTCTTGATAGATATTCAGGAAAATGGAAGAAGGAAATCATGTGATGTCATCAGTGTGATTTTTATTTCAAAATAAGAGATTTTTGTTTAACGGTAACACCAGTGACACAACTCAGGCACTACTTTCATTATACATTTTCTAATATTTATTCTGCATTTTGTTTTTTTATGTCATTTATGTCATATTTTTGATAGTTGTGTATACATTATTGTATTTTAAATGCTGGAAAACCCTGTTATTGACATAAAAATAAAGCATTTTCCATCTGTACATGACGGTGGGGACGAGCACTTCTATGCTGCTTGGAATTCTATATAATTAATTAAAAATCAAATATTGCCACATTGATGGCTTAAGAAGGTGTAATTGTTCAAATGTTTTATTTTAAAATGTAAAGAAATTGTAACCCTAAAGTGCCTTTTAAGTGTAGTATTGAATGACCCAGTAGATCACCCTGGAGTGGTCACTTTCCATTATTAAATGTAAATGCATGGGTAAGATGTCACCTAATAGATGTAAATGCATAGAGGTCGCCTAATTTATTGTTTTCTATACCAGTTTACAACTGTGTCCTCTTTATGTTTTGTGCAGCTGTGATGCTTTTGAGAGACAATTCCTCATTTGTTCTTTTACCCTCATTGTGTTGCCTTTCAATTCAATTATTTTGTTATGGGTGTGCTTGTTGTTCATTTGTCTCAAAAGTATCATAAGATTTGTTTGTCAGACTGCATTTAGCTGTTCATCAGTGCTGTTGAAATGAGTCAACATTTTTAATTATCAAATCAGGCATACAACAAGACATCAAAAGATGTTTAAAATCATTTATTTAAAAAAAGAAAAGAAAAGAAAAAGAAATAAAGCCCAATTCCAAAAGGATATATTAGTGCTTGCTCCACTTTAGTTGAGGTGGGAAGAATAATTGATAAAACAATAAATTGCAATATGGTTTCTTGCAATACATTATCAGTACCCTGCTTAATTTGTTTCCACACTTCAATTAAGTTAGAAATAAATAACTGTTTCCCGTTGATACTTTAAAGATAAAGAAGTCTTATTACAAGAAGCTTTTTCAATTGCTAACCATTCTGGCTTGTCACCAAACTTCACCGAACCCAACTTTCTCCAGCATGCTGAAGTATTTAAATTAGCTATAATAATATTATAATTTTAAATAATATTAAATAATAATATTTAAAATCGGGAAGCCCAAATCCTCCTAATCCTTAAGTTTATTTAGATGTTTCTTGTTAATCCTAGATGTCTTGATGGCTCAAATGAAGCTGGTTATAATAGATTATAGCTGTTTAAAATGATAAAGGGGGATAAATAAAGGAATACAGTGAAATACAAACAAAAATCTTATTAAAAAATGATAGCGTTTATCCTGCCAACCGGTGTTAAGACAAAGACACTCAAAGTTTGTTTGATTTGCATTGACATAACAACTTGACAAATTTACAAAAAAAAAATTAAAAAAAAAAAAAAGATTAAATATATTTAAGTATTAAATATCAGTTTGGTTCATTAATATTTAGGCTACCTGGTTCTTGGACTGACAGGTCTTTGTCTGGATCTTTGAATAAATCTCTGGTTTGAGCAGGGAACTCTAAACTCATTCTTTTTTTTCTTTTTCTTTTTTTTCGTTGACCTAAAGAGAATTAAATAAATAAATGTATTACCATGCAAGAGGAATGCCGAAACTATGAACAAATAAAAGAAAAACTTCTTTGTCTCCATGGTTTCTCTCAAACATGCTTTGATACTTATAATGAATGGAACAGCACTGCTTAAATACAGCGGTATTTATGTCTCTGGTGTGTCATTGTCAGAGACCACATGATCATTTGAGATGCCAAACGCTGGCAGCTTGAAAGTACACAAGAGAAAGCGGTTGCGGTGAGGAGAGAAAAAAAGTGCAGTATAGACTGTTCTCTCTACAGGGTTGAGTTTAACTCCACTGATTGGTCAAATGTACATCATGTGGGCGTGGTCACTACTCAAGAGCTGGATGTCTGAGAAACACGTTCTGTGGCTGTACATGGTTTAAGTCTAATCAAATGGCTAAAGTTTAAATTCTAATACAGACTATTTCAATCTACAATTCAATTACACCTACAATTACAATAGAATCTACAATTTTATTACACCTGTTCGTGATAATTCAGTTTCATGCAATTACGTGCAAGTTTCTTTGTTTGGTTTTAAAAAAAAAGTCCTAATTTATGTTAACAGATAAAACAGGACAGTAAATTCAGTAAAAGTGGGACATCCTATTAAATAAAATATAATACATTTAAAAAGGAACACAGAGCTGAGCATGAAACATCATCATCATCATCATCATTAATTCAAGAATGTGTTTGTTTTGATAAATGTAAAATTTATTTTTTTTTACATTTAAAAATATATAAATATATTGATTCACAATACCCTGTTGTAAGCAATTGTATTATCCAAGCACAAACTACATGAAAATGTGTGTCCCACTTCACAAATTGCACTTTACCCAATTTACCTGAAAATGGCTGTATGAATCCATTGAATTTGAATATGAATGAAAGAAAAAAAACACTTACATTCCTTCAAAACCGTAGTTGGAGATAAAAGAGACCTTGAACATTTGTTTAAAAAGTCGATTTATTTGCATTTAATACATAGTTTACCAAAACATGTCCCATTTAGCTGACTTTACTCCTGAGTCTTTCCTGGTCTCATGTAGCCAGAACTTCAGACTCACCGCTGAAGATCTGGACTCAATCAACTTTCATTTGCCAAGGATCAACCAAAAGGCCGTCTGACTCACAAGTAAAGCAACCAATCACTGTTTGTTTTAGGGGCTGAAAAATGTAAAGTCGATGGCCCTTCAATAACCCTTCAGTGTCTAAAACTTCACATACTTTTGAAAATCCAGTCCTGCTTCGACGCTTTTTAAAAGCTCATAAGGTTTTCTGTGGGTTTGGTTACAGTATTTTTAACTAGCTTTAACAATAAAAGCCTAGAAGTTGCACAACTCTTCTGAGTGACTGTAACATGCTTTTCATTAGAGTTTTTTACTGTAACCTTTTTGGCTTTTGCATTTGGACTACTGTATTTTTACAGTATGCAAGTGCTGAATATACGAGTTGGGTCTGTCTGCGGTCTGCAAGAGAGAGGCGTAACTTGAAGGGGGCGTAACTTGAAGTTGTCCAAATCACACCGAACCACACGAGATGTCAGAACGAGATTTTGTTGGCAAGATGGCATGTGTTGAAGGCTGTAGAATGCACTGATTGCTATTACGGTTCTAAATCACCTTAGAGTATTAATACACAATTAATGTCCAGTAACTAGGAGAGGAGCAAAGAAACCAGAGTCAAAGATCAAATTCACTCACTGTATTGATTGATTGATATTCATTTTCTCACAATGTCAACAAAATGTAAATATCACAATAAACAGCGTAGGCCTACGTAAAATAAACAAACAATAAAAACAATGTGGTTATATTCAAAATATACAATTATATTCAGAGAGAGCAACGAAGTGGTGGTAATAAGTAAGTGTACTCAGTTTTTAAGAAATCCCAAGTATGCCAGAGGAAGTCCACTTAATGGAAGAAGGGTGCAGATGTCATCAGAAGTCGATCCTCAGACGAAAGGGTTAATTGCTGCGATGTTCAGTGTGTGTGTGTTGGGTTTGTGTGACAGGTCAGCTGGACAAAAATGTAGATGAACGTGTATGTGTGGTTCTATAATAAAATAAACAAACTCAATTAGTTTCTGTTACAACTCTTACAATAAAAATGCTGCGTCATTATTACTTCACGTGATTGAACGTGAGAGGCATCACAAACTTGTGATACAGATATAATATAGCAACTGTTCTTTTATAACTGAAGAAATATCTTGTTGATGCATTAAACAGAATATCAAACAATGATTATTAGTGTTGTGGAGTAACCGATGTGGCTCGGGTTAAATTAATCACTGTGGTACGTCTGGTCAGGACGCAATGAAGATGCACTTAGGTTTCGTTGAGGATTTATTAGGTGTTCTTGTGTGTGTGTGGTTCTATAAGACAAATAGAAACAAATATATCAATACTTAACATTCATAAAATAATTGTTAATCAATAACAAAGACATTTCAATAGTTAGAAAGCATTAGAACATATCCAGAAGTCATATTATTCACTTTTGTTATCTTATCTGACTTTGGTCAGACTGGGGATCGAACCCCTGGCCATTGCGTTAATGACGTCACATAGGCAGCGCGTAAACAGAATGACAAAGCACTTTCTTAGCATACTCGGCAATATCAACAAATAATATAAATATACCCGTCCCAAATGAAAGACTATTACAATAATGCTTGATATAAACAACAAGAACGTACTGTGTAAACAATTATTAACATGCAATAAGATAATATGCAGATCGATCGGCCGTACAAACTACTTTAATTAGGCCTATTTAACCTAACAAACAGAACTATGTTGATAACTTATAAACCACAAATGAAATACAATCTATAAACATAGAAACTTACTTTTAGATGCACGCACACGATTAATAACACCACTTTCTGATATGAGGCAATCTCTCGTGAGCTCCGCAGTCCACACTCTACGGATTCATAACAACAACTAAAGCCTGTTTTATGCTTCTGCGTCGAACTGCCGCCGTAGCTACGTCGTAGGCTGTGTGTAGCGCGCGTACCCTACGGCGTACCCTGACGTGCACCTCTCCAAAAATGTAACAACGCGTCAATTCTACGCGGACACAAGCGCTGTGATTGGTCTGCCAGAACCCCTCCCTCGGGGTTTCACACGCTCCCTAGGTACGTGTCAACGCGGACAACGACACAGAAGTATAAATTAAAACCAACACGGTGCCTACGGCGTATAGGCTCCGGCGTAGGTCCGACGCAGAAGTATAATGAGGCCTTAATAGGCGCCTTAAAGGCCTCATTATACTTCTGCGTCGGACCTACGCCGGAGCCTATACGCCGTAGGCAACGTGTTGGTTTTAATTTATACTTCTGTGTCGTTGTCCGCGTTGACGCGCACCTATAGGGAGCGTGTGAAACCCCGAGGGAGGGGTTCTGGCAGACCAATCACAGCGCTTGTGTCCGCGTAGAATTGACGCGTTGTTACATTTTTGGAGAGGTGCACGTTAGGGTACGCCGTAGGGTACGCGCGCTACACACAGCCTACGACGTAGCTACGGCGGCAGTTCGACGCAGAAGCATAAAACAGGCTTAACGCACTTCCTTTCCAGCATATTACAATTACTCCGTTATTCCACAAGGGGGCAGTCACAGTCCATAGTCATTGAATCTGTCAACTCTCAATATGAAAACCCTACTAATAAATCTATTACCTGAAGTGCTAAATACAAACCCTTTGTAACAATTAGACAAAATAAATGTAAGATAATCACTTACAGTCTGCAATGACGCACACGCGAGTATTCACCACAGAAATCCAACAACCTCAGGAGCGATCACACATCATCAGCCGCCCATCATATATGAAATACCAAACTGCTCACCAGTATGGCAAGCCATTTTAACATTTAAAAGCTAGACTGGATATGTGTTGCAGATATCTGTAATTCAGTTTAGTCAAAAAGAACATTTCAGATATCCGCAACTACATTCTTCCTATCCATAATTGTAATTTCAGATATCCACAAAGACAGTGTTCCTAGGACAAATGACGTCACTTTTGCCATTCATTTGAATGGGGTTTATAATTACAGATATCTACAATTCAGTTGCAGATATCCACTATGTGAATTGCTGATATCTGCAACTGAATTGTAGATATCTGTAATTCTAGTTTGAGATATCTTCAATTTGATTCTGACTAGTCATAACTCCAGTTCAAGATATCTTTAATTCACCTTAATTCGAGATATCTACATGTTCCTTTTCAGATATCTTAAATTAAGTTTTGACTAGGCGAAATGACGTTGTAGATATCTGTAACTGGAGTTATGACTAGGCGAAATTACGTTGTTGATATCTCAAACTGGAGTTAGGGATAGTCATAATTTAATTGTAGATATCTATTATCAAGTTATAGATATCTTGAAATAAATTTTGATTAGAGATATCTGAAATTTGAGATATCTGTAACTTTCATTCTGCCTAGTCAAAATGTAATTACAGATATCTTAAATTAGAGTTTTGACTAGGCGAAATGACGTTGCAGATATCTGTATGCAAATTAGGCCCGCATCACACTTTAGGCGGGAGCGTTGTTTTTTTAATCATTCAAATCGCACCTGTTAACTGTTAACTGTTAACTTAATTAGCACTGATTAGCACCATGTTGGAGCAGCCAGAGGGCGAAGGAATTTTTAATCGTCTTTTTAATGCTGCAGCCCGTGCAAGACAGGAGCTGGTTAAGAGTATTATCAAGAAGAGACTAAAGGAAAGGTGGCAAAAACAGTGGGATAAGGAGAAAAAAGGTCGGTGGTTCTATAGAATTCAAAGGAAAGTGGGAGAGATGAGAATTGCAGGGAAAAACAGGAGAGAAGAAATAGTAATATCAAGGATGAGATTTGGACACACAAGATTAAATAGTACACTTTTTAAAATGGGTAAACATGATACGGGAAGATGTGATTATTGTGGGCAAGAGGAAACAGTAGAACATGTTTTAATGCATTGTCAGAAATATGAGAATGAAAGAAGGTTGTTAATTCATAATTTAAAAAAAATAGAAATGCAATTTATACCAAAGTATATTCTTCAAAATAACTCGAGAAATGAGTGTTATATTTTTATTCTTCAGTTTCTTGAGGAATCTAATTTGTGGGAGAGAATTTAAAAAAAAAAAAAGAAGTCGTCTTGATCCACACTCCATACCAGTTGGTGGCGGAAATACACCATTTTGTTGTTTGTCAACCGCCAATAAAATTCAAGAAGAAGAAGAAGAAGAAGACAGGAGCTGGCAGCGAGAAATGATGATTCCTTACTTTCCACAACAAGACGATTATTTCGCCGGCGAGTTCATCGAGGTCGAGGTAATTTTTTATTTTTTAACATCAGAATTGCTAATGTGCTATTAGAGGTTCGGGGTGGTTGTTTAATAACTTAAAGCAAAACAGTTGCCAAAATGCATTATAGGGTCTTTTTGTGAATGTACTCGAGTCAAATGTAGCCTGCTACTTCGTTTAAAATTTATATTGACAATAAAAACTTCACTTTTAAGGTCTAACTAATGGCTTTTTGAATGGGTTCGCTAGGTGCACTAGCAGCTAGAACTACTGCAAATATACATGAAAAATAGCTATTTCTTAAATCTCAAGAAGGCACGACAACATGACACTTTGCTTTTAGTATTATAAGGGTCCCTATGAACTCAAGCATTGAGAACATTGTTCGTGTACAAAGACGAGTTTGTTAGCACAAGACCTAGCTCACTTTTTTTTTTTTTTTGCGTAATTATAAATCAGTACAAATGAAATACAGAACCATGAACATGTGGGGACACAGAGATAAGGAAAAACTAAAAGTTACATTTATAAAACGTAAAGCTTTTTTTATTGGAGTTTTTTTTTTTTTTTTTTTTTTGAAGTGATGACAATAATTTTAAATCATAAGAAAATACTTTGCAGTTAGGTATTTGAATTTATGGTAGGCCTGTCTTGCTTTGTGAATATGATACCATCATACAAAAATTTTATATATCTAGCTTTTTATTTTCAGAGACATCCGAGTGAAAAAGAACCTTACTGACAGAAATATTACACAACTGATGAAATGCAAGATGGAAGCTGAAATTTAAAACCACAATTTAGTTTTCGTGAGCTTAATGTAGTTCTGTTTTGATACATTTAAACCATATAGTTCAATAATA
This sequence comes from Rutilus rutilus, assembly GCA_021464565.1. Classification (NCBI taxonomy): domain Eukaryota; kingdom Metazoa; phylum Chordata; class Actinopteri; order Cypriniformes; family Leuciscidae; genus Rutilus; species Rutilus rutilus. The sequence continues at coordinate 40,728,234 of JAJAQA010000006.1, read as the reverse complement.
TCTTAAGAATAAAGTCTCCACTATTGTTTACTAAGTCTGAAACAAAAAAACAATGCCCTTATTAAACCAATAAGGGAAGAAAAATGATTTACAGGCTGATAATATTGGTTGTTCCATATGATATGAGGAGAAAAATTGTGTTTAAAGATCAGCTTCCATGACATAACATGGAAAGTTTCATAGGTAGTCTCGTACATTTAAAGTCACAAGAAAGCAAAAAAATTAAATTTCCACATCTTTTAAAAATCAAATTAGGAATCCAAAACCAGACTGAATTCCCCTTTAAACATTTTTTTCCAACCAGTTTTTTAAAAACCTGGTTCAAGGTAAAAAGTCTAAAACATGCAAACCTTCCTTTGAGTACGGTTGAGTTCAATATTTCCTGCTGGTGTGTTGCCCTTTATTTTTCCATATAAATTTAAAATTAAGTGTCAATAAATTTACAGGCGACCGAATCAACATAAATGGATATAGAAGGATAAACAAAGTGTGAAATTCCTTCAGCTTTAGATAACAGCGTTCTGCCATATATTGTAAGTTCTCTTTAAGCTAAAGATCTTTTTGGCAGAATCTAATTTAGGGGAATTCAGAGAATTCTTTTTTTCTGTTCTAAGGAAGTTAAGTGTTATTGCACTTCCATTGCAAGAATAACATGCATGCCAGTGTAGCAGATTGGGAATTTCCCTTTGTTTCTCCCCCTGGTGGAGAACTGAATTATCTGCCCAGTAAATTTAGTGGTGTCAGGTAACCGTCTGGTGACTAATTACCATGATTGCACTCTAAATAAAAATGCAGCATTCAAATGGCTGGGGATGTTACTTTTTGCATCCTGGTTGCCTGTTCTTAGTGGAGTCGTGTGGTTCGGGGCATTTAGTCTGCTCATTGCGTGATCAGTCACTACACAATTTGAGAGCAGCGAGAACCTGTACAGTCGTGTTAGAATCATTGAAAACGCAGTGAGTATGATCTCTTTTCTGGTGGATCGTTTCATGTTTATAAAAAAAGTTAATTTCACTGCTGTGTGTGCGTGCAGGTTGGAAGGAACGTGCATAACAGGCTTGCTTCCAGCTCTGAGCGGTGTAAGCTTATCGTTAATGGCAAGACGCACGGCCCCGGATTACGCTGCTGTTTTGTTTCTATTTTGAATGTTTTATTTTCATTCATGTTTTTGTATTGTGGTATTTTCTTTAATTGTTATAATCTTTATGATTTGATTTTCTTTCTTTGTTTATATAATTTGTAATTAATGTGAGCGCTCGGGTCTCCTGTGGCCAATGGTAAAAAAAGGGTACTTTGCCCACCTCTCTTTTTGGGGGTATTGTGTTTAACACTTGAGTGTGAGTTTCTCATTCCCTTTCTAGTGTGCAACACCAGTGTGAGTGGTTGGTTGTAGTGAGCGATTACTGTTTGAGGTGGGGCAGGATTCTTTTTCCCTGTTAGTGTCTTTTGAAGACCCAAGTGCTGCCCGTAGTCTTTAAATCTTTTCTTTTCTTTATTTTAAGTACCTTTTTTTGGTATGTGTCGGTAATGTAAGAGGTAAATGTATTGAAGGTACTTATTAGTGACTGTCATGTGCAATAAAACAAATTGTTTTAATTTGCAGAGCTGTCTCAGTCCTCTCTGGAAAGAACGAACCTGGGGTTTAGATTTTCTGAGTACTAGTATATCCTGGGGTGAAAGTCCCTAGGTGGCATAGTTGGCTACTGTTAAGACTTTGAGTATCTTCATGTGAGCTTTTGCTTGTCTTAGTTCTCATATTGCTCTCCGCCTGACCATCGTGCCACACCAGCATCTTTATTAAAGTGTATTAGAGTGAATCTCTCTCATAAATCTTATGTTAACTATAGCTTACAGTAATTTTAAGCATGAACCCCCCCCCCCCCCCCACACACACATTTTAGCCAAGAATTACTGCTGACACTTATGTATTTGTGTTTTACAGCAGGATCTGGTGGCCGCAGGGAAAACCCTATTTGGCAAGCAAAACTTTTCCTCCTCCCAGGGCCAGATAATAGTTTTCTGCCCCCCACAATAGAACTTGAGGAACTGGCTAAACATGGATTAGGTAAATGTGAGATTGAAGCAGATAAGAATTGAGTGTTATTTACTTGTACACCTTATCTTACCTTCTTGCAAAGAAAGCTATGGAATGAGCTGCTTTGAATTTTGTTAGCTTGAGCCTGTATGGTCCGATTTGTTGTAATGTCTCTATATTGGGAAACATTTGACTGTTAATACATTTAACATTTGTTTTAAAGAAATATTGTAGAGCAGTTTACTCTTTGATGCATTTCTATAACAGTTTCCATGTAGCCATTTTAATAGTTACACCTATGCAACACTTTCTCATATTAAGGCATCACTTTGAAAGTGTCCAGAAATACCTCCCAATGAATCCTTTTGCATTAGCTATCTGAAGTTAGTCAGTGGTGGTTATGGTTAGTGTGAGGATCTGGGTGGTGCATTCAGACGCTAAGGCAAGCTACACCATATATTGTATGTTAATGTTCTTTCACATATGGTCAAATGTGTGATGGCCTTGTGAGTGAGACCAGGCTCTTTCTTCTGCAATTTTCTTAGTGTATGGGTTTGTTTAGATTCAAAGCTGTAAACTTTGTAGAAACACAAATGATCTTAGGTTAACTGTCATACAGGTGTACTTTTGGGGTTTGGCAACACTACGATTATGTCTGAAAATGAGTCCTGAATGCTAGGAGTCCTGAAAGATCTTGCAGCAACTAATGAATGTTACTTTGCCACTAGGAACTGATTATACTGATGTTTACTTTTCCATTTTTAGGAAAACCTGTGCATGAGTCAACGGAGGCCGGATGCACAAACTCAAAGATTGTGTTAAACTGGAGTTTATCTGAATTAAACAACTTTGTTTGCCAAAGCTACCCTCGTATCAGTTTAAATTTGGTAGGCTTTGAATTGGCAAGGACAGGCAAAGGACGCAAGATCCAGAAATTGCAAGTTAGTTCTGTGAAGGAACTAAAAGCTGTTGTTGGCAAAAGCAGGCTTTACATCGTGCCACGAGCCAATGTTTTGCAGGTATGGAATTATCCACAGGGATTTATATCATACTATCATATAAATGTGTTCTCTGTAATGTCTATGCCTATAACTGAAGTTACCCTCTGCTCAGGTAACATCACCACCCTCTGCCATGTCCCAGAATTCATTCCCACCACTCGCAGCTCCAGCAGTAGATGAGACCTCAGAAGTGGTTTCAGATCAGGTCCATATTAAAATGATTGCACATCTAATGATTTTATGTCCACTATACACTTTTTAGTGATGAGTGACAAATACAAATAAAAACCCTTTTGTTATTTTTTTTAAAATGTACAGTATTAAGATGTATCTATTTATTCTGTGTGATGTCTGAGCAGTTACATTCCCTAGGATAACATTTTTTTCTACAGATGGATATTTTCAGTTTCAATTCAGTTGAATTGGCCTTTCATTAACCTTAATATAAATGATGTTTTTGCACAGTGCACATTTAATGTTAGGTGACAGTTCAAGTAACTTCTTTACTGTGCAGTGACTAACAAATTCTTTGTCATTATATATTTTTTGTCTTCTCTTAGGTAATGACACCATCCGCAGCCATTCCCCAGAACTCACAACCATCCAGCACTACAGCACTTGATGAAATCTCCTTCAGCTCTGAGACTACAGAATCTGTAAATCTCCGTGTGAGTGAAGTTATTTTTGATGTTGTCAATGGTTGTAAATATGACTGATTTGTGACTCATAGTTGTACTTTATTTCCTTCAGGAGTGGCGAGCTGTACGTTCCCAGCAAGATGAAGAATATAATGCTTCTTTGTTGGCAGATATAGAAAAGGTAATTTGACTATTCACAGTTTGCTTGCCAAGGTTAAATTTTTGTTTAAAACAAAAAATGTGTATTACATGTATGGTATTTCAGGACAGAAGGAGGCACAGCTATGAGGTTCTGGAAGAAAAGCGCAAAAAGGTTAGTGCTGCCACTAAATATTTTATTGTTTAATTTTTAGCGCAATTTTCCACCGGACAAAATTGCAACTGTTAACTCATGATTTCCGTTCTGTCTGTGCGCACCAATCTTGCACTTCTATCTACTCCTCAACCAGACCACCTAGAGACTTCGGGTTTTCGGCATTGTTAAGGAAGGTCTAATCTTGGGAACCCACAAAAAAAAAAAAAAAAAAAATCCAGGAAAAGATTTACTATCTCTTAGTGTTGTGATCCCATGAGGTCAGAAAATTGCGCTAAAACACTCACTGAGGTTTTATTACTTGTTTGTTTGTCTATCTATCTATCTATCTATCTATCTATCTATCTATCTATCTATCTATCTATCTATCTATCTATCTATCTATCTATCTATCTATCTATCTATCTATCTATCTATCTATCTATCTATCTATCTATCTATCTATCTATCTATCTATCTATCTATCTATCTATCTATCTATCTATCTATCTATCTATCTATCTATCTATCTATCTATCTATCTATCTATCTATCTATCTATCTATCTATCTATCTATCTATCTATCTATCTATCTATCTATCTATCTATCTATCTATCTATCGCCACATTGAGGAAAGACGCCAGCGAATGACAGCCCGTGTTGAACCTCTTGATGGAAAATATCTGAAAGCCAAATATCCAAATGGAGATGTGAATAAGAGGAAGTTCATCATGTCTGATTCAAGTAAGAAGTTCATTGTGAAGGATTAAGGTGTTTTTTACATAGATGTTTTATTTAGTTATTTTTCCTCATTTCTGGATATCTTTATTAATATTTGCCATCATGGGCTCTTTGTTTTTAGGTCTTGTTTGATTTTATTGGAACAGATGAAATGGCCAGTGAGGTGTTCAGAATCCAGGAAGCTACTACTTCAAATGCTATAGAAAGCACTTCTACTGGGTCAATTTCAGATCATGGAATCAAACCGTTCTCTACATTGTATGTCCTTTGGACATCACCTTTTGATTATCTGGTAAGTTACTACGACAGTATCACTTGAACAATTTTTTATTTTTTTTCATAATGATTTTGATTTGGCCATATGCATTACCTTTTATTGATCAGTTATCATTTTTTGGCTTGATTGTCCCTGTTAAGTTTTCTTAAGGCTTGTTAAGAATCCCTGCGTCCCAGTTTACCTACTTATACCATGCCCTAAAAGTATGTGCTCTTTTTGTGAAGAAAAAGTACGTACTTTTGAGTGTATGAGAAGACTAGGCAAGCTTTTGGGACATACTATCCAGTCATAAAATGGACACCATAAACTGGCCTGTCAATCATCTTTTCACAGTTAATATCCTCCACAATTTCATTTAATTTGCTACTAGCCTGAGAGAAAATATTTATGAGCCTTGCATGTAAAGACATTTACATTTATGCATTTGGCAGATGCTTTTATCCAAAGCGACTTACATTGCATTCAAGGTACACATTTTACATTTTGTCAGTTCTTCCTTTCCCTTGGAATCGAACCCATGACCTTGGCATTGCTAGTGCCAACGCTCTACTGTTTGAGCCACAGGAAAGCCTGTAAAGACTCTAACAATGTGAACTTTTATTACACATGAATTCTAGAAGAGTTTTTAGTTAAGATGAAATCTAACATGAATAACATTAAATAAACATTTTTATCAGTTGAAATTTTTATTATTAGTGACTCAAACCCCCTCTCCATCGGTCTTGCATGTTTGAAACCTCGCTATGTGTCCATCCACCTATTTCTGTGCATTTTGCATGAAAACATGCACATAAACTAAGATGGAAACACATTTACCAAATAAAATCCAGTACTTGACAGATTATAGCTCATCATGCCCAAATGTATAGTCAGTACAGTTATGTTCAGTCTGCGATTACAGTCTACATTAATGTCTGTGTGTTTCATTTCAGGAAAAACACTGTGACCCTGTAAATGTTGCCCAGCCTCCAGTGGATTCGCCCTTTGTTCAGTCTCCAGTGGCTCTATCCCCTGCCCAGTCTCCAGTGGCTCTATCCCCTGCCCAGTCTCCAGTGGCTCTATCCCCTGCCCAGTCTCCAGTGGCTCTATCCCCTGCCCAGTCTCCAGTGGCTCTATCCCCTGCCCAGTCTCCAGTGGCTCTATCCCCTGCCCAGTCTCCAGTGGCTCTATCCCCTGCCCAGTCTCCAGTGGCTCTATCCCCTGCCCAGTCTCCAGTGGCTCTATCCCCTGCCCAGTCTCCAGTGGCTCTATCCCCTGCCCAGTCTCCAGTGGCTCTATCCCCTGCCCAGTCTCCAGTCGCTCTGGCCTCTGCGGCTTTGTTCACAGCCCAGACTCCATTCATAAATTTTAATTTTGAAGACCAACCTACAGAGCCAATTGTCATTGATATTGATGAAGAGACACCACTTAGTTTTCCATCTCCCCAGCAATCAGACATTGTAGATCTATCCCTAATAGACCAAGGGAGGTCCGTGGTCCTAGATGAGTATGTTCCTATATATGCTTATTTACTTAGTTAAATACTTTTTATGCATTCGCAAATTAACAAACACTCGCACACAAAGCCACCATCTCTTCATTTAAAAATAATGGGATGAGGTTGCTTTGTGACTGGAAGTCCCTGCATGTGTGAGCGGGGCTTTATGCAACTAGCAATATTCTAAAATATACCATAATGTTCAGCATTTGACTAAAAACAATCCAATCTTTGTCTCTTGCAGGGTTGACCTACAGACCATTCTAAAAAAACTGCAAAGCAAAATCAATGGAAACATCTGCCCAACAGCAAACCAAATAAATGTGTTCAGAGAAAACATACTACAGTGCAGCCTGCAAGCTATCAAGCGGCGACGATTCAACCCACAAGCAAAATTAGATGTAGTGTTTGTTGATGCTGAGGAAAATGGGGAAGGGGCAATAGATGAAGGCGGCCCTACTAGAGAATACTTGCGGTTGTTGATGCGGGCCATCCATCAATCAAATGTCTTTCAGGGCCATGAGAAAGACCGGAGTTTGGCTCTAGACACACAAGGTCAGTACTCCTGTTATAAAAGAAAGCTTTTGTGTCAGGTTATGTTTTAATGCTATTCAGCTATTTGGTATTCATGGAAAAAATGCTTTTTTTTTTTTCTCTCCCGCCACTACTGGTCAGATGATGCTTTTGGATTCCACTTTAACAGTCGAATAGTCTTTTTGATCTTTTGTGTTTGTATTTTTGAGGGTTCATAAACTGACAAATCAAATTTCCTAAGTTTCACATTGTACTATTAAAACATTCTGCTTGTTTCAGAAATATCTAACTTGGTAGTCCAGTAGAGGGTTTTATTCAAGGGTTTTATTGATTCCAGACTCGTAAAATGTCCGTTATAATGACAGTGCTACACTGTAGTCTCATGCTATTTACACCTTGTTTGCGCTATTAGTTATGATAAAATGATTTTGTGAGAACGCAGAAATCATGTTGCAAAGATGAGATCACTGCATTCACTTGATTAATGCTCAGTGCTCGTTCCTGCAACCTTTCAGGTGATGAGGGTAGATCTAAATATAATCCTATAATCTACAACTCACACTGTTAATCTATACAGCTGTTATAATAAAAAATTGTAAAAGTATTCAGTAGTTACACGTGTATGTAACTGTTTCATATGCAAAGATGTTTTTGTTGAAGCTGCCACAAAATAAAAAAGGTAACTGACTTTTTATCTAACAATTCTGACTTTTTGCTCCCAATTGTGCAATTTCTGTTTTACTTTAGCTTTGGAGAATAGGTTGTATGCATCAGTGGGGAAGATGATTGCTATGTGTGTCGTCCATGGAGGAGTTGGCCCACATTTCTTCTCTGAAAGACTTTTTCAGCAGATCTGTGGCATGCCAACATCCTCTGCCTCAGTGGATGAGGTTGGAGATCATACATTGAGGGAGCAACTAATCAAGGTACAGAGATGTTTGAGAATTTCAATAATTGTTTAAAAATGATGCTATTATTAAAGATCATGTGTATTTGGAAAATATGTTGACATGCTTCAATGTTTAAAAAAAACATTATTTTTCATATGCAGTGCACTATTTTAGCTCCTCTACTATGCCCAGCCTCTCTCAAATGTGGCGTTTTCTACAAAGCCCCTCCTTCCATCTGCTCTGATTGGTCAGCTGACCCAGTGCATTGTGATTGACAAAATACCCTCAAGTGTGTGTCAGAAATATAATGCCCCTTACCATAATTGTGAAGCTACAGCTTTCAAAGTACATATAAAAACAGTTAATGGGTACATGTTGCTCAGCTCTACTTGAGCAGGCATCAGTGTCATACAGAACACAGGGCATCTAGAGCTGCTTTTCCACCATCAGGCTGAACGTTTCTCTTTGCTTAACAGTTTCATTCTTTTTTTCGCAACTGTTTTAGATACAGGAAGCAACAACTGTTCAGGAGGCAAATTGTGCCATTGCAGAAGCAGCAGACAGCTTAAGTATCATTGGTGCCTTGAGATATATATCACACTTGACAGAAAGGAACTCTCTTGTCCAGTCAGCTGCAGAGTTCTTTGTGAATGGGAGACTGCGGGCTGCCTTGGACCAGTAAGTGATTTAAAGGGTTAGTCTGCCCAAATATTGAAATTCTGTTGTTAATTATTCACCCTCATGGGTTTCCACACCCCAGGGGCCTCATGTATCAATCTTGCGTACGCACAAAAACTTTGCGTACGCCAGCTTTCACACTCACGGTCGTATGTACTAACAGTGAAATTAACGCGAGAATGTGCGTTCCTCCACGCCAATTTCATGTCTAGTGTACGTACATTTCTCATTGTTTTTGTCCGTTGGCGACTCTTACAGGCAATGAAGTGAAGTTGCAAACATTACACAACGAATTGTTCTACAAGTCTATCGCACCACCAACCGAGGGAAGCATTGATTCATTTGCAATTTATAAAATAATTTACATATATTGTCACACGAGCCTTATGGGAATATTCTATCAATTATGCAATTAAGTAAGAACATATAAAAGCATATGCAAATTGATACAACCCTTAGTCTATAAATAAAATAAAATAAATTTCTAATATAATATTAATAAAAAAATATTTATATATTATTATTATTATTATTATTATTATTATTATTATTATTATTATTATTATTATAATAATTTATATAATAATTCAGCATTGACGGCATCAGCCAAACTCTCCCGCTCATATTTTTTCCTTTTTTATTAATTCCGGAGGACAAAGTTCCAAATAAAATATTTTTTTCTCGTTTCTACCTCCGATAGTAGCACCTACACACTTTCTGTAAAGTTTCGAATCTTGCTGCTTGCTTTAGCCATTTTCTTACTGCTTTCTTTTGCCAAAGTGGACTCATTACCATATTTAAATTGCCCTAATTAAGGGAGGAGACTGGGTGGGGCGTTGTGCTCGTGCATGTGCGCTCAATTTTACGTTAACTGGGATGTACAAAGAGAATATGTGTGGGATCCTTCGTACGCAGAGATTCATACATCTGATTTTTTTTGTGCGTACGCACATTTACAGCTTTGTCCGTACACAATGTTTTAGTATGAATTCCACGCAAGTCTTTGTACATGAGGCCCCAGGACTTTAGTTAGTAAATTAAGCCTTTACTTTTTGACAACATAACTAATCATCAGCTTGAAACTTCCATTGACTGCTTTGTTTGTTATGCAGGTTTTCAGAAGGGTTGCAAACTCTCGGTTTGCTGGAAGAGATGCAGAAATATCCTGCACTTTTTAATGACATGTTCGTCAATGAGCAGAGGCCCCTTCAAGCAAAGGACCTCAGCAGTCTTTTTTATGTGAACTTTTCCCCACAAGGCAGCAACAGAAGGGCAAAGGAAAACCAGACCATATGCTACTGGAGGGACTGGTTGATCGATGTTGAAGGTATGACATGTTTTTATGTAATGTTAAAGGTATGCCATGTAAAAAAAATAAAAATAAATTCAACATGTTTAAAATTTCTACAGTATAATGAGTGAATACTTAAATCCATTTTCCAAATTGTATTTGTGCCTTGTCCTGAATCATTACAATTACAGTAAATATTTATATTCAGACTGTTTCATTATGAGCAGGACACATTTAAAGGAGCATTTAAATTAATAGCTAGAATGCTAACGCTACTTAATGTAGCTTTTAATTCTCTTGTAATGTGTCATTTGTATTTGTTTTATGCTATTGTTCCTCTATAAACAGTGATTAATAAAAACAGTGACTTAGATTTAAAGAAAACAAGTGTTTGAAGTGAAAAATTATCAGATTTTTGGTAAATCTAACCATTATGCAGAACAAATACTTAGGATTGTGTGTTTTTTTTGTTTTGTTTTTTTGTAATCAGACAATATATAGAAACCCTGCAGCTAGATGTAGTCATAATTAGACAGGCTGGCTAATTCTGTTTAGAACAAAATATCGCTGTCAAAGAACTGCATGTACCACACATTTTAGGTTAGTCTTTTGAGGTTTGTGATTTTTCTGTACATATATTTTACAGAGGGAGAGACTGATGGAGTCACTCTTGAAATGATAATGGAGTTTGCCACTGGAGCCTCCACAGTGCCACCTCTGGGTTTCCCCCACCGCCCGGAAATAGAGTTCCTCCATCAAGACAGGAAAATCTTTCCAGAGGCCAATACTTGCCTCATTATACTACGACTGCCGATACACACAGAATATGAACTGTTCAAGACCTACATGACAGAGGGGATCATGCAGAGCCCATATTTTGGTGTTGCATGAAATGTTAAAATGTTATTTTTTTCCTCTTTTTAAGGAATAGTTAAGCAATAAAATAAAAATGTTGTCAATGATTTGACTTACAGAAGTCTCATGCTTTAAGCTTTAATATTAGCCTACCTTTTTACACTTAAGTAATTTTAGGTACAGTCACAACTGAGTACAGCTTTTATAAATTTTAATTTCCATTAAGAAGCACCTTGAAGTCAAATATGTTTGAGATGTGCATCATTGCAAAATAAAATGCATTGTTCTGCATTATGCATGTTTGTGTTTATTGTGGAAAACTGTTACATTGCTCATTAACTGTTCAGGTTCTCTCACTTGTTCACCAGCTTTTCATCGAAAATATATTTTTTTTTCAATGTTAGCATCTAAGTATCTATTAATTTTTCAACAGAGCATTCTTGTAGTTAAAACTTTTACATATTAAAATATTACTAAATAACATTCTTTATAACACTCCAATCTGCAACACTAGTTTACCAAAACATTATCAATTTCTGCACAACAAACCTGAAACTGGTCAATACCATGGGAAACCATTTCCATTTGCTGAGGAGTAAGGTTAATTTGAGTGTTCAAAAGTTACAGCTGGGATTTCTTAATTTTCAGCTGTGGGCAAAGACTCAATGCCATGTGAAGGTTGTTGCTGGGATCAAGCAGTTCAGAATCTTCAAGACTGTAGAATATGCTGTAGAATGATTGTAGCACGTGTAAATATACATCCCTCCACAAACGTTCTATCCTTTGGTTGGATGGATTCCCCAGTAATGTGACTAATGGATTGATGTTAAAGGGATAGTTCACCCAAAAATGAAAATTCTGTCATCATTTACTCACCCTCAAGTTGTTCCAAACCTGTATGAGTTTCTTTGTTCTGCTGAACACAAAGGAAGATATTTGGAAGAATGTTTGTAATCAACTGATCTCGGTCCCCCTTGACTTCCATAGTATACTATGGAAGTCAATGTATTCTATAGTCAATTATATATTTTCTGTATTCCATAGTATACTATGGAAGTCAATGGGGACCAAGATCTGTTTGGTTACAAACATTCTTCCAAATATCTTCCTTTGTGTTCAGTAGAACAAAGAAACTCATACAGGTTTGGAACAACTTGAGGGTGAGTAAATGATGACAGAATTTTCATTTTTGGGTGAACTATCCCTTTAAGGATTTTTTGGCAGTTAAACCTGTTGATCTAAAATTTTCATTCAAGCCATTAAACATTCAATCTTTTTTCATACATTACCAGTTTATTCATCTTTTTTTATTCATTTTGTCAATCCCATTCAAAATAGTTAGATCCTTCTCCATTTTTCCAAGGATTAATTGAATTTCTTTTTCATGCATTTTCAAGACTTGTCTATTGATTCATATTCAATTTAAACCTTAAGATTTTTCACATTTTCCATACATTAAGAGTTCAACATTTAAATCTCATTCATACTAATTAGATGATTTTCTGTTTTTTTTTTCTACAAAAAAGGAACAACAGTAGAAAGGAACAATACAAATATTGTCAGCCAACAATACTACAAAAAAAAAAGAAAGACGAAACATAACACAGCACCAACAGTGCTGTTAGCTACTGCCAATGTTTGGACTGGCACCCACAAATCTAGCACACCTGACATTAGCTCCATGCATCAGCTGCAGCTGCACCGACCATACCGCCTTATTTGAACAGAAAATATAACTTAAAGCTCTTTAAACTAAAAATGTCTTACAGTCAGTCCTGGATAATATATGCAGCCAATAAACTTTTGTCTCTGGGCTTGGAATTGGACTATACCTGAGTTTGCAAAATACTGATAATTGCAGTACAGCAAGCCTGATATTTTATCTTTAGATCAGAAAGGTGTTGGATTGCATTGTGTACAGATGTCTGTTGTTGCTGAGTGAGGATGAGTTGAGGTGGCTCTACATTAACAGCTGGGAACTCTTCCTCATCAAGTGTAGGCAGTGTTTGAATTCCATACTGCGCTAGGATGGCATCAATGTTTTGGTCGCTGTAGGGATTTTCCCCAAACACATTGTTGACAGCTGTGCTGTCTGTTGCAATGTTTTTGAGCATGCCCTCTGTCCAGAGTTGAGTTGGTGTGCGATTATTTTCTGTTCGCAACGGATGGAGGTTCCAGGCCTGTCTAAACTGCTCCAGTCTTTTTTGAATCTCAGGAAGATAAACAATATGCAGTGAAAGTCTGTGGACATCATCATCTGGGTTTAGAACCTCTGAATCCTCTAAGGAGTAGAACATAAGGTAAAACTGCTGCAACACATGCAAAAATACATCACGCCAAAGGCGTTCAATTCTCTGATTATGAACTGATTGTCCGGTTATGAAACCTCTGTGTTCAAGTCCTTGAACTAGATGCATGAATAAAGCCACAAGGACATTTTCACCACCATGGTCAGATCTGACTCTTGATGGTAAGGCATAGAGGCATGTTGCTTTCAAAAACTGAGAAAGCACTGTTGTGGCACGATTGTCTGTGCTGCAGTTGAGGTAAGTAATCAGACGGGAGTATCCATCAATTGCACCATGAATCACAAAGCCCCATCTAGAAAGGTTGAAAAACAAATATTACTTGAAAATGAAGATACTATTGACAGTAGACTGCAAACAATATAGCTGTAAACTCCATTTTTTTAATTTGCTGAAGTTCTTTTCAAAATATTAAAAAGGTAATAATAACCTTATGAGACGCATGTTCCCATCAATGTGCCACAAGCTATTGGGGTAAGGTACATGATAAACACGTCTTGCAACTGTCTGGCTCCATCTCCTTGCAGCAGCAGTAGGATTGACCCGTGTCAACATCTCACGCACCCTGGACCGTGTAACAAGCACACCCTGTGCGCGCAACAGGGCTCTTATCATCTGCAACAGATTTGTGAAAAGATCTAAATTGACATGATATTCACAAAACAATGGCACACAAATGTGAATTAAATACAGCCTAAAGATAAAGACCTCCAATTACCTCATTTCCAGAATTAGGGTATTGGCTCTGAAGTTGCCTCACACGTTGTTCTAGTTCACCATCATCTATTGCAGACAGCATACTTCTAACAGGTATACCCAGCAACTTTGATTTCTTGTACAGAAATGATGAGGAGCATCCCAGTATTTCAGCAGTTTTTGAAATTGTATGGCCTTGCTTCAGCAGAAATTCAATGTGTTCTCTGGTAACATCAATGGCTGGTCGGCCTCTTCTCCCTACAAAAAGAACAGGGTTTAATTGCAACGTTACTATGCATCAAGTTAAAATTAAGTTGTGACAAAAAAGGTTTTATAAAAAGATAAACCTCACATATTTCAGCCTTTAAATCATTTTTTATAAAAAGAATGAGTCAAAAAAAGATAAATGAATGATATTTACAATGCACATGATTAGCTTATTTTTTATTATTAATAGTAAGATTCGGTCCGATTTGCCTGTGGCGTCTGTCGTTACTATGCAAACATGCGCTGCTCTCCACAACGGACAAAGATTTCCACCACCGAAAAATGCTTGCTGTAGCTTTGCTACAAGATTTATTAACAAATAAGAGAAAAACACCTGTAATGATTGGTTGGTTCTTGTCATATGGTTTGTGGCATTCTGAAAAGTTGCGCCTGGAAAAAATGAGCGCGCTTGTCGCGCGGCTACATTTGAATGAACTTGAGCGCGCAAAAGACGCGATATGTGAACGGCCCCTTGGCGAGATACCTCAAATCAGGCAACGAGCTACTGGTAGCTCGCGAGCGACGTGTTGGAGACCCCGCTAAATGTTTTAAACGGCCGGATTTCCCCTTTAACGTTAATGCAATGATAATGCAGTGATAAACAGACTCACCTGAACTAATGCGCCTGACAGAGAAACGTCTGTCTTCCCCAGCATGGAAATCTGCGTCTATTCGAGTTTTTAAGTTGAGCCAAACTGCTTTTGAGTTCATTGTTTGTGTCTGGTGATAGCAAATGCTCAATTCTTCCGAGATTTCTTTCACACTGTTCAATAGAACGACGTTCTCTCTCTCCACAAATCCCCTGTGTGAGGGCTCATTGAATTTCATGCCATTTTCTGGTGGTTTTTTCGATTACAGCCAACGCCATGACTGCTTTCTTCTTCTATTCACAGAAATAAGGAACTGAACCCCACTTCTTCTTTGATTATGGCGGGGAGGGGAAATTACGTATTTATGGATATCTAAAATAGAGCAACGTCATGCACAATAATTTGCACTAGTCATAATGACGTTTGAGATATCTTTAACTTTAATTCTGCCTAGGCAAAACTGAATTACAGATATCTGCAATTGTAATTTAAGATGTGTGACGAGTTGAATGTCATTTTCAATGAGGTCATTGCAGATATCTGTAATTCAGTTTTGCCTAGTCAAAACTGAATTACAGATATTTCTATCTGTCGTTTCGACTAGTCACAATTACGTTACAGATATCTTGAATGACAATTCCAACTATCCAAAATGTAATTACGACTAGTCAGAAAGACATTGTTGATATCTACAATGTTAATTCCGGATAGTCAAAATTTGCTTTTAAATGTTAAAATGGCTTGCCATAGGCGGCTGCAGTGAGAGGAGGAGTGAAAAAAGCGCAGGCAAGCCGGACAGATATCTCTTCTCGCAGTGGATCTGGTTGGATCTGACACCTGCGAGATCAAAGACGGATATCGCGGGATTCACGCTCGTGCACAGTGTTGCTAATAAACTGGATGTAATTCAAGTTATGTTGCTTTTATTTGAAAATAAATAAAATGAACAAGACACCCAAAGTAGGCTATTTAATTCCATTCCAAATACATGTTTATCAATATTGTTTTCTTTAATACAGACATGTGTTTTCATTTATTTTATTTTTTTTTATAAAAATTAAATTGCATAACCCAAAGAGATCGCACTGTCAGATAGTTTGGGAATATTCACAAATAACATATACACATAAAACATGATATTAGAGTTTTAAAATCAAACATTTTAAAAGAGAACAATACATCACAGTTGTTTAAACCAATGAGCATTAAGCTGTGTCGTCAGCAAGTCGTTTCCCATCGTGCTTTTGATCAGCGCAGTCGGTGGAGAGCAACTGCGCTCGACTGCAGAATCCGACAGGTGTGCCTTGCGCTCGCGAGAGATTTTTGACATACGTCAGCATGACATGAGCAAGGCGGACCGCTCTCGGACACATTTCTAACCGGCATGCATCTCGCGCTGATCACCGGTGATCGGTTCTGCGCAGATTTTGCTCATCTCAAACAAGCCTAATAACTCGCGCCACATTTCTTCACTCTTTCCTCCATTGCCGCGAATATGCGATCTCGCGTCATTTTTTACAGAACTCGCGAGACTTCCGATTCAAACCCCGCCCACTCGGCAAACTCAACACTTGAATGGAACAATGTAAAACTATAATAACAACATAAATATAAAATGACCATGCCCTTTTGCACATGGCAGCTCGTTTAGAGACAACAGTATGATAATTTTCCAGAGATAACCGATTAAATTGAAGTGTATAAGTCACTTTCATACAGTAGGCTAGTAACACATTTTGGTATTGTTTCTGGAGTTGATAATCTATTAAAGGCGTCCTCGTTTAGCGTTGTTAGGCAATATTTTACATTCTGGCGGTATCCACCTGTTTCTCCAGCAACCAATGGGCGATTACCTACTTCCGCTTTCCGGTATTGTGTTTCCTGTTCAGCGGCTAACCTCTGCGTGCTAAGTTGCTAGCGTTCGAACTTGATAACAAACTAAGTTGTTAGTGCCATAATATCAGAATAAGTTGTGTTTAATGTTGTTAACATGAGCTCAGGTTCAACTTGTGCCGTTGTTGGCTGCCATAACAATTCAAGAAAATTGAATATTTTGACGGAAACGTCTTGCTTCGAACATCAACAACTTCGAAGAAATTGTCCGTGTCCATCGCCCTATGCTTTGCACTCCATGCCAAGGAATGAGGAACGCAAAACAGCGTGGCTTGCAGCTTTGAAACTAAAACACCCTCCAAAGAGAGTGTATGTTTGCTCTTTTCATTTCTTAAAAAAAAAGCCAACCGAACTGCATCCTGATCCGGAACTTTTTCTGGGCTACGACCGACCACCTCCGAAGACGAGGAGAAAGCTAGTCCGGCTAACGTTAAATGTGTCGGAAACGGCTAGCACAGTGGTCTCAAACCGGTTCCACGGAGGGCCTAGTGTATGCAGGCTTTCTCTTTTACCTTGAACCAAACTGATTGAGTAGGTCACTAATTGGTTAAGATCTCCCCTCACCTGGTAGTCTAGGTCTTAATTGGGCACTAATTGAAGGGAAAGACCAAAAACCTGCATACACTAGGCCCTCCGTGGAACCGGTTTGAGAACTCTGGGCTAGCAGCAGCAATGAAGACTTCGAAGGCAGTAAGTTAAACTGTAGCTTTACAGTTATTCCATGTTTTATGCATTAAGTTATATAAATACTGGTTATGTAACGTTGGGCTGGAAACTGAAATGACGTAACGTTAAGCCAAACCTTACTTTTAACTTAACGTTACTAGAATTCCTTTTCGTGATATGTGAGATCCGGGACGGCTGAAAAAATTCAGATAAACACCATTTTAAAAAGAAAACGTTACAGACGTTAGGGTTCTGCTTAAGTACTTCATACTGTATGCTGATGCAACGTTAGTTTGACATATCAGTGTTGTATGAGCTCAGAGAAATTTGCTATTTCATTCGTCATGTGTTTCACTCATTATCAGATCATCCCTATACGTTCTTCTACTCCACTACATTTCAAAAGGCAAATATTATAGCCTACTTGTAAGCCACTACAATTATTTGAGAGCTTTATTTGCTAGTTACCTTTTCAGTTTTAGATAATTAATACAAAGCATACATTTACTGTTCAATTATGACATGTTGTACTTCTAGTGTTTACTTTACTACTGTGTAACTTTGGCAATACTTTTGTTTTGGTCAGACTGCTCAGCGGGCCAGTCCTCAGCTGCTTCAGACCAGATCAGCAACTCAAGTTCTGCAACTCCCATTCACCAACAGTTGCACTCAGTCCATACACAGTGGGAGGACCCTGCCAGACAAGATCATGATTACTGCAAGGCAGCCAGCAGAAAAGATGTGCAGGATAAGATGACTCAGTGTGATGACATTGCCTACTTTTTGCTTCAAAGTGACGCGGATGCTTTGCTCTACACTGGTCTGAATCTAGAAACATTCGACATTCTTGTATCATCACTGGAAGGACATGCCAGTAATTCATTTACAATGCCTGTTCGAGATCAAGTTCTCATGACACTTATGAAATTAAAAACAAACCGTGTAATAGGTGATCTAAGCAGACAGTTTCATGTATCACTGAGCATGGCTAGCAAGATAATCTCATATTGGATCGACAAACTGGAGGAAGTTTTCCGACCTCTAATTCCATGGCTTCCAAGAGAAACTATTCAGGCAACCATGCCTGCAGCCTTCAAGAGGAATTTTCCAGGTACAACATGTGTTATAGACTGCAGTGAGAGCCTTTTACAGAAACCCAAAAACCTTGATTCCAGAGGAGAAACATACAGCCATTATTATTCACATAACACTGTGAAATACCTGCTGTGGCCCCATGTGGACTAATTATGTTCATTTCTTCAGCATATGGAGGGCGATGCAGTGACAAATTTATCACTATGGATTCAGGCATATTGGACTACTTAATGCCTGGAGATGAGGTCATGGCAGATAGAGGCTTTACCATAAAAGACTTGCTGTTTGAGAGAAAGGTGAAGTTGGTAATGCCTTCTTTCACAAAAAAGCGTGGACAGCTAACAGAGGAACAGGTGACAAGTACTAGACGAATTGCACATGTGAGAATTCATGTTGAAAGAGCAATTCGGCGTTTGAAAGTTTACAAGATACTGTCCCAGGTTGTTCCGATCACTATGGCTCCTAAAATTGACAAGATTCTAAGAGTGTGTGCTGCTCTTGTTAATCTGAGGGAGGATCTTATTCGAAATTAGGGCTGCAGCTATCGATTTAGTAACCAGATAAGAAATACTTTTGTTTTATTGCTAGTTTAATTTTCGGAAATAGTAACATTTTTATTGCTTACAATATCGCTCAAAAACTAAACATTTTTAGTGCCATATTACATTGTTTTTAAAGAAAACACAAAGTTCAAAAACAACTTCAAACTACGGCATACATTAAACATACATAAACATTACCTTCAAGGGATAGTTCACTTTAAAATGAAAATTCTGTCATCGTTTACTCACCCTCTAGTTGTTACAAACCTGTATGAATTTCTTTCTTCTGCTGAACACAAAGGAAGATATTTTGAAGAATGTCAGTAACCAAACAGTTAACTGGAACCATTGACTTCCATAGTATTTTTTTTTTCCTACTATGGAAGTCAATGGTTCCAGTTAACTGTTTGGTTACTGACATTCTTCAAAATATCTTCCTTTATGTTCAGCAGAAGAAAGAAATTCATACAGGTTTGTAACAACTAGAGGGTGAGTAGGTTGTGCAACTTAACTTTTAGAACTACAAGTGTCAACCTGAAACTGATCTGTATATAAGCCTAACAAAGCTTAATAATTAAATGTTATCCATGTATATACAATATATATATATATATATATATATATGACATCAACTGAAATGATACAAAAACGTGAAATGAGATGATACAAAAACACTACAAAACGTGTAAAGTGTATGTGAAAATTTGTGTTGTACGGCATGTGAATATGTGTGCATTTTTTTAACATAATACAAACTTGTATTATACTGTATATATATATATATATATAAATTAAACTACTTGTATATGGTTGAAATCACATTGCATATTTTTTCATAAAAAAATTAAGACTGGCAGCATGTTTTTGCTTAACACTGAAAGAATGTTTACTTTACACAGTCTAAAGGTGTGTCCCAATTTTCTCAGATTCTCTTAATGTATGGCACACATTTATGGTCATGCTACATGTGCAGATGTTCACTGAACCTTGTCCATTACCTCAATGTATCTTTTATTTAGCTTAAACCGTCCTGCAGCATATTCATCTACAAGCCGAGGTAGCATACGTGAGAAATAAAAACCTCGCAATCGCTTGACTTGCTCCGTCACAAATGCCTCATCGTACTGCACTGTAAGGGAAACATGCTCTTTGGGTGTCCAGATCAAAAGTGTAGCAGATTTTAGACCTGTGCAAAACATTGTAAGCTGTATTTGCATGTAATATCCCCTACTGCCAATTTTCTGCAATTGCAGCCCTCCATCTACTAGTTTGATATCACTGCATTTCTGAGTAAGCTGTACAGTAAGTGAGGGCTGGGTTGGCACTGGACATTTTACTTCCAGTAGCACACATGAGTCAATGACCCCATCAGGACTGGCAGAGAGCCATGGTTCTTGGACACTTACAACAGTGCCCCTATGCGTAATGCACATGCCCTCTTCTTTTAGCTCTTGGCAAGCTCTATATTCATTTGCTTTTCCATAGTTAGTCGCATAGTTACCACGAAATGAGGGGTATATGTGCTCACACAGAAATTTGTCACTGCTTGTGGTTGCATGGACGGGAACCTTTTTTGCAGAACTTGCTGTAAGTCTAATTTTTCTACAATTGTGCCACAAATCAGAGGCACTTTGCTCTCTGGTTTCTAATTCTAATTGAGCTGCTTGATTATCACTAACTTCAACATATGCCTGGTAGAATGCCTTGCATGAGTTACAGCTAAGCTCGTTATTGTGTATCTGATGTGGCTGAAGAATCGTGTCATCAACTGCACTGTAACTAGTGCTAGGTTGTTCTGCTGATGGTGAGGCATTATAACACTTCCCTAATAATGTGTTCTTCAGGACAAAAAGTGGTTGGAGAGTGACTGGCTACAACCCTACAGTTAACACTGTATTGCTGTTCTGCTTTGTGGTGCCTGAAGTTAATCTGACTCAGACGTTTAGGCTCAAGGTTCTTTGATGTCCCTGCATTCCACCTGCGCTGCTCATCTGTACATGCAAGCCCTGTCTTTCCACCAATCACTGCATTTTGCACCTGCAATGATGGCATCAACACTGTCTTGGTTATTTATCCACTTACTATTAACATTGCTATTAACAAAGACAGTAAGCATGTTAGCATGAAAGCAGTTTATTAAATTACAAGTGTAAAAGTACATTTTGACAAGTGCTGTGCATATGTAGATTATTGTTACCTTCCACAGAATAGCTGCTGCATGGCTACATGACTTCCCTAACCCGGCAATGCAAGAGCACCCGACTGTCTCAATGACTCCACTTTCCCTCAGCATTACCCATGCAGTATGTTTAGCATTATTGACACTCTGACTGGGCTCTACTGCTGCTTTCAAAAATATAAAGCCGCTGTGCTTCTTCAACAATACTGTACCTATTTTGTTACTGTGCAAGTAAGTATATGCTTCTGTGCTTTTGTAATTCCGCAATTCTTCGCCATCAACCCCTTCAGAAAATAAAAGGTAATTAACAACGTCGATGTAGCTAACATCGGGCCATTGCTTCATGTCATCTAGCCACTCCGTCATAAGGGATGGATGAGGGACTGTTACGGTACTGTCGTCGCGACTAGTTAAAACATCCATGGTGTGAATCCACCTCCATTTTTTGTCCATTTGTGCTTCATCCATGGAGAAACACCGGCTTTTACAGCAAACAAGCTAGTAAGCTACAAGCTATCAAACGTACACAAGCTTCGAACCGGAAAAGGACAACCGGCTTCCGGTTCAAATCCGCTATGAATCATGGGTAAATTCGCTAACCAGGAAAAAGGTGGATAATAATGCTCTCTCGTGCTCTCGGAATTCGCTCTGTGCACGGCGACCGTTGACGTTCGAACTTGAGTGTGTGGGCCAGTACATCTGACAGCGAGAGATAGAGAAAACAGCGACCGAGTTCCGTCTGTGGTAAATTACCACAGAGATATTTTTTCACAATGAGTGATTTAGGATTCAAGAGTGGTGACTTGCCTTTCAGAGGGTGACAGCCTCAGCACTTCATCGTTGTGTGCCGTTGTACCGTTTCGTCACGTTACAACCATAGACTGTAAAAAAAATATGGACGTAGTGTCCGTGACGTCACCCGTAGGTTTC
The DNA here is from genome assembly GCA_021464565.1 of Rutilus rutilus. Lineage (NCBI taxonomy): Eukaryota > Metazoa > Chordata > Actinopteri > Cypriniformes > Leuciscidae > Rutilus > Rutilus rutilus. The sequence continues at coordinate 40,706,359 of JAJAQA010000006.1, read as the reverse complement.
TGAAGAGCATTTTTGAAGCCTAAAGTGGGCGGAGCCGTCCGTCGCCATCTTGGCTTTGCGTCACTCCCGGATAACAGAAAATAGGCAAACAGGCGGAGCGTGAGTGGAGCTGAGGAGCTTGGCTATGGCTATCTGAAATCACCTAGCTCGACGTGATCGAGTTAGCTGATGATGTAAAGCCAATTAAACGTTCCTATTTTTGCCCTTCGAAATATTATAATAGTTAAAAGACATGGCTACAAGTGAGACTGTGTATTACTTCGAGAGTGTTTGTGTATGAAGGTGATTTATGTGCATACATGTCAGTCACTCTTTCATGGTCCGTCAGCGCGGCATCGCTCAAATTCGTAGAGAGCTCCATTTTAAATTCTGATGTTGGCCGTCTCTCAAATGGGTTATGGTTTAACCGTTAAACCATAGATATATTGCCTTTGAAGTGCAAGTAAATGCGCTAGAAAATCCGCGCTCATTCATGTGCATTTATTGCACGGACGGAAAAGCGCCGACGCCTGCATGATTTCATCTGACGGTAACTTACATAAGCATATTATTCCATCTGTTCCGTGAGAGCAGAACGAACGAGCATTTATTGACGTTTTAAATTTGAAAACCCCAAAAAGCAACGAAATTGCCAGACATCCATTAATGCATGTTCACAAAGGAAAACAACTGAAATACAGCTCTGGTTGTTCTCTCGAATGATAACGACGGAATCCAAAGACGTGGGCTTTGTAACGTTACCCAAGTATTAAATTGTATGAAATAATAATCCCGAAAAAAAGCACAAACACTGCAGAGATGGCAAGTTCAGCAGCTAACATTGCTGAGGTGAAGTGACGGCTAGTAACAGCAGACAAACGGCTAGCACTGACAGCGGCAATCCATCTGTCACTCAAGTAGCTTGGCCACACCCTTAAATTTAAATATTAATCAACTAAACGGACGAGTTATAAAATAATTCACCCCCCTCACAGTTGTTATGAAGGGCAAAATGAGCTGTATAGACCAAATCCACATACAGACACCAGGCTTTAAACACGTTTTTTTCTGCTGTAAAATTTGGCATTTTAACATGGAGGAGATACAGATTTGACTCACTTCTGACAACAGCCTCAAGCGGCCAGTCAACGAATTGCAGTTTAACTCACTTCCGTGTTGGTTTCAAGAGAGAGACGGGGAGGTTGCCGCTTGGTTACAACAGAGTAGTCAGCTTTCATGCATTCCCCGTTGACGCTGCGGTACGGGCTGAGTGGATGCAGAAGATCCGGAGGGATGACTTCAACCCGACCAAATGTTTAAATGCATATCATTTTCAGTGTATTTCACCTGTGCGTTTCTATGCTTTCTATTACTGCATTTATTTTGTGCAAGTGAGATGAGTAAAAACCATCTGTTTCATAAATCATTGTCTGTCTGGTGTTTATAAGCAGCACATACAATATTGTAGCCTACTACGTGTAAAATATACACAAACTTATCTATATTAAGTTGTTTGTGGTAACGTTACAGTAAAAAATGTAAATATAAAATATGTGATGATAATATTGATCGAGCAATTGATGTAGGCTAAATATATGCGCAGAATTGAGAAAATAGTATTTATGGAGATAAATTGTAGCCTATCACAGGGCAAACAATGTAGCCTAAATGTTAACGGTGCATTTTATGCAAACAACTCTAATCGTAGATGTAACTCTATATTTACAGTAGGCATAATTGTCATTGCGTATGTAACGTTATGTGTATGCATGAGTAGGCTATGCAATCTTCTGTTCGTGAATAGTTGTATTTCTTTCATTAATCTGACTATGCATCCGTTCATTTATGCATAGTCATAGGCCATTGGCTTGTGTGATAGTAATATGGATCTTAGTAGCTAGTATTTTAAGTGACAATTGATTCTATAAACAACTATAAAAGATCATTTTTGGCTTATTTTCAGTATCATAAGATGTGTTTGACAGCAGTGCATTTAGCTGTTCATTAGTGTTGTCAAAAATTAATTGTCAGCACATCAAGCATACAATATGACATGAAAAGATGTTTAAAAATATTTATATATAAAAAAATTTTTTTTACAAAGTCAAACTCCAAAAGGATATCTATATTAATGCTTGCTCTAAAGTAGTTGAGGTGGGACAAATAATGGAAAAAACAATGCATTGCAAAATGGTTTCTAGCAATCAATACCTTGCCACTAATGCAGATTGCAACTTGCTTTAGGCTATTGTACAGACAAAACAAGCATTTTGAAAATGTAATCTCAGAGGATTCTGTTATTAAACAGCTAAGAGTCCATTAAATTAACTCGAGTATGTTCAGTTTATGTTAAACTCGTGCTAGAGCGATTTACGAGCGATCGCGAGAGCGTTCTCTAATCGCTCTCGCGGTCACTTGAAAGTGGGCGTAACTTGAAGGGGCGTAACTTGAAGTGGGCGTAACTTGAAGTCTTGCAGGGTGCAGACAGATACTATTGGAATATACAGACATTCAATACTATACAATACTCAGTACTATACTGGCAGTGCATATACAGTTTTTATTCGCCTTACTAAGTTGTCATTACTATACTTTTTTACATAATTGCAAAATGAATTTACTATGTGACAATATACTGTTTTGTGTTTAAGAAATTGAGAAAGTGGGTGATGGTTTTGAGGAATTAGTTTTAACAATTCTGTGCACGTGTGGTTTAGACCTCCTATACTGTCATGCTCATTAAAGCAGAGGCAGCAGCTGCTTACACTAAACTCTGCTGGATAAGATGGTTGGAAACTAGTCTCAGCCTCAGACATCACACCCATACTTCAGGAGTTTCCGTCTGTTTAAAGAATTTTCTGATAATTTACTCAACCCATTGCCACCCAAGATGTTCATGTCTTTCTTTCTTCAGTGGAAAAGAAATTAAGTTTTTTTGAGGAATACATATTCAAATGAATTTTCAAAGCAGCCTAATACATTTGAGGATTTTTCTCCACACAATGGACTTCAACGGTAACCACATTTTTAAAGTCCAAATCAATGCAGTTTCAAAGGGCAAAACACTTGCATTACAAAATACTTGTAATTGTATGTGTGATGGTCATTTCAAATTCATTTCAAAAGAAACTTGTAATACAGTAAAAATGCTAAATACCCTTTTTTGGTATAAATAAAAATAATTGTAATGCAGTTTACATTTTTTTTTACTTTTCGTGGGTACTTTCATTGTGTAAAGTTTCATTTTGATAGGACTAAAGGGGACAAATAGCCCCATTGGGGTGTATTGTTGCCTGGCCTTATTGGCACACATCTCGGATTGATGAGAATTTAACATATTTCCTCAACTAGGATTTCTTAGGACTTTTAGTATGTTGTTCTGGACACCTCATAGAAATGATCTAAGCTGCAAAAAATTATTTTACAATTAGTCTGTCGTAAAATGCTACTTTGCCTGGACTATTATGAACTGGTTTTGTGGTGTTAATCTTCAGGTGCAGCTTGAGAAAGCAGGGATGCACATTGTGGGAACTGTAAGACAAAATCGTCTTGCTGGATGCACCCCCACAGAGGACAAAGTTATGAAGACCTTCAGACGTAGGAAATATATGAAGAAAAAGAGACCACACATGATGGTACAGCACTAACAGCAGTAAACAGTTCGACAACTGCCCAGTTATTATCATAAGCACATTTGTAGCAGCCACTCCAACCTCAACTGTGGACTGTAAGAAGAGGAAGGAGGGCATTACAGTGACTCATCAAAACATCTTTCAACTCTACAATGAAAGCATGGATGGGTGGATCTCATGGATTCTCTCACTGCTCTGTACCACACCAAAATATGCTCAAAGAAGTGGTTCCACAAGTTGTTAGAAAAAAAGGTGTTGTTTATAAGTGCTGTGTAAAAGCAGAGGTGGAAAGAGTACTATAATATTCTACTCAAGTAAAAGTATTATTACTTCAATTAAATTTTACTTAAGTACAAGTCAAATTACAGGTCTAAATATCATTTAGCTCATTTAAAATTTACTCAGAGTAAAAGTTACTGAGTTACTTTTTAAACCGTGGGGGACTCTCCCAGGTTGTAGATTTTCACAGAATGATAACCATCTCAGAAATTAGGTTTAGTATTTTTATTAAATAAATAAACGGTATTATTAAATTATGGTTGTTGTTATTATTATTATCATCAGAAAAAAATGACGGTTAAATGAAAGAAAACTGTTTTTGTTTTTTTTGGTTGAACAAATGCTTTTATTATAACAAACTCGAAAACTTTGGTTTGTTTTGTTTATTAAAATTTCAATAAAACTTGTCTAATCAACTAAATTCAATAACTGATAATGAATCAGATCAACTAGCCTATTTACTTTTTAACATTAGTAATTTATTAAAATGTTTAAAAATAATAGAGTCCTATGAAATGTATTTTATTCAGAAAAAATATGAGTAGTATTAACATATACCATGTGTCACTTTTGGGTTAATATTTGATTGATTTATGACCCCCTGTCACTCATGATTGACAGGTAATCCATGTGTCAAGAAAACAGTGTCTTTGATTTACAGTGCCAAACTGACTGGTCATTTGTTGAATACTGGGTAACTGGCTCCTTCCAGTCTGTTGGGGGTAAACTGTTGCTGATTGTATTTTCCTTTGCTGGTTGATCAATAGGGTAGCCTATATGTTAATTGAGTCAGAAATATTTGAGTCAAGACATTCAGGAATACCATTACACCTACAAAACACTGGCTATATACATTAAAATAATATGTCTGGAGATGTTTTAAGAACAACTGTGTGTGTGCGTGCGTGCGTGCGTGCGTGCGTGCGTGCGTGCGTGTGAGAGCACCTCAGTAGTACCTGAACTATAGGTTTATGTTAATGCCTTAGACAAAGAATCAGACACGTTCATCAAGCCAAAGAGTCCTATACCCACACACCCCATACTATATTCTTCTCAATAAGAAAAAGTGTAGTTGTTGATGTTTTTTTCTAGAACATCTGTATCTGTTTCCTGACGCCAATAGGATCAGTGTTAAAAAATACAAAGAATCAAAACATTTATCTAACTCACAGTGAAGGTGTTTACGAGTCGAACTGGCGGGGGAAGAGTGCATCCTAAATGGGTTTGTTAATGGTTTTACGACAGTTGCTTAGGCTAGATGTTTAAAGAATGACACTTCATCAAAAGCTTTCTGGTGATTCTCTGGGCTCGCACACAAAAACATCTTTTTAGTGTATATAAATTTGTTTGTTACTTTTGTTATTTTAGTATTTTTTACAGAAAATGTTTTAGTTTTAACCCAGCCCATAGAGAGTGTGTGTGTGTGTGTGTGTGTGTGTGTGTGTGTGTGTGTGTGTGTGTGTGTGTTGCAAAACAACAAATTACATATTTTTACTTCAATTCTGGGTAAAATAAAATGCATAGGGATTTTAAACATTCAAACATTTATACTTTTTTTTTTTTTTTTTTTTGCCACAAAAAGCAATGAAAGTTGCCCCTTTTCTTTAAATAAAACTTTTACTTTATTTTATTTTTTAAAACAGACTGATGACCAGCATCTTTTATTAGAACTGTAGCCAAACAGTTTCCTCACATGAGTAAAACACAATTTTCACTTAGAAAACTTTTTAAATGTATGACTGAACCTTTTTTCTTTTGACAAACCTACATTTCAAATTATAGCTGAGGTGTGTAACAACCACAAGGGATACATGTTGATTCCATGTTTCAGTGCAAACATGCAATATTCAAGAAATCTAATCTTAGGGTAAATCTTTGTGAGGCCAGAACACAACACTTTGTGTTGAGTGATCCAGACAAAGCTTCATGATAGAAAATATCATGGAAGTCACTAGCACTTCACAACATCAAGCACAAAATTAAAGAGAAGAGCTTAAAAAAATATTGGGTAATATCAAGGTTCTATGGTTCTATTAAAGCGACACAATATATAGTTATATATATTTGTGTGTGTGTGTGTGTGTGTGTGTGTGTTCATGTTTTTCTGTCCCGGTGGGGACTTTAACCTGAATGCACACAGACTCATGGGGACTCGTATCACAGTGGGGACCTAAATAGAGGTCCCCATGGGTAAACAAGCTTCATACAGAATTAGTTTTTTTGGAAATGTAAAAATGCAGAAAGTTTTCAGTGATGGGTAGGTTTAGGGGTAGGGTTAGTGTAAGGAGATAAAATATACAGTTTGTACAGTATAAAAATCATTAAATCTATGGAGAGTCCCCACAAAGATAGTAAACCGTGTGTGTGTGGGTGGGTGTGTGTGTGTGTGGCGTGGGCGCGATTGAACAGTGGACACATAAAAACATACTCCGTCATTATACAGGACGACATTCAAACTGCAGTCTTAACTTATGTTTGTGTACAGTCGCAATAAAACACAACATTGTGCTTTTGTAAAATAATTTCAAGCAATCAACCCCCGAAAGGCGCTAATTTTAAAATTAAACTAAAATGCTCATGGCTGCACGGGCATTCATAACGGTGCGCATCCACGGCGAGGAACGAGCAGAACAGAGTGAACGTTTTTCAGTTAATTCCTACTTCCATAGGAATTCATTTGAAACGCTCGCTCAACCACTATCAATGTCAGTGTGGACGAACATATTTTACTTTCGTTTTTAAGTTGGCGATTCAAAAGCCCCCAGCGGTGTCACACGTCGATTAACCGGTGGCAAAATATTCTCACCGTCACATACCTAGTATATTTTTATGTAGATACAATAGGCCTACCTGATTTTGAACACAAGAGGGCAGTATAGCCCTATGTATGACTTGACTTTTATGGGACTAAATAGTACAATTACTATTTTTAAACTCATAAATATTTATTAAATTGAAAAAAAAAAGAATAAAATGGGTTTAGTTGTGATATTTTTATACTTTTATATAGAAATAAATGGTGTTTAATTAGATTTTTAGAAGATGAGGCTTTAAGTGTTACTTTACTTTAGTCCCTCACTATAGCAAAACCGTTTGAGATGTTTAATATCCGTTCACAATTTAGCATCTTTAATGTATCTTTATCATTTTGAAAAAGTTTGGTGTGAATAAAATAAACCAGTTAGGAAGAGTAGCTAAAAACTCAGAGTCTGAAATATCCAAAAAATCCACATTCAAACCAAAATATCTGACTTCCTTTTGCTCTGAGCTAATAACTGTAAATTAGAAAGTTGTCCGGCTCGGTGAGACCAATATATATACTGATTTTTGTAACTGTTGGTAAAACTAACCCACCCACTTTTGTCAAACGCATGTTGAAAGTGACACACTTCCTGCTGCCAGTTGGTGGCGCTATAACTTTGACTCACAATAGTTACATCCATCTGATCTGCCTCTTACCACGAACATACTGCTAAAGTTTCATCAAGATCAGTTAATGTATGCAGAAGTTATAACACTTCGTCTCCTCTCTTTTCTCGCCATAAATTTGTTTCCTCGCCACGGCCAAACCGTTCGAGATATCAAAAATCCGTCCGCAATTTAGCATTCTCAATGTCTTGACTTCATGCTGACTGAGTTTGGAGGTGATTGAATGAATTCTCTAGGAGGAGTACATCACATTCCACAGCAAGCGTTTTCCAAACAACCCATAATAGCCGACTTCCTGTTGGGCTGGCGTGAAACTTGACAGAGGGAAAGTTGTTCAGCCCGATGAAATCTATATGTGTACCGAGGTTCATATTAATTCATGCAAGCGTGTTTGATATATGGACCAAGTTTTCAGACCCTGTTCAAGAGGGCGCTGTTGAGCCCCCCTGCCATGCCCGTTTCTGAAACTTTTCACATGTCTACTGGCTAATAAGTGTTATGTGTCTGTCGAGTTTCATCCAATTTCAAGCATGCTAAGAGTCTCAAACACATCCGAAAAGAATATTAAAATTTGATGCGTTGCCACGGCAACAGTATCTAAGATATCAATAATCCTTTCACAGGTCTACAACTGCCGTGTGTTTACATTATACACATAAAGTTTGAAGCAAATCGGGTAAAAGTAAGAGGGTGATTTCAAAGCATTTTGAAAGTGACACACTTCCTGCTGCCAGTTGGTGGCGCTATAACTTTGACTCACAATAGTCACATCCATGTGATCGGCCTCTTACAACGAATACACTGCTGAAGTTTCAGCAAGATCAGTTAATGTATGCAGAAGTTATAACACACTTCCTGTGTCCCATTATTCGCCATAAATTTGTTTCCTCGCCACGGCCAAACCGTTCGAGATATCAAAAATCTGTTCGCAAGAATTCATCCTCAATGTCTTGACTTTATTCTCACCGAGTTTGGTGGCGATCGGATGAAATCCCTAGGAGGAGTATTTCACATTCCATTGTATGCGTTTTCCAAACAACGTATAATAACCGACTTCCTGTTGGGCTTTTGTAAAACTTAGAGCACGAAAGTTGTTCGGCCCGATGAGATCTATATGTGTACTGAGTTTCATATTATTACATGCAAGCGTGTTTGATTTATGGACCAAGTTTTCGGACCCCATTCCAGGGGGCGCCGTCGAGCCCCCCTGCCACGCCCCGGTACCAGCTTCAGCCCGGCCCTGATGGCCGCGGGTTCTGACGTGTGTGCAAAATTTCAAGAGTTTTTAAGTAAGTTTTTGAGCATGTTAAGGGCCCCAAAAGTGGCAAAAAGGCAAAAAAAAAAAACAATGAAGAAAAAGAAAAAGAAAAAAAAATATAGCTGCGAGCAGCGATTACGGGCCCAAGCCGGTGGCACCGCAACCCCGGTGCCTTTAGTTACCTAAAGGCACCGGGGATGGCGGTGCCACCGGCTTTGGCCCTCCATCGCTGCTCGCAGCTATATTTATATATATATATATATATATATATATATATATATATATATATATATATATATATATATATACATACACACACACACACACACATATATATATATATATATATATATATATATATATGTGTGTGTGTGTATATAAATATCTATCTATCTATATCTATATCTATATATATATATATATATATATATATATATATATATATATATAAGACAGAAAATATTACTTGTCTTACCTTATTCTGATTTTATGATACACTCAAAATATTCCACAACAAATCCTTTAAAAATTAATGTAAAAATAAAAACGAAAGTAAGCAGTGTTGGTCTCACGTAACCCTCTCATTAGAATCAAAATGTTTCAATTTTTGCGATGTATTTGGATGCTAAACTATTCTTTATTATAGGCTTTGTACTTCACTCGTGTTCCAATATCGATGGAAAAAATCATCCTCTTCACACGCGCAAAAATGTTCTTGGAAACATCACAGTGGAGCTCTGCTTACTGTGAATGGTACAGATTGTACTACTGACTATTTAAACAGAGCAGTGTAATTCGTTTATGTTAGGTTGACTATTTTTATTATTATATTGTATTAGGGCTATAATGAATGTCAAGATTGCAATTCTGGAATGTGTGTGTGACGCGGTTGCGGTTGAACAGTGGACACAAAAACATAAATAAAATGTTTTAGTTAATTCCTACATCCATAGGAATACATTGAAAATGCTCGCTCTACTCCGCACCATTATCAATGTCTGTGCGGACGTCTGTATTTTACTAGTATATAGTATACTATAGTTAGCGATTTAAAAGCCCTCAGCGGTGTTACATGTCGATTAACCGGTGGGAAAATTTTATCACAGTCACATCCCTAATATATTTATATATAAATTCAATAGGCCTACCTGAAAGAGAATTTTACTTGCCCGACCAAAGTATAGCCTGATTAGAACGTCAATAACAAAAAAATAACTTGGGAATCACTAAAACGAGAGATTATTCTAATTTCATTACATTCATTTTAAGTTGCAATCAGCAGTTAATAATAAATGTATTACTGATCAATGGTAACAAGGTTGCACTGCTGAGGCTCATGCTGCTTCTCCAGGAGAATTGTAAACAAATGAGCGCAGCACACAAAAAAGCAACCCAGTTAACAACATATTGACTATAAAAATTAAAAATATGGAGTTTTTATATATTTTATAACATATGATAGAGTTAAGCAACCTCACTTGACGAGTAGGCAACTATTTCCTGAATACAATCACGATTGAAACTGTGACATTGATTTCATACAACAGGTTAATAAACAGTTACAATTAAGTCACTTACATTTTAGATGCAATATTGACTGTTTTTGTTCTGTTTCAGCAGCAAAAATAGTTAAACAAAGATCACAGCAACTTGTTTTCTCATTACTGAATGATTCAGCATTTTGAAACGAATCGCTTGACTCAAAGATTCAATGGTCAATCCATAAACATCTGTCTCAATCATGAATGACTCAGTCATTGGAATGAATCGTTTGAACGAATGAATCAATGACTCGCTCATTAAGATGGTCGCCTGGCGACACCTAACGGTGGTTTAGTGTTATGTTTAAAAGTATCATTCTTTCCAACGTGCACCATTATCAATGTCCGTGCGGACGTCCGTTTTTTTACTTTCACTTTTATATTAGCGATTTAAAAGCACCCGCTCGTGTCACACGTCGCTTAACCGATGGGAAAATATCCTCACAGTCATATACCTAATAAATTTATATTTAAATACAATAGGCCTACCTAGTAAAACGTTTTATATACTATTTTGATATCCTTTTGGACACAAGAGGGCAGTATAGCCCTATGTTTGCTTTTTTGTTGAAACAAATAGCACTAAATAGCCTGTTTTTAACTTTTTCATACTTTTTGAATTGCAAAAACAGAATAAAATAGGTTTAGTTCTAATATTTGTATAATTTTATATAAAAATAAATGGTGTATAATTAAATTTTAAGAATATATGAGATGTTTTCTGATTCCTTTTTTGACATTATTTTAATCCCTCGCCATGTCAAAACCGTTTGAAATATTTAATATCCGTTCACAATTTAGCATCTTTAATGTATTTTCATCATGTTGAAAAAGTTTGATGTGAATAAATAAACCACTTAGCAGGAGTGGGTAAAAATTCAGAGGCTGAATTTGCAAATAAATCCACATTCAAACCAAAATATCTGACTTCCTGTTGTTCAGAGCTAATAACTGTATATTAGAAAGTTGTCCGGCTCGATGAGACCAATGTACGTACTGATTTTTAAAACTGTGGGTAAAACTAACCCCCCCACTTTTGTCAAAAGCATTTTGAAAGTGACACACTTCCTGCTGCCAGTTGGTGGCGCTATAACTTTGACTCACAATAGTTACATCCATCTGATCGGCCTCTTACCACGAACACACTGGTGAAGTTTCATCAAGATCCGTTAATGTATGCAGAAGTTATACCACTTCGTGTTTCTCTTTTCTCGCCATAAATTCGTTTCCTCGCCACGGCCAAACCGTTCGAGATATCAAAAATCCGTCCGCAATTTAGAATCCTCAATGTCCTGACTTCATGCACACCGAGTTTGGTGGGGATTGGATGAATTCTCTAGGAGGAGTACTTCGCATTCCACAGCAAGCGTTCTCCAAACAACCCATAATTGCCGACTTCCTGTTGGGCTGGCGTAAAACTTAGAGCACGAAAGTTGTTCAGCTCGATGTGATCTATATGTGTACCGAGTTTCATATCATTACATGCAAGTGTGTTTGATTTATGGACAAGTGTTCGGATCCCATTCCAGGGGGCGCTGTTGAGCCCCCCTGCCACGCCCGGGTACCAGCTTCAGCCCGGCCCTGATGGCCGCGGGTTCTGACATGTGTGCAAAGTTTCAAGAGTTTTCGAGCACGTTAAAGGCCCCAAAAGCCCCTGAAACCTTGAAAAACAGGAATTTTAAACAAATCTCACTCAAAAGAAAAATCCCCCCACCCCTCACACACACAGAGACGCAGAGGCAGAGAGAGAGAGGGAGAGAATTCTACAAAAAATCACATTCAAACCAAAATATCTCACTTCCTGTTGGTCACAGCTTATGACTATAAATTAGAAAGTTGTCCGGCTTGATGAGAACAATATACATAACGATTTTTGTGACTCTACTTAAAACTAAGCCCCCATTTTTGACTAAAGGTGGCGCTACTGAGCCCCTCACCACGCCCGTTTCTGAAACTTTGCACATGTCTACCGGCTAATAAATGTGATGTGTCTGTCGAGTTTCATCCAATTTCAAGTATGTTTAGAGTCTCAAAAGCATCTGGAAAGAATATTAAAGTTTGATGCGTTGCCACGGCAACAGTATTTAAGATATCAATAAACCTTTCACAGTTCTACATCTGCCAAGTGTCTACATTATACACATAAAGTTTGAAGCAAATCGGGTAAAAATAAGAGGGTGATTTCAAAGCATTTTGAAAGTGACACACTTCCTGCTGCCAGTTGGTGGCGCTATAACTTTGACTCACAATAGTCACATCCATGTGATCGGCCTCTTACAACGAACACACTGTGGAAGTTTCATCAAGATCAGTTAATGTATGCAGAAGTTATAACACACTTCCTGTTTATCTTTTCTCGCTATAATTTCGTTTCATCGCCACGGCCAAACCGTTCGAGATATCAAAAATCCGTCCGCAATTTAGCATCCTCAATGTCTTGACTTCATGCTGACCGAGTTTGGTGTGGATCGGATCAATTCCCTAGGAGGAGTACATTAAATTCCACAGCATGCATTTTTCAAACAACCCATAATAGCTGACTTCCTGTTGGGCAGAGCTAATAACGTAGAGTGCGAAAGTTGTTCGGCCCGATGAGATCTATATGTGTACCGAGTTTCATACTAATACGTTCTTGTATGTGTCCAAGATTTAAGATTGTGTTCTAGGGGGCGCTGTTGAGCCCCCCTGCCACGCCCGGGTACCAGCTTCAGCCCGGCCCTAATGGCCGCAGGTTCTGACCTGCGTGCAAAGTTTCATGAGTTTTTGAGCACGTTAAAGGCCCCAAAAGCCCCCGAACCCTTGAAGAACAATAATAATAAATATAGCTGCGAGCAGCGATTGCGGGCCCAAGCCGGTGGCACCGCCACCCCGGTGCCTTTAGGTAACTAAAGGCACCGGGGATGGCGGTGCCACCGGCTTTGGCCCTCCATCGCTGCTCGCAGCTATATATATATATATATATATATATATACACACACACACACACACACACACATATATATATATATATATACTTATATATATATATATATATATATATATATAAATATAAGACAGAAAATTTTACTTGTCTTACCTTATTCTGATTTTATGATACACCCAAAATATTCCACAACAAATCCTTTAAATTTAATGTAAAAATAAAAACGAAAGTAAGCAGTGTTGGTCTCACGTAACCCTCTCATTAGAATCAAAATGTTTCAATATTTGCGATGTATTTGGATGCTAAACTATTCTTTATTATAGGCTTTGTACTTCACTCGTGTTCCAATATCGATGGAAAAAATCATCCTCTTCACACGCGCAAAAATGTTCTTGGAAACATCACAGTGGAGCTCTGCTTACTGTGAATGGTACAGATTGTACTACTGACTATTTAAACAGAGCAGTGTAATTTGTTTATGTTAGGTTGACTATTTTTATTATTATATTGTATTAGGGCTATAATGAACAGGCTGTGATGTCAAGATTGCAATTCTGGAATGTGTGTGTGTGTGTGACGCGGTTGCGGTTGAACAGTGGACACAAAAACATAAATAAAATGTTTTAGTTAATTCCTACATCCATAGGAATAAATTGAAAATGCTCGCTCTACTCCGCACCATTATCAATGTCTGTGCGGACGTCTGTATTTTACTAGTATATAGTATACTATAGTTAGCGATTTAAAAGCGCTCAGTGGTGTCACACGTCGATTAACCGGTGGGAAAATGTTATCACAGTCACATCCCTAATATATTTATATATAAATACAATAGGCCTGCCTGAAAGAGAATTTTACTTGCCCGACCAGAGTATAGCCTGATTAGAACGTCAATAACAAAAAAATAACTTGGGAATCACTAAAACGAGAGATTATTCTAATTTCATTACATTCATTTTAAGTTGCAATCATCAGTTAATAATAAATGTATTACTGATCAATGGTAACAGGGTTGCACTGCTGAGGCTCATGCTGCTTTTCCAGGAGAATTGTAAACAAATGAGCGCAGCACACAAAAAAGCAACCCAGTTAACAACATACTGACTATAAAAATGACAAATATGGAGTTTTTATATATTTTATAACATATGATAGAGTTAAGCAACCTCACTTGACGAGTAGGCAACTATTTCCTGAATACAATCACGATTGAAACTGTGACATTGATTTCATACAACAGGTTAATAAACAGTTACAATTAAGTCACTTACATTTTAGATGCAATATTGACTGTTTTTGTTCTGTTTCAGCAGCAAAAATAGTTAAACAAAGATCACAGCAACTTGTTTTCTCATTACTGAATGATTCAGCATTTTGAAACGAATCACTTGACTCAAAGATTCAATGGTCAATCCATAAACATCTGTCTCAATCATGAATGACTCAGTCATTGGAACGAATCATTTGAACGAATGAATCAATGACTCGCTCATTAAGATGGTCGCCTGGCGACACCTAATGGCGGTTTAGTGTTATGTTTAAAAGTATCATTCTTTCCAACGTGCACCATTATCAATGTCCGTGCGGACGTCCGTTTTTTTACTTTCACTTTTATATTAGCGATTTAAAAGCACCCACTCGTGTCACACGTCGATTAACCGGTGGGAAAATATCCTCAGACACATACCTAATAAATGTATATTTAAATACAATATTGGCCTACCTGGTAAAAAGTTTTATATACTATTTTGATGTCCTTTTGGACACAAGAGGGCAGTATAGCCCTATGTTTGCTTTTTTGTTGAACCAAATAGCACTAAATAGCCTGTTTTTAACTTTTTCATTCTTCTTGAATTGCAAAAACAGAATAAAATGGGTTTAGTTGTGATATTTGTATACTTTTATATAGAAATAAATGGTATATAATTACATTTTTAGAAGATTTTTAGTGTTTCCTTTTTGGACATTAATCCCTCGCCATAGCAAAACCGTTTGAGATATTTATTATCCATTCACAACTTAGCATATTTAATGTAGTTTCATCATGTTGAAAAAGTTTGGTACGAATAAAATAAATAGTTTAAGCTAAAAATTCAGAGGCTGATTTTGCAAAAAAAATCACATTCAGACCAAAATATCTGACTTCCTGATGGCCAGAGCTATTGAATGTAAACTAGAAAGTTGTCCGGCTTGATGAGAACAATATAAAAACTATTTTTTCTTTACTGTAGTTAAAACTAACCCCCCCACTTTTGTCTAAAGCATGTTGAAAGTGACACACTTCCTGCTGCCAGTTGGTGGCGCTATAACTTTGACTCACAATAGCTACATCCATCTGATCGGCCTCTTACCACGAACACACTGCTGAAGTTTCATCAAGATCAGTTAATGTATGCAGAAGTTATTCCACTTCCGTGTTTCTCTTTTCTCGCCATAAATTCGATTCCTCGCCACAGCCAAACCGTTCGAGATATCAAAAATCCGTCCGCAATTTAGCATCCTCAAAGTCTTGACTACATGCACACCGAGTTTGAAGGGGACACGGTGAATTTTCTAGGAGGAGTATTTCACATTCCACAGCAAGCGTTTTCCAAACAACCCATAATAGCCGACTTCCTGTTGGGCTGGCGTAAAACTTGACCGGGGTAAAGTTGTTCGGCCCGATGAGATCTATATGTGTACCGAGTTTCATATTAATTCATGCGAGCGTGTTTGATATATGGATCAAGTTTTAGAACCCCGTTCAAGGGGGCGCTGTTGAGCCCCCCAGCCACGCCCGGGTACCAGCTTCAGCCCGGCCCTGATGGCCGTGGGTTTTGACCTGTGTGCAAAGTTTCAAGAGTTTTTGAGCACGTTAAGGACCCCAAAAGCCCCTGAAACCTTGATTAACAATATAAAAGCAAGAGTCAAATCCCCCCCTCCCCTCACACACACAGAGACACAGAGAGAGGGAGAGAAAATTCTTCAGAAAATCCACATTCAAACCAAAATATCTCTCTTCCTGTTGGTCGGAGATGGTTAATGTCAATTAGAAAGTTGTCCGTCTTGATGAGAACAATACACATACCAAGTTTTGTTGCTGTTGATAAAACTAACCGCCCCATTTATGACTAAAGGTGGCGCTACTGAGCCCCTCACCACGCCCGTTTCTGAAACTTTGCACATGTCTACCGGCTAATAAATGTGATGTGTCTGTCGAGTTTCATCCAATTTCAAGTATGTTAAGAGTTTCAAAAGCATCTGAAAAGAATATTAAAGTTTGATGCGTTGCCACGGCAACAGTATTTAAGATATCAATAAACCTTTCACAGGTCTACATCTGCCGTGTGTCTACATTATACACATAAAGTTTGAAGCAAATCGGGTAAAAATAAGAGGGTGATTTCAAAGCATTTTGAAAGTGACACACTTCCTGCTGCCAGTTGGTGGCGCTATAACTTTGACTCACAATAGTCACATCAATGTGATCGGCCTCTGACCACGAACACACTGCTGAAGTTTTATCAAGATCAGTTAATGTATGCAGAAGTTATAACACACTTCCTGTTTATCTTTTCTCGCTATAAATTCGTTTCATCGCCACGGCCAAACCGTTCGAGATATCAAAAATCCGTCCGCAATTTAGCATCCTCAATGTCTTGACTTCATGCTGACCGAGTTTGGTGTGGATCGGATCAATTCCCTAGGAGGAGTACATTAAATTCCACAGCATGCGTTTTTCAAACAACCCATAATAGCTGACTTCCTGTTGGGCAGAGCTAATAACTTAGAGTGCGAAAGTTGTTCGGCCCGATGAGATCTATATGTGTACCGAGTTTCATACTAATACGTTCTTGTATGTGTCCAAGATTTAAGATTGTGTTCTAGGGGGCGCTGTTGAGCCCCCCTGCCACGCCCGGGTACCAGCTTCAGCCCGGCCCTAATGGCCGCGGGTTCTGACCTGCGTGCAAAGTTTCATGAGTTTTTGAGCACGTTAAAGGCCCCAAAAGCCCCCGAACCCTTGAAGAACAATAATAATAATAATAAATATAGCTGCGAGCAGCGATTACGGGCCCAAGCCGGTGGCACCGCAACCCCGGTGCCTTTAGTTACCTAAAGGCACCGGGGTGGCGGTACCGCCGGCTTGGGCCCTCCATCGCTGCTCGCAGCTATATTTATATATATATATATATATATATATATATATATATATATACATACATACACACACACACACACATACATATATATGTATATATATATATATATATATATATATATATATATATATTATTGTTCAAAAGTTTGGGGTCAGTAAGATTTTTAATGTTTTTAGGAGAAGTCTCTTCTGCTCACCAAGGCTGCATTTATTGATTAAAAATACAAACAAAAACAGTAATATTGTGAAATATTATTCCAATTTAAAACAGCTGTTTTCAATTTTTAAATATTTTACATAGTAATTCATTTCTGTGATCAAAGTTGAGTTTTCAGCATCATTACTCCAGTCTTCAGTGTCACATGATCCTTCAGAAATCATACTAATATGATGATTGATGCTCAATAAATATTCATTATTATTTTCAATGTTGAAAACAGTTGTGTACAGATTTTTTTTTTTCAAAATGCTTTGATGAATGTTAGTTCAAAAGAACAGCATATATTTCAAATATATATTTTTTTAACATTATAAATGTCTTTACTGTAACTGTTGATCACATCCTTCATAAATAGAAGTACTGATTTATTTTATTTATTTACCCCAAAAATAACATTTTAATTATTACTAACCCAAAACTTTTGAGCGGTAGTGTTTAAAGGCAGGGTAGGTAGAAATGGTCTAAACATTTTATTTTTCAAATTTGTTTAAACTTTATGTACATATCAATACATAATTAAAATGTAAGTACTCTGAAAAAGAAAGTATCAAAATCGAGTGTCTGTAGACCTCTCACGACTGTTTTAAAGACATCTCATTATTTCCATTCACTCCACCCCCTCATTTCTGTGCTTCTTCCAAAGCCACGTCCCCAAAACACATGAACGCGCGACTCCGACCGCTGAGCTAGAGGACGCATTATTTACCTGAGACAAGCGGAGGGGAAGGGGCATTTTTTTGCCTGGTTTGCCTTCACTAACTGCATATGTCGGTACTGTAAATTTAGATTGCTCTTTCTCTGCCATTGTTTTGGTATTCCTAGGTTCAGTGCCTTCTTCTTCTTCTTCGATAGATTTTATTGGCAGCTTGCAAACATAGTGCATTACCGCCATCTACTGGACGGAGGTGTGATCAGGTTCCGTGCCTCTCGCACTCCTCAAATCAAACGGTCGCGCGCAAGTGGGTAGGTGCTGTGTGGCAAAAGGGTGGTTGCCATGGTTGCGAGAGAGTGACAGTCGCCTAAGCCAATCCTTTGATTCGTCCCGAATCGAAATAATGAGCTGTGTTTAATACAGATTAAACGGTCTAGAGTCACTTGATTTTTATACTCTTTTTTTCAGAGTTCTTACATTTTAATTATGTATTGATATATATAGAAAGTTTTAACAAATTTGGATCTTTAATTTTTAATAAATCCTACCTACCCTGCCTTTAACGTTACAAAAGCTTTAGATTTCAGATAAATGCTGTTCTTTTGAACTTTCTATTCATCAAAGACTGTACACAACTGTTTTCGACATTTAAAATAATAATGAATGTTTCTTGAGTATCAATCATCATATTAGAATAATTTCTGAAGGATCATGTGACAGTGACGACTGGAGTAATGATGCTGAAAACTCAGCTTTGATCACAGGAATAAATAACAGTTTAAAATATATTAAAATAGAAAGCAGCTGTTTTAAATTGGAATAATATTTTACAATATTACTGTTTTTGTTTGTATTTTTAATCAAATATATGCAGCCTTGGTGAGCAGAAGAAACTTCTCTGTTATGTGCGCGCCACAGACTGCACGCACGTCCGCTTAGAGTTCCGCCTTTTGCCTTCCGTCAATATTACGTTATTAGAAAAATATTTTTTTAGAGAATCGATTTTTTGACATTTGTGAATCGATTCAGAATCGTCCACGTCCGCATCGCGATGCATCTAAGAATAATTTTTTTCTCCCACCCCTAGATTTCATACAAATAAACAGTTACAATTAAGTCACTTACATTTTAGATGCAATGTTGACTGTTTTTGTTCTGTTTCAGCAGCGAAAATAGTTCAACAAAGATCACGGCAGAACCATCACTTATCACGTGTTTTCTCATAACTGAACGATTCAGCATTTTTAACGAATCGGTTGACTCAAAGATTGAATGATCAATCCATAAACATCTGTCTTAATCATGATCGACTCATTCGAACGAATCGTTTGAACGAATGAATCAATGACTCGCTTATTAAGATGGATGCCTGGCGACACCTAATGGCGGTTTAGTGTTGTTTAAAAGCATCATTCTTTCCCACATGTGTGTGATTTGTGTGTGCAACATTATCATTATTTTTCTTTCACTATTATATTAGCGATTTAAAAGCACCCACTCGTGTCACACGTCGATTAACCGGTGGGAAAATATCCTCAGACACATACCTAATAAATGTATATTTAAATACAATATTGGCCTACCTGGTAAAAAGTTTTATATACTATTTTGATGTCCTTTTGGACACAAGAGGGCAGTATAGCCCTATGTTTGCTTTTTTGTTGAACCAAATAGCACTAAATAGCCTGTTTTAACTTTTTCATTCTTCTTGAATTGCAAAAACAGAATAAAATGGGTTTAGTTGTGATATTTGCATTCTTTTATATAGAAATAAATGGTATATAATTACATTTTTAGAAGATTTTTAGTGTTTCCTTTTTGGACATTACTTTAATCCATAGCAAAACCGTTTAAGATATTTATTATCCATTCACAATTTAGCATATTTAATGTAGTTTCATCATGTTGAAAAAGTTTGGTACGAATTAAATAAATAGTTTAAGAGGAGTGGCTAAAAATTCAGAGGCTGATTTAGCAAAAAAAATCACATTCAGACCAAAATATCTGACTTCCTGATGGCCAGAGCTATTGAATGTAAATTAGAAAGTTGTCCGGCTTGATGAGAACAATATACAAACTATTTTTTCTTTACTGTAGTTAAAACTAACCCCCCCACTTTTGTCAAAAGCATGTTGAAAGTGACACACTTCCTGCTGCCAGTTGGTGGCGCTATAACTTTGACTCACAATAGCTACATCGATCTGATCGGCCTCTTACCACGAACACACTGCTGAAGTTTCATCAAGATCAGTTAATGTATGCAGAAGTTATTCCACTTCGTGTTTCTCTTTTCTCGCCATAAATTCGATTCCTCGCCACAGCCAAACCGTTCGAGATATCAAAAATCTGTTCGCAATTTAGCATCCTCAATGTCTTGACTTCATGCTGACTGAGTTTGGAGGTGATTGAATGAATTCTCTAGGAGGAGTACATCACATTCCACAGCAAGCGTTTTCCAAACAACCCATAATAGCCGACTTCCTGTTTGGCTGGTGTGAAACTTGACAGAGGGAAAGTTGTTCGGCCCCATGAAATCTATATGTGTACCAAGTTTCATATTAATTCATGCAAGCGTATTTGATATATGGACCAAGTTTTCAGACCCTGTTCAAGAGGGCGCTGTTGAGCCCCCCTGCCACGCCCGTTTCTGAAACTTTTCACATGTCTACTGGCTAATAAGTGTTATGTGTCTGTCGAGTTTCATCCAATTTCAAGCATGTTAAGAGTCTCAAACGCATCCGAAAAGAATATTAAAATTTGATGCGTTGCCACGGCAACAGTATCTAAGATATCAATAATCCTTTCACAGGTCTACATCTGCCGTGTGTTTACATTATACACATAAAGTTTGAAGCAAATCGGGTAAAATTAAGAGGGTGACTTCAAAGCATTTTGAAAGGGACACACTTCCTGCTGCCAGTTGGTGGCGCTATAACTTTGACTCACAATAGTCACATCCTTGTGATCGGCCTCTTACAACAAACACACTGCGAAAGTTTCATCAAGATCAGTTAATGTATGCAGAAGTTATAACACACTTCCTGTGTACCATTATTCGCCATAAATTCGTTTCCTCGCCACAGCCAAACCGTTCGAGATATCAAAAATCCGTCCGCAATTTAGCATCCTCAATGTCTTGACTTCATGCACACCGAGTTTGGTTGTGATTGGACGAATATTCTAGGAGGAGTATTTCAAATTCCAGAGGATGCGTTTTTCAAACAACCCATAATAGTTGACTTCCTGTTGGGCTGGTGTAAAACTTAGAGCACGAAAGTTGTTCGGCCCGATGAGATCTATATGTGTACTGAGTTTCATATTATTATATGCAAGCGTGTTTGATTTATAGACCAAGTTTTCAGACACCATTCCAGGGGGCGCTGTCGAGCCCCCGTGCCACGCCCGGGTACCAGCTTCAGTCCGGCCCTGATGGCCGCAGGTTCTGATGTGTGTGCAAAATTTCAAGAGTTTTTGAGCATGTTAAGGGCCCCAAAAGTGCCCAAAAGGTTGACAAAATAATAATAATAATAATAAAATATAGCTGCGAGCAGCGATTACGGGCCCAAGCCGGTGGCACCGCAACCCCGGTGCCTTTAGTTACCTAAAGGCACCGGGGTGGCGGTACCGCCGGCTTTGGCCCTCCATCGCTGCTCGCAGCTATATTTATATATATATATATATATATATATATATATATATATATACATACATACATACACACACATACATATATATGTATATATATATATATATATATATATATATATATATATATATATATATATTATTGTTCAAAAGTTTGGGGTCAGTAAGATTTTTAATGTTTTTAGGAGAAGTCTCTTCTGCTCACCAAGGCTGCATTTATTGATTAAAAATACAAACAAAAACAGTAATATTGTGAAATATTATTCCAATTTAAAACAGCTGTTTTCAATTTTAAAATATTTTACATAGTAATTCATTTCTGTGATCAAAGTTGAGTTTTCAGCATCATTACTCCAGTCTTCAGTGTCACATGATCCTTCAGAAATCATACTAATATGATGATTGATGCTCAATAAATATTCATTATTATTTTCAATGTTGAAAACAGTTGTGTACAGATTTTTTTTTTTTCAAAATGCTTTGATGAATGTAAAGTTCAAAAGAACAGCATATATTTCAAATATATATATTTTTAACATTATAAATGTCTTTACTGTAACTGTTGATCAGTTTAACTCATCCTTCATAAATAAAAGTACTGATTTATTTTATTTCTTTCCCCAAAAAATAAAATTTTAATTATTACTAACCACAAACTTTTGAGCGGTAGTGTTTAACGTTACAAAAGCTTTAGATTTCAGATAAATGCTGTTATTTTGAACTTTCTATTCATCAAAGACTGTACACAACTGTTTTCGACATTTAAAATAATAATGAATGTTTCTTGAGTATCAATCATCATATTAGAATAATTTCTGAAGGATCATGTGACAGTGACGACTGGAGTAATGATGCTGAAAACTCAGCTTTGATCACAGGAATAAATAACAGTTTAAAATATATTAAAATAGAAAGCAGCTGTTTTAAATT